>JADLZN010003226.1:0-678769 GCA_018155175.1 Sinocyclocheilus anophthalmus
AAATCGCTAACTGCAATGAGATTGGCTGGCTTTATGCAACTTATGGATATTGTGATCTTGCAGTCAGGTTATTTTAAGGAACTTAATACTTTCATTCATTAAGGATGCATTAAATTGATAAAAAAAAAGTGACAGTAAAGACATTTAAATGCTGTTCTTTTGTTCTTTCTATTCATCTGTGAATCCTGAAAAATCAAATGTATCATAGTTTCCACAGAAATATCGGGCAGCACAACTGCTTTCAACATTGATCAGGAATGTTTCTTGTTTCTATGAAGGATCTGTTTTTATTTTTTTTTTTTTTTAAACAAGTTTCTTTTTTTTTTTTTTCTGAATGGAGAATGAGCTGAAAATTCAGCTTTATCACAGAAATAAATTACATTTGAACAGAGATTCACATAGAAAACAGCTACTTTAAACTAATATTTCACAATATTAGTTTTACGGTTTTTTGATGGAATCACCTGTCAGGTAATTGATTTGTGTCTGGCAGAGGCGGGGACGTCTCAGGCTTTGGTGATTTTACCGATCGTGGTTACGTCTCATTACCACGCCGAAGGACGTGAAGCCGAAGACGAAGACCACGTAGACGGAGCTCATGATGGTCTTCCAGTACTCGGGGTCCAGTCTCCGCGGCTGCTGCTTGTATTTGCCGTTGTTGTACTGATGATACTGATCGTCGCTTAACGTGTCCAACACGGCATCGCAATCCCGCGCAGACTCCCCGTTACACAGCCAGTCCCTACCCGAACCCACCAACACACAAACGTTATCGGGAACACTTTGCATATGTGACTGCAGCACAAAAGCAGTGTTAAGTCGTTGGGGTATATTTGTAGCAATAGCCAAACAATACATTGTATGGGTCAAAATATTGATTTTTCTTTTATGCCAAAAATCATTAAGATATTAATTAAAGATCATGTTCCATGAGATATTTTGTAAATTTCCTACCGTAAAAAATGAATTTTTGATTAGTAATATGCATTTCTAAAGACTTCATTTGGACAACTTTAAAAGTGATTTTCTCAGTATTTAGATTTTTGCACCCTCAGATTCCAGATTTAATAATAGTTGTATCTCAGCCAAATATTATCCAATCCTAACAAACCATACATCAATGAAAGATGATTTATCTTATGTTAAAAAAAGTGGAACCTTATGCCTGGTTTGTGGTCCGGGTCACATATTTAAATAAATTACGTAAACAGAGAACAAGAAATTTAAAGAAAAAAGAATGAAATAAAGCTGAATGCTTTTGTCATTTTATCAACCAAATTCATCTTGCTTTATATTCTGAAACGGCTCAAGCTGCTAACAATGAACAATATTTTCTTCGATCCCATTGGAATAAATTTATTGACTACTCATTTTACTCAAATTGAGAATGAACTTTGTAAATACCATAAAAGTTGTCTGTATAATTTGGGTTCTTATATGACTTCAGAAGACATATATGGTGCATAAATAATATGGACTGCTTTTTGTAATACCTTTATAGTATTTTTGGTGTCTTTTATGGAGACTGGCATGTTTTTAGCACGAATGGTTAAACGAGTGTGCTGTACTTTAGCTGTGTGTATAGTAAAGCGCTTAAAAGTCCACTTAAAGTCATCCTATCTTCTGTAAATGCCGTCTAAAAACAGATTCACAGATCTGACTTTACTTTGCGTATTTTAAACAAACAAGTAGGTAAATAGCAAATAAGATACTTAAATGTCAGGAAATGACCTTCACTGAAATTAAATACAATGCTGCACTATTGAAATTGTCACTCTGGTATAATTTCATCAACTAAATTCATCTTGTTTTACAGCTAAAGTTGCTGATATTTTCTTCAATCCTATCAGAATAAATTCATTTACTACATATTTCACTCAAAACTGGAAGTGAACTTGGAAAAGAACCATAACATAGTTTATAACTTGGAAAAGTACCATATATATGTTTATGTATGGATTCAGAAGACTTAAGAATATAGTGCATGTGTCATATGGGCTGCCTTTTATTACATATTTTTGGGGTCTTTTTTGGAGCTTGACATATTTTTAGCACTAGCACTTAAATTATCGTGCTGTGCTTTAGATGTTTATATAGTAAAACCCCTGAAAGTCCACGTAACATCTATTAAATGCATCTTGTTTTACAGCTGAAGTTGCTGAATTTTCTTCAGTCCCATTAGAATACATTTACGGACTAAATTTTTCACTCAAAACTGGAAAAGTACCATAAACTTAATTTATATCATTTGTGCATACTGTATGGCTTCAGAAGACTTGGAATATAGTGCATAAGTCACATGGACTGCTTTTTATAATACCTTTATGCTGTTTTGTGTGTCTTTTTGGAGCTTGACATTAAAATGATTGTGTTGTGCTTCAGCTGTCTGTAGAGTAAAGCACTTGAAGTCATTCTCTCTAAAGTAAACGCCTCCTAAAAATTAGGATTTTACCGTTACACAAGTACAGTCCATTCCACCTGCACAACATAAAACACACAAAACTGGCAACAAACTTGACAAAAACAGGAACAGAAAGAGCACCTGCGCTGTTCTGAGGCGAGTGTCCGTCGTAGGACAGACCGAGCTCCTCTAATACGTCTGCGTTCTGCTTCTGCAGCTTCCGGAGAGAAACCATCAGCCGTTTAATGTCTCCCAGGACCTTGAGCTCCAGCGGAGGAGAGCGCAGGTCGTACTCGCTCAGCGTCAGCAGGCTGGTTCCGTCCAGACGGTGTTTGTTACACAGCAGGTCCACGTAATCGCAGAAGCCCTCTTCACGCAGCCAGCGGCCCACGTGCTTCGGGGTCCAGTGCCGGACACTAGCGGCCATCTCTCGTTCGCGCATGCTCTCACAGGAACTGAAGACAGAAACACCAAGACTAAGAAGCCCGCAACTTTTGTGTCATACACAGTAAGATTTCTAATGTTTTTTTAAAGAACTCTCTTCTGCTCACCAAGCCTGCATTTATTTGATCCGAAATACAGCAAAAAAAAAAAATTTGTGATATATTTTGACTATTTAAAATAGCTGTTTTCTATGTGAATATCTGTTAAACTGTAATTTATATCTGTGATGCAAAGCTGTATTTTCAGCATCATTACTCCAGTCTTCAGTGTCACATGATCTTCAGAAATCAGTATAATATGCTGATCTGCTGCTCAAGAAATTATCAATATTTAAAACAGTGAGTAATTTTTATTTCAGGATTCTTTGATTAATAGAAGGATCCAAAGATCAGCATTAATCTGAAATAAAAAAAGTTTTTGTAACATTATACACTATACCATTTAAAAGCTTGGAGTCAATATTAGGTTATAGAAATTAATACTTTTATTTAGCAAGGATGCTTTAAATTGATCAAAAGTGACGATAAAGACATTTATAATGTAACAAAAGATTTATTTCAGATAAATGCTGTTCTTCTGAACTTTCTATTCATCAAAGAAACCTGAAAAAATTCTACTCCGCTGTTTTCAACATAATAATAATAAATGTTTTTAGAGCAGCAAATCAGAATATCAGAATGATTCCTGAAGGATCAAGTGACACTGAAGACCGGAGTAATGATGCTGAAAATACAGCTGCACATCACAGGAATAAATTACAGTTTAACAGATTTAAATAGAAAACCGTTACTTTAAATTGTAATAATATTTCAAATATTACTGTTTTTACTGTATTTAATCAAATAATAAATGCAGTCTTGGTGAGCAGAAGAGACTTTTTTTAAAAACGTTTGACTGGTGGTGAATATGTAAATAACAATAACATATAATGAGCTATTCTTCATCCTTGCACCACCTGCTTCTTCATACTTTTGAGTTGCACATCACATCCAGATGTAAACTAGCACATATGCTGATACTCGAGTAAAACAGGCCACATTCACAGCATAAGATCTCATGATCGTGCACTACTACGGATTTGAAGCACTGAACCCTGCTTTGCTTCTTGGCTTGAGCTTTGATTATCTGGCCAGTAACCAACTCGTTCATTAAGGAACCGCCTGAGTATGCTGTATTTTTTTAGACGTGAAAAACTGCCTGTGCCCGATGAACTGTGTGGCGAAAACAATGAAAAATGCCAAATTTGAAAGAGTAGATGCTGTGGATGCAATTGTTTTGAGAATGAATTGCAACACACAGCTGAATACTGCCTGAAGTCTTCTAGTTATTGCCCCTGCTAGCACTGAAACTCATTGCATTTTGTAAGATTTCTTCATATGCTCCTGCTGTTTATTAAAACCAGGACGTTTTACTGACATGATGTCTGAAGCTTGCTCGGCCAAAAACAAGTAATTTCATTCATTTTGTTAGTTTATGCCGAGTTGAAAAAAATTGAATACATTCACATATGCAATCTTTGATCATATTCCGAATTATGAAATAGTTATAATGCAGCCTGAGATAATTATGATTAGATTCCATGTTGCTACTGTGTTCTGGTCCAAGTCATTTTGTTCATTTGTCACGTGAACAATTTCATGAAGATCAGACTTTGCATTGACAAATTATAGGTCAATTACTTAGTATGGAAGAAAAATTTATTTGCTCATAAATGCAAAAAAAAAAAAAAATTATTAAAAGAGGAAAATAATAATAACGAAAAATAAAAATGTAATTTAGCAAGAATTTTTGAAAGCACTGATCTCAACCATACGGGGCTCTCAAGATTAAAATGATAAAATAAAGACAAAAACCAGCATTAAAATAAGGAAAATAACTAAGGATGATTCTTATTTGAAATTAAACCCCTTAATACCGGTTTTTGCGTTGAAGAAAACAAAAATGTGCTTGGGAAAAACTTGGATATATGGGTAGTTTACTTTTAAAGGGGTATTATGAAAGCGTTTCAAGTTTTCTTTCTCTTTGGCGTGTTACAAGCTGATTGTGAATAGATAAGATCCCTGAAGTTGCAAAGACTAAAGTCTCAAAACCAACGAGATATTCTTTATCAAAGTTAAGACACACGCCCCCTAAAACGGCTCGTTCTAACAAACCCCCACATATCTACCTCACTATGTAAAAATATTAGCATAATTCTGCCCAAATGTTCATGCAAAGAAAGAAGCCGTGGTTTCAGGAACAGCAGTTGTGTTGAAGCAGCATGTCAGGGAGACGCTGTGTGTTTCTAGGAAAAGCAAAAGCACTTTATTTGGCCTTTCCGAAAGTAGATGCATTCAGGAATCTTTAAGATGACTTACACAAAAGAACAGCAATGCATTTTATGGACGAACGTTTCGTGAACCTAGGAGAGGAGGTAACTGACTTTGCTGTGACAATCTGGCGCTTCTGAATCAGATACTGTTTTGTTATTAGTTTAAGTATTTGTATTGACTGTTCAAATGCGGGGTTTGTGCCGGTGTGTGTGTGGGTGGTGTGTGTGTGTGTGAGAGAGAGAGAGAGAGAGACCGGGTCACATCACAGAGAGTCAGCTGTCTAAACCGCGGCTTGTGTACTGCATCATCACTGTGTCTGTCACCCTTTCGGGCTTGAACTGATGGTAAAAACTAATGACATTATTTACTGTCTTTACGTTTATTTTGAAAGATGAAGCTGCGATTATGGTAAGGCGCGTTACATTTCCGACGAGTGCTTGCGGTGTCACAATGCACTGGGTCAGCTGGCCAAAAAGAGCAGACTCCGCTTGTCGGGAGGTGGGACTTTGTAGAAAACGAAGTGTTTGAGAGAGGCGGGCATAGAGGGCCTACAATAATGTACAGTATTTGAAAATAATGTGTTTTTTTAACATTAAAGCACGTCAACATATTCTGTTACACCAAATACACAAAATAATGAGCTTTAAAAAAAAGCATCATATGACCCTTTATAGTGTGATTTCTAGACCTGTACAGTCATGTTAATTTATTTAACACGGTAAAAAGAATTCCACCTACAGAGTTCACATGCTGCCTTAATTTTTTTAAGTAATCAAATTGGCTGTACAAGTCATTTCAACTTAAAGTGAATTTTAAATTACGTTCAAAAAAAACTATATAACTTAAAAAATGAAGTTGAAATTGGTTAATTATTTTAAATAGTTAAAGAAATATATTCTTGATCAAAAAATAATAATAACAACAAAAAAATGTGACTTATTAATCACATAGTTTGTTACAGTGTTAAGGGCAATTCTTGTTATGCCAATGTGCAGGAGATATATATATTATTTTTTTTTATTCAGGTAGAAATAGCAAGTAAAAATATTTGTACTCGTTTACCCAGTAAATCATGCACGACTGGAAAACTAATGCAAGTTCATTATTTAAAAAGAATCCAGAAAAACATTCTGGAATCCTGGAACTTAATGGTCAGAAACTATGACTGCCGGCCTTCAATTATTGTTATGGACAAAAGGAGACAAAAAGGTCAAGAACCGCTGGCATAGAAAGAGTTCAAAAAGTAGGTCTGAATACATCTTGTTCTGTTCTGAATCTCGGTTCATTAGCTCTCAGAAAACTCTCTTTCACCTCTGGACGTCTGCTGTTAGCTCTGCTCCGAAGCAACAGATCTGTAATGCTTAGAAACACAACCACACTTACACAAACTACTTTCCACCCAATATAACATTTCATTTTAACACACCACAGGAACAGAAACAGCTCTTTTTTTTTGCTGACGTCTCACTCACAGATGAAACACTGAGCCGTTTGTGCTGGCATCAGTGTAAGATGTGATGAAACATCCTCTTTTCCTGATTGAAACAGCCACAGATCCACTGACACATCAGTAAAACACCGCTGCACGCCGAGGAAACCCTCACAGCTCAGCAGCACATGTGTTGACCGACCGTCTAACAGCTTTGCATCAGCGTGCGTCCTCAGTCTTATGACAGTGCAGTGACTTTATAGTCTTTTTCTCCCCAAAAGAAGACGCTAAACACAGCTTTAGGCACATGCAATACAGAGATCCATGTGAAATCACATCTGAACATGTGCATGTCTGTATCAGACTTTGCATAGTTTGCATAACAAATCAGTAAGTAAAGAGTAAACATCATATTTAAAATGTCAGAAAATGACCTTCACTGAAATAAAGACAGTGACTGCACTATTGCAGTTGTCACTGGTGTTATTTTATCAAACTTCAAACTTCAAAATTAATTCAAGAACAAGTCAAGTTGCTGATAATAAACATTA
Source organism: Sinocyclocheilus anophthalmus (assembly GCA_018155175.1). Taxonomy (NCBI): domain Eukaryota; kingdom Metazoa; phylum Chordata; class Actinopteri; order Cypriniformes; family Cyprinidae; genus Sinocyclocheilus; species Sinocyclocheilus anophthalmus. Next base: position 7,138 of record JADLZN010003226.1, read on the forward strand.
TTTTTCAATCCCATCAGAATAAATGTATTACTACTTATTTTTACTCAAAATTGGAAAGGAATAGAAAAGGATACCATAAAAAGAGATCATTATTTGTCGGCTCAGGAAAATAGTGAATAAAAACAGTTAAAACGCAACTTTTATCTCCAAATTTGCATTTTTGAAAAAAAAAACTGAATTGTGAGATACAAACTCAGAATTGCGACATATAAACTCACATTTCTGAGGGAAAAAAAAGTCAGAATTTCGAGTTTATATCTTTCATATTGATATAGGAAACCTGAAATTCTGAGAACAGAAGTCTAAATTGTGAGATATAAAGTTGCAATGCAAGAAAAAGAAGTCAAGTTGCAATTACCTTTTTTATTTGTTATTCTGTGGGGGAAGCTAATGTAAAATGTAAAGTCTAATTATAAACTTTCATTCCAGTTAAGACTAATTAGTCCGCTAGTCATTCACTCAAACCGACTTGATTTTTAAAATATGTACTTTTGCACATTAACATTATCACAGCAGAAGCCACGCCCAACATGTGGCCACGCCCACACTAGCCACGCCCACTGCTAACCACGCCCACCGCCGCAAAGCTTAATAAGGCCGTGTTATCAGACGCAAGAAAACAACAGTGAAGTAATATGAGCCTGTTAGTACCCTTAGGTATAATTATGTCTCTCAGCTCGTTACACTAAGGACTTTAATCAAGCTTGCTGATAAGGAACCTGTTAGAATAACACTGGATGTGTCTCAAAACCTAGTGAGCTGCCTACCTAGAAAGCATTTGATACAAAATGTTGTTTAACCAGGTTAAATTAACTAGAGTAAAAAACTGCATTTGGAATGAAGCTGACTTAAATCATTAAATGACCGTCTGACTGAGGTAAACGAGGCTTATAATCATAACACAAAATATTAAAAATCACTAAATGACATGAATATTCAGTGTGTCACTTTAAATCCGCAAATGCCTTTGAATAAAGACACTACATGACTAACATTTCTCACTCAGACCTATCACAACAATAAAAAATGAAAATAAAACCAAGAACCTGAAATTGGATTCATACGCCAGTTACAATTCATCACTCTAGTATTAATATGATATTTCAGCGTGTGTTAGCATGCTAGCGGTTAGCCTGCTGCGCTTCACTTACGTTACACATCAGATTCTTCGGTCCGAATCGCGATAAATCTCCTAAATGCCACTCTGTCGGGACGTTTGTGGTAAATCATCGCGCCCTGACACGGCTAGACGAGCACAGTCGAGCTGACAGCTGCGTGTGGAAGTGTGTTTCAGTTTCAGTGTGTAAATACCGCAGATGAGGTCACTTCCGCTGCCGAGCGCACAGCGACATCCGCTGGCCAGCGGTGGAATACAGCGCTTTTATCAGAGCGCTGCTGGTTTCCAAGGCTTTAATGGGGTCATATGATGCTATTTCAAGTTTCCTTTCTCTTTGGAGTGTTACAGCTCTTGGTGCATAAAGAAGATCTGAAAAACTTGCAAAGACTAAAGTCTCAAAACCAAAAAAACAACTTTATCAAAGTTAAGACTCTGCCACACCCCTAAAACGGCTCGTTCTAACACGCCCCACATGTCTACCTCACTATGTGGAGATATTAGCGTAATGCGCCAAATGTGCCCGCAAAGAAAGAAGGCGTGGTTCAGTAACCGCAGTTAGTGTTGAAGCAGATCGGTCAGGGAGACGCTGGGGTTCTAGGAGAAAGCAGAAGCACTTTATTTGGTCTTCCGGAAGTAGATGCATTTAGGAATTTTTAAGATTACTTACAACAGAACAGCAATTTTTTTTATGGACGACCGTTTCGTGAACCTAGGCGCGGAGGGTCATTCGACTTTGCTATGACAATCTGGCGCTTCTGAATCAGCTACGGTTTGTTATTAGTTTAAGTATTTGCTATGTTCAAATGCGGAGTTTTGCGCATTGTGTGGGTGTGTGTGTGGTGTGTGTGAGAGAGAGAGAGAGAGAGAGCGAGAGAGAGAGAGAGAGGACAGGGTCACAGTGGAGTTAGCTGTCTTAAACCGTGGCTTGTGTACTGCAAACACATACAGCTTCATCACTGTGTCTGTCACGCGACTCTGTTCACCTTTCGGGCTCTGTCTTTACATTATTTTGAAAGATGAAGCTCGCGATAATGGAAAGGGGCGTTACATTTCCGACAAGTGCCTGCAGTGTTCGGCCAATCACAATGCAATGGTTCAGCTGGCCAATCAGAGCAGACTACACTTGTCGGAAGGAGGGACTTTGTAGAAAATGAAGAGTTTGAGAGAGGCGGGGCATAGAGGACCTACCATAATGTACAGTATTTGAAAAATAATGTGTTTTTTGAAACATTAAAGCATGTCAACATATTCTGGTACACCAAATAATGATCTTTAAAATAACATCATACGACCCCTTTAATGTTGACGTCATGGCTTCCAATCTGTTCGTTCAGCTGAACAGACTTTAATATGTTTAATTAACTGAATTATTTCTGTAAGCAGACATTGTCAATGGGGTTAGTGTTCATGCAAACGCATTAAGGTGATTGTGCACTTACTAGGGTTTCCTGGGTGAACACATAAATGTTAATTTTAGAAGACCAGCTGCAGCTGCTCCTGTCACTTCAGATAAATGTGTCTGCTCATACTGGACAGCAGCAGATATGAGATGCACATCTGAGCAGAGAGACGCAGTAGAGGTTGTGTTTGTGGTCATATCATAGACACACAGATCCATGATGAGTCTTTCTAATGGATGCTAGCTGTGAAACTCCCTCCATTAAGGAACTGGAGAAAATACTGTTCGGAGGGAAGAGGAGCGGAAATCATGTGGATGAAGTTTGGCCCAACCTTTTTCTGGGTGATATGTGAGTCACAGAGTTATAACTGAAACTAAAAACACTTTTATTACTTGAAATAAAATAAACATTAACTGAAAATAAACTTGTTCTATTTTAGCTAGTTGCAAAGCCAACATTTTTCATTTTAATTTAGTTTAACTTAATACTAAAATCATTCTGAAATAAAATTAATAAGGCTATACATTCAGTGTTATTCAGTATCGAGATACTATATACATCTATATATATATATATAGAATATTGTAAAAATATTTTTTTAATATTGTTATATTTTATATTGCAATTTAATTTACATTTTAATCATTTTGTGTGTTTTGTCATTTTGTAGTTTTCGTTTTTTTATGTTACATAAAAAAAGAAATATATAGACATTTAAAAAAGCCATAACTAATAATGCCAAAAACACAACACAATTACTAAAACTTAATCAATGGAAAAATGGAAAAAATATTCGTGCTGTCAAAGATTAATCGTGATAATCGCATCCAAATAAATTTTTTTGTTACATAATATATGGTGTGGTAATGTTATCTATGGTATACAAATAACACAACAGTCAGTATACATTAGAAAATAGTTATATGGATATACTTTTATATATTTATATTTTATTTATCTGATCCTCAATATATTACATGCGTGTTGTAATAATATATATATATATATATATTCTATATCATTAAAGTATACACTCCTATATATGTAAACAAAAAACTTTATTTGGTGCGATAATCACGATTTAAGCGTTGACAGCACTAATAAAAAATATGACATATATAGTATTATATATAATATATATATTAATAATATATATTATAATTAAAGTTTTAGTGGTTATATAAAGTAATATACTTAAAATATTTAATTAGTATTAAGTAATGAATGTTTTACAGTTTTTATTTTATTTTATTTCAGTTTTGGTTTTTAGTTATTTTAGTACATCAAGTAAAAGTGTGTGTGTGGTGTGGGTGTGTGTGTGTTCAACAAAATAATAAACTGTTGACTTGTAAGCTGTGTTTCAAACATAATGTGCCTACCTAGCTAGACAGCATTTTTGGCCAGCACTTTTTGCAGTTCTGCACTTTTCAAATCCACATAACGTGCCCAGAAATGCTGTCTGTGTACAATGCCAAACAATATAAAGCTGAACGTAGAAGAATATTTTTTTCCTTTTTCATAATTGTACACCACATTAACCTCTCAGCAGCATTTTGTCAGATACTTATTTTCTAGATGAGTTTGATTTTATGGGGATCATAAAGAATCGGCGTGCTCTGGGGCCCGTCTGATGCTTTAACAGCTGTATATTACTGATCTGCAGGTCTGTGGCCAACGATCGCTTCAGTGTGTGGAAGCTGGGCATCACTCGTGTCCTGAACGCCGCTCACGGGAAGATGCACTGCCAGGGCAGTCACCAGTTTTACGGCTCAACAGTCAAGTATTACGGCGTCCCCGCTGACGATTCACCATCGTTTAACTTGTCGGTTTATTTTCACCCCTGCGCTGATTATATAAAGGAGGTTCTCAGTTCTCCAGGAGGTAAAACTGTAAAAAAGCTTGGGTTTACACTCTTAAAAATAAAGGTGCTCACGATGCCATAGAAGAACCTTTTTTTCTAAATGGTTCCAGAAAGAACCCTTAACATCTGAAGACCTTTCTGTTTCACAAAAGCTTCTTGGTGGCGAAAGAAGGTTCTCCAGATTATACAAAGGTAAGAAAGAGATGGTCTTTAAAGAACCTTTGACTGCAACTTACAAATGAGGACAATGAAAGCAATCAAAATCAATAAAAGAGCAGTGATATGCAAGTGCTATAACAAATCACAGTTAACTTTAAATAAATAAAAAGCAAACAGACAGGATAGAAAAGAATAGAGCAAGCTAGTGTTAGAGACTTTTTTTGCTTTTTTTTAATTGTATAATAAATAAAAAGAAACAAATAGATAGAATACAAAAAGAATAGAGAAGCTAGTGTTAATTTAAAGAATAGAATTAGAATAGAGAATAAAAATGAAAGAGATGTGTTTTTAGCCGATTCTTGAAAAGAAATGGAAAAATCTAAGTTGAAAATGTAGGCCTGCAAACTATAAATATTATTCAGTTCGACAAGCTTAAATCCTCAAATCCAAGCCGAGATGGTCAGATTTCATGTTTGAGGGCTATAGATATAACATGTCCTTCTGTTGTTGTCTGCAGAGCGTGTTCTGGTTCACTGCGCGGTCGGTGTGAGTCGCTCGGCGTCTCTGGTTCTGGCTTATCTCATGGTACACCAGCATCTTTCTCTGCTGGAGGCTATTAAAGCGGTCAAACAGCACCGCTGGATCTTCCCAAACCGAGGCTTTCTCAAACAGCTGCGGGCTCTGGATGCGACTCTACGCTGATCTGAATGCTGCAGATGAACACCAACAACATTCCAGCAGCACCAGCCGGTGTCAGACTGTCTTTAGAAGAGGACTCAAGTACATGTTACACTCTTTAAAATAAAGGTTCCTAAAAGAGTTCTCGCAGAAATGCCATAGAAGATGCATTTTGGGGTCCCCAAAGATCCTTTCAGCGAGCAGTTCTTAATTCAACCGTTTTTAGTGTGAATAGAATCTAAAGAACATTTTTCCACTATAAAGAACCTTTTGTTCAATTGAAATGTTCCATGGATGTGAAAGGTTCTTTAGGACCCATCAACACCAAGAAAACCTGTGTTTTACAGTGCAGATTAGTAGTCAAATGTCATAATTACTTAAAGTATATATATTTAAATGTAAAAGTCTCCTTATGAGGATTATTATCATATATAGTTTTTTGTTATGATTGTTAGAGCATTATCATTTTGATTAGTTGGGTGTTTGAGTTAGTTTTGTTATATTTGCCCACAGCCAGATTGATTGATTGTTATTTATTAGTGTGGCTTAATCAACTTTTCGAATATTTAAAAAATTTCACGAAATCAAAAAATAAAAATAATAAAAGTTCTGTAGATAAAAAGTTTATAATATAATATAATATAATATATAATATAATATAATATATATATATATATATATAGTTAGTTATTTATTTATTTTTCAATGGCATGACAATGTTTATTAAATATTTCGTACTTTCTCATAATTCATACATTAAAGAAAATTGGGCAATACCAATGTGATGTTACTTTATGTCGTTACAAAACTGGTAACTGAACTTTAGTTTGGCGTTTGTATATTTGCCCCAGAATGATTTATTTATTGGAAATCATTGTTATTTATTATGCATTATTTGTTGTTTTTGTTTGTTAATTCACTCCGTTTTTTAATCTGATTCCAACATTTAGAATAATATTTCCTAATATTTTTTAAAAATCACGCACTAATAATTGCACCAAAAAAAGCAAATCTGTCATTATTACTCACCCTTCTTCGTTTACAAGGCATTTTTCTCATAGTTTTTTTGTTTTTTAGTTTGTGTACATTTGGATGTTTTGTTATATTGCTCACAGCTATATTCATCATTTTTTTCTGGCATACCAAAATGTTTAGAATAAGATGGTTTATATTCAAAATGTACTCACTCTCAGTGTTCCACACCTTGTGCGGTTATTTATCTGTGAAAAAACAACAGGATGATTTTTTTTTTTTTTTTGTAAATTTATCCTTAAATTTCTGTAATGCATAGAGTTATAAGGTTGTAATCTACAAAAAGCAGAGCTGCAGGATTACAAATGCATCCCGTTTTGAATCGAATGCAAAAAGTGAAAAGATTTCCGAAGATTTTCAGTGAATAATGACTTCAATTTTGTATGCCTTTTTGGAGTTTAACAGATGTTCTCATTATAAACTATGAAGGAGGGTATCCAGATCAGATTTGTCTGTTTGCAGTGGATTTGTGGAGTGTGTGAGTGTATCTCCATGAGTAAGACTATCTGCTCACTGAAGCACTAAACTGGGTAACAGCTGTTGTGTGGGATCATTATAAACACGCTCTCTTCATCTTTTGGCAAGTAATTCAGGAAAGAAGCAATGGCCCGTAAATATAGCAGGAAAGAGTATCTGTCAGTCAAGGACCTGGAGAAAGTTTTGGACTCGTGTAAGTTAAACTTGCACCAAATCGATGAGGTCTGGTCGAACCTGTACATTGGGAACGTGTGAGTACGAGCTGCTCGAGTCTTCGGTTTGACAACTAAAAATCATATTCATATCTCTATCATGACATGCCTCTGCACGCGGCCATACGGCGCATCATCCAGAAACGAGCCATCTATCCCAACAGGAACTTCCTGGCTCTGCTGCTGGACCTGGACCTGCAGAGGAAGAAGAAGCACAGACGATGTGTCCTGCTCTGAGCAAACAGCTACAGGACTGATCACGTGATGAATGATCGTAACACTGCGTCCTAACCAGGCCACATGTGATAAGTGCTTTGATTCTCCACACTGAAAGCGAAAACATAAATGCAATCAATATGTGATGCTTACAGTAACGTGGAGCTGGAATTTGGACCAATGAGATTTGATTGTGGGCGGAGCTTATGCAAATGGAAAAAGTTATTTTCTTTTCTTAACGGAATAGTTACCATGAAAATGAAAATTGGCTGGAATATGTCCTCACCCTCAGGTCATTCCAAGAGTAGAGGAGTTTGTTTTTTCACATATTTGGAACAAATGAAGCATGTCAGCAAATGATGCTATGCAGTGAATGGGTGCTGTCAGATTGAGAGTCCAAACAGCTGATAAAACATCAAAATCCACAAGTAATCCCACAGCACTCCAGTCCAGTTAACATCTGGAGAAGTGAAAAGCTGTGTGTTTGTGAGAAACAAATCCATCATTAAAACATTTTTAACTTAAGGTTGGTCAAAACACAAGTCTATAATCCATAATAACGCTTCTCTGTTGGTCTATGAACTAGCCTTTTCAGAGAGATATACCCGTATGATACAGAGAGATGGCGGTGAAAGGTGAAAGGGTTTGCTATAAAATGATTTAAAAAAAAAAGATATATCAAGCAATTTGGACTTATGCCAGACTTGATATTTTACTGGACATTTTATTCTGTAGTTTTATACAAGTGAGGTCATTGCTTGTGGAAAGCTCTTTTTACGGCGTAATGATGCAAAAGCTTTGCATACAAGAATAAATATATTGTAAAATTATATTAAAATAGAAATATATGGTCTTTCAAGGTAATACTAATCTTACAATATTACTGTTTTTCTGTATTTTGAGACTCTAAAGAACTTTAGGAATAAGAGTACTTTAAAAAACAAACAAATCTTATGACCATATATATATATATATAACACACTGTGTGTGTGTGTGTGTATACTGTATAAATATAATGAAATAAACTATTTATATATTTAGCAGAGCAAATGAAGTCCCTTGTGTTGAGGGTGAAGTGTTGACTTTGAGAGCTGATGTATTTTTATCTTGCCACTGTGGGAATGAGCTTGTCTAATTTGAGACGCTGTTACTCGGACACAGACGAGGGCGACTGCAGTGTGTGGAAATGAGCAGAATCTTCTCTCTGTCTGGAGAGTCTATATTGGGTTATAATCAGTGTGATATTACTGAGGATCTTCTCACCAGATGATCTTATATGGTTTCTTCTGTGGTGCTTCCCGATCAGGATCCTGAAGAAAGAGTGTTTAGAGCCGCATGAATCAGATTATAAATATAAATAGATAAAGTCATCAGCGTGAACAACACGCCACACACACACGCATGCACACACACTGACGAGCTGTTCCTCAACACACCGTGAGTCTGTTTGTGCTTGAAAATATCTTTTAGATTTATTCAGATAGATTCATTATATGTATTGGTTATATTGAGGTTTACTGAATAATATTTGAATTGCAATGTGTAAAACTGTTATTTGATCACATGCATGCTCGACTGAGACTTAATAATGGCACTTTAACACAAGAAAATGAACAGGATATTCATAAAGAGATAAAGTTAGTCATTGCTCATTGATGGATTCACTATGAGCTTACATGAGGGTGTCAACTTGAAAATAAGTTAAATATTTTAAACCAAATGTTTGATGTTAAAGTTGTTTGTATCATTTTATTAGATTTTTTATTATTAAGGTGTGGCAAACCAAATAATACCACAACACATAGGTTGGTAATACATCATTGGTAATACTTTGTTTTGCACAGTGTTCACAGTTTTTTTTTTTAAATATGTCTACATAGATTTTATAATTGTTATTTCAATTTAGTTGTGGTTATTTTGGCAACTAGCTGAAATATATATATAAAAAAAAATGTATTTACTTTTTCATTATTTTAATTTTTAATAATCATACATTCTGCTTCAATAATTATTAAAACAAAAATTAAATACAGACATTTGTGTTGTTTATGTGACCATGTGGCTTTCTTTTCCCATGGCACATAAAATAAGACGAGTTTTGCAGAAAGTCTGAGCTGGCGCTTTTCGTAAATTCAAGGTGTACAGTGGGCTACTGAACTCTGAAACGGACAAAAATAGCATAATAAAGCAGCATTAACGTCTATTCTTCTGTCTTACAATACAATACATTTCATATGTGCTTGCATATATTCAAACTTCTTGCGACTGTTGACAAGATGCAAGAGAACCAAAAGTGCCTGCTGTGTGCCATCATAAATTAAATTTTCACTTTGACCTCCTGGTGTTGGTTTGGTCTCTCGTTGAGCAGCGGTGGTGGGCCGACATGCCCCGCTACGAGACTCCTCCAGCCTCTGAGCTCCAGAGACTCCTGTGGGTCAAAGCTGGAACCAGCGGCCATCTGGACGAGGTCAGGCCTGGAATATACATCGGAGACATGTAAGATGCTTTTCTTTTTCTGAACACATTTTCTACACTGTAGAACACTGTTGCAAGAAAATACTATTTCAGTCTTCAGTCTTTCTACTTCAAAATTTCAAATTTAAATGCTTTGCAATATTGTGAAATTATAGCAATTTAGGAGTAAAAACTGTTTTACTCCATTTTCATTTTTCAGTGTAAACTATGAAAATGATTAATATTTCATTCCTTAGTTTAAAAGGAAGATACCCACACTCTAAAAATTAAAAAGGGAGAAACCCAGCTATTGGGTTGTTTTGACCAATAGCTATGCTAAAAAACCAACCGCTGGGTCAAAACAACCCAAAAGCTTGGTCAAAACAACCCAAGAGCTGGGTCAAAACAACCCAACAGATGGGTCAAAACAACCCAATAGCTTGGTTCAAAAACAACCCAACCGCTGGGTCAAAAAAACCAAACAGCTGGGTCAAAAAAACCCAACAGCTGGGTCAAAACAACCAAACAGCTGGGTCAAAACAACCCAACAACTGGGTCAAAACAACCCAACAACTGGGTCAAAACAACCCAACAGCTGGGTCAAAACAACACAACCGCTGGGTCAAAAACAACCCAACCGCTTGGTCAAAACAACCCAACCGCTTGGTCAAAACAACCCAACAGCTGGGTCAAAAAAACCCAACAGCTGGTATATGTTTTAAGAATTTTTAGATAGTTCTAATGGAAAATTAAAATTAAAAATGATCTTTGTTAAAGTGATTCTACTCAATTTTTTGCTCCTTTTTTAGTTAATCGATGTGCATTACAAAGTTGGTATATGCTCCCTATCTTGTTATAAATGTGTAATGAAAGAAAAAGAGAAAAAGAAAATATCAAGTGTCAGTCTGTATGTGTTGTGACTGCATCTCATTCAGGTATGCAGCGAAGGACAAGCACTTGCTGCAGTCTCTGAACATCAGGGCTGTATGGGCAATTAGCTTTTAGTAGACCTTGACACAAGCAGATATAATTGAAAATGACAGAATGGATTTACAATATTGGCAGGGTGATAATTACCCTTCTAGGGCTGTGCAATTCCTTGGGAGGCAACAAAAAAGGAATATCTTAATGTTTCCCTGATGTGAATGGAGGAGACTTAAGAGGCTTCTAGTCGCTTCCTATCAGTTCTGAGTCATTAGCGGAGTGCTGGATCGGGCTATTGTGAGGGTGTGAGATGAGGCTTTCGTGCACCGTCGGCTCAGGTTTTCCATTCTGCTCTGCTAGGCGAGGGGTGGGTGTACGGAGGCCTATTGCCCCGCACAGGGGTCAGGTAGAGGCGACTGGGTGGCCTGTCAGTGGAACTCATTCAGCTATGATTTAAAACAAACATGGTGGTGTTCAGCAAATTGAAAAGGATTTGGCCTGTTGAGTTTGAGGGCGTATGAATAAATAACATTTAAAAGCTTTATGTTGTTTTTATTTAATCTTTTATATTCTATTATAAATGCTTTTTTGTGCATACACTATTTTATTTATTTTATTTTTGCCATTTAAAAAAAAAAAGGAAATCGAAAGAGGACAGAAAATTGGGGGGGGACATGATGGAAAGTGAGCCCCGATTCGAACCTGGATTTTCCACATGAGCACCAAAGCTCAATGTGTCAGTTCAGAATGCCTTCAAATGTGAAAATTATTAAAATATTTGCCATGTCAAATGTAACAAACAAAACATTAATTGCAGCTAAATAAATATGAATAAATAAGCTGTCTGGGTCAGTGACATAACACAAAAGTTTTTTGTTTTTTTTTAATCTTGCACTTTGTGAACTGCTAGCAAAAAGTGAACATATTAAAAATTGTGAAAAGTAAATATTAACAAAAATGTGAGCCCGATTTCCCATATGAACATCAAAGCACAATGTGTCAGCTCAAAAAGACTTCAAATGTAAAAATTACACACACAAAAAAAACAACATTAACAGAGCCTAAATAAATATGAAAAAATAGGTAATCCGACTTTTAGTACATAAAATCTAAAGAGAGAGGACACGTGGGGAAATGTGGAACCTGATTCGAACCCGGATTTCCCACATGAGCACCCAAGCTCAATGTGTCAGCTCAAAATGCCTTCAAATGTGTAACTAATCAAAATATTTGTGATAATTTCCACTTCCACACTTAACCTCATCCATTTACTCATCTGTTCAGCGTCATCCAATCCTCATCATCTGCTTTCGACTTTCCAAACACATGTTTTCTTATTCATAACCACAATATTGCACATTTAAGACATCTGTCAGTTCTGATTCAACTCAAGGATCAGGATCAAACCCAATGTTGTGGTTTAGAAAGTGTCCTCACATGTGCTTTGTTTTGGTTTTCGTGGCGACCGTAAACACCTGACAGAACCGCGAGTGCTATTGTTCCACGAAGCTCTTGAAAATAGAAGCATATAGGAAGCAATGAACAATGACTGTTGCTTGAACCACTAATGGATCTAGCAGCTTGTTTTCTCTCTTTTTTCTTGTCCTCTGCCAGAAAAGACGAGGAGAGAAACCGAAGAAAACATATGGGGTTTAATTAAATGCGGACAGGACGGATCCGATCGGATGGGAGCTGGGAACACACGAGCTGTGGCCGTCATGCTGCAGGGCTACAGTGCAGGAATGCTAATGCAAACACGTCAGGTAGAAACACGAAACAAACACGATAAGCGTATGACTCAGAAATGCCGTGGCACAAATCCCAGCCCTTTCCCAGGCTCCAGGCGCTGTTTACTCTCCCAACAATGCCCGACAACACTCGCTCTCATCTCGGTCGTCCCCTTTTTCTTACTCTTCATTGATGACAGCCACGGAAGGTCAACAAAACATGGTTTTCGCACAACCCAGATTCCCCACACTCGTCTCACTAATCTAACACTACACAAAACAAAGAGTTAGCGCTGTCACAGCCAGGAAATATCCACTGAATCTGAGCGTCCCACGCCCTTTGGCTTTTTTTCCATCATCCCCACGTAGGTGCATTTCAACGGCTTTGAAGCGGAAGCCTGAGAACAGCTCGTTGTGTTTTACGCTTCAGATGTCAACATCATATCACACACAAGATTTTCAGATAATTTCACACAGATTATTTTGAGAATTATGCATTGACAGGGGTTTTGATAGAGCAGTGCATCAAGCAGTGATCCATCAGTTGTCAAGCTTTGTTGTCACTTACAATAGAAGACAGAGGAATACAAGTGGGAGAGCAAAAGGAAATAGTTTTCACTAGCTATCATGTCAAATTCTAACCTTGAAATACAATAGATTAATTAAACCATTATAATGGTGTAATTGCACATTTCCGCTCTCATTTCAGGAGGCGATCTGTCAGATTTTGATTTAAACTGGGTGGTGTGTTAAACAGAACTCTTGGTTGCTAAAAACAAGATAAAACTTGCCAAAAAAGAATTAATAAACAAATATGGAAGGGATTTGTTGAACGATTTGGTGGAAATGTACGTATTTTTGTGTAGATAGTGTTTGGGCCTGATTGTGACCTCAACACATTTCCAGTGATACAGCCACTGAAATTTATCAGAAAAAGAGATGCGCCCCACCTTGTGTTTACTGAATTATATAACCACATCATTTTGGACAATGATTTTGATTGTACAATAAAACTGAAACTGCAGTCATAAAACCATAAGCCAGTGGTAGATGCCAAAGCCACTAATGTGTTTAGACTTAAAACAGTAAATAATATATGTAAATTAAATCATGTGTCAAGTTGTTTATTATTCAGTATACAAAAATTATTATATTTTGTTGATATTTCTTTAATTGTAGTAATATTATGAGTAATGTCTCTGATTTAGAAGTTAGTGCGGGTGTGTGGTGTGAATATATATATGTACAGATGCACCGCTTTTCATCGGCCACTATCGTATCGGGATCGATAAAAGCAATTGATTTCACTATCGGCTGATATTGTTCCAAATCAGCTGAAATGGTAATTATATCCTGTCAATAAAGGCAGCGGAAAAAACGTGTCGAACTCAGCTCTTTGAACCCCCTAGAATCACCCATGGTATCGGCAGGTTAATTCAGTATCGTGCAATCTCTAATTATATATACCTGTATATATATATATATGTATATATATATATATATATATATATATATAACATACATCATATACATCCATATACGGTACTTGCCATAACATGTAGAAATATCTACATTTTATTCAAGTCAAAAATATTTCACATGACTGACTACATATCTATTACACCAAGAAAAAAAGTCTATAAGAGTCAAACTAGACAGCAGAATAACAAATTTTGCAAGTCACCACAATAATTTTTGTAGATATAAACATGTCTCATGGGACGTACATGAGTTGAATAGATTACTGAGCATGGCTGGCAGTCAGAGTGCAAGATCCCGGTTTCATTAGCTCCTGAAGCCCTCTCCTCCACGATTGAAACCTTGACCTCAGCCATGTTACACTTAACCATGTTTTATTCTGCTGTAAAGACCTCTGTGTTTAGTGTAGGGGTCCATCCAGCATCGTAAAACATGGCTCAAGCGGAAAAAAAAGAGAGCAGTGACAGGGGTTAAGTTGACAAATCCCCCAGCTTTGAGCCTCGGCGGGCCGGTAATCTCTCTGGTAAGCAAAGAGCTCTCAGGTACCCCTTGTGTTATCAACGCACGTCCACTTATGGTAGTCAAGACGGCCTCACTCTGTTGTCTTCCCCCTTGTAGCTGGTGTGGGCCAGTGACATGAGGGTCATTCGGTCCCCGTGCTAGAGTCAACAGGCCTGTTTGCCAGGCCACTTGTCCCGAGACTCTTTATCTTTTGTCGCCAAATTTAGATGGCATTGTTGCCCCTCACCTTGCATGAAATTGCTCTTTTGTGTGGAGAGGGAAAGAAAGACAGAATAATTAAGTAACTTTGAACATTTCAATCTGTCTAAAAAGATGGCTATTTGTACAAAGGCTTAAATTAATTAATTAATTTAAATCTATATAAATAAATACATAAATATATATTTCTATCTATCCCACATTTTAATCAATAGTATTATTTATTAATATAGTAATATCGCTTATATTAATTATCAATAAACACTAAAATCAATAGAAATGTTGTGTATTCATCTATTAATTTGGGTTATTAACATTATATGAATAATATAAATAATATATAAATAATATAAGCATTACCATTGTTTGTACAGCGGCTGAATTTAGCATATACACCCACACACTAACATACATACATAAACAAACAACACAGATATAATAATGATAGACAGACAGACCAAGACAGACAGACAGACAGACAGACAACACCACAACACTATATAGTAATATTCGGTAAATACCAATTTTGATATCAAATATCAATTGGATAGATAGATAGATAGACCACAGACAGCCAGACAGACAGACCCGACCGACACACACACACACCACCCACACAACACACACACAATACTCATATTATCGGGTTTTTTAAACTACCATTTTTAAATCAAATATCATGGATAGATCGATAGATAGATAGATAGTAGATAGATAGTAGATAGATAGATGACAGATAGAATAATAGATAGATAGATAGATAATAGATGGATGGATAGACAGATAGATAGACAGACAGACGACAGACCCACACACACATATAGTATTAACGGTAAATACCCATTTGAGGTCAATATCATTGGATAGATATAGATATATAGACAGATAGACAGACAGACAAACATAGACAGACAGACAGACAGCGTATATGGCATAAATTGTATTTTGTTATTTTAAATAAATTTTTATATCATTAAATTTTTATATTAGCACATTATTATATTATATTATATTATAATATAATATAATATAATATAAAATATATTAATATTGTTTGAGTGGAGGCCCAAATTTGTCGATTTCAATAAATAAATAAAATACATTTAGGCCTCTGTACAAACACCTATAGTATAAACCATAATATATATTTGGATTTGGTTTGCATTGCCATTGATATGCATATGTGAGTTGATGACGGCTTCTCTGTCACTACATCCAGGAAAATTTCTTATCCTACTGAGCACGCGTGTCCATCCTGATACTCACACATCCCATAAAACAAGCTCACTCTGTGTGCAAGTGTTTGGTAGAAGTAGTTCAAAGTTTGTGGCCCGGTATCAACCTGTTGTGTTCTTTTGATCTCGCGTTTTACCACCTGTCTTATTTCCATGCAGTCATTGCTGTGGACAGCGGTTCGGACTCTCTTCTCCACCGGTTAATCATTCCTTCAGTACTATCTGTACTATCTGCTTTGGCTTATCTATCTGTGTGTCACTTTATAACTGGCTGTTATCAATCTGTCTAACTCCACGTGATCTAGGCAAACCTATCAACCTCAGAAGTTTTGAATATTGTTGAGTAGGTGAGATATGACTGCAGGTTTAGTGCAGGTCATGGTGAGGGGGGGTGCGTGAGGGGTGAGTGGTGTCTGTGAAAGTAAAGTGAGAGATGCCAGGCAGCTGCTTTGTTCAAAAACACCTCACTTTTCTTCACGGATGCTTATTGATGAAGCTTCAAAAGTTTGAAAGAATGGAAATATTGTATGGGATATAGTTGCTTAGGTGGATCACCTGGTGTTTTGGTCCTACAATGTCCACTAGTTTTGAGAGTGAATTGGGACAAAGTGACTCCAGTAAAGACTTGGGTAAGTGCTTTACTTGCCATCTGTTTGCGCTGATAAAAATGTCATTATTCATTAGTTCTCATTTAAATATCCAACAGACTTCAACAGAATATGAGCAATCCTAGTCTAGTTGCTTAGGCTATATATTGGAGCTCATATGAAAGATTTGATTCGAACCGGTCAGATGTGGAGCGCTGGCCTGTTGACGATTTCTTTTTCCTTTTCTGAACGTGTTTATTACTGGCTTTATCGCCGTCTTGGGCTATTAAGACTTTATTTTATTTCTTAAACCAGGATGCAGTGATTTTTATATCGCGTGCAATGACATAAACAGCACTTTGGGGTTTTTGTTGCGCTGTTTTGTTACAGATAAGCCGGCTGACAAGCAGAGAAGTAGCGGAATGCTTTAATGGTCATTTTGTAACAATTAGAAAATTAGTAGTAATAGTACTATAGCCTATCGTTATAGAAAAATATTTAACATAATTTGGAATATATATCAATTTGAATGAAATGCTTGAAATATAAGTAAATGCATGAAATATACGACGTAATGGGAAGGAGACTAAAACTCGTGTTTTTAACCGGTGTAACAGTGTGTGTGGATTTGTGGTGATATTCGTGCGTATGAATGTAAATATTGTGTCAATATGCCAGCTATTTTCGTGATATGTTGCTGACGGTTGTTATCATATCACAGGTTAGGTCTAAAACGGGCTTTTTTATGATTTTATTATGGTATATCATTGACATCTTCATGTACACAACTCACATTTAGGCAATGTGCATTAAAACGCATTTTATCGACAGATTGCTTAGATCGTTTGGACTCCACAGTAGCTACAAAATATTATACATTTAAATAAAATTAACATTTAAAATATAAAATGACGAAATCATTTTGTTTATAAAATTATTTCTAATATTTAAAGTAAAACAAATGACAAAACACTGTACATTTCCACTGTAGGCTAGCCTACATTTGAATCTACACAATGCATAGCCTATCCTAATTTCTTTAAAAAAAAATTGCTTTCTTTTTTCATTAATTCAACTTAAAATCCTATAGAGCATTTGAAGTGCATGTTGATGCCACAAAGTAGGCTACACTATAATTAGATAGGAAATCGATTTTAAGCGTCAACATCTTGTGTCATTTTCTCTTGCTTCCTATAACCCTCCCTGTTCAGTTATATTTTTGCAATACACACAAACACTTTGCCCTCCAGGATATCACCACATACCTCCCGGTGCTCCCGTTAACTGCGCTGCGTGTCTCGCAATGTTCAATTAGTTTAGTTCGTCTGTGTTTGCCGGCGCGAGGGAACAGCGAGCGGAGGCGCTGATTCTCGGGCTCGACTCTGATTGGATAAACGCGTGACGCCAGCGCAGCGAACGCAGCGCTGATTGGCTGACGCGGTGTCGGTGCGGCGTAAACAAAGCAGCGAGGAGCCTTTTGAACTTCACAGATAGAGCGACAGAGCGCGCGCGGAGGAGGGGCTCGCGCGAAGTTCCTGACAGTTCGCGCACTCCGGTTTAAAGACCAGCATCACAATCGCTGCAAAGACCACCCGATTGAACTTGCACAGCGTGTGAAGAACTCATTAAAGAAGGGCGTGCGAACTCAAGCCGTCTTGTAGGTCCGCACACACACAGGATTTGTTTCGGACGTCTAGACGGTGTTTTTGAGGATCTGTGGTGTTCCTCTCGCGCTCAGGCGGAGCGGCGCGTGCTCATCATCGGCTCAGCAGAGCTGTCATGCTGCCTAAAGTCGAGTCAGAATCTCTGGGACTCGCTCGATCGCATGGAGAACAGGGGCATATGCCAGGAAACATGCAAGGTAAGCGTCAGAGTAAATGTGCGCCACGCGCTTTCATTCATGCACCTCATTTTAAACCTCTCATTGTCAGATATTTTACACTCAGTGACCTTTTATGAACACCGCATGCCACGAATATAACTTACACTCGTTCTGTCACTGAAATTTGAAGTATGAGAAAATCGTTTTAGATGTAAACACACTACAAAATGACCAAACCACACAAAACGAGTTTAGGATTGCAAACAAAACTATAATTGCCTCGCACTTAAACGTGCCGCGTAAAGATAAATTAGGAAACAAAGTGCAATAGCAGCGAGAGAATTATTTTGAGCTGAGTGAACTCTTATAAACTCAACATGATCTGCATCACCTGCCAATGAGTTTGCTCTTAGTATGCACAACAGAAGGGGAAAACGAAACCACAATAATGACTGTGACAGAGCGCAGCTTTATGCCAAGCAGAAATCTGCTGGTCCAAAATAGTTAAGCCGGCATAAGCTGCACTTTTTAAAATAAAGGTTCCAGTCAGGACCAAATTGATTTAGAAAACCATCTATGTACTGGAACCGACAATAATGTAACTCTTTAATATCCAAAGAACCATACACCAACTCCGCGACAAATGGTTACTGATAAGAATATTTTTTTATTATTTGTATATTTTTACGAATATACGTTTACAGTCGTAGAAATCAAATTGTATCTTAAGGCGTTGCGGGCATAGCCTGTAAGTGACTGATTAACAGACCGATTGATGTATTATTATAATCGAGGAATATAATTTAAAATGAAGAGAGACCGTATCGCGTGGATTTCTGTAGGTTGGGTAGTTTATATATACTATATATAATAAGAATGTCTTATTAAATTCAAATATTTACATTTAGGTCTTGAACACACGTCATAAACAATTACCAGCCGTTATGAATTCAGTTTTTTTTTTTTTTTTTTTTTTAACAAATCACGGACGGGTCAGCCGGCATGTTTTAATCACATTTAAATTTAACTAGGAACAGAGAATTATCGACGAACTGACAAACCTTTAGACTTCATGCTCGGGGAATTATCTACATAAATGTGAGCGTTTCAAAAAAAAAAACACACACCTTGTTGCTTTCAAAACAACTAAACATTTTTCACAATAATGAAACTATGGGAATGTTTGAGTAATAAGGAGTAATAATAAACGTTCTATGTTCTATTAAGATTTGTATTCGTCACATACACGGTTGTATAGAGAATATATAACCAGCAGTGAAATGTTATAATTTAAGGTTTTGCTTCGCAATAGATGTGTCTGTTTCAAACGAAGTGTTTCTTTTTCCCGTGGAAGAAAAATCCAGTTCGAATGGCTTTTCTTCTTCACTTTCAATAGAAATGGTTCTATTTAGAACTCTCTAAAAATCTGCATCACTTCATCGACGTTAATGCGAATTAAAAAATGAAGATGAAATATAGGCTATATCATGAAATCAAAAATACAAAAGACACATGCCACGCTGTATGTTTTATTTTGCTAGCACTAGCACACAATACTCGTGTATTTACATTGTTTTGCTTTTCTTCGCCTCGTGGCTAAACGTTCCACTCCAGCTCCAGACAGCAGCCTCTCTCGTGCTCCCACACCAATCTACGAGCCATCATGAATATTAACCAGATCGAAAGTGAAGTTTTGCTCCGTCTGCGTCCATCCTCCACACACGACTCGAAGCTTCGGCTATTTCCTTGAGACCCAAAACTGCATATACTTCCAGAAAATTCACTCTTAAGGCTATAGGATTTTGTAACGCTCACAATTTGTGACTCCTCGACTTTTTATAGACTTGTTTGCAAAACTGCAGGCTACTCGTAGAAGGTATCCGAGAGACAGTTAACATAAAATATGCTTAAAAATAAAGGTTGTTCAGTTGTTAAGCAAAGCATAGTTCCACTCGGGAACCTTTTCGTTTGGTTTTGAGCTTCTGTGTGGTTGTTCAGAGATGTTTTAGGTTCTTCAGTTGAGTGTGTTCTTTTTTTGTTTGTTTTTTTGTTTTTTTTTTTTTTTTTTTTTTTTTTTTTTTTTTTTTTTTTTTTGTTTTTTTTTTTTTTTTTTTTGTTTTTTTTTTTTTTTTTCTTTCCTTTCTGAACATTAAAAGAGGATTCTATTCTCTTACACATCAGACTGCAAAACCATTTTTTGCCACAATAATTAATTACAAAAACATCTAATATGTGCAACATATTAGACTCTGTAATGTAAATTGTTACTCATATTTTGATTGTGATTTTCAGCCCCCCAGTTTAAAATGATGGACTACTCCTACAACGAAGACTTGGAGGAAATGTGTCCAGTGTGCGGAGACAAGGTGTCCGGATATCACTACGGGTTACTGACCTGTGAGAGCTGTAAGGTGCGTAATATCAGCTGTTTTTAACTTCTCAACTGGAGGGTCGTGACCTAAAAATGGGTCTCAGGTTGGAGACCTGATAAGGCGAAAAAACGATGCATCTAACTATATAATTATGGACTGTTCGCATAGAAAATAAATAGCCATATCTGTTTTTAAGAGAAAGAGGAAAATGCTATCCACACCTTTTGTTGTTGACCTCAAAGGCTTTGCGTACACTCAAGTTGTATTTTGGAGAAAATTAATCTGTCAATTGGCAAAATTTATAGGTTACGTGATGTCATCCGTGAAATCCATATATATCTAGATATATATATTTTTTTTTGGAAAGTTTAACAATTGAAACACAAAACCGGTTAAGAACAACTGATCTTTTTTTTTATGTAAATCAAATCAAATTCATGTGCACTTGTTATTTATTTAATTATTTGTGGAGGTATTTATTTGCGTATTATGGGATGTGGATTTTGTTTAGTGACCGGCTGTGTTTAGTAAAGTTTTTGTCAGTGTCCAATTGAAATCTAGTGGTGTTTATTTCCGGACAGCGTCAGAGGTTTTGGAGTTCAGTCACACATGATAGTTCGTAAACCAAATGGACAGTTTAGAAAATCCAGCGTCTTTGTCTCTCTCTCTCTCACACACATACCGACTCACATTGTTTTTTCCCCCAAAGGGTGTATATGGTGGTGGATTTTCTTCTTTAATTGTTAACAGATCTCTGTAGCACAACATGAGAAAATGATTTGCCGTTTAAAATCGCCGTTTTGAGTTTTTACAAACAATATTTAAATATTAATATTATAATTTAAAAGCATTTAAATGTCACTTAGAATTCTGTTTTAGGATTTTAATGTGCTATAGGCAACCAGTATTTGCTGTTTCTTATATATTTCATTTAAAATTTGACTTGTTTTAATGATATAGTCTACATTCAAGGTTAAGCACTTTATGAACTCCATGTTACGGTCATGTGTGTGTGTGTGTGTGTTATTTGAGTTCTGGCCAGTATTGATCCTTTTAGTTTTAAATGGGCCTGTCTCCCTACGGTGTTGATCAAGAATAAGTTAATACCGTTCCTCGTTTGATTCTCTCCTGCCCTGAAAATGAATTCAGGACAGTTGCAGGTGGAATCTTGTAATCCTACGGCTGTAAATTATGGATATAATTTATTGGATTTTTTTTTTTTAGTTGCTTTTTTGCTTCTGCTGTATGAATAATAGGATCAGAGAAGTTCAACGGGAATTTATTTGGAAGAAATTTTGATATTTGTACAAATCTGTTTGGATGTTCAAATTAAAATATAGAGCAGAATTTGTTAAAAGTAAACTTCAACTTTCAGTCAAAACGACTTCAAATCCAACTTTGTTGTTTTCTTCTAGCTTTGATGGCTTGCACAGCTTCTGGTCATAATTACTTTAAGAGGAGCTCACAGAGATGCGCAAAACATGTAGCATTAGTATGTCATGACGCTAAAAGCGGATCTTTATATTAGCGAGGATATCAAGTGGGTCACCTAAAGTGATCGCATCGGTATTTCGTCCACTCTCTAGTCGGCTTCTCACATTTCTCAATCTGTTTCTTTCCAGCCTGCATTTCTGTTTGTTCATGTCAAGTGTGCGTGTGGGTGCACATGTCAGTTTTTGTGTGGGTGTGTGTGTTTGTGTTTATCCAAGTGAGCGTCGACTGCTGAGGGAGCGTTTCTCTGCCTGTGGCTCTACTTTTATATGTGTCTACTTGTGTGGCAGTGTGTGTAACACCTCTTTTCTTTCTCTGTGTGAATGGATACAAGTGTTTTTTTTTGGACGTGTGTGTGGGTTGTCTGTGGGTGGGGGGGGTGGGGGGCTGAGGACGGAGCACATTCACAAACACCAGAGGGTCCAAAGTTTTACTCTTCATTCACCCACGGGGGGCTCGAAAAGAGAACTCAACGCCTGCAGGGCTTCTTCAAGCGCACGGTGCAGAACAACAAGCGCTACACATGTATAGAGAACCAGAGCTGTCAAATAGACAAGACCCAGCGGAAACGCTGCCCCTAACGAGAAAATGACTGTCGCTTAGACCAGAAGTGCCGAAGTAACTCACTGGAGCAGGAACAACTGAACTAGGAGGTTTAAGAAGAAAATTCCCTATTTTTTTATAGTTCATCTGTGTCAATTAAGTTTCTTTTCCTTCTCTTCTTTCGTCTTCCTGATACCAATCTTGTTCTTTTTTCTTCCTGGTAGTCCTGAAAACACAAGTTTGGCTCATTTAAAAGAGGGTTTTCCATGCCAGCTCTGTGTTACTCGGTGGCACAGAGCTGAAGAATAGGGTCGTATCCACAAAGAAGCCAACCACAAACCCGTAGGACTTACTTTTTTTCTGTAGAACACAAAAGGAGATGTTTTGAAAAATGTTCACGCTGCTCTTTCCATACAATGAAAGTGAATGAAGTAGAAAGAAAAAGGTAGAAAATATGAATTGTGTACTAAGTACAGAAACAGACTGAAATATAAGTCATACTTTTTAGAGCTTGACAGCTTTTGTCCCCATTCACTTTCATTGTATGGAAATGAGCTGCGTGAACATTCTTCAAAACGTCTTTTATTTTCCACAGTAGAAAGAAAGTCAAACAGGTTTGAAATGACACAAAAGCAACTGTCCCTTTAACTACCATCTAAGAATTCTACACGCTCACCACATGATTCTTTCCTCTCAGTCTGTAGATGTACGACTGTTAATTGTTTAACTGCTGGAGGGCAGAATTTCTAGCCGTGTTGTTTTATGGCTAGCTGGCTTTGATTTGCTGCCGCATGCTACCAACAGGATACGAGGCCCTCCAGCGCCCTGTCAGACCCGTCCAAAGAGATGAGCACTCGCTAATACTCCCCACAGGCTTGTTCTGATAGTCTGTACTCCTAAGGAAAGCTGCAGGATGGAAAATGTTAACCAAAAGAGTGTTTTGAATACAAACCGCAGCAGTAAGTTTCATGCATATTTAAAACAGAATTACCACTAAAGAAAATTTTAAATATTAGTACATAAGTGAGTAATTTTGTCATAAACTGATTGCAATTGTAAGAATTTGATGTTGTTTTAATGGTTTTGTAATTTAATGATAAGAATTACAAGGTCCATTATTTTGACATAACATTGATGGCAATTAATAACTGTTGGAAATAAATGCTTCAGTTTAAATCTTTCTTTGTGTATTATCAGAAGCTTTCAGCAAACAGATTTGAGTGCAACACTCACCATAATTGAACAAGTAGCAAAACAAAACATCCATTTCAGTGTGACACATACTTCCATGTCTTCATGGAAGCTCTATATTATCAATACAGATAAGGAAAGCCTTCTGTTTTAAAGTTCTGAAAAAAACACGGGAGAGAGTGTTATGTCTTTCCAAGGAAGCCTGTAATTATCATCTTTTATATATTTGTGGCTCAGTTACAGATTAAGAGAATCCAATCTTTTTTACCTCTATAATCAGTTTCGAGTTGAGGAAGGGAAAAGGAAGCTACATAGACCAGCCCGTGCATTTATTCATTCCATTCGACTCCAACGTTATGCACAGTGGATCATAAAATAGTTTAGATTTCATCAAACGTCTGTTATCCATATTAAGGACCTTGATGAATCTGACAATCTGGCACGGCTCTACTGTGGATATTCAAAACATGCTCCACGCTTTGCATTGCGCACTTTGTCATTTTTTGGGGCTGATATGGGTTTGCCATCTCCCAGCCACTGGCGGTGGCGGCAGCAAGCTGTACCATTACTTATGCATAGGTATCATAGCTATTCATGTGTGCGCATGGAACGGCATACTTTCAGAGTAGAGCTCCGGCAGACATGACAAACTGTGTGTCAGGAGCCGACCAGGGGAGGCATTCATATGCCTGTGATAGGACAGGGATTCTCGCCCAAGCAACGCTTAATATTCCTGTATATTAAACACACATAAATCAGACAATAAGCAGCGCTCGAATCTGCCCAGACGGCCCCCGTCTACACAGACGCAGAACACACACAAACAAACAACATCTATGAACGGCCAATTCAAGTAAATTAGATCAGGCAACTGCTTTTATTACCAAGGCAGTTGCTTTCTGCAAGCCATTTGAGTAACTCACAAATTGGTTTTATAAGTCATGTACACACACAGACACAGGCTACAAACATACAGAATAGACACACAGTTTACTTGAAAAATGGGCTGTGTTTGGAATAGAATACTAGCCTACTACATACTGAATGCTAAACAATAAATACTGTATACTAGCTACTATTTAAAAAAAACGTAGAGTAAGTGAAACAGTATGCATTATTCCACAATAAACATTTCCAAAAAGTTGTATGATTAGGGTTAGGGTTAATAAATATTTGTTTTGCATTTGTATACAGTTTTTAGCATACACTTTTGGCAACCCAATCAAATTACGAGTCAATAAAATATTTGAAAAACTGCTGCTGATATTTCAGGATCATTCATCACACTAGGAATCGAAGGTCAAGTTGATCACATTGCATTGTGGGATATACAGTATGCTATTCTGTGTAGTGTGCTGTATGCAGTAATTTTATGCATACAGAAAAGTTGTAAACTGTGCATAAAGTATGCTTACTATGTATATAGTGCAAAAATAGTAGAAGTAGTAGCATGCTATCTGAAACATAGCCAGAAATGCACTGAAAGTAATTCTATGAATACAGAAAATGTGTGTACGCTTCATAATATGCATACTACAGTATATACTGCAACAGTAATATGTGTAGGATTGGTAGTATGCCATTTTAAACAAAGCCAGAAATGCACAAAATGTTATTCTCTGCTTACAGACAATTTGCATACTATGCATAGTATAAGCATATATACTATATATTGCAACAATAGTAGTATGCTATTTCAAACAGCCAGAAGCACACAAAAGGTTATTCTATGCATAGAGAAATTTTGAATACTGTGTATTCTACATACTGCAACAAGACATAGTGTTGTATTATGCCATTTCAAACATGGCCAGAAACAAAGAAAGTAATTCTATGCAAACAGAAATGTTGCATAATATGCATACTATATACTGCAACAATAGGAGTAGTTTTGTAGTATGCTATTCTAAATATTAGAGGAAATGCACACACAAAGCAAATGTAGCAGGTGATTCTATGCATACAGAAAATTTAAATACTGTGCAAGTGTGCATACTATATACTACAACAGTATTACAATTAGTATGGTAATATAACATTTCAAACATAGCCAGAAACGCACAGGTCATTCTATGCATACTGAAAATGTACATACTGTGCATAGCATATATACTATACATTGCAACAAATGTACTAGTATGGTAGTATGCCATTTCAAGCAGACCCAGAAACACACAAAAAGTCATGCTATGCATACCGAAAATTTGCCAGAAATGCACACACAAAACTCCTTGTCTTATGCCAAAAAAATCAGTATGACATGCATGTAAATAACCTTGTTTAATTAGACGCTGTGAGAAAAAAAAATCTTATCAGAAGACAAAAAGGAAGAGGGGGATGGTGTCAGACAGAGTGTGCAAGTGTGTATGCGCATGGATGGGGGCATGCATTCATGATCTGAGTCGCAGGTCTAATTGTGTTTTCCCATAAGGGCGGACTATTAGTTTCCAGCTCATTAATTACCCTGTTGCTCAGGAATCATTAATAGTTAAACTTACCACAGTTTTTCTGATTGGATAAATTTTTAACAACCACATTAAGGCCAAAAACACCAAAAAACTAAAAAAAGTAAATAAAATAAAATAAATTAATTAATTAATCTCCCACTAAGTTGCTCAAGAATCGTTTTCGGATGTTACGAGAGCTGTCAGCGGGATCGCAGTGGTAACACTTTGCCTCCCTCTCTCGCCGGATCAATCAGATCACACATGTAGTGAGAACCACACACACATAAACACTCACCGCTGTGACAAGGACCATTAAAATCACTCCCAAGGCAGCTGTCGGACCGAGGGTTTTCTTTTAATAGTTTTATTTTTTTTAAGATCTACCGTTCGTAAGATATCAGGGCCTAACGAGCGGCGGTCAAGTCGCGAACACGTCTACAAATGCCTGCTTTCTGCATATGCTGCTGTGTGTTTAACGCGCTGCTGGAACCTCCAGCCATCCACCTGCCGACAACGTGGAGCATAAAAGAGAAATAATTAAGCATAAATAATTAACATGGGACCCAGCAGACGAAAGTAGAGTCTACTGCCCTGTGGCGGGGATCAGAGTTGCTTCCAGGCAATGGCGCTCTCTTCCTTTATTTGCCATAATGATGATCTCGTCCACTTGACTTCGTCTCGTTTCAGTTTAATATTGAATCATTAGCACCGTTTCTCTCTAAATTGTGTCCTCTGGCTCGATTATGCTGAGTTCGCTCTAGGTCTGGCTTTGAAAAAATGGGTCACATGGGTAGCAACACAAACTAACACCACTGAAAGTAAAATTCACCCATGAAAATAACACTGATTGCTTGTAGCAAATAAATAACCAGGCTGTAAAAGTGTGTGGCCAGTTTAAAGGCTTTTCTGCTGTGGTACAGATCAATTGAAACTGTGTACCAAACTTCAAAAACTGTTTAAAGTAATGTAACGTTTTCGATGTTAAAATACTTTTGTTTTTTGTACTTTGTACTTAACAAGTAACTATAAGCAATTTGCCAGTTACTCCCTTGAAATGTATAAACACTCTGGTGCTTTGAAAACAATCTGTTTGTTTGAGAATCATGACCAGATCGACACAGCAACGGCTCAACCAATTGTTTGAGTTGGGGGCGGGGCTATCTGTTTGTTAGACCAATGACAGAACTGTCGTAAAACAGATGGCAGAATTAAAGAATTCTATCTATCTATCTATCTATCTATCAGTGGCGAGCGGTGACTTTTTTAACCGGGTATGCTGAATGATAAGACCCCATCGGCTTTTAGGACACTCAAAAGGGATCACAGATGACAAATAAGAAACACCATGGCAGGTGTCGATTTAAAAGTATGCACATTTCCTACCTTATTTGTAAATTAAATTCATCTCCAATCCTTCTTCTATCATTTCAGGTTTATCCATTGTTATTCGAATGCAAGAAAAATATAGCTGGTTTTCCAAGTAAAAACCGCCAAATAACGTTTACACGTAGTTACTTTATGATACGTAACATTCATAGGGTGGGGAGATGGGGGATTCCCCCGGTCAATATGTCTCTCTGCATTAGTTAAATTATTTTTTTATTCCCAGTGAATATAGGAGTTAAAACTCCCACCCGGGTGACACTACTCCAATAACAGACCATGCAAAATACCCCAAAAATATTTAAAATATTGCAAAGAAGCGTTGCAACCTTGCAAACAGCAGGGAAGGACTATCAACTGTCATTGACACGAGCATATACAAACAAAGGGAACAATATGTTGTTTGTTATTATTAAAATTTTATATAGCCCACTTAGTGTTGTCACGGTACCAAAATTTTGGTATTCGGTACCAATACCAGTGAAAATCCACAGTTCTCCGTACCAAAGAGCAAAACACAAAAACATGCTAATTGAAAAAAGTAAACAAATTTCACCCAAAAGTTTAGTCATAGTTCTGCTGCCACTGAAAAACATCTGTAAACTGTTGTCTGT
Organism: Sinocyclocheilus anophthalmus; assembly: GCA_018155175.1. NCBI lineage: Eukaryota > Metazoa > Chordata > Actinopteri > Cypriniformes > Cyprinidae > Sinocyclocheilus > Sinocyclocheilus anophthalmus. Next base: position 35,279 of record JADLZN010003226.1, read on the forward strand.
TTTAGGGTTTGCTGGTGTGTTTCAGGATCTTCCTCAGTCTGCAGCTGTAAAAGGAAAATATTATATACTTTAGTAATGCAATGGGCTGAGTCTGACCAAATGCAACATAAGATCATTGACACCAGCTAAAATATAACTTTTCAGTAAATAACAAACCTCAGCTTTTATAAGAAATTTAGATAAGATTACATGTATTAAGTGTATATCAAATAGATGGAAACTGTAGTATTAAAAACACTTTAAAATAAGATTTTATTTGTTAGATAACATGACCTAACAATAAACAATAGTTATATGGCAATTACTCTTCTTAGGGTTAATTTCAAAGTTCAATCTGTTAAAATTATTTAATGCACAATGAACAAACATGAATGATCGAGTGTTCATATTAAATAACATTCACAAACGTTAATGAATGTTTTAAAAATATATTGTTCACTCACTGTAAGATGTTACTAGATCTAACATTGTACAGTAAAGTCTATACAGGCGATACAATTTGACTGTACTTTTATTTAATCCAAAATGTGTTCATATTTAATTTTAAAGGGCTTTTAAAACCTGCTAGAGATATTCAGCCAAGAATTGCAACTAACTAACTAAAAAAAACAAAACAAACAAACAAAAAAAAAACTTTTTCTGACAGACTAAACACTGTTAACCATACATTTGTACATTCTCTAACACGCATATTTTGGTTACACAGTTCATTTAAAAGCCTCTGGTGTGTAAAAAATAGTAAATACCATTATGTCCTGTTTTTTACAGTAATAAAAGTTATAGGAGCATTAAATAGTTAAAGAAATCATTTTGAACAAAATGAACAAAATTCATTCTAATGCTAATTATATTAGCGCTAGCCGCGCTTATGCTAATGATTAACTATGTATACGCTAATGGCGATGTTTATTTAAATCCGAAATTCAAATTAAAATATGGAATAATATTCATAACAGAAGCTCTAAATATTAAAAATGTAATTGAAACTTACCTGCTTGAACTTGATCGGGGTGTTTTGTTAGTTTGATGCGAAAACCGCGAACTTGGCAACACTGGAAGAGGATAGCTATCGGATAGCGCATCAAGAACCGGGTTTACCGGGTACTCTGTACCACCGGTACTTAAAACAACCTTGTAACCGGTAACGTTTTTGCATTTTTTAGTACCCTTGGTACCGAAATACCGGGCCTTTTGACAACACTAGCCCACGTTTTTATTATTTATTTATTTTATTTACCGATTAGGCAATAACGTTGACCATAACGTATATCTTCAACATACGTTGTCTATGACCAAAAATGTAAGAAGAGATGTTTTCAGTGGACTTTTAAAATTTGCTTTGCTTGAGAAAATACAAATATACAGTTAGTGCTTTTTTCTTTTGATTTAGTCGAGTTGGTTTTGCATCAAACACAATGTGATTTTTGGCAATCGAGATCTGGCAGCAACAGCACATTTTTCCGCTTGGGCGAGCGCTTCGCGGACAGCTTACCTCGCGCATGAAATCAGCCGCAGACCAGCAAAACACTGAGAACGTGCTACAATCCTGATGAGTCATAGCAATAGAGCGGAGACGAGAAAGCTGCGGAGAATCCGCTTACCTGGAAGCAACCGCAACTGATAGATTTAAAGAAAATTACTGCCGTTTGGCAAATAAATCATTTTACATAAGTATTCCTGCTTTAAGTTACATTTCAAATGACAAGGGATCAACTTATAATCATGTTTATATGAATTATCCCATTAACTTATTCTCTCAAATGGCCTGGGTATGCGGAGCATTCGCAGCTTTATGGACGTTACTCCACTGCTATCTATCTATCTCTCTATCGATCTATCTATCTATCTATCATCTATCTATCTATCTATATCTCTCTCACCAAAATGCCTATGTTAAGCCAACATTAAGTTTCTCTTGATACAATTGAATTTCTAGATACAAATGACAGTTAATAGTTATTTACGTTTCTTTGAATTTAAATTAATTTGAATTCTACTTCTTTAAATTTAAATTTGAATTCCAATTCTGCATCCTGTTTACTACCTAAATTCAAACTCAAATGGCATTCTCAATACAATTCCGAATGACACACAACCTGCAAGGAAACAGTCATTACTTCTGCAATTCCGTTTCGTGACACTAGTGGCGCAGAAATGACACACTTCACTATTTTAGCTTTCTTTCTAAAAAAGACTGTTCTGTGATTTCCTAATGAACTGATACCTGACTCATTTTGTGTTTTGTGATTTTATAAGCTGTGAGGGCTGATCGAATGAGAGGAGGTCGCAACAAGTTTGGCCCCATGTACAAAAGAGACCGGGCGCTCAAGCAACAGAAAAAAGCCTTGATCCGGGCCAACGGACTCAAGCTGGAGGCCATGACGCAAGCCATGCAAACCATCCCAGCAGACCTCACCATTACCTCTGCCATTCAGAACATCCATTCGGCCTCCAAGGGGCTTCCACTGAGCCACCACCATCATCACCACCACCATCACCACCACCACAGCTCCTCCAGCGCAGGCCTGCCACCTGCAGACTTTGACTGCAATCCCTTCGTCACCTCGCCGGTCAGCATGGCCATGCCGCCGCACGCCGGAGGACTCCAGGGTTACCAGGCATACGGCCACTTTCAGAGCCGCACCATCAAGTCAGAGTATCCCGACCCCTACACAAGCTCGCCGGAGTCCCTCATGGGCTACCCGTACGTAGAAGCCTACGCGGGTGGATCGCCGCCCACCTTCCCTCACCTGGTGGTGGAGCTGCTCAAGTGCGAGCCAGACGAGCCCCAGGTGCAAGCGAAGATCCTAGCTTACCTCCAGCAGGAGCAGGCCAGCCGAGGCAAGCACGAGAAGCTCAACACTTTTGGCCTCATGTGCAAGATGGCCGACCAGACACTGTTCTCCATTGTGGAATGGGCCAGGAGCAGCATCTTCTTCAGGGAACTGAAGGTATGTGACACTTTCATTGGTTTGGTGTTGGGTGGTCGAAAATGTCAAGTGATCTAAAAGCATTTTACATTGCATTGGGAATCAGCATGGATGTCTGTTGGCTTACAATTCAGTATAATTCTCGAAAATACCAGAATGAAGGTGTTTCACAAATAGAAGAACAACTGAAGTTGCTGAAAATGTACTCGCTCTCAGGCCATCCAAGATGTAGATGAGTTTGTTTCTTCATCAGAACAGATTTGGAGAAATTCAGCATTACATCACTTGCTCATCAATGGATCCTCTGCAGTGAATGGGTGCCATCAGAATGGGAGTCCAAACAGCTGATAAAAACAGAAGTAATCCACACAAATCCAGCCCATCAGTTGACGTCTTGTGAAGCAAAAAGCTGCATGTTTGTAAGAAACAGAGAATACAATGATGAGCAAGTGATTTCTCCAAATCTGTCCTGATGAAGAAACAAATATATCTAACATCTTGGATGGCCTGAGAGTGAGTACATTTTTAGTTATTTTAACAATGGGTGGCTCTTGATTGGCTGTCAATGTTTTTATCATTCATCAACATCAAATAGTTGTAGTGTGGACTTCGCTATTCTCATAGTATTAGAACAGTTATTAAAACTATAGTTTTAATTGGCATGAACGGGCTTTTACACGTCAAGTACACTTAGAATAACAGAATAATGTGATGTTTTCATGTATTTTACCTATAAAGCATTAATGTTTTCCAGCATACTCAACACTACAGTACACTAGTTGAACTATCAATATGAATGAGACAAATGTTGCCATTTGGCTGGAAAACTAATTAGTTCATAGTTTTACATAAATCATGACAGAGTCTCAGGGCTATTTGTGAGAACTTTTTGGGATGGTCTGAAAAATACATGATGTATTTGTGTGAGTATTTCAAATGATGTATTGACACACAGTGATATATAATTGACAGTTTATTATACCAGCCAAAGAGGCCAGTCAGATGTTTATTTTTTTATTTTCGCTTGTTTTAACCTTTTTTTTTCCACAATACACATCTGTCTGACAGAAATATTGATGGGACTGAGAAGACTGTGAGGGTTTTAGGAACTCGTGCATGTCTGCCTTCGTGAAAGATTTTGCTTGTGAGCATGCTGTATTTTACCTGCCTGTGACATGTTTTGATATGCCACTGAGAAATCTGACAGCACACAATTCAAATCATTAATTTTGTGCTCTGAGAGCTACAGGCACCTTATTGTTTTCCTCTCATCATTTTCAATAGCTCATGAAATGTACTAAAATTCATTTATACTGAGGATTGGCCTACAGTATATTTGAAATATATAGTGGATTCTGACGCTATTGTCATACTTATTTATTCTGGAAATACTCACTTTCGGATTATTGGAGTGAACATCCGCTTTAAATATTTTGATATCTGGATATTCAGCCAAAGTAAAGTGCCACTGACGTCTGTGACTCCATTAGCACCTCTTGGGATTTTACAGCAATTGTTGATGGCTAAAAAAAATATACAAGTAGCCAATCATACATTTTTTGTTATAGAACAAGGGTCATTTTTTCTGTTTTCACACAGACAAATTTGTTTTCTTCCTTCTTTATCCACCATTTTTTAACGTTACTTCATATTTTTTCTTTACATGTTTCTTTATGACAAATTTGTATGCAAATTTTGTATTTTTTTTCCAAAACATTTTGCTGGTCAAAAATGAATTATAATTCTGTTTTCATGCCTTTGTTATAAAGGTGAATGTTACGCTCTTCCCTGTGCTCTTAGCTATAGAGCTTTATTATCCGTTCTCGTGCTCTTTAGCTCAAGCATTGTATTCCCACTTTAGCATGGATTAGCATTTGCGGATGGCTAATTGCTGTCTATATCATTTACCTTTAATTGTGTTTGCACTTCACCTTTTGCTGCGGTGGAGTAGCTTCCCCTTGATGTTATGACTACTTTTTCGCCCCGGCTAATTGTTTTAAACAATAGTTGTTAATAGAGACAAGGGCGTAGCTGTCAAATTTGACATTAGCAGTCGTAGTGTGGCGGTGAAGTTGTAATTAGCGCAGCTCTCGTGTGCCCTCGCTAAATCGTACGCTACAGCATTAACGAAAAAACCACAAACAAAAAAAAGGTAGCACTAGAAAGTCTGAACCCACTCCTGACTCTAATTAGCGAACACTTGTACGGCTTTGTTACCCACGGAGCTTTGTGATGCTGATGGAGGTTTTTCCCACATAACGTTGCGTTTTAAGCAAGCTTCATCTATCAAGAGCTCAAATAATGCAGGAACATCAAGACAAGAGCTATATATTCAGGTTTAATGGCATAGAAATGCAGTAAATGGATGCTGTGAAAAGCCTCCCCTCATATTTATTCATATTTCCTAGAATTTAGTGAGTCATACATTTCTCAGAAGGTGCTCTGGATCAACATGCTAATAATTAAAATCAACAGTTTCATTAGCGATGCTACGCTAGCAGTTTAGTATGTTTATACAGTGGCACCTGTGTAAACAACCACTGCTAGCATATGCTAGCTAACACACCTGCTCATAGAGAGCTCATAGATGTATAGCTTGTAACCAAAAATCACCTCAGACATCAATAAATGCTTTATCTACTAGATGAGCACAAAAAAAGTCATTTGCGAATATTCTGCAAGCGAGCTAAAGACAAAACGGTGAGTAGCATATAATAAACACAGGAAATACAAGTGAATATAAGGCTTGTCTGGGAGGGTGGTGAGCCGGCTATAAATATATCTACATTTACAGCACTATTATTAGCCTCATAAGAACAAAAGAATTTCTCTCGTAATAGAGCCGGGTGCAAAACGTCTGCCAAGTGTTTAAAGATTTAGTTTCCATAAGTTAGACTTCGGTTACAGCTCTCATAAATATTTGGTCATGATGGGATCTCTAAAGAGAGCTCACTATTGTGTGCAGACACATGAAAAAAAACCAAGAGGAACATTCCGATGGCCATTTCTCACACTTGGGCGACAGTGAAGCTGTAAAATTTGGGAAAAGAGGAAGAGGTGAAAAATTAGCTTAGCTACCAACCAACCGACCACAGACATGGCATACCTGTAAAGCCTGATAGATAAAATATTAGTGCGATAGTGTAAATAATAGTACTCTTCAGAGGCACAAACTGAGCAAAAAGGCTGATAATTATATGCCAAAATATAAGATGAAATTTTAGTAGCTTGTAATGTAGATTTTTATAACAGTATATCAGACTACTTGCATTAAATATCAGCATCATTCTGTATATCTACCAATAATATGTCTTAGTAAGATGATATTTAAATGCTTTGTATAATGATCAAATCTCTGTTGTTTTTTTATGGGGATAAAACATATAAAGCACTGCGATACATCGGTGAATGAGAGATGATCTGCTTTTAACCTAAGCTGCTTCAATCCATTAACAAGTGTTATTAACAAGTGCATTACAAGTGTTAATTTTAAAATATTACAAACAATAAAAAAAATATTCTTATGTTTACTTGATAAAAATCTGTGAAGATTTCACAGAAAAAAAGACACATGAATCATGACCTGAAGGAATATGTTTTAACAATGATACTAAAAGGCCCTTTACTTGCTTAAAAAAAAAACTATTGATCAGAGAGCAATCAATAGGATTTTATTTGGCTAGTTTTGATAATTTAGAGACCCTAGCAATTTGTGGATAATAATTGATACTGTAGGATTTATAGGGTTAATGAAAAAATGGCTTGTAAAATTGTCAAAATTGCTTTTGTAGTCCCCCATATTGTTAGCTAATAAAAACAATGTCATACAGAAGCTAATTTAATTATGTTGATCATTTAGAGACCTTAGACATTTTTGTGTCAAATATAATATACATCAGGCTTTAGGGTTAATGAACAAAATGGCTTGCAATCTATGCCAAAACTGCTATTGTAGATTTATTGTCTAGCAGATAGCTAGACAATAAAAACAATGTTGTGCAGAAGCTAATTATAATGGGAGTATTGTTGAAAATGTAGACACCATAGAAATTTGTATATCAAAAATGATACAGTAGACTTTATAGGTTTAATAAACAAAAAGGCTTAGAACGACATCAAAATAGCTATTGTAGCCTCACAGTTAGCTGACTAATAAAAACAATGTTGAATAGAAGCTAAATTATGAATTAACTATGTTGATCATTTAGAAGCCTTAGAAATGTGTGTACTAAATATGATACAGTAGGCTTTATAGGGTTAATGAATGAAGTCGCCTGTAAAACAAAATCAATTCTCGCAGTTTTATCCTCCCAGATTGCTTGCTAATGAAAACAATGTTGTACAGAAGCTAGCTAGTTAAAATGCTAGCTAAAATGCTTGGCGGATGCATCTTCGTGTGTTTGAAGGTGCGTGCCAGCAGCATCCCCGTCGTCTGACTGGTTTGTCATGCTAAGGGTGGGAGTCATGTTTAGCGGGTGGGGGGGAAACAGATGCAAGCTTCCCAGTGTTTGCATTGACAATATGGGCTGGTATGAGGCCTGTGTGCGTGCTTGTCCTCCCCTGGCTCTGTCGTTAGGCGCCCGGCCCATAATGTGGAGAGTGATTCACATCCATAGAGAGATCACTCTTTCATTGTGGATGGCGGGCTATTGTTTAACGGATAGGATGCGTGCACTTCGCTTTTCCTCAGCACACAATGGCATTAAAACACACCGATTCACCACAGGCTTAATCGTTCTAGTGAGGATTCCTGCGTCTTTTCTGTGCCCGGCACAATGTACTTGGGTAAACTTAATCACCGCTGATATTGTGCCACAAATGTACTGTCTTAAATTTAGTCCTCCGAGCTGATAAAAGTCATCCGTGAAAAACCTACGATACCCTGACATGTGGCGCCAATATTTATTTTTATTCTTTCACAGCTGCTCGGGGACTGTTAGCCACTTTTTTTGTTCTCTCCATCGTTTTTCTCTCTCTCTCGACAGTGAAATGAATGGCAATACCAGGCATGCCATTAAGTAAAGCAGCACTGTATTAGGGCCTTGTTCTCCAACCTGCACCCAGCCGTGAGACTCGTGCTTATTGAAAAAGCAGCTGGGAGGAAAGAGAGGACAGGAGATAGGGGATGGTCTGTGGCTCCCATCACTCCCTATGGCACGTTCAGTGTTAGTGTCTAGATGGTCACCATTCATTCAAGCTAGTGTCTGACGACGGCACTGGGATTTTTTTTTTAAGTATTTAATTATGCAATGTATAATTATATAAACATTTACAAAATTGTGTATTATGTAATATAATATATTTATATAATTTTATAATTTATATATAATTTTTTTATTTAAATCTGAGCTTCTAAACTTCATAGTAAAAATAAATATAATTTAAATATAATTATTTTTCCAGGTATTTAATGCTTTCAGAAATTGCCATACTATGTTTAATACATAGCCTACTGTATTCTGCAAAAATAATAAGAGTAGATGACTGTTTAGTACATTATTATTATTATTAATTATTCCACGTGGCTCAAAAAGTTATTTGGACAGTAAGTCACACTGGACCAGACTGCATGAATGTCATCTTCATTAAATGAATGAAAAATATCAAAACAAATGCATCTTCAAACCAATTATTTATTTATTTATTTATTCATTCATTTAAATTTCCTTATGTGCAATGTTTTGCATGAAGTGTGTTTGCACTGTTTTTCTTTAAAATAAATGCATCTTGGTTTGATTTTTTGTTAAATAATGCAATGACATTCCTGAATTTTTTTTAGTGTGACCTACACTAATGTTTAAAAGTTTGGAGTTAGTACGTTTTTTTTTTTTGAAAGAATTAATACTTTTATTCAGCAAAGTTGTTAAATTACTCAAAAGGGACCGTAAAGACCTAATTTACAAAAAATTGTATTTCAAATAAATTTGTTCTTTTGAACTTTCTATTCATCAGGGAATCCTGAAAAAAAATCCTGAATCACAGTTTCCATAAGAATGAGCAGCAAAACAGTTTTCAACATTGATAATAATAAGAAATGTTTTCTGAGCACCACATCAGCATATCAGGATGATTTCTGAAGGATCATGTGACACTGAAGACTGGAGTAATGATGCTGAAAATTCAGCTTTGACTCACAGGGAAAAATTACATTTTGAAACATATTTAAATTGTAATAATATTTAACAATACTACAGTTTTTACTGTATTTTTGATCAAATAAATAACACCTTGGTGAGAATAAAAGACTTTTCAAAAACATGTAGTGCTAATATATTATGCTGTATTCATTTCAGACTGACTTTGAGAGGAATATTTTCACCCTCCATTAATATTTTTTCTGCTACGCAACACTTCCTCATTCTGTTCCGTTTGTGTTAATCCGCCAGTCTAATTTCAGAGGTTCATGTCAGAGGCTGTAATTTCCGTGGCCGTCGTATCTGCAGAAATTAATAAGGCGTTGCAGTCGTGATCTGTGAACTTGTGCACGATTTATATCACCCCCCACCTCAGCCTCATCTCCACATATACAACCCAGATGGGCCGCAGCGTCTCCTGCCCTCCCCGTGACTCACAGACGGCCTGAGGTCAAGCCAGTGTGTGTCCTGACAAACAGCCTCGCTTGTGAGCGGAGATTTGTAACCGTGTCCCTGGTCCGCCGAATTTGAATTATTCCGCCCGAGCCTGCCGTCGCTTTACGTCGGCGTGTGGCGTGGTAGGTTATTGTCACAAGGGGAGAGGGGGGCCGAATGAGCCCCAGAAGCGGCACCAAGGGCAGGGGTGCGTGGTGAAGGACAGGGGGGGAAACAGGTGGGAGGTTAATGGCCCCTGGACCGGATCCACCAGCCGCTCATACTTGATATATGGGCTTTGGGCCTGGTGCAGGCGTAGGCTTTCAAAGATATATTATTTCATTTGAGACGCAGCATTCTGGTCCCTGCATTTGTCCACTGATAGATGATATCCACTGGCAGGGCAGCAGCCACAATTGGAGATAGAGTGTGAGTTTTCATAAGGCTTGCTCCTGTACGTATTTTCTCTCTCGCTATTCTCCCATCTCTCCGCTCTGCCTTTTTGGCAAGCTGTTTTTTTTTCTGCTATTTTAGTGGTAACAATATCTGTTTGATCAGAAGAGATGGGCAGCAGGAGACGTCCACAAAGGCCTCTTTTCATTCATAAATAATGCACAATTGGACAAAAACTCCATGTCTGGTCATGAATTCTGGAAGAATGCTGTGTTTTGGCACATAATAAATATTGCAGCTCCGAAGTTCAAGTTTTTGCCCGCTGAAGATACCAGGAAAATTAATAATAACACCGACGTTCAAGGTGGACGAGGAAAGATGAATGTAAACATTAATTTATACACAGTCATGACTGATAATAAATCATTAAAAAGATTATAATTATTTCTTATAATAATTTATTATTTAAAACTAAAAAAAAAAAAAATTATTACTCCTCCTTTTTATTACTTTGAAGCAAAAACAGACCTAAATATAAAGAAAATCGCATTTGGAATTACTGATCCTTTCAAACAAACAAACAACAAACAAGAATAAACACTACCATATTTTGGGGGTCAGTTTGGTGTCAGTAAGTTATTTAAAAAAAAAGTAGTTATTTTTATTCAATAAGGATGCATTATGAACGAGAAGAGGATTTTTTATTTATTATTTTGAACAAAAACTGACCTGAAAGTTATGAAAGTAGCATTCAGAAATACTAATTATTTCTCAGAAATCTCGCGCGAAAACTGGGGAAATAACTACTGGGGGGTGGGGTGTTCACTTGGATGATAAACGATTGTGTTCCGAAGGGAGAGTTTATGAAATTATTTATTTATATAACGGGGAAATGGTAATGACTTGTTATTCAGCACGGCTTTATAAAAAAATGACAAGAAGCATTTATATGTTACAAAAGCATTCCAGATGCGGGATAAGGTCGCGATAACACACGGTTCTTTTTTGGCGTCAGGAAATTCAAAACCTAATAGCATTATAAGAAAATATCATTAAATACCAAAATAGTTATTTTAAATGGCAATCCGATAATTTACAAACGGAGTCGTTGGTAAGAACTGAGAAATTTGGAAACGAAAAAAAAAACCGTAACGTCTTATAATCAAGGATAGAGGCTTCAAGGATCGCCTTAATTGTATTGTAGTTGGTGGACTGTAAAAGGTTGTAAAAAAAAAAGATGTAGTTTGTGTCAAAATCTTGTTGCTAGTACGTTCGGGCGAAAGGGTAATACAGTCGGGTCGTGTGCGTAAAGCAGTAGTAAAGTCGTCCGAACTACAGAAATGAGGCAGAAGAAAGGGGCCGATGCGTTAAGACGTGGCAAAGGGAAGTTGAGGCCGGAGAAACCTGATAATTTGGCCGGCGTGGCGGGGTCCGGCGTACTCGGCGGCAACAAATAACAAATAACCAACCGCATCGGCTAGAGGCTACTGAAACAACACAAAAACACAAAACATCCAACAAAGAACTCTCTATATCAATCACAGCATCACGGGGTCCAATTGCTCATGCTGCCGAGGCAAAGAGCGAGGGTACGAGAATTCGCTCTGGGGCTTGGTCTGTATTCGTTTCTCTCTGCGACCGAAACACAAGTACACTCTCGTACACTAATGCGAGCGAGCGTGCGGGCAAAATCACCAAGAAAACCCTTGATGGGGCGTCCTCACACCGCAACCTACTAACACGGGGGGCGGCGGCGCGAAGGGGGGGAAAAAAGAAACCGTGGAGGGGGGCGCGAGGGAAAGGATAACGTACCCATTATGTTACAACAGGAAACGTAATAAGAAGGGGCCAGAAAAAAAACGGGGCGTACACCACAGGCGATGGACCGAGAAGGGGGGGCAAGAAGCCTGCCGGGAGACGTCCAGGAGGGTTGGGGGAAGCGGGGGAGCGGACGGATGAAGGAGGTCCTTTCATGCACTTGTTGCTTTGATGATGGTAAACCTTCTGACACGTCTAAGTCCCCTCTAGCCCAGAATAGCTGATGGACTCCTACCGGGCGCTGCTTCCCATCCTTCTGTTGCAGGCGTAGAAATTCCCAGCAGGCCGCGACAATGGGGAACAAACAGATAAATACGACCGTATAATGATTGTTAAGAAAGAACCGCCTCTTTAATCTTCACAGCTGGCTTCGGCATTTGTACGCCACTTGTCTCCGAAAGGCACAATATTGTTTGATATTAATCTTGTGGCGATTAAGGTAAAAAGCCTTTTTTTACTTAGGCACCAGCAGCATGTGATGCTTGTTAAAACACTAGGATGTAGATGAATCCACCCCAAAACACCCCCCAGTCCACTGAGTTGGTAGGCAGAACAACTGCTAAACCACGAGTAGGTCTTGATTTAAGCTAAGCAAATCAACGCACACACAGTTTTCCACCTTCCTCACGCTCACGCTTATTGTACTCTTTAGTGCGAAACCCCAAAAGTAAAAACCGGCTGGGCAACGCATTTGTGCCAAGTAATATAATCAATCGACAAAAAACAAATACCCGGTGCCAGCATTCACGGGGGATTTGTCCTCGGAATTCGGCCAAAACACTAGCTTTCCTTTAACAGTAGATGGCGAACTTACTACTAAATCCCGCATTAAAAAAACAAACAAAACAACAAGACGAACAAGACCAAACAAACAAAAAATATTATACTAGATTATAAAAAACAAAATTCTATATGTTAGATTACGATCTTAAATAATCATGAATATGGTTATTGTACACATAGAAGTTCCTAGAGTTATTGTATCATCTGGTTCTAAGAAATTAATAATCATTGCTATAAAATAATTTTAATAACATATTTATATTATTCTAATTCACTGTCAGCGATCCTGTTAAAAATACTTACAAGTCAAGATGCTAATAGTATATAATTTAACGCCCAAGACTACAAAAACTATATACTAAAAACACCAAAACCTTTAAAATAGTAAATCATACGCACTGTGTCGATATCATACTCCTTCTGACTTCTGCATCATATATTATCACTAACTATCTAGGTGAGCCTCGGAATCATACTTAATCCTCCAGAACTTAACGAAATTGCCCACAAAAGGAACCACGTTGATACTCTACAATATTTAGAATATTTTTAGAATATATTAAGCTGTGATTGTATATTCAATAATCATATAGAGAAGTGAGGCGTCGTCTCTCAAAACACAGGAGCACTCAAAACTAATATTATTCACGATATATAAAAACTAATTTACTCGTACTATTATAAAAAACACTGGCCAGGCCACCACGAAAATGATTTATACCCGGCTTTTTTCATGTATATGAGCACTTCTTACGTTCTGGACAGCAGGAAAGCACTATCTGATACGATGGATGTGGGGGTGCAACAAGACAGCTCTAGATTTGGCAAACAACCAGGTTCTTTTTGTCCGTATGTTCGAAACAAATCATAAAATGGCACCAGCGCCCACTGAAAAAGTGTCCAACTTCTTAAATGTGGCACATAGTACAACAGGAAGCATTTGTTTAATTATCATACGCCGATCTGCGTTGTTTGTCGCTACGACGACCGGGGGGTACCTTTCATTTGGTGTGATCACAAGCGCGAGCGTCATGGGGATGGTTAAGCTACCCATGACTAAGTGTGGCGGTCAGAAAAGAGAAAACAAAAAACAATCTATCTCAGTTCTCAAAAAAAAAAAAGTCTCTCCCCTCTGTCAAATCAGTTGTCCTCCGCGTCGATTTATAAAGTTGGGAGGTCGAGAAGTGTGAAGACACAATGACGGGGTAGAGTTTAGGTCCAGCTATCTATTCACAATAACGTGCTGGGAAAGGGGGGTCCCGAAGACAAGTATTAAGGGCCAGGCGCAAGACTCAAAAGACAAGGGAAAAGGACGGTGGGCCGGCTAAATAGCGTACACTTATATTTAACTGGACTGTGTGAATGGATTTGCTCCTGATGAACGGCATGTGTAATTCAGCTGGAGAACGTTAGACACAGTTGCGAAGAAACGTTCACCAAGGCGTCAGAAAAAGACAAAGCCACCTGTTCATTAAACCGATTTATATCTTTTATTTCTGCCTCACAGTGTAGGTTCGACTGGCATCGTCCTGGCACTTTTAAATGTTTCCAAGCACATTACATCAATGAGCGTAACTTTCAGAATAGTTTTCGTAATTACATTCTTTCTTCATCCTGACCCCCTGACGAAGATGAAAGGAAGCTTTCGCCATTTCTGAACTACGGGAAAATATTTCAAATTCGCACCAGGCCAACACTCAAGTAACTGACATGTTGACAGCAGTTTTAAAACTAGAGCGCATTGTGTTACAATGGTGCAATGCCAAAAATGGCACTATAGGGACGTAATAGTTTAGACAGTAATGTTTCTCTTAGATCGTGTGCACAGGCCTTTGAGTTCTCTCTGTACCTGTTTGTAAGAGTCAGTGAAGGAGAGTGGTCTACAGCTGCATGTGTCTGACATTTTGGCACGAGACCCATCTAGTGTTATTCAGTTCACTTTTTGTTACCAGTGTGTCACTCATTACAAAGCTCTGGCTCAAAATCAAGTCCATAATAAATTATTTTGATTAGAAAAAAAGAATTTAAAGATATAATAGGTATTGAGACATGTCGATGAAAATAAGTATATTATATATATCTATATCTATATATATATATATATATATAAACTAAATCACTATATCAGCCATAATAATAATAACAATAATAAAAAAATAATCTAAAATGTCATTTTTAATAATAATAATAATAATAAAATATTATATGCATATTAATGTATTAATTATTTTTGATTGTCTAATTGTTTGAATAATAAATAACAGAGAAAACACACACATATTGCACAAAAACATAACGTTTTCTTACATTATATATTATGGCAATATATTGCATTTATTTCAAAAAGTTATATTAGTGAATATTAGTGTGTATGTGTGTGGGGGTTTAAAAAAAAAAGTGTATAAACATTATTACAAATATATTACATTTAATTACAAAAACAAGCAAACTGGTATTTTTTAAATAGCTTCATAATAAATTTCAAATTCAATTGTAGTTGTTTCTAATCCATATTATACTTGCAGATAAAGAAAAAATAATTTTGAAACAATAAAATGACCTCTAGAACTATTAGTTGCTATTTTTCTATATTATACTCTAATATATCTTATTATTCTCCTATTAGTCCTGGTGAATGTATGTATGCATACAAAAGTTGAATATATATATAAATATATATTATATATTGTGTGTGTGTGTGTTTGTGTGTGTGTGTGTTGTGTAAATATATATATATATATTTATAACTCTGAACACTACTTTTGTTTGACTTAAAATCTCTCTACTAGCTCTTATCTATTCTCTCTATCTATCAATCTATCTATCTATCTATCTATCTATAGCTAACTCTTAAATATATTTTTTACTGTATTATCACTTAATCCAAATGCATGCAAAGGTTACTCCTTAATGGCAATTAAATGCATCACTGATACATAAATATTTAGAAAAGCTACTCTAAAAAGGGTTTAAATTGAATGAAATGCCTGAATGTAAAGGTACATTGAGAGATCAGCTGTTCTTTTGGGCCTCAATAAGAGCAGATGATGCAGTTACTAATGGCAGTGCGGTAGTACTCTTACAGACGAGACCAGACAGACGCATAAAGCCACTCTGGTAGAAGACTGCATCTCCCAGCTAAATAATACAGGAGCGCTGGCCTACCTGGACCCATTTCCCAACAGAGCCAATCAAGAGTAATTTCCTGTTGTCTGTCAGCATGTCACACAAAAGCCATAAATATTGACAGCCGTCGCCAATAAAGACACCCATAAATCGAGGAATTGAGGGGGAAAATACAGCACGTGGGGAAATAAAATCAAATAAAAATACAGCGATCATTCTAAACGCGAGACACCGCGTGTGAATATGTGTGCGCGCGGCGTGCAGATGGAGAAGCTTGATCGATTTGGGCTCGACGTGGCGTGCACAACTCATTGTGGATTTGGAGAGCATTATTTTCTCACTGAGTCGTGGAAAGGGGGGTTGGGGTAAAGTAGCGTGGTGTGTGGTACTTCAGAGAGCCTTCCCTCCCATGACTGCATGTATATTAGGAGTCTAATGTTCAGCTGAATAATTGATCAGGGCTGCTGTGTTTTTTTGATAATTAGTTGATAGCTTCTTAGCTTTAAGCCCTCCGATCCAATGGAAGAGACTTGTTTTTTGTACACTTTTTTATGTGAATTGTTTGAAACAACTGCTCAGATGGAGTTGATAAATGGCCTAAGGTTTGGATAAGTTTTGTTACGTTCCCATAACCTAATTTCATCCTTCCGTTCTCTCAGGATTGTGCTGTTGCTCAAGAGACTTATTAGAGTTTTGCAAAGCATGCAGAGCGAAAAAAGGTTGCGGTTTTTATTGAATATCACTTCATTAATGAAAGGCTGCCACTTTACTGCTCGTGAATGAATGAAATTAATTAGTCTTTAATCATAGCATCGAAAAGTAACAGAAAACCCTTCAGGAAAGTACATAAGAACATATACAGTATATGCACTTTGTAGTGCTTTATAGTTAACTACAGGATAGTTTCTAGCAGTATGTGAAGAACAGACTGTAAGAACCTGTTTCAGTTTCATTCTAAAAAGATACACAGTAAGTGTCCTTGAAGTAGAATATGACTGCTGGCAACTGAACACGGCACAGCAGGTGTGGATTTCTTCTTTTTTTTCCCCTTTATTTTTTAAAATGCCAGCAATAGTATAGTCATTTATACCTCATCTGTTTCAGTACGTTTGTCTGAATTGGAATATAAAATTGTCAACTTCTGCCATCTACTATTATAAGTCATTAGAAGTTAGAAGTAGTGATAGACTGATATATAATGGCTGCTAGAATAAGTAAATAAATAATGAATTAAAAAACAGATTAATAAGTACCTATAAATTATTATTTTAAATTTGTAATTTATTTAAGAAATATTTTTTAAATATGTTCAAATAATATATAAATTTTTTAAATATAACTAAATTTTATAATATTTTTATAATATGGATATATTAAATTATTATATATATATATATATATATATATATATATATAGAATATATATATATAAGCCATGGTGTTGGCCATTGAAAAACCCATATGGTTGAGCTCTAATTAGAAGCAGCATTTATAGTCTCCTTCATCACCGTGATGTTTGACATGTCCCACTAAACTCTGCTGAATGCCGGCGTGTGTTGTTTTTATTGTGGGATGACATGATGAGGGGCTGCTGAGGGGCTCCGATCAAACTCTGGGTGTTTCACAGGTCAAGAGTCACACTCGGGAGCATGTTAATGCAGTCACCGTGGGAACTGATCAGTCTCTATTCCCCGCCTCGATCGATCAAACACCCCTCCTGCAGCCCCAGCATCAGCCAGCCACTCCACCAAGTTGCTCAGTGTCCACTTGCTAGCCTTGGACAAGTCCCAAACCTGCTCACCTGCACACTAACACATGAATTATGGGCATCTGTTTATCCCCCCTCACAGAGACACTCGGAGAAAGAATAGCGTCCATATCTCTTCCAATTATAGCTACTTCCAGGAATGTCAAAGTTTTCCCAAAATATTTATGACATCTCAATCTACATTGCGTCGGCACACAGTCAAAGCCTACACAATCTATGTGTCCCATAGACACGACATCACTGGGACAAGATTATAGAACGGATAGTTTGCATTGCTGAGAGTCGGTTTCTGCATCCAGCCTTTCTTAGACTGCTGTAACACACCACACGCAACATACAATATCTAAACATTTTGAGAACATTTTAATAATGTCACTATGAACTGACAGTTTTGAAAACCTATTTCATATTTAAATATTTAATTTACTCTCCCTTATGTCATTCTAAGCCCATGTGATTCTTGCTTCTGTTGAACACGAAATGAGACATTTTGAAGAATCTTAGCTGCGATTTTCCATAATGAAAGCATTTTTTTGGCCATTCGCCATAAATGTGGTCCATACGGCTATTGAATTTGAAATAGATTACAATTCCTTTAAAGTCATACAATAGATTTTGTGGGAAACACATTGAAAATAAATTGTGATTCACTAAAAATCTTGCCCTCCACCTCAACTTACGAGAAACACAAGAATCATGATGTTTATTAGGAAATTTTAGGACTAAGGCACTTTTATGCCCTTTTTTGGAACTTTACGGCCCATGGTGTCGATATTCTTTGATCATATGGAAAAGAGCTGCTCTTCAAAATGTCTCCTTTTGTGTTCCTTAGAAGAAAGACAGTCATACAGGTTTGGAATGACATGAGGGTGTGTAAAGTATGATAAAATAAAAATTTTAGGTAAACTGTATCTTTAAAACACATCAGTTACTGGACTACATTCAGCCATTTGTCCCGATTATAGATCATTAGTACACATTAGTATATATTAGTATACAATTAAACTCTTGCAATGCTCTTTCACTAGGCTCTATCCCATTTGAAGCAACATCGGACTCTAAAATAAGTCCGGAGAGAGAGTGCCAGGCAGCTCCCTCAGAGGAGCACGAGTATGAAGCAATGCGGCCACAGCGGCTGGTGGCCACCTGCTCAAAGTCCCGGCATTCTTATCAAACCCCCTGGCAGCAAGAGAGCAAGTGAACAAACAGAGGCCCTGCCATTACAAACAAGCTGGGAGATTTCCACAAGATCAGTGAAAAGCGAGGCCAAATAAACCAGGCCCTTCAGTCTCGAGCATCCAAAGCACGTCAAATCAGCTCCCACAGGACGGCTAAAGAGGAAGCCAGAATGTGACACCTCAGCACAAATTGTTAGCACTTCACTTATCTTCCATAAGTGTAACTGTACATTTATAGGTTTCCAAAAACTATTAGTGTTGATAAAGAGATGAGGGAATCGGTTGTTGGAACTAAACTTAGGCACGCAACTTTTGTTACATTTTCGCTTCGGACATGAATGATACATTAAAGGGTTACTCCACCCCAAAATGAAAATTTTGTCATTAATCACTTACCCCCATGTCGTTCCAAACCCATAAAAGCTTTGTTCGTCTTCGGAACACAATTTATGATATTTTGGATGAAAACCGGGAGGCTTGTGACTAGTCCCATTGACTGCCAATAATAGCCTGTCAAGTAGGCATGATGCGCGATTAACCGGTTTCACAATTAACCGCGCTTTAAAATGTCACGGTTAATTAATCGTAAAGGCTCCGCTACACTGAGTGTTTCTGTTGCACAGGACGGAACAGTTGCAACTTGCGCAAAACTAAAACAAAGTTACACTAGCGGTGCACCAGCTTAAAATGCTGTGCTTATCAGAGACACGGAGGATGCTACACACACTAGATTAACTATGACAGAGGAACTAAACAGCGATCCTTTATTTCCACCAGAGAAATTACTGAATAGTCGATAGTGTGGGACCATTTTGGTAACACCAAGAATGACCAGGGTGTCATTAAAATATTGCTGTAAAAAACTGCTGCTAAATAGCGAATACACGGCTTTAAACTATTTTAATGCAGGACGTGAAGGCAAGACTGATGCGAAGCTACGAGTTGTTAACTCAGTATTCTAACCACTTCAGGTCAGACAGATGAAATAGTGTGGTAAGATCACATTTATTTGAATTAATTAATTATAACATTTAGTTACTTGAATTAATTATTCGATCGAGAGGGAGAGAGAGAGAGAATTAAGTGTGCGTCAGCGCGTCTCTCTACAAACACGAGTTACTTAAACAGTGATTTTACCCTCTCCTTGCTGATATGTCTCGCAATTCAGTAAAAAAAAAAAAAAAAAAAAAAAAAATCTAAGCTTATTTTATTAATAAAAGTCAAGGGGCAGGGTTCACAACAAGTTTGTGTCCTCCTGAATGTTTGTATGTGTGCGCAGCGCGATCTCCGATCTCACAAACCAAAATAATAGACATGATTTTCTCAGGCCACATGTAAAATCATATGAATTATTATAAAGATTTTTAAATGAATATGTATGGATGACAGTTGATTACGATGATAGTTCAGTTTATTCCCCTCATCATTAATAGTTTTCCCTGTGGGATAAATAAAGTTAATAGCCCTATATTAATAATACTTATTAATAATTAACATTGTTGTATATTATCCCTTTTATAGTATTATGCATGTCAAAAATCAACAAGTTTTTTTTTTTTTTTTACCATGTTTCAAGTTTTCTGCCTCAGGTCCAAAAGAAATGTGAAGAATGTACAAATTGAAAACACAATACTTTTGTGATTTATTTTCATTAGTTATTTTCAAAAGGGAAATATTGACATGGATGTTTATAGAGCAGAGGTCACCTTTTTAATTCCAATTGGAGAGATAGACATTTCTTTGTCTTTATTATTATTATTTTGTGCTATATTATTGGTTAATGTGATATTTCTGTTTCTAATGGCAGCAATAAATAACGCTTTATTATCTAAAGAGTGTCCATGTGATTTTATACATTAATAATTTTGTGAAATGAATAAATGCATAATCGTCATAATCGTGAAATTTATTTCTCAGACAATAATCGTACCAACAAAAACTATAATCATTGCATCCCTACTGTCAAGGTCCAGAAAATTATGAAAATCATCGTCAGAATAGTCCATCTGCCATCATTGGTTCAATCTGAATTTCATGAAGCTACGAGAATACTTATTGTGCACAAAAGAAAAAAAAAAGACTTTATTAAAATTAGTCTCCTCCGCGTCACCCTAGCGCCATTTTGGAGAGTGTCCACTGAACGTAAACAACGTATGCTGTTCAGTGTCAGCATCACCACACGGATAGCTGTTTTCGTTCAAAATCACATCATGTGGCGCGGCTGACACACACGAGTAGAACAGTATACGCAGTTTACGTCCAGCAGATATTCTCCAAAATGGCGCTACACTCTTAAAAATAAAGGTGCTTCACGATGCCATAGAAGAACCTTTTTGTCTAAATGTTTCCATAAAGAACCTTTAACATCTGAAGAACCTTTTTGTCTAAATGGTTCACAAAAGGTTCTTTGTGGCGAAAAAAAGTTCTTCAGATTACAAAAAGGTAAAAAAGAGATGGTTCTTTAAAGAACCTTTGACTGATTGGTTCTTTGTGGAACCAAAAATGGTTTTTCTGTGGCATCGCTTGAAGAACCTTTTAAGTACCTTTATTTTTAAGAGTGTATTTGGATGCGGAGAGACACAGAGACGAAAATGTGAAATAAAGTCGTTATTTTTGTTTTCTTTGCGTACAAAAAAGTATTCTCGTCACTTCATGAAATTCAGATTGAACCACTGATGGCAGATGGACTATTTTGACGATGTCTTTCATACTTTTCTGGGCCTTGACATTGTAATTTACTTGGCAGTCAATGGGACAGTCACAAGCCTCCCGGTTTTCATCCAAAATATCTTAAATTGTGTTCCGAAGACGACCATATCTTTTACGGGTTTGGAACGACATGGGGTAAGTGATTAATGACAAAAATGTTAATTTTGGGGTGGAGTATCCCTTTAAACTGTGGAGAGGTTTATTTAGTAATACTACATATTTCTTGAGTTTTGGTCATAATGCGAAATTTTGTGTGCAAAAAAAATGTCCATTGTCTATTGTCAATAGCGTAGAGATGTATAAAGAATCGCTCACACAGCTTTCCGTTGGTTAACGCAGTGAATTCGCACAAGCTAAATCTGAATTTTTTTGCCCTGGCATGAAACTCCTGATTCTTATTAGAATGACTGGATTTCGGACATGACATTTTTCTGAGCAATGGTAAATGTGACCAGCTTTTGCGATTTGACTCTCTAAAGTTAAAACGGAAATTAAACAGAAGAAAAAAGCAGGGACCTAAGTCATATATACTCATGAAAAATTGACTCTTTTGGCTTGGACCAGTAAGCAACCACCCAGAACACCTTAGCAACAGCTTAAAAGCCTCTTCATGTAATGATACATTTTTTCTTATATAAACTGCTGTAAAAAAAAATCACCAACAGAAGGGTAACATCCAACATGAAATACTATTTGTCAACCTGGCAGAAAGGAAGTGCACGTAGCAGCGTATGAACAGATGTCCACAGAAGACGACTCAAAGCTCACCGCCTGACGGCACCATTGAAGTGCACTTCAAACCTCACCTGTAGTTTCGCCGACCAGCAACGCTGATCCACATCCAAGAGGTCAGAAGATTTCAGATGGGATTTTTTTATTCTTTTTAATTTTTTTTACCCCTCGTATAATTTTTTTCTCTCTTCCTCGTATTTATGCAAATGTGACTATGGACCGCACACTCACAGCCTGCCTTTAGTTGTAAATAAATCATTCATCTCATTCTGTTCATTAATGGGCACTCAAGGAGATTCTATTAATCTGTTCATTAGGGCACTTCAAAAACAACAAAAAATACTTATTAAAAGCAGTTCCAGCTGCGTAAGCTCATTACTCGCACCTTAACAATGCTTGTGGCACTCTACCAAAACTGTGGGATAAAAATTTTTTTTTTTTGCCAATTTGGATTATATTCTATTATCGCCGGTCAACCCTTTCAGGCAGTGATGAATAAATATTACTTTTGGAAATGCAATGAACATATTATACACACACACACACACAAAAAAAAATATATATATATATATTGCAGGAATTTGCAATGTAATTTTTTACAAATAATCATGGTACATTGTACATGGCAACTTCCTTAATTCCGTTCAATGTGCCGTTGAGTCAGACAGGGTCTTAGGGTCTTCTTTAGGAGCAGGACTGGGGCTCAGCAATTGATTGCTACATTGATCTAGCAATGCCTGAATGACCGTAAAGGAATTAAATTGGTTTCTTGGAGGATATGCATTTTTTATCATAAGAAAAGTAAAAGCTCTGATTTTGACAATTTGGAAGCACAGCACGTGAATAAATGCAAAAATCTGAGTTTTAACTGTTGCACACTTTATATATCTGAGGGATGCAAGAAGAATGTGTGTATTGTGAGATTTCAGTGTAGGTCAACAGATTTGATGTTTAATCACTTCTTATTCAGTCAAACAAAAGCTCAGATTCCTAATTTAATGCCTCTAGACTGAACTCAATAAGCGTGTTTTTATTTGGCTGATCTCCAGGTATTTTTCCAGCACCTTACAGTACACCACCAGCTCATCTAGATAAACATTAACACCCGATTGCCATCTTATTTTTAGCTTGTCATGATTATACAGCTGAATTATAATTTTAAATGATAAACCCAGTTGTCGAATGATAAACAAAAATTTCCTGTAATGTAATTGATAGATATTATGTATTTAAACAATAATGCTATTTTCTTTGCAAATTGTTTGTAAAATCTTTCCTCCATAAATTGGCAAAATTTAATTCAAGAATGGTTTCAATATTACTTAAAAATAGTAAAAGTATTTTTACGAACAATTTAAATAAATGAATTCTGCGGATTTCATGAACGAGGTCCCATAAACATAAACTTTTATACAGATTTGATAGCAATTTTTGTAAAAATTGTTCTTAACTTTTTTCCCTGTAAATTGCCAAATTTACGGAAGCAAATAGTGTTAATAGGATTTAAAAATAGCAAAAGTAGTTTTTCACGAAAGCGACCCAAAAAACACCAACCTTTGTAGGTATATGAGTTCAATTCAACATTACATTTAAGAAAATTACGTATTTAAATTAAAAATAGTACAACTATTTTTATGAACGATTTACACAGAAAAACGCAAATGCTGATCACATTTGATAGCCACTGTGTATCAAACTACAAAGTCACACTACCTCCAGTGTTAAAGGACATAGCTTGCCTGTCGTAAGTGCACATCAGAGCCGAGTTACACATAGCTGTGACAGTGCAAAGGGAAGTGAGCTGACATGGAAACAGCAGTGTCAGACACACTTTAAAAGGTCAGAGATGCCTTCTCTGCCCATCTGACGTGTTTCTGGCAGCAGCCCCGGTCTGCTGTGTCTTCCCCTGTTTTGACTCATGGCACCCTCGTCCCTGTTTGATGACCCAAAAGCGCCGGGCATCAGAGGCTCATGTGGGGACAGAGCCTTTGATGAGAATGCCTGTCAAAAAATGACCAAATGACAGGTTTCTTTGTAGAATGGGCATGTCTGGCTTGCATGAATTGAAACATGAGATGTGTTAACAATGCCAAACGCGTATATTTGCTTCTTGGGCTTAAAAACCGGTCCTAGTATTTCAAACCTGAAGATTTTATGTTAGAAATCAGGCCATACAGTATTGATTGTACAGTAAAAGAGTTGATATAAGTGATCCAGTGATACCAAACAAGAAGATATTTAATTGGTTTTCTGAGGCTTTTGCTTTGCCGGATTTGGAAATCCATTCTTTCAATTGATTTTGTAGCATTTGTTATGACTATGAGAGCAGCACAAACAAGAATCACAAGCAGTCAAAACAATCCAAACCAGATATCGATGGAGTCTCCCAAGGTAGTAAGAGGCATTTCATTCACGTTATCTTTGCCTTGAGAAACCACAAGTATTATATTCACGACTCACTGTTTTCACAAGTCTTCATAATCAGTCATTTTCATTTACATTTCTGTATTTTCATGACCCTTTTTTAAACTTCTCTCGTGGGTGAATTAAGAATCAAACCCGTTTCATGTGTAGCTCTTCAACTGTCCACACAGAAACACGTAGCAGTTTGAAGAATAGTCGGACGGGGACTCATTTTCACAATTTTTCCTCATTCTCACTCTTGTGTTTAATAATTGACCAAGGGAGCCATGAGAACCCAGGAGGGTGACAATGAATGTGTTGTTGGAGCCGTTGAACTTCTGTGCGAGAGCGCTTCAATGTACGTGCTCTTAAGTGCGCTACGCTAAACACGCTACTTAATCACAAAGGATAAATGAAGCTGTATCTCTTGACAAACATATTAATTAACAGCGGGTGAAAAACAGTGACATTTGGTGAAGTTCACACGAGAACGACCTCTTGCGACCTAAAGACCAATATTGATTTCCTACCGGCTGTCCGAACTACTAACGCAGAGACACGAGTGTCGAAGGTTGAAATAACACTCAAATGACAACTTTTGTGAGTGAAAAACCAAAAAGAAACAACATTTGTAAACCTTTTGAACTCCATAATGTTGCATATTTGGGATATTAACTGAAAAACAAAAATGTACAACAGAACTTGATATTATCCATCTGAGATTGATTGATCATGATAAGTTGTTTCTACACTACTGGTAACATTTTTTTGAAATAATTAAGATTTTCTAATATTTTTGAAGGAAGTCTCTTATGCTCACCAAGGTTTGATTTAAATACAGTAAAAACAGTAATATTGTGAAATGTTATTACATTTTTAAACAACTGTGTTTCTATTTGAATATATATTTTAAAATGTAATTTATTTTTGTGATCAAAGCTGAATTTTCAGCATCATTACTCCAGTTTTCAATGTCACATGATCCTTCAGAAATCTAATATGATGATTTGTAGCTCAAAGAAACCAAATCAATATTGAAAACAGTTGTGCTGCGTAATATTTTAGTGTTAATGTCTTTCAAAAGCTTGACGACTGGTGGTGTATATAACATGATTATTGGGGTAGAGTTTAATGAAATATGCTAAAAAGGGGCGTTCTTTCAGGATCCCCCCCCAGATAATATGATGTCAATAATTATTCATTATGTGACTAGAAACAAGTTTTTAAAAAGTAAACAGGGTACATTTTTATTTGATAACTCTAAATAGGCTAAAAAATATTGATTCAGATAAGGACAATTGCTACAGGACAACACGATTTACCCAAAAAAGGAAATCACTCAAAACTTAAACATTTTCAAAGATGATCCAGTTAATCAAGGTGCAGTTCAAAACTTTAAAGCATTTCAAACATGACCACCTACTTGAAGAAGTTCAAGTTCAACACATTTGTTGGTCTCCCCTCAGGTTGACGACCAAATGAAGCTTCTCCAGAACTGTTGGAGTGAACTCCTCATCCTGGACCACGTTTTCCGGCAGGTGATACACGCCAAAGAGGGCTCCATCCTCCTGGTCACGGGGCAACAGGTGAGCGTCAGCTTCAGTCTCCTCCATTCCTCCCTGTAGATCTCATCAGGCCTTTTTGCCAGAGTGGATCAACATCCTTTAAAGTGCTATCGACTGCCCCGGCCACTCCATTAAAAATAGATTACGCTTAGGTATAAACTAATGTGGCCAGAATAATCAATTGTACACTTCTTATCAAGTGTGTGGTGAACGAATAAATAAAATGGTTGGTTAAGCATGCACGAGTCATCGCGGTGAAGAAGGGATGAGAGACACAGAGAGAGACGGACAGGGAGGGAAAACAGAAGATATGTATGATTTACCTCAGTCGTCTCTGAGGAACATCGCTGGACGGACGCCTCAGGCTCAGCTGAAGTTTTCTGCACACGAAGACCTTTAATTCTCCAACACATGCACACACACTTCCAGAAGATGTTTAAACTGCTTATAAATAAATATGCTTCTGTCTGCCTGTCAGTAAGGCTTGAGTTTAATTTTGAATTCTCTGTTTTCCCTCCTCCCTCTCCTGCTCAACAAAGTGATCTCCAACTGTAGTGACAGCTCAAACACAGCGACTCGTATAAATATGCTTCTGTCTGCCTGTCAGTAAGGCTTGAGTTTAATTTTGAATTCTCTGTTTTCCCTCCTCCCTCTCCTGCTCAACAAAGTGATCTCCAACTGTAGTGACAGCTCAAACACAGCGACTCGTGAACGGCAGAACTTTTTCAAAGAGTTCACAGCTTATCGGAGAGCTGTGTATTTTAACAGAGTGAATTACAGGTGATAAATTATATGATAGAGATACAGAGAGGTCATCTAAGGATAAGAGCACAGTTTAAGAAACATATAATGGTGACTTTTCGTGGCTGGGAACACACATGCTCTAGTAAATCATACAGTGAGCGACGCAAGTTCAAATCTGGCTCCAGATGCGATTTCCACCAAGTCAACTAAAGGACTGAGAAAACCCAAATTTAACATCTTTGATGTCTCAAAAACATCTCAATAGTTTCTTCGAAACAATAATGAAATTAAATGGTGAACAAACTCGCATGCACTGGTAAATTATACAGCTATCAAAACGAGCTTGAATCCGGCTCCTGACGTGATTTTCTTAAAGGACATCTTTAAGATGTCAAAAACTTAATAAATGTAAAATGCTGAATCCCAGAACAGACCTAAACAACGTCTCACACTGATATGAAAGTTTTCAATCAAAAAATCTCAATATGAACTCAAGCATTTCTATATCTATATCTATATGCTACTTATATTAATTTTAAAGGTCCATACTTTTTTTATGTCAACAATTGTCTACTTTTAATTTTAGGAGAAACATTTGAGACAAAGTTTTTTCAGTATTCTTCAAGCATTTCTTATCAAATTCTCCCTAGATTCTCCCAACTATATGCTATATGTGACCCTGGACCACAAAACCAGTCATAAGGGTCAGTTTTGAGTCAATGAGTTTTAAGCTGAATAAATAAGCTTTCCATTGATGTATGGTATGTTAGGATAGGACAATATTTGGCCGAGATACAACTATTTGAAAATCTGGAATCTGAGGGTACAACAAAATCTAAATATTGAGAAAATCGCTTTTAAAGTTGTCCAAATGAAGTTCTTAGCAATGCATATTACTAATCAAAAATTAAGTTTTAATATATTTACAGTAGAAAATTTACAAATGTCTTCATGGAACATGATCTTTACTTAATATCCTAATGATTTTTGGCATAAAAGAAAAATCTATAATTTTGACCCATACCATGTATTTTGGCTATGGGATTCGTTGGTAGTGGGGAAAGTGGTTTTTAGCCTCCTGAGCCATGAAAGAGCAACCTCTGAGCACTAAAATCGGAGACCGTTTGTTAGATATCACATGTGGAGATCTGTGAGAGTTCACAGCGCTCACTATCTTTGATTTGTCTGGATTGCAAGTGCTCTGCTTAGCGTGCCTCTATGTTTGATTAGCGAGGTCTGGAGGAGGGTTGGGGGGGGTGGAGGAGGGCCAGACCTTGTTTGCATATTTTGCCTAATGAACAGCTGGTGCTGAAAAAAAGCCTTTGGGGAGAGAGAAGGCAAAGACTCAAACAGTTCATTACGTCCTATTATTCCAGAGCAGACTACTGACAGCCCGGCCACACAACACACTCGCGCATGAACACGGACTTATGCATAACAAACAAATGCTCTGCATATTGTGATTCAGTAAATTCAGGTAATATAACTTCAACTGGCGTGTAGTGAATATTATATATACATAATATATATGGATATTTATATATATATATATTAGTATAAGTTTTTATTACATTCATTAAAATTGAGTTTCAACACTGTCAGTGACTGTCAACTGAACTGCCCACTGTCTCTCATCTTGTTTGAGGACGTGTCATTGTTTCTCCCTAGTGTTGGTATGGCAGCAAAGCACTGTGGGGGATCAGTCCTGAAGTTCTGTGACACATGACACTACATGGGCGGCTTTCCAATATGTCACAGACCTACATCTCCCCCTCCACCCCTTCTTTTGCTGTATCTGTCTGTCTGCCTCTCACACTGAAGGTCCTGGGCCTTTAGAAGAATCTAAATCATCATAATCATATTCATACAGGGCATAGAATTTTGTCAAGATCAAGCATTCACTGATATTTATAGTGTCAGAATAAATTAGGGAATATTGCAACAAACGGTTTGCCAGGTTTTGTTCAGTTGTGTCAACCCTCATTATGGAACAAAAATGTTACAAATCACATATTTTACTGACAATTTTTTAGGATTTTTTGTGAGTTTTGTCACCTGAATTTTCAGTAGTGTATATTTTTTCAATACTTGTATTGATATAAATATGCATAATTTTCAAAAATGTATTTATATTAGTAGTAATGTTTGTTTAATATATTCAGTATTGTGCATTATTATTTGTATTGTTTTTAAGAGTAATCCTTTTACTTTATCTGGTTACTAATGCTTGGGGCACATGGTCAGTTGGTCAAATCCCTGTTAACTGACAACTTCAGCAGCTTCATATTGGCCTCGAAGAGATCCACGAATACAGCTGGTGAGAAATGAGCAATTCTCCAGCCAGGACTTAAAAAAATTCCACTCATCATATTTACACAATAAATAAATTCCAAACCACCCGCGTTTTTAATTGCAAATCCAGCTCAGAGGGAGCTCTCCTTACGCTTAGGAGGCCCATAGTCTACCTTCTTCCAGAAACCCTGGCGCAGTCAATTATGGTAATGAATTGTCAATAAATATAAAAATTTAATATGGCCTGCTTACAGTGAGTGGCAGCTAAGGACTTGCCTCCAAGACAAATTTGCTGCTGCTGCAGATATTAAGTGCACCTGAAAGAGGAGGAGAGGGCCACGGGGGTCCCGCGCAGGGTTCGGCCCGGTAGCCTGGGGAACCTCCAGGGGCCCCCGCTCACTCGCGCCTCTCCAACCCCCACCGCCCTCGTCTGGCGTGGGGCGCTGAGGTCCGAGCACCAGGGATGGAGAAACGTGCAGCTCTTCCCCGTTCGGTTTGATGCTGATTATCATTCAGACCTCGGCCCAGCACACTGTCCCTGCTGTGCAGAGAGAAGCCTGGGAAGGAGAGAAAGGGAGAGAGGCGTATGAAACGTAGAGCTGCCAGAACTGGTTACATGCTTACTTCAGATGCCGCTAAAAAACTCGAAAGGTGGTGCCAAGTGCCGTCTGGCTGATTGAACTTTTAAAGTAAAAGCACTCTGATTCAAGATAAAGAATTTTCAATGAACAAGACCTAAACTTTTCCTAAAGCATTCCCAACAACTCTTTTTGTTATAAAATATGCACTGAGTCCCAGCTCTAAACAAATATGAGCACATCTTCTCGAAATAAACTTTTTAACAATGATAGCATTTCTGTTTGCAAGAAATTAATTGAAAAGTTCCAAACTATACAATAATTACTTCAGATTGGCTCAACCAATGGACCAACTAATGGAAGACGTAAAGAGTGTTCCGAAAACTTGTTGGAAAACAATCTTTCTTTCGATCTTCAAATTATTTTTGAAATTCCACTTATAGTAGTACCTCTCTATACCCGAGATGTTTCAAACCTTCAGAGATTTGGCATGTTGCTTGTGGTAATACCTTTGTTTGTGTGTGTGTGGTGTGTGTGTGTGTGTGTGTGTGTCTGAACACTCTCGCCTTTCTCTTCAGGTGGATTACGCCCTAATTGCCTCCCAAGCCGGTGCCACACTCAACAACCTCCTTAGTCACGCGCAGGAGCTGGTGAGCAAACTACGATCCCTCCAGCTGGACCAGAGGGAGTTTGTCTGCCTCAAGTTCCTGGTGCTGTTCAGCTTGGGTGAGTACAGAGAAAGGGGTGGAGGGTGGAGAGAAGCGGGCTACAGCCTCTGTGCATTATCCAAATCTCACTTGCTTGCTCCCAAGGTTCTTGAGGGACCTTGAGATAAGCCACAAGACCGCATTCACTTCCCCCTGTATGATAAGACCATCATTATGAATGCCACCGTCTCTCCTTTACCAGTGATGGAAGAATAGTTCAGTCAGCCCCAAACTGTTATTCTCAGAAAACGGTGTAGATCTCATTAACTCTAGAATTCATTTCGTCACTCTTCATACAGTACGTCACTAGTAATGTTTTCATCATAAATCTGCATATTGCAGAAACAATCTATGAACAA
The DNA here is from genome assembly GCA_018155175.1 of Sinocyclocheilus anophthalmus. NCBI lineage: Eukaryota > Metazoa > Chordata > Actinopteri > Cypriniformes > Cyprinidae > Sinocyclocheilus > Sinocyclocheilus anophthalmus. The sequence goes on from JADLZN010003226.1 coordinate 65,933, forward strand.
AGCCACATTTCAGTGAGTTCAAAAGACCAAATCATTTTTTTCTGGGGAAAATTTCAGCAAAATGTAAACGGAAGTCGAAGCCACTGTTGCTTTCTTTAAATAAATGTAATAACTGTGGTTTAAAGAGTGCAGTAAAAAACAGTTCCAGTTTTTTTGGGAATTTCCACATTTCCAAAATTCTATTCAAATTTCCAAAATTCAAGTTTCTGACATCCTCTTCAACCCGCCATTTCCTATTCCCTGAGTGAATTAGTCAGTCATGTGACTTTTTCGACCATTTTTTTTCTTTCAGTGAATTTATGCGGAAAATATGTTTCCAGCCAAATAAAGTCAAAAATGTACCCACCACTTTTTATGTGCATTTTGGAAATTTTATGTGAATCTTGGTATTTCCATCCAGCAATTTTTATGAAGTATCCCAAAATTTGCATTAAATATGCGAATAAAAACCTGGCTAATGACTGTTTACAAGACACACACTAATCAATAATCAATCTTGACCTGCCATGTTTGAATTATGACAGAATAAACATTTTTGGGTGTATCAATTATTATTATTTATTAAATCAAATAAATAATAATAGTAAAAGTAAAAATGAATGCAATATTAAAACAGAATTCATTGGAATACTGCATTTAAGTGCTATTTAAGCTACACAAATTCTTGACAAAAAAACTTGGAAACTTGCAAAACCAAGGTTGCATTGGAAAATCAAGAGGTCATTTGTTCCTGGAGATTTGCGTGCCAAGTGCATCCAGTTTTGCTTTTAGCCATCAGTAACCTTCAGTGCTTCTCTTCTGTTAGCGTGCTAGCTTTACATTGAAATGTTGGGAGGATCCATGACTTACAGGTCAAGGCAGCTCTTACAGCCAATTCACAAAAGCTGCAGGTCTCCACCATGAAAGACCAGCATCAAAAAACAGGACTGGGCGTCTGTTTGGCCCCATAAGAACATGGAATATTAATGCCAACCATCCACTTCTGCATCATCATATCAGTCGCGATTGTTCCGTCCTGTGGTTCCGGAAAAGAGAATATGATGTGTAGAGGGCATTAAGGTGCTTTGATCTTATCAGTTCCGTTTGCTGTGTCCCTGAACTACCAGAAACTACGGAGCAGGACCGAAGCCTTATTGTCCAGCTCCCCAACTGCACCTTGAGAAGGTTCCTCACATCTTACCTAGACCAAAGACCAGTGCTGAAAACACATGAAACTCCAGACCTCTCAACGTTGCTATGTTTATGTTGATCGGGTTTTGCGTAGCGGAGGTTTTTTGGTTGCAGTTTGTGGGGAATCTAGAGTGTTGGTGTAAATAATTTGGCGGAAACATCATCCATAATAAAACTCTCACCTGAGGGGAGTGTATCGCCCCAGGCACTGCTCCGTTCTAGCAGCTCGCTCCACCCATGCTGTGTGCCAGGCCCAGAGAGACTAAGAGAACTAAGCCTAGAGATCAAAGATGGCTCCGATTAATAGTATCCTGTGGGTGAGGGGTGGCGGGGACTCTGTGTTACTGCGCTGATAAAGTTACTTTCAAATGTTTGCGCCATTAAACCAGACATTTTATGATCCAAAAAACAAAGTCAAAATTTCACAGATCAAAAAGGTCCACTTTTTATTGTCAATAGTGTAGCAATGTATGAAGCTCAGTCACTTTCCAACTAAGCATCTTTTGTGTTGGTCAATGCAGAAAATTCACATGATCAACACATGATCATCTGTTGTGAAATCTGCTTTGGGAAATCTTTCACCCTAACAAGAAATTCCCAATTGCATGGATTGTTATTCAGATGACTGTATTTTGACCAATGAAAAAAATGAGCCAAACAACAGTAAATGTAAATCAACAAAATTCTGCTAATTTCATCAAGATTGCTTTGCCATGTCAGTTATACAAATATGAGATATTATTGCATTTTTTGTTGTTGTTGTAAATTTAACTTAACATTTAATGGAAAAAATCAAGAAAATGCTTAACAATAAAATGTTTAACAGAATGTAATTTTTTTAATAATTTCAAAAATAAATATTTATGCATTTAAAAAAATTTACATTTAAAATTATAAATCATGTATTTAAATTCATAAATATAAATATGTGTAAACTTTTGTGTTGGGACAATTGTGGCAGCTGTTGTCATAATACAATTTCATACCAAACATCCTTTATGAAGCTTTTATTTTTTTAATGAATCCTAAAACTGAATCAGTAATCAGGTAAATGTGCTGGTAAACCCAAGGCCACACACACAAGGTCAACATTTGGAGGCCGTCTGGCCTCCATGACATCAAAACATTAAATCCAGTGTATCAGCCCTCTTACACTCATTAAACGTAGTGTCTCTGTACTGCATTTACAAATGAAGCCTGTTAACAGAAATCAAAATCACATTTACCCACACCATTCCACTCCCTACCGCTTTAAGTTAGTGTCTGTTCACTCTCAACACAGCCAAACCATTGCAATTTGTCACTGTCTGGGGAGCCCAGGGGGGCTCTTTGTAAAGCTAAGTGTCAATAAAGAGGAGGAGAGACATGAGTTGACCCGGGAGCAGTCACTTGTCTCCTCGATCCCTCCGACTTGTCGAGAGGACCGATGGCAGTCAGCCGATCACTTCTCACACTTTTCCGCCAGCCAAAGCATCTCTATCTTTCCCACTGTCAGCCTCAGTGTGTTGAATAGGTGCTTGGGCTCTAGCAGGAGCTGAAGGCTTTATCAATGGTTAAATAATTACGACCAAGACATTGATTTTCTCAACAGCAGGAAAGGCACTGAAGGGTGAAGAATGTTTTTGTGGAGTTTAAAGGGGGTAGAGAGGATCGTACAGGCCACTTTTTCAGGTCACAAATGCCAACATTTCAGTTGGAGCTGCCTCTGTGTTTGTCTTGACCCTCCATTAACACCTCAAGAACATCTTGAGACACGTTTTACTAAATGTTTTGAGTTAGAAATGCCATGCTAAAATGGAGGTAGCTGCTGAAACATGGTGAGACATTGATGCAGTGACCAAAAAACAACTCATGAACAGCAGTCAACCAGGGTTGTAGGAACAATTTTAGGTCAAAAAGAGAGAAAGGTCACCAAAAAAATACATTTCTGTCTTCATTTACTCAGCTTCATATCCATACAATAAAACTCATTGGCTTTCATTCTATGGGCCGTTGAAACATTCCTCAAAGTATTCTCTTTTGTAGTCATATGCTGCGTCCCAATTCGCCTACTTATACTATGCCCTAAAAGTATGTACTCTTTTTGTGAAGAAAAAGTACATACTTTTGAGTATGTAGAAGAATAGTAGGCAAGCTTTGGGACATACTACTTCGTCATAACTGCATCTTTAACAGACGCTCTGTTGCTTAGTTACGTGCATTCTGTCACTGTTTAAACTGCCCTGTCAATCATCTTATCACAGTTAACATCATCCACATTTTGTTTAATTTGAATTCCTACCGTATTGGAGAGAAATTAAGAGGTACGTTGATCTGCCAGTCGCGGGTCTATCATGCCAAGAACTCTGCTCATGCGTTTGCATAATGATGCATTTAAAAGTTAATGACCAAAAGGATGTTTATAAAAGTTCACAGTGTTGCTGCAGATGAAATATAACATGGATAACATTACATTTATATTTTTTCATCAGGTTAGAGATTGATTATTTATCACTCAAATCCGTTTATCTACCTGTCCGTTGGTCGCGTATATCTGCCATGTTTGTAGTTTTTTAACACTTTTAATGTAGTTCTAATTGAATCCTCGTCCACCGCGCAATGTGTTGTGGGCAATATTAGCCGTTAGAGTGTGCATCGATCTGCACTTACAATTCTAACCGGAAGTAGTAGACCATCTGGGAATCTTTGGGATACTCATTTCAACATACTATGATTTGGGACATACTAATTCTATTTTTGAATACTATTTAGGATAGATCGTATGCGAATTGGGACGCAGCAATAGAATAAAGAAAAACTGTTTTTAAAGAATATGAGGGTGATTTAGGGTGAACTATAGGTGATGGTGGGGAATGAACAGTATTAATCTTTGCAGTGTTATTTTCTTTTCAGTCATTCTTCAGTTTGTTTCTTTTTTTAAATAACTCCTTTAAATTTAGTCAATATTTCATCCTGTCATAATTCATTTCAGTCAGTTTTACTCTGACTTTTATGCAGTCACCATGCACCATTGCATAGCAATTTTTGTCAAACTTTTTTGGACAAAATCTATTCATTTCAATTGGAATCCACGCAATCAGGAATTTTTCCCAATGCAGATTTTAAAAGTGACTTCTGTGCTTTGTCCATATCGACATTATTGAGAATGGACCTTTTTTACCATGAATTTTGCTAATGTGATTGCTCCTTAAAATGCCAGAGCGTGGACAAAATAGGATTCGTTGACGAGAAATTACACCAAATATTCAAAAACTTTATATATTAAACAAATTGAACCAAAATATGCAAACTGTCCTTGTCATATTTTCATCAGCTATTTTTAAATTAAAATGATCGACATAATTCGCATTTTCGACACCACTTCGTTATCATCAAAATGTAGAGGACACAGGTATAACGGCATCAACACTTGACTACGAGATGGGATGCATATCAAGTCCCCGAGGCTTGGCTGTGGGGTCTCTTCCAAACACCTCTGAACAGCACACCATACAGTCACGGCACGCAGTCATTCCCCTTTACTCTTGCTTTAAAGAAGCAAAAAAGGCTGTTCCCACATAGGTAAGCTCTAATTAAGCCTGCCCGTCTTGTTTCCTTGATCTAAATCAATATGTCTACCCTTGTGCAAAGAGAGAGGAGATCAGTAATGCATGTGCAAAGGCTCATAACAGGTGCAAATATTCATTTCCTGAAACAGACCAAATAATTTGGAAGTCAGTTGGGATTGATTAACATTCGAGGGCTGGGACGGTTCAATATTTACGCCTTGGAGACCTCTGGCCGGGGCCAAATAATGGTGCATAAAACTGCAGCTATGTCTTAATTAAATGCAAGATAATAGGGGTAGGTTTTTCTTGTGAGCCAAGCAGTTTGGCACTGACGGGTTGTAAGTCATGTGGAAGATGTGAGGCCCGGCTCTAATCAATACACATATAAAGCAAGCGCATGTGTGTGCGGACACACTTTGAAAACACATTGACGCGGCGATGCACATGTACAAATTTATTTTCAGCGATTTGTGACAATGTGCAGCAGCTCTTCCCCGCTTTGAGCGTTCACTTATCGCAGTCGCTTGTTGTTGTCACCAAACACGCTCATTTAGATTTCACTCAAAGGTGCAAAACCTTCCAATCAGTCCTGAGTTCTCTGATATTTTACAAATCTGGTGGAGAGGAGGAAGTGGGCCCGTGCAATGACCCTAATATTTAAGGGTTATTTCTTTTGCCCACTGTCCTTCCAGTCCACATGACAGAAATCAAAACCCTCACTTCTGGCGCTTCGGCGAGAGGCTCTCTTTGAAACGGCAGCCTCATTAGGAGCCTTAAGAGGCTTTCAGACTTTATCAAGCTTTAAAAGCCGCTGATATCTGTGGACGACGCAATGCAGCAGCGGGCTCGTGCTTTTAAAGGGGAGTGAAAGGATGGCACTTTACCTTTAGCTCCACTAGCTTTTGTCATGCATTCAGTCAGTTCGCCAAATTCCGGCCATTCCGCTCTGATTTCAACACTTTGCTTGTGTGTCACGGCTGCAATTTTCTTTTATCTTTGCTTTTTGTTCTTTATCTGTTACTACACATTACTTTATGATTAGCTTTAAATTGCAAACAACTTTAGCCAATCGTTAGCCATTAGCGATGTTATCTGAATGTCTACAAATGCTTCAGATAAGTAACGTGTGGATTTACTCTTGATAAAGGCAAGATGAACTCAGTTTATTACTCTTGACAGATAGAAGTCTTGTGTTGTGATTTTAGCATTACACTTGAATCTCAATTCTAGTATCTAATTTCGACCCGAATTACAAATCACCGTTATTGAAATATTATAAGGCCCAGACGTTTTATTCTGCTGAATGGATTTAAGTATGGCAAAAAGTGGTGAATAGTACTAACAGTACAACATTGTAGTGTTGTAGTGCTTATATTAAACATACAAAAATAAAAACAAAAATTCTGAGTTTTGAAAATAAATGTTTGGAGAAAAATCTTATTATAGCCAAATGTGTTTTTTTTATTAATATTTTGGATTATTTTTACATTTTAATGTAAATTTTAGTATGCTTCAATAATTGTTATGTGCTTTTGTCATTTGTATAAATATTTCAGTTTAGCTTTAATTTACATCTTTCTGAGTGTGAGTTAGTCATCTTCAACTTATTTTATGTCAGATAGTTGCCAAGGCAACAATTCAAATTTCCATTGAATTTGTAATAAAAATGTACTTTCTTCATATTTACATCATATTTATGTTTTATTTTCTATTTAAATGAACAAAATCGATTTTTAATCATTTTAGCTAGCAATAACAACACTGGTATAGGTAACTGAAAGCATAATCATATTATCATATTAAGCATTTTCCAATTGCAATTCCATGTTCCAGACTCCATGTGAGTCTGGACATTATCAGCAAAACCTCACAGAATCCAGAACAAGATTGCATCTGACACTAAAAAACCCATCTCAGGTGAACCGCGTATCCGTGAACTGTTTGTAAAAGTTTTCCCCACTTTCAGAAAGAGCAGACCAGCTGGATTTTCCTTCGACAAAAGCTCTGGATGAAGTGATTGAGAATACACTGAGCTATAGGTACTTGTTTTCCTTCTCCGTCTCACAACTCTTGACTCTGTCCCGTCGGATTCCTCTCTTCCTCTGCCTCTGCCAAAGCCTTATTACAAGCTGTCAGTTTATTGTAAAACATTAGGAAAGCAGAGGGACACTTGCTGTAACTGTCTTATCGATCTGGGGGATAGATTCTGTGATTTAACGCCCAAGCCTCCCATATTTCCACATTTTCAGCCTCCTATTAAAGCCTGTGCTTTCCTTTAGCTATTGATGTATCAACATTAACTGTTACAAGCAACTACAGAAAATCAATGACCAACTTTTATTACCGGCTGCATAACACGCTAGCTGGCTAACGCTCCAGTACTTAGCAGGCAGGCCGGGCCTGAAACATGCCCCGCTCATGTCAGGTGTTTCCTAAGTGATATCTGCACTGGAAATATCAATCATGCGAACTACGGCTTCTTTCTGCCTGTTTGTGCAGATTCTTGACCCAGAACTCAGCGCTTGGGTGCCATTTTTATGATACCTGGCCTGCGATGCTACAAGATTCAGCACTAACAACAACTATCAATATCTGTAATGTTCCGGACTTTTCCATTCGATTTCATAGCCACACCTTTAGCGATCATTCGTAGCTTTAACTAGCAATACACATATTCATTTCAAAGTATAATGAGCTTGCTCACTATAAAATAATAATAGCTCACCGTTTCTGTCTATCACGTGAATCAAAAGGGATGCATTTGAAAAGGAACGGCGTGGCAAAAACAGATCACCCTTAAAGATTTATGAGACCTGCGGTACTGCCGGGACAAACATATACAGGCTTTGTTTTTCCGATCAATGGGCTGAAGTTCATTATTCACTCTCACTGCAGCCGTTCTTTGCATTTTTGTGCATTGTAAAGGGGCCTTGTTGTTGTTGCCTGTGCATATCTGAGTTTTTTTTTTCCTGTTTCTTATTTCTTACACGAGTTGAGGCCTCACAAGCTCGTCTATGGATGCAATGCTACCTTATTCCGTGCCAATTAAATTCTGCAATTTCTCAGGGCCTGCAAAGAGAGCCCACTAGCCTGGGACCTTCAAACCGGCCGGGGAGCCGCGAGCCGCCGTGGCTGATAGGATGTGTCTATTGATCAGGGAGCCGCCAGCAAGTCTTATTTAAACATTGCACACAAACACAGATAAGGGCGTTACACAAGCTCCAACATAAACTCCCCCTGTCATTTCTCAATCGATTTCATAGAAAGAGATCTATAAAAGTGACCCAGTCACAGCAGACAGAAAACACTCAGCCCCCATGAGCACTCGGGTCAAACATACACCACACAGCTGAGCAGACGTGCCCCTTTAAAATAGTACTGTCTCATGTCTTTTCAACATTTGTTAATAAAGATTTTCTATTTCTATATTCTATTTTTTTTATATGTTCTATCATTTGGATTTTCACTGCAAATTGTCAATACTAAAATTATAAAAGGGGGGGGGAAACAATACAAACAATGGTGTGGTAACCTTTACATTCTGTAAAATATATCATAGAAAATGTACAATTGATATTAATAAAAAAACTAAATACAGTATTCATATACTGTACAATATACATTAATTATATATTTTGTAATAGTTTACAAGCAGTGTTGGGGTAATGCACTAAAGGTAATCTGAGTAACGTAATCATTACTTTTTCAAGTTACTAGTAAAGTAACACATTACTTTTTAATTTACAGTGAAATATCGGAGTTACTTTTTCAAATAAGTAACACAAGTTAATTTGTTTCCCATTTATTCACTTACAGCTCTCCTGTCCCTGTGTTGAGAGAAATCAGGAGTAAGTGCAGAGGCGCCGGCACGTCCTTCAGCCTGAGGCGTATCCTTTCACTTTATGGTATAGACAAGGCCTTTACAGTTACCAAAAATAAACTTTAGTTTTTTGTTATTTAAAAATCAAATAAGCCCAGTTCAAGTAACGTAATGCATTACTTTCCATAAAAAAATAACTAAGTAACGTAATTAGTTACTTTTTAATGGAGTAATGCAATATTGGAATTCATTAATTTTAAAAGTAATTTTCCCCAACACTGGTTACAAACTTAATATCTGTCAATTATTATCGATAGACTGAATCTATCTATATATATATATATATAGTATATATATGATAAAATGTATTATTATTATTATTAGTAGTAGTATAGTAGTAGTAAATATTCAAGTTTATATTTGTACACTATCCACAGTACATATCAATAATAAATAGATATATCAATAAACAAGTATATAGGCCAAATATAATTTATAAAGGATAAAAATAATAAACAAATTAAAAATATAAATAATTATAGTCAGACTAGCGACTGTACATTGTTTTTTTTTTAATGTCTTTATATGTAAACATTTGATTTTTTGTTTATTTATCTATATATATATCTAGATATGATAGATATATATATATATATATATATATATATTATAATCACAAAAATGGAAAGAACAACCAGTTAGAATCATAATAAGGATGTACTGGCTAACTGTAAAATTTCCTGTAATTTTATATATAATATATTAGCCTGCAGAATACCACAACTGACCAATTATAACCATGTAATTAGAATCATTAAGTATAATGTATAAAAACTATGATTACAATAATTCATGAGAACAATGGATAATACAGTACTTCATTCCATGTGAAAGCTAAGTCCACCAAGTAAACTGACTTTTATATTAAAACTGAAAGTATTCTAAATATATAAAATCGTTCTCACAGATATGTCTTTTAAAGTTGTGACTTAACAGATGGCTTTGGCTTGGTGAACGTAATGTTTGTATCTGTCAAAATCAGAATCACAAAGACATTCATGTGTCCAGTGATCATCCGCAGGGCACCAGAGAGCAGCTAAGCCCTAAAACCGTCCCCTGTAACCGAAGCCCGCCGTTAAACGTGATGGCACAAATGAGCTGACAGGTGCTGCGACCATGTCTCTTGTTCTCCTTTTCATCCACCTCTCCTTCCTCCCCCCATCATTGTATTTAAAGCAACAAAGCTGAGGAATGCCTGCCCCGCCTTCCGATTGGAAAAAATGCCCCATCATCAGTCTTCCTGTAATGTAAACTGGGGCTGGGGCTGGACGGGTGTCACACTACAGGGACAAATATAGAAATGAGAATTCATCTAAACATTGTCTCACTTGGGGGAGAAGGTTTTAACAAGAATGGCAGTAGAGGCGTGAGGTCACTAAGAGACGCGGGCAAGGGCCGTGTGTTTTCTGTCAACAGAGGGAATGCTTGGAAGAGTGGCCGAGTAGGGTGTTGTCTATTCTGGGTGTTTTCCATGCTTGGAGACGTCTTGTCGTCGAACTATTATGTTTCTGGAGGGTTGCCATTTTTATGACAATATGGACGATTCGATTGAGGACAGGAAATGATGGAGAGGAGGAGGGGCTTAACGTGTTAGAGCATGTTTAGGGTGATAGTTACCTTCAAATGTTTGCACCATTCATCTAGATGTGCTATTCTTCACGTTCAACCTAAAAATGTCATTTGTGTGAAAGAAAAAAAGAGACTGTAAAATAACTAGGTTATGCTAATACAGGCTATTGTGCAACTTAAGGCATTGCTGAGAATGCAACACACATTAAACATTTTATGTATATGTAGCAAATATTTTGGTCTGAAAAAAGTTTTTTTTCTCTCATATAGGAACTATGTAATTCATCGCCCAGCAGTTATCTGAATAATTTGGGAATTAAAAATGTGCTTCATTTTATGTATTTAATCTCTGAGTGCTTCACATCATGATATTTTACTCCTTTTATCCTTCTTGCCAGTAGTTAAGTTAAAGCTCCACAAATTAGCTTAGCTTTGACAGGAAGCTTACAAACATGTCATGTAACATTACCCTCGAGGTAAAGGAGAGTGCAGCTTCTAAGCAGAATGAATTAAACCACAATTTACACCCACATCTATTAAAAAAATAGAAGCAGCTTTAGTGAGATTATGATGGTCAATCATGAATATTAAAAAAATAATAATTTGAAAAAGTGGCCAAATAAAAGGAGGAAAAATCATGTTATGGGTTAACTGTCCTTCACTCAAGAAATATACATCCCCAGGCACTGTGTTGAATTATTAATTCAAATTTGTCAAAAGAGGGGGTAGAGGGGGAAAAAAAGAGAGATATTGATGGAGGCTTGTCTTTAATGACCTCATTAGGTGTGTGGTTTCCACTATGGACTGCAGGTAGAGTTTTTGGGGATACTTGATCCCTGAATGATTTTCTGTCACTTTATTATAAACAAGAAGAGCTCAACGTGCCTCCCCATTTCTGCACATGCAATCAACTGGCACGAAAACGTGTTGAATGCAAATATAAAGAAGCTCAGAGGCGATCGTGATAAGATAAAGATGGACAGGAAGGAGTCGAGAGAGTCTCAGAGGCTTGTCTGGCGGTTCAGAAATGATCCGCCTCTCAAAATGATGGTTTTCCAGACACTTAGACAGACAGACGGACGGGCGGACGGACAGACAGACGGACAGACAGACAGATAGACAGACAGAAAAACAGACAGACAGATAGATATACAAACGACAGAGATAGAATAGACCGGATAGATTATAGACAGACAGATAGATAGATAGGCAGACAGGTAGATAGATAGATAGACAGACAGACAGATAGATAGATAGACGGAAGATAGATAGATAGACAGACAGACAGATAGATAGATAGACGAAAGATAGACAGACAGACAGATAGATAGATAGACGGAAGATAGATAGATAGACAGACAGACAGATAGGCAGACAGAAAGACAGACACCATATAGCTTTGATATAGATATGAAGGTTGAAGATGACAGACATATAGATATAAGAATGACAACGAGACAGACGACAGATTAGATAGATCGATAGAAGAATGAACATCCTACAGATGTAGATATAGGAAGCCATAGATAGCAAACAGACAGACAGATAGATAGATAACACAGACAGACAGTCGAAGAATGACAGCCACGATAGATAGATAGAAGAATACTGACAGATGAGAGAAGAATGACGACAGACAGACAGATAGATAGATGGAAGATAGATAGATAGAAGAATGACAGACAGACAGACATAGATAGATGGAAGATAGATAGATAGAAGAATGACAGACAGACAGACAGATAGATATACAGATAGATAGATGACAGACAGACAGATAGATAGATAGAAGAATGACAGACAGACAGACAGATAGATTATAGATAGATAGATAGACAGATAGATTAGTTGATAGTTAGATAGATAGATAGATAGAAGAATGACTGACAGACAGACAGATAGATAACTGTTGATGAAGCCATTTCATTTATTACCTTCCAAACACAGAGTTTTATCATGATCATTATCGTGGGTTCAGCCCACACCCTGAACCTGCGCGCTCCTGACAGTGATTGCACCAAAATAAGCAGATGTAAATATATTTCCCCTCACCTTAAGAGCAGGCAGAGTGCCTTTCAGCTAGCATTTGTAACTAGAAACGTTTGCCCCAGCTTCTCGTGTTTTTTTCATCACACCTAAGGCGTTTTATACCCTCCCTCTCCACGTCAAGTGTGCGGCATCAAAACCATCCTTGGGCGACTGGGACGTCTCTTCTACCTGCTCAGCGCCGCTATGACGGGCTTACATTTGACTTAATATATCCCCAACTGTACCAGTCCTGTTTAATTCCCTTTCATAGGGGTCAGAGGTGACCAGGGATGAGCAGATTGAGCCCTTCATGTCTCTCCTGGCTTTACGTGGCTTAGTTAGGAAGAACAAACCTCGAAGAAACAAGCGATGAGCTCATTGATATGCAATGTTAAAGAGATAAAAAAAAAGGTTTTTTTTTTTTTTTTTTGTGTTTTTTTTGGTACAAACAAAAAAAATGGTTCACTGTTGCGACTGATTTTGCATCCAAAAGCTCTCAAAATATTTCCAAACCACCTAAACAGAAGTAAAACACGTTGAGTAAATATTATCACCATTGACCAGGTGGACATTGGCCATGAGCAGAGCTTCAGGGGCTGGTCTTGTATGCAAACTGGTGTATTGGAGGTCCGGTAGTTCATGGCACCACCTCCGCAGTTCCTGATTGGTGCGAATCAAATTAATGATGAATAAAGATGAAATTTTGACATACTTGACTGTCTATATGATTACAGCATGCTGTAAAGCCAAAGGGAGGGAGCTATTTTGCCCTTTGGAACTCTTTGTACACACTCTCTACAGAATCATAACTTTTACAAATACACAATACTGTCCTGAATCGCCCTGCTTTTAAACAATATTTGTTTTTGATCAGCTTCCAACAGGAAGTCATTCATTACACTAATATCTCCCTGCTAGAAATGTCAATGGATTTATCATTTGCCTTTCAAATTTGGAATTGTGATTTAATTGCTCATTGACTAAACTATTAGTGGTGAAATTCCATATCCTTGTATATCGTCATTTGCAGTATGCATACTAACAAATTGTAATCAATATGCCATTACTGCAGCTAGCTGATGAACAAGATCGTGTATGTCGAATGCGGTCTTGCTATATTTGGGCATCCATGTCAGTATACACATGAACCTCACATGGGCTTTGGGGGGTTGCCGGCATGAATTTCTTGTAGAATTATCTTTTTTCACTTAGAAAATCCTTTCTAATTAAAAAGCATCCCAGCATATCACAAGGCGTCGGGTGGTGCAGGTTTACCTACAGGGTCGTCTAGCATGAGCGCTAGTCAAATGAACAATGAATTCCTCAGGACCTAAGGGTTTAGAGGCAGGCTACATCCCGGCCATAGTGCACTAAGGCTGAAAAAAAAAGAAGAGAAAAAGTTGATAATTAGTCCCACCGTGGCTAAATGTTGAGATAGAAAATAAGAGCGCTTACCATCCGATGCTTCAACCTGACTGGATAACTGCTGCTTGTACGTTTTTCCTGCTTTTTTTTTTTTGTATCTGTCAGCAGGGCATGATTAAGCGTCTCTTGTCGTGGATAAATTAAACAAACACGTTAATTCTCTCCTCACAACCTGCCTCTCTTGCTCGGGGCAGAAGAGATCAAGCCATTGTCATCGATCAGTCAACTCTTTTAACCCCTCCCTGTGCTTCGGGTTTTCATGTTCAAATGTGGCCCCACAATAATTAGCAATTAAAATTGGACTTTTTGTTGTAATGTCTTTCTTTAATTAGTGTGGAAAATTAAAAGAGCCACAACTCACTCGCAGAAATTTGGAACAAAGGACCATAGTAACTACACTTGGAAATTAAGCAAATCGGTTCATTCAGTTAAGAAAAATGATTCTGCAAGTTGGCATTCTTGTTGAAACTGAAACTGAAACACAGAACAGACAATATATAGACAGACAAACAGATGGACATACAGACAGATGACAGACAGATAGATAGATAGATAGATAGATAGAACGACAGACAAATAGATAGATAGACAGACAGATAGAACGACAGACAGACAGATAGATAGATAGAACGACAGACAGACACATATATAGATAGATATAGACAGACCGACAGATAGATAGATAAGATAGATAGACAGACAGACAGATAGAACGACAGACAGATAGATAGAACGACAGACAGACACATATATAGATATAGACAGATAGATAGATAGACAGATAGATAGATAGAACGACAGACAGACAGATAGATAGATAGACAGATAGATAGAACGACAGACAGACAGATAGACAGAACGACAGACAGACATACTGTTTAAGTTTCTCCGCCACTCTTGCTCTGTACTTGAGAGGCTTCCTTAACATCTCGCCCTCAAAAACAACTTGACTGACAGGCCTGTGGAGCACATTGTTTGTTAACCGCTTTTCGCGAGGGCTAAAATAACCCGTCTGGAGCTGGAGATTTGTAATTGGTCATCTTCTGGTGAACCCCTCCCCCTTCCTTGTCCTGATTGTGCCTGCTGGTGTCACCCAGGGGTCAAACATCCTCACCAGTGCCATGAAGGACTCACAGCTTGTTCTACAGACCTCATTACATTGCTGATGGAGTCACTTCCCCCTACACCCCCTCTGTTTTTTGTCGGCCGATGCAGTCTCGATTATTTTTAGGGGAAAAGAGAGCAGGCAGAGAAGTGTCAGCTGGCTCATTAGATATGGCTGGGTGGGTCCGAGTGCTTTCAGTCGGACCCCAGCAGTCTCCATTAGGTGGGACTACAGCGGGATGACTACGCTCCCGTTCAACCCCGGGTCAAAGGGATAAATAAAAGATCACATGAGGTGGCCCCTCAAAACCTGATTAAATAGAGACACACTCCAGGGATTCATTAGCAGCTCCAGCCATCACAGAACCATCCACACCCTCATCTGAAACACAAGAACACATGCAGCTCACAGCAACACATTAACACGCCATAAATTAAAGACATGACAAGGAAAATGTAGAGCATAAAAATCTGATGAAAGACATCAGATCTGTTTCTCCCAAATTAATTTACTTTCTCATCAAAATCTCCAGAGATTTTAAGCATGGAATAAATAAAAAAACAGTATATATACATGTACATCTAAAAAAAATTAGAATATCATGAAAAAGGTCAATATTTTGTGTCAGTCATTTCAGAAAGTGAAACCCATATATTATATAGATTCATTACACATAGAGTGAAATATTTCAAGCCTTTATTTCTTGACATTTTGATGATTATGGCTTACAGATAATGAAAACCCAAAATTCAGTGTCTCAGAAAATTAGAATATTGAGAAAAAGTTCAATATTGGAAAGTTATGGTGTCATACCCTAATCAGCTAATTACCTCAAAAAACTTGCAAAGGTTTCCTGAGCCTTTAAATGGTCTCTCAGTCTGGGTCAGTGGGCTACACAATCATGGGGAAGACTGCTGACTTGACAGATGTCCAGAAGACAGTCATTGACACCCTCCACAAGGAGGGTAAGCCACAAAAGTTCATTGCTAAAGAAGCTGGTTGTTCACAGAGTGCTGTATCCAAGTATATTCATAGAAAGTTGAGTGGTAGGAAAAGGTGCACCAGCAAAAGGGATAACCGCAGCCTTGAGAGGATTGTCAGGCAAAATCCATTCAAGAATTTGGGGGAGCTTCACAAGGAGTGGACTGAGGCTGGCGTCAGCGCATCAAGAGCCACTACGCACAGACGAATCCTAGACATGGGCTACAAATGTCGCATTCCTCGTGTCAAGCCACTCCTGAACCAGAGACAACGTCAGAAGCGTCTTACCTGGGCTGTGGAGAAAAAGAACTGGACTGTTTCTCAGTGGTCCAAAGTGGATGAAAGTACATTTTGCATTTCATTTGGAAATCAAGATCCCAGAGTCTGGAGGAAGAGTGGAGAGCCACAGAAACCAAGTTGCTTGAAGTCCAGTGTGAAGTTTCCACAGTACAATGATGATTTGGGCTGCCATGTCATCTGCTGGTTTTGGTCCACTGTGTTTTCTGAAGTCCACAGTCAACGCAGCCATCTACCAGGAAATTTTAGAGCACTTCATGCTTCCTTCTGCTGACAAGCTTTATGGAGATGCTGATTTCATTTTACAGCAGGACTTGGCACCTGCCCACACTGCCAAAGGTACCAAAAACAGGTTCAATGACCATGGTGTTACTGTGATTGATTGGCCTGCAAATTTGCCTGACCTGAACCCCATAGAAAATATATGGAGTATTGTCAAGAGGAAGATGAGAAACACCAGACCCAACAATGCAGATGACACTGAAGGCCGCTATCAAAGCAACCTGGGCTTCCATACAACTCACTGTGGCACAGTGATTGCCATCATGCCACCCGCATTGATGCAGTAATATCACAAAGGAGGCCCAACCACTATGGATGCTAGAAATGACATGACTTTTCAGAAGCCATGACATTTCGTTTAAAATATCCTTTTTTTCTTGATCTTATGTAATATTCAATTTTCTGGACCCTGGAATTTGAGTTTTCATTATCTGTAAGCCATAATCATCAACATTTCCAAGAATAAAGGCTTGAAATAATGAATCTATATAATATATGGGTTTCACTTTCTGAAATGAGTGACAAAAAATATTGACCTTTTTCATGATATTCTAATTTTTTTAGATGTACCTGTATATTATGTTTTGAAAGATGTCTTTTATGCCCGCAAAGGCTGCATTTAGGGGCAGTCGTGGCCTAATGGTTAGAGAGTTGGACTTATAACCAGAAGGTTGCCGTGCAGGTGGCACTGAGACGGAGTAACTGAGTTCCTGGAAATTCAGCTTTGGATCACAAGAATAAAATGTATTCAAATAGAAAATAGTTATTTTAAATTGCAGTAACATTTCACAATATTACTGTATTTTTGATCAAATAAGTGCAGTCTTGGTAAGCATAATAAGTCTGGTTTTCTGATTCTGATTATCAAAAACATTAAAAAGAATAAAAAATACAACTATTGTAAACTTTTGACCAGTAGTGTATAAAACACCAACATTTAAAACATTACATAAAACATTTCAGTAACCACAAAATTGTCTTTATCTCATCTCATCAGACGTCAAGAACCTGGAGAACTTCCACCTGGTGGAGAGCGTCCAGGAACAGGTCAACGCAGCGCTGCTGGACTACGTCATGTGCAACTATCCTCAGCAGACAGACAAGTTCGGCCAGCTGCTGCTACGGCTGCCGGAGATCCGGGCCATCAGCCTGCAGGCCGAGGAGTATCTGTACTACAAACACCTGAACGGTGACGTGCCCTGTAACAATCTACTTATAGAGATGCTGCACGCCAAACGTGCCTGAGGACCGGCGGCGAGCCTTTCGTCTCGACACATCGCACACACTGCTCCCAGCACCACCTCAGTCCAGCGTCATCACCAGACGATGAAATGTGCACGACATGCGCACTGACTGCATGGGTTTGCGGTGAGCTGGACACTTTGGACCTGAAAACCCGAAAGCGAGGGTTTGGCTCGAAAGGTAGATGCATTTCTGGTAAAGAAATGAAATGAACAAATCAAGAGTTATAATGACCTCTAGGCTGTGGATTTGTCATAGGAGGGTGTGTGTTCGTACCACACTTGCCATCTTTGATATGTTGCTGGGTTCCTAGGGTGCGGGGGGGGTGTGCGGGGATGTAAGGGGGGCGGGGGTGGGTTCCACCGTGCACCGTCACGTTAGCTGAGGGATGGGCGGGTGGGGGTTAAGAAGCGGGCGCTTGGAAAGGGAGGTGAGTGGTGTTGGCGTTGTTGTGCTGGGGGCTGGGTGGGGGGGTTGGTGGGTGTGGTAATATAGGTGGTGTTGCCTTTGGGGGGGGTCAAGCCTGGAAGGTTGCCAGCATTGACTCCAAAGTTTTCCATTGAGAATTAGGCCTCTCGGTGAGCGCAATGTGGGGGGGTGCCGCCTACGGCTATGTACTGACGGCACCCACAGGCTTGGCCACCAGGGTCTGGGTGACTCAGGCGCTCTGATCTTGTCGCGCATAGTGTTAAACTGTACAACCGCGCGCAGACAGCCGTAGGTGGTGACGCGCCAGACGCCGTAAATAAGCCAACTTACACACGCGATACCAACTACACACGCCCGGAAGAGGCTTCACCAAAGGAAAAAACAAAGCCGCCTCGGGTCAGGATGCTCCAGTCTGTAGGTTCCAAATGCAGCCTGTAGGGGGTGGGGGTGGCGTGCGGCGCGGGACACCACTACTGGCGGCTGGAACCAATAATATTTCCGGCCAAAAAGGGAACAGAATGATTAACGCCGCAAAACCTGGCAGGCAACACATACGTCTTCAAATAAAAAATAGGAAGGCGGATTACAAGTATAATCTATGAAATGCACAAAACCAAAAATCACTGGAAGAAAGATAGGCAACGTCGATAATTCGGCCGCCAGATAACCAGTGAGAGGAGTAGGGATAAGGAAGAGTCATAAAATATGGGGCAATCTAAGTAGGCCATAAAACACAACGAACAATTAGAACAAGGTGATCAGCAGTAAGTCACGAAGATCATAGGAGACAAAACTATGGTAGAAAAGGGAAAAAGCTACAAGAGAGGCGGGAGACTTCAAGTAAAAGAAACACGCACAAAAACATGGGAAAAAAGCCAAGGGGAAAACCATCATACAACTCAAACAAAAGATAAGACGAACATAAACAGTGGAAAAGGAAAAAAGGAGTGGGGAAAACTACGAAGTGGCGTAACCGAACAGACAGATCATGCGAACCAGGAGGAGAATGGAGGAAAGGCAGAATAGACAAAAGGGGGGGGAGGGGGCTGGAAAAAGCTGAAGGTCCGAAACAAGGAAGAATAGGGTAAAAAAAAAAGACCAAGAGAAAGCACGAGAAATAAGTAAAGAAGGGCGGCTTGGGGGGAAGTGTGTGTGGGGGTGGGGTCTGGCAGGGGGAGGCCGGGAAATCACCCGCAAAAGCGGAAAACAGGACCGCCCAACCCGTGGCTGTGGGGGGGGGGGGAAAGTGGTTGCGGGGTCCGGGGGGGGTTGGGCGGGGGGAGGGGGAAGCTGGAGGGGTGGGGGGAATATGGGGGGCCGGTGCGAGAGTCAGCAGACAAATGAACTGAAAAGGGCAGGGCTCAGGAGAGCCAGTAGGAGGGTCGGGAAATAGAGGCGCGACGCCTAAATCCCGTGGGTGCAACAGGCACTTCGCGCGGGAAAGCCGGCAAGAACACAAAGCGCAAAAAAAAAAAACACCCGAACGATCCTATGAAGAGTGTGATGCCCAGGGAGGAAAATACATGTAGCCTGAGGCATTCCATGCTACTCACCCATACAACTAGTATGATGTAATTAAATGATAGTCAATAAGAAAGTACATAGGGTCTTCGTAGTTAAATAAAGATTAGATACCTATAGATCAAATAGATATATAATAAGCATAGAAAGTAATTAAAAATTATAGGCGATGTGAAAAGCAATATGGTTGACTCGAAATAAGGTGCAGGAGAGACGGGATGCTTCAATGCAAACAGGAGGGCATATAAAAACAAAACCGTTCAGAAAAGAGGATATGGCCTCGGGGGCGGGCTAGGGGTGTCATTGTCATTGCTTAACCAGTACGAGTATGCGTGAGACACACAGCAAGAGGACGGCGAGATACTAGTGTAGACTGGAGTCGAAAATCTGGTTTTGTTTTTTTTTTTTTTGTTTATAAATGGTGCTGGTGATAGTGGTGGGGGATATCGGGTGTTACAGCTACGGGGTGGAGGGATCACGTTAAGCTTAATGGGATTGTCTGGGGGGCATCCTGGTTTCCGGCACAGTGGGTGGGGTCATGACGAATTATGGTTTTACTGTACACGTGTGAAAAATGTAGAGACAGAATGGCAGTGTATGGAGCTAATGGTTGAGTGATGCACGTTAAACCCGACCACAGGTCGGCGGTGCCGACTGCTAAAATAGCAAGAGTATCGTGGATTTCACTGAATGTTGGTGGGGTTATATGATCGGGGCTCTGTGTTCGGTAACCAAAGACCCGGCGTCTGTCCTGGGGTGGCACTGGTTACGGGTAGCGGGTGTGGGCTGGTGCTAGCAATTAGACTGAAGGGTGCGGGGGGGACTTTGGAGTCGGCGGTGGACGGCCGGGTGTTTGCCTGCGGGGCTTTGTGGCAGTGAGTGGCGCGGTATGGAGGGTATAAAATGGTGTGGAGCGGGTCAACATAAATCCAAGCGTGCCGAATTGTACTGCGCATAGGCGCGTCAGGGGCTGGGGGTCGAGTCAGAGTGGGCCGGAAAAGGAAGGGAAAGGGGGGTGATTGGCGAATATTATTAGTAAGTACGCAAAGATCAAGAGCAAACTAGAACGGCAAATCCAACAAACAAAAGCAGAGGAAAGGAAAACAAAAAGCAAATCAACAAAACAAAAAGCAAACTGAAGCAAAACAAACAAAAAGAAAAACAAAACAGAATAAAAAACAAAACAAAAAGCAAATTGAAGCAAAACAAAACAAAAGGCAAAACAACAAAACAAACCAAAAGCAGATTGAAGACAAAAAAGCAGAGGAAGGGAAAGCAGAACAAAGCAGAACAAAACAAAAACCGAAGGAAAAGAAACCAAGCAAAATAAAAGCAGTAAATGAATCAAAATTAAGATTAATATAAATAAACAGTACTGTAATAATTGCAAATGATGATAATGAAGAAACCTTACCATTAGCATACATCCAGATGCACTTTCGGGGGGGGTGGGTGTGGGGGGGTGAGTGTGAATAGGTTGGGTTGGGGTGGGGGGGGGGTTGGGGTTGGGTTGGGGTTGGGGGGGGGGGGGGGGGTGGTGGGGGAGGGGGGGGGGGGGGGCACGACAGATTGACCTCCTGGGGCCTTTCAGGTCTATGAAAAGGCTGCTCAGAAGAGTAGCGTGGGGTTTTACATAAGAAGGGTTTCCCAAATCCACGGGGGGCAATCCACTTCATCTCTCGTGGTGTGGGTGCAGGTACGGGGGGCCAGGAGTGCACCCAAATTGGAGAATACGCCATAGTGGTTTCCAGCAATTACCGGTCGGACATGAAAGAGGTCCACAAGACAAAGAGAGTGGGGTCGGGTAAATGCATGTCTGTAGGTGAGACGTGACGAAGGTCAAAGGGGCGGTCCCCAACACAGTATAGAAACTGTTCAAAAGTCTGGGTGGATCACAACCTAAAATGAAAGGGGTCGGTAAAAAGCAGGGGACTACTAACGCACAGCGTAGGTACGTTAACCCCAACAGCACGGCATGGTTTGGTGAAATGTAACAGGTGGCTTGATTAGGTGACCACACGGCATCCGATCAAGGGACAATTAGTTTCAGAGCCAAAATGCTGTGGAGAAAACGTATAGGACATACTGCGTTAGCCAGGATGGGGCAGGGAGCATTGGGCTGTGGCAGCGAACACCCGCCAAGCTAAGACACGAGGTCCGACGCAGCGCTATCTAAGCCACAGCAAGCACAAGAGGGAGAGGCGGAAGAAGGGGGGGAGGGGGACAAGACACTGCCGACAGGCGGGGGGGGACGCTACGGGTTAGGTTGACAACCGACAAGCGTCAAAGCCAGGGGGCCCCGCGCCATTGTTCCCCACAACCGGAAGTCCTGCAGCTGCTTTGGATGTGTGCTTACCTGCCTGAATGTTTGGATTGGGATTCTCTTGTTTGTGCGCTGGAAGCCGCAGTCAGACCCGCATCTCTGATGTAACCTCTTGCCATAAAGAGTTTCCATACAAGCTCTTGGAATCTTTCCATCATATTTTAATAAATGACTATTATGCCAAAAGTCGTTGTTTTATTTCCATCTCTGGCAAGAATCCATGATCAGTGAACAAGTTTCACCCTACTGATCATACAAACATGAACAGATTCACACTTGATACAGATTCCAGAATAAGAAAAAGGCTTTCGATTTCAAGAACACGTACCTGATCCTGTTACACTCGCAATTAAATATAGTGTGAAGACAAACTAAAAAGAAATAAACTGCCAATCATTTACAGCAAAAATTAATTTGAGCTTATTCAAGACAAAAAGCCTGTATAAAATAGAGTAAATCTAGTAAAACATTCCAAGTTGATCAAAAATTAACATATTTAAATTGTCGTTTGCGTCAAGATAAATTACAAAGCATTTAGAAACAATAAAGGGATAGTTCAACCAAAAATTTATTTTTAAATTGTCATCATTTTCCCACCCTCAAGTTGAACAAAAAAAAAAAAAGATAATTTGAAGAATATTGGTAAGCAAACAGGTCATTGACTTTCATAGTATTTATATTCCATAATGTGGAAATCAATGGCTACCTTCAACTGCTTGATTGCCAACATTCTTCAAATGATCTTCTTTTGTGTTTAACAGAAGAAAAAAGCTCACATGTTTGGAACAACTTGAGGGTGAGTAAATGATGACAGAATTTTCATTTTTGGGTGAACTATCTCTTTAAGGATATAATTTACAGACTATCTGCGATTTACCAAAACAAAAGATGTGAAGAATTGTTTCAGTGAAGACATGTCGGCGTTCTGCGGAGGACGTGAATAGTGGGACATCCGTTCGGCCTCCATGGGTACGTTCAGACTGCATTCGTTTGGAAATCTGTCATTAGTTTTCTTAAGTTCTCCTTAAAGAATGAGAAGTAAGAAAAGAAAATTAAGGACAAATACAGAGAAGTACATTCTAGCATACTTTTCTTCCCCAAAAAAACTGTTATACCACCAAAAAAAAGTTTACCTTTTACAAAAATAATACACTTTAAAGTGAAAGTGTATGTTAATTGCAATTAAATCAAATGTATTATCATTTAAATTGATATTAAATGCAACTGTTTGAACTTAAAGGGGGGTGGGGGTGTGGTACACTGCTGTTTCATGCATTCAGAGTTTTTTACACTGTTAAAGAGTTGGATTCTCATGCTAACCATGGACAAAGTTTCAAAAAACAATTTGGACGTATGACAGAGTATTTCTGTGCCAAAAATCTTACTTCTGGGTTCGTACAAGTTTCAGAGAGTTTTTTTCTCGATCGTGGCTCTTCATGACGTAGACGAGGGTGGAACTCCTTATATGGGCATTTCTCCCGGAAGAACGCACCCGCACATGCATCGACTAGAGCGAGAACGAGATCGCGCCCATCAACGCGCTTCATCCGGCGGCAGCACTGCACGGGACTTGCTCGAGAAGAATGGTCTCCAATCCAAGAATTGTTTTGTTGTAAGGGAAGATTAACTTGTTCAGCTTCCTAAAGACCCCCGTTTTATTTAAACTGTGGAGCAGCTTGTTTTTCCGGGGCAGCAACGTTTCAGGAGTTTCACAAGTGTGTTGGTTGATGAACGTTTTATAAACAAGGCCCAGTTCAACGCTGGATTTGCCAGCGCTTGATACTGGGACAATGGAGTCTCCCACTATAAAAGATCCCGGTCATGATTCAGAACTGTAGACGGTACGTGAAACTGCATCAAATGTCAGTTTTGTTGGCAGTCGGAGCTCAAGTGCTCATCACTCTTTAGCTCCACCCCCCCCCCACACCCCCCCCCCCCCCCCCCCCACGGCGCGCCTCCAGGAGCTCACTTTTTTCCGTATAGAATCTAAAGCTGTATCTTTCTTTTATAAATCTGATAAAACTAAAGACTTTTTGGAGATATGAAGGATGCAGTACTACTCTATAAGTACTCAAGATTAACATGAGATTGGGTGAAACTGTGTGTTATGCCCCCTTTAAGAGTGCTCTTTTGCAAGTCAGAACAGATCTTTGGCCAGTAAACAACTGTGCCCAAACTTATACAAACATTTCATAGAATATCAACAATATGATTTACACACTGATATATAGAAACTTGTAAAACCAAAACTTCATTATTCTTAAACACAAGCACAAAACTGTATTTTCAAATTTTATTGTACTGTACAATTCAGCGAAATTGATTGAGCTGTATATCAAATTCTTCACAGGAACAGATCTGAACTGTTTTAAATCTAAAATTGGAAGCATATACTCGGGCAAGAGCGCTAAACCAACACAACTGCAAGATTTACTGAAGCCCTTCATTTTGAGAGCCGTCTTGCTGAGCGACTGTGAGAACAGACTGCAGCAGTGACAGATTCATTCAGACCTCTTGAATCCATCAGTAGTGTAGTCAGTCAAAAACAACAAGAGATTGGATTATTTCACCACAACGATGAGGAAATATAACCTAGAAGTAAATCGCAAATGGAATGAATTCACAATTACTTAAAAGGACCTTTTGTGAAGAAGCACTTATAACAGAAAAACAACTTTAAAAGAAAATTCATGTATGTAATGTTTTTGAACACTTAATTGCATGAAAATGTATTATAGTTAAAATTTAAATTAAATGCAATTTAACTTTTAACAGAGTAATTTTCGCTCACCTAAGTAGGAGTTCAATACATCTTTATATGTAATTTCATAATTACTTCTATACTGTTAAAGGGTTTACGTGATTGAAACTTTAACAAAAATATAATTTTTGTATTTCGATTGAACTTTTATGTGTGTGTACTTAAATATATTTGCAACTACACATTTGTAACAAAGAAGTTACAATTTAGCATATTTTAAAAATATAACTTTTAAATGTCATATCAAATAAAACAGTACTTTACATCTGCTTTAGTAATGTTATGTCCACCCAAAATCAAAATAACGCACTTTGCACCAAAAGCATGACAAAAGATTATTAAATATAATGATTTAAAATGTACTTCAAACTAAAACTTTTAATTTGACATTGTTACAAATTGCACTTTTTAAAAGTGTACTTAAGTGTTCTAAAATCAGTCATGAAAGTGTGCTCTCTTTAAGTGCACTTAAATGGCCTTTTAATTCATTATTATTATCTTCAAGACGTTACAAACAATAAGATTTTTAATATTTAAAGTACCCTACAAGTGCACATTGAATACAATTAAACGCCCATCTTTTCAGAAGAGACAGTTCACTCAAAAAACCCTCATGTCGTTCCAAACCTGTGTCTTACTTTCTTCTGTGAGCACAAAATAAGATATTTTGAAGAATGTTTAAACTGTTTTTCTTCATACAATGAAAGTCACCGGGAACCAAAAAAAAAAAACATCATTGGACCCCAGTGACTTTATTGTACAGACAGTGTGACACAAGGTGTGTAACTGATGACAGAATTTTCATTTTTTGGTGTACTGTCACTTTAATTGTGTTATAATATTCTTGTCATTAATTATGTAAGCCCACTAACAACTTCATGTATATATTGTTCAATAAAATCAGCCCTGCGTATTCTACACAACCAGTAAACGTCTATAAATAATCAGTGCACATCAGGCCACGGTTATTTGTTGTAAGAAACTTTTAGCTCTGCTTAAAATACTGCTTGGAGCCCTTGACCTAAACTTCTCAACTACTGAAATGGATGAATTAATAGATGCATATTAAATAGGAGCAGTTGGATTGTTATGCTAAACCTTACCTCAACATGCAAAACAAATGTGGTGGGTTTGAAACGGAACACAGCGAAGGTCACCGTCCTTTCATTTAAATGCATGTATTATACATAAGTTTATATATAAAAAAGAACGACCACAAAAGCACTAATGTGTATTTTCTATCCTTATTAGTCATGAGGAGAAAGAAAGACTCTTTAAAAAAAAAAAAACTCTTTAGCACCTGGACCCGTCTCAGCATTCATTATTACCAACAATGCACAACTTCAGAGGCAGATTTTTCAATTTCAGAAAGGAAAAGAGGCAGACAGACAGAGAGAGAGAGAGAGAGAGAGAGAAGAGAGAAGAGAGAAGAGAAATAGAGGCAGGCGAGGGGGACAGATGGAGGGAGAGGAACGCATGTATTCAGGCTCTTCATGCTATACCAGCACTTAAATCTGACGGACCTCCCATAAAAAAGACTCAAGGTTACGTCCGATTGAAAATCCTCACAAACAACCACTTCAGAAATCCATTTAGAGCCAGTGCTAGAACATCTAATTCAAACATGTTGTCCTGTTAAAATGGTCGCGTAGTTCCTCTAAAACTCTTTTTCCGCCGCTGCCGTTTACCGGGCCTCTTTGTAGAAGCGATTAAATTTCCACATTCTGAAGCACAAAGACATAATTACACAAGATCAGAAATGCAGCCCAAACAGAAGGTCAGACATGAAAAATGACCTCTTATTGTCACAAATGATAGGCCGTTTTGCCAAGAGTAATTTGTAACAATACCTCAGCCCGCAGTTCGTTGAAACAGCCAATGGAACAAGGCCCAGCTATTTAAAATAAAAAAAAAAAACAGTGTTTTGGAAGAAATGAGTTCAATGGAGTGTATATAGCAGGGATCCTCAAATTTGGCCCACGAGATCCACTTTCCTGCATAGTTTAGCTCTAACCCTAATCAAACAAACCTGAGCATGCTAATCAAGGCTTCAGATATTACAAATCCAGGTATTGGATCAGGTTGTATCTAACTCTGCCGACTGGGACCTCCAGGGTAAGATTTGAGGAACCCTGGTATATAGTCTAAGAAGCTCAAATGACGAAAAATAGGAAGCTCACTTATTTCTTTTTTTAGTTTTAATTCTGGCATAATTTACTCACCCTCATGTCATTATAAACCCGTTTGACTTACTTTCTTCTGAAGAACACAAAAGGAGATATTTTGAAGAATTTTACCGCCGCGTCTTTTTCAGGACTCCATAATTCATGAGCTTCATTGGTTTCGAACCCATAATAAACAATGCCATATGGGCAATCATGCAAGTCGGAACACTCACCATGGTTATGAATTGTTAACAAGTATTCAAAACATTTTGTTAAATTGCAATAAATTTAAAGAGTCATATGATGCGATTTCAATTTTTCTTTCTCTTTGGAGTGTTACAAGCGGTTGCTGCATAGATAAGATCCTGAAGTTGCAAAGACTAAACTCTCAAAACCAAAGAGATATTCTTTATCAAAGTTAAGACTCTGCCACTCCCCCCCTAAAACAGCTCGTTCTAACACTCCCCACATATCAAAAAAAAAAAAACAAAAAAAAAAAAAAAAAAAAAAAAAAACAAGAAAAAAAAAAAAAAGAAAAAAAAAAAAAAAAAAAAAAAAAAAAAAAATACCTCATATTGAATATTGTGCAGTAATGTGGCCCAAATGTGCACGCAGAGAACGAAGGCGTGGTTTCAGTAACCGCAGTTAGTGTTGAAGCAGCTTGTGAGGGAGACGCTGTGTGTTTCTAGGTGCAAACGCCTGCATTTTATGGACGACCGTTTCATGAACCTAGGATAGGAGGTAATTCTGATTTTGCTATGACAATCTGGCGCTTCTGACTCAGCTACTGTTTTGTTATTATTTCAAGTATTTGCTATTGACTGTTCAAATTGGAGTTTTGCGCATCGTGTGTGTGTATGCGAGAGAGAGAGAGAGAAAGACAGAGTCCGATCACGATTATAGTCAGCTGCTTAACCGTGGCTGTGTACCGGCAAACAGCACCACTTCATCCTGTCCTGTCATGCGACCCTGTTCCCCTTTCGGGTCTCTGTCTTTTACATTTATTTTGAAAGATGAAGCTCGCCGATTATGGTAAGGGGCGTTACATTTACGACGAGTGCTTGCAGTGTTCGGCAATCACAATGCACTGGGTCAGCTGGCTAATCAGAGCAGACTGTGCTTGTCGGAAAGAGGGACTTTGTAGAAAACTAAGTGTTTGAGAGAGGTGGGGCATAGAGGACCTAAAATAATGTGTTTTTTGAACATTAAAGCATGGCAATATATTCTGTTACACCAAATACCCAAAATAATGATCTTTAAAAAAGCATCATATAACCCCTTTAAATAATATTACAATATAATAATTGATTTAATAAACTGAAAATTAGAAATGTTGCCTTGGCAACAGTAAAGCACTAAAATTGTGAATAAATGAAAAATACTGATAAAAGTGGCAAAAGCACATAACAAAATTACTAAAAAATACTAATTCAAATTAAAAGTAAAAACTGAAAATAAAAATAAAAGCTAATTCAAAATAATAAAACTATATGTATAGAAATAAAACTAAAATGACACTAATACGCTGAGGTGCAAATGACAGTGAATAACAACTTAAACAACTGTCGCCTCTGGCTTGCTTAGTTGGGGACACTTCATTTCCAGCGATATCGTTGACTTGATTGCAAATGATTGCAAAGATACTATTTAAACTAAACTGAGCTGGATGATGACATCACTGAATTCAATGATGAACTGTCTTTAACTGAAAAATGAGTGTTTACTATTGCCCTTTTTCATTATTGACACTATTTTCCTAATTAATGCTGTTCAGTTGCTTTGACACAATCTGTATTGTTAAAAGCGCTATATAAATAAAGGTGACTTGACTTGACTTAAATTTTGGTCTATTTACAATCATATTATTTCATATGGATTTAAAATAGTATGCACAAGACATATAGACCACTTTTATAGTGCCTTTTAGTCGTTTTTCTGAGTTTGCCTGCAGTCACTTTTATTGTATGGGACAAAAGCACCCAGGCCAATGTGAAAAACTACTTCTATAATATTTTATTGTGTTTTTTGTCTTTTTTTTTACAGACTCTGCTGGCTGTATTTTATTGTACGTAAAAAAAAGCACAGTGTGAACATTAGCTGCTAAATATCTGCTTTTGTGTTTCATGAAAGAATGCAAGTCTTGCAGGTTTGAAAAGCTTTGGAATGAAATAAGATTTCAGATATTATTTCATTACAACGCAGTTACTAATAAAACATACTGTATGTCATTTAGACATAAGTAAATATAGTTAAATATTTGAGGCTAGTAAGTAAGAACAGAACAAACCCCATAGTTACATACTTCTCAAAGCAGACCAAAACACATTTACAAAGACGACTACCAGTCTTTTAAATTATTGCAGTAATACTGCAAAATCTGCAACCTATAATAATTTTATAAGTGGTGCAGTTAAAAGTGCTACTGGTTGGAATGAAGGCCAGACTAAGAGTGAAGCAGTGTTAATAAGATCTGAGTTGCCTAAAACACTTAACGACGTACCTATGGATCCAAGAATAATACTTCATAAATGACACGCTAACAAATGTGCGCTTATACTGCAACCAGATATCTGGCCGCTGTATCACAAACCAACCCAAATCCTCAGTTCAAATATCTGCTTATTTTTTAAAAACTAATACCATTATTAAATAACAATAAATCAAGGCTAAAATGTGCCGTGTTCTTTGTGAATTGCATTTGGGATTGGTGGTTTATGTTGATACCGTTGTCGGCAGAGACACAAAAACACACAAAGCACAAAATATATTCCGTTTCAAAGGTCTTCCTGGATTCAGCCCTTTTAATATAAGGGGAGGGTGTATCCAAGGTCACTTCCTGATTGTGAATCCTCCAATGAGGTGCAAGATTCAATGCTCAAGTGTTTCTTTGTGGTCTGACAATGGGAAGTGTCAGAATTTTCAATACATGTGCTTGGAAATGTCACCCAAGGTCGTATGAGCGTGACAGGGTTTCGAGCAGACAAACATGAAAACATAATGAACATGCTCTTTGTAGACACGGCTACATCTACAAAACCATGCCACATGTATGCCGTGTAACATACATTTACTGTTACACAAAGAGCATAAAATCATTAATAACAGCCTGGAAAAAGCAGAACTTTGCAGGTGTTGAACTGTACACAGGGTCTCGCTCTCCGGTGAGGCTGTGCAGCCTTGAATTGTGACCCACTGATGGAGCACTCAGGAAACAGCAGAAGACTGGGAAGGTTCACGCGGCACAAGCAAATCAAACACAATAAGGCAACCGCTGCTAAGCACATACACGCGTCAAAACTACAGCTCTGGAATCCATCCGCCAGGCCACAGGTCGCTCAGACGTGGCAAACAAATTGGGAAGTGTGTTTGGGAATAGAAAATGAACACGATTTTTGTTTTTCACATAATTAATTAATTAACACCGCTTACAATCACATGATTCCGTTGAGCAGTCACAACAACTGATGCTAAAACAATGAAAATGTTCTTCAAAAAGTGAATGTCTTTTGGTCTGCAAAAATTAACAACAAATAAATGTACATTTTATATATGTGTGTGTGTGTGTGTAAAAATGAACAAAATTTTAAATAAATTAAATATTTTAAGTTTTTAACATATTAGTGCAAGAATATGAATGAAAAATAAATGAAATATTTTCTGTTTTTAACATTTTAGTGCAGGAATATGAATGAATGTTGCTGTTAAATCTACTTAACTTGTAATGAACCAGAAATTAATTGCAATAGCACAGTGTTACATTCCTATGCACTAATGCACCAAATAATATCTCTATTTGTATCTTCTTCAAAACAGCCAGCAGCACCTGCTTAACCATTTCAGGACATTCGCCAAGAGGTACAAAGAAGCAGAAGTCTCTGTCAATCATTTTTTCTGGATTTTGATGAAGAAAGAGCATTGAAGAACCTTCGGCTGTCCGCCTCGACGACTTCTGATAAACAGCTGTTCGTACACAGCAGATAGTTGATGGTAAATCGGCAGTTATTTAGTCTGCCAGACGATCCTTGGAGACCGTTCAGTTCCTCTACAACACTGGTTCCCTGGCAGCAGCTACTTGATATCAGACAGCCTGTGTGCACCAAGTGAACATGACACGCTCTGAAAGAGGGCCACATCAGAGGGCCGGAGCCCGGGACCATCAAAGGGAGCGTGGAGGGAGCTCCGGGGGGAACACTGGTGTGCATCTGTTTCAGTATGCATCAGAGAGGAGGGCTGCTTTGTGTCACCTGCAGAGAGAACCAGGCAAAGCCCGTCAAGCTGTCACTGACCTGTAGCAAGGTTGTCGGTGCCTGCCGCCACTGTTAGTGTGTGTGCATTCGCGAAAGGAGACACTGCATCTGCTTAACATCAGAGACATGAAGGAATTCTGATTGACATTGTAAACCAACAGGCCGTAGATCATGTACAGATGTGAAATACCTCTCCTGAGAACTGTTTACTTATTTCTTCAGTGTTTTTTTGTTTGGCCAGATTTGAACTCAATTTTCCCACATGAGCACCTTGGCTTGATTCGACCAGGGAAAACACGCTAATTGCAAGGCAATGGCTCCAGCTTTCACAGTGATAGTTCAACCAAAAATCATTGGCTATTCATTTTCATGTTGTTCCAAACTAGTATGACTTTCTTTCGTCCATGTTTTTCACTGAAAGACTGTAACAGAGCTGAGGCAGATGTCATTGATCTTGGATGGGCACAAAACATGACAGACTTGACCAAAATTAATCTAGACAGACTGGCGACATCCAGGTTAGGAACCAAAAAACAAACAACATAACAGTCAAAAAAGTGACACAATACCAATTTTAGCTAATGGTCTTTGTGTTGAAAAACACGTTTTGTGTGACCATCCCTTTTTTATAACACATTTTAAAGCATTATACACAAGGTACCTTGTTTTAACCAAATGCTAAGGCAACATTGCAAATTACCATCCCAGAATGCATTGCAAAAACATTTCTCCAAGATGACTGGTGAAAAGAAAATAGGTATACTAAATTCAAAATTTAAGTTAAAATAACTAATAATTAACCCAACATTTGAGTTTATGCTGATTAGAGAGGCTTTAGCTTAGCAACATGCTAATATCAACCAAGCGGCAACCTCCTCGTGAAGCCAACACAGAAGTGACTTAAACCGTAATTCGTCAACTGGCCGCTAGAGGCTGGCTGCAAAAGGGAGTCAATACCATAGACTCCCCATGTTAAAATGCCCAACTTTACAGCAGAAAAAAAATGTCTATGTGTCAAACTCTAATGGAATTAAATGCGAGTGATAGATGAGCGCTATCTGTTCAGCAACTTTTGAAGTTATATGGCATTGAACATGATAGAGTTGAAGAGAGCTGACTATGCTAAGCAAATTGCTAGGTTTTGGAACGAAATCTTTCGTTAAATATGTGCTACTGTACATTTAGTTTGTTACTATCAGACAGCAACTTAATTCGATTGAATCACATAGTTGACCCTGAACCACAAAAACATTCTTAATCACGGGGTATATTTTGGAGGCAATAGCCAAAAATAATTTATGTGTCAAAATGATTGATTTTTTTCTTTTATTGCCAAAACAATGGTAGGATATTAGAAAGCTCCTGTTCCAGAGATATTTTGTAAATTTCCTACTGTAAAATATATTAAAACTTAATTTTTGATAAGTAATATGCATAGCTAAGAACTTAATTTGGACAACTTTAAAGGCGATTTTCTCAATATTTTGATTTTTTTGCCCCCTCAGATTCCAGATTTTCAATAGTTGTATCTCGGCCAAATACTGTCATATCACACCCATACATCAATGGAAAGCTTATTTATTTATTTATACAGCTTTCAGATGATGTATAAATCTCAATTTCGAAAAATTGACCCTTATGGCTGGTTTTGTGGTCCGGGGTCCCATATGAGTCACAGATGAGTGCTATATGTTGCCGTGCATCGTTGCTGCAAAAGTAGAATGTTTCAGTTAAAGGGATAGTTCACCCAAAAATGAAAATCACCCCATGATTTACTCACCCTCAAGCTAGGTGTATATGACTTTCTTCTTTCAGATGAATACAATCAGAGTTATATTAAAAAATGTCCAGGCACTTTTTATGATGGATTGATGCACTTTTTGGGGCTTCAAAATCTCAACAGCCATTCACTACAATTATAAAGCTTGGAAGAGCCAGGAAAATTTTTAATATAACTCCGACTAGATTAGTCTAAAAGAAGAAAGTCATATACACCTAGGATGGCTTGAGGGTGAGTAAATCATGGGGTTATTTTCATTTTTGGGTGAACTATCCCTTTACGTAACTCTTGTGGTTACATTAACATACTACCTTTAAAGGGAGCTGATGCTATGTTTTGTTACATCGCTAGGTTTGGGAACAGTCATATCTATTTAAATATGCACATTTACATTTAATTTGGTGTAAATTGCTTCAGTTTATTTATATACATCAATTTGACTATATGCTACAAACCATTTTTTAAATGACTCAAACGTGCAAACATCTAAAGATAAAGCTATTTCTCAAGTTTATTTGTTTATTTGATCCACATTAGCCACAACCAAAGTAGTGGCTATTCTTCCTGGGGTCCAACAAGTAAAAAAAACAACAAAAAAACGACATTAATCCACATTAAAAGTCAAGTCAATAAAACATGCAAACCCTAAAATTAATTCAAAACATCAAAATCAACAATTTACTGTAATTAAATATTATTAAATATATTAAATATTCCTTTAAAGAATTTTTAAACCTATTTTTGCTTATGAAAAAAAATATTTATTTGCACACGTGAGTGCAAATATATGCAAATTAAATAATATTTTTTTTAAATGAGAGACATTTTTTATGAATTTCTTTTGGACAGCGTTGGACACACATGGGGAGATCAGAAACCAAACGCCGTCTTTGATATACATGTCAGACTAAAACTTGGCATTCATGAATAATGAATGCATGTGGTGGGGGAGCATCTTCAATAAGCCAGGAGAGAGCAGTGGTAGCGCTCATCTAGTGTCTGGCACGCGCCTCTAATGACTTCACCCAGAGACCACCACGAGTCCACCGCTAACAACAGTAGCACTTTATGGGAGCGCCGGCGGTTTAATTAAGCATTAGTCTAATCTGCCTCTATTGAGTCAGACAGCTGTAGGACTTCTGAGAGGGATGTTAAATGTTTTAGGTCTAAATGAGAGCGTGGCCCCGTTATCTCAAACTGCTGCATTTCAGTGTAAACAGGAAAATACTCTCAACATGAACGGAAGCATCTTTTTTTCCCCTTCTCTTTGTCCCAGCTGTGTGTTGGCAAGAACTTCACACAGCGCTAACAGATCCATTTCGCAAACAGACAGAACTGATCATTGAGAAACATCTGAGCTGTTGACACAGTGCTTGCCAAGATTTAAGTGAAACTGCATTGTCCTTTTTGTCACAAATTTGTTGCAAATGCTGAATTTTTCTTTATTTTTTAGCAACTGCTGTGACCTTGAATGAACTCCATTTGGTGCGGGTGACTGGCAGTGCCAGGATTAAAATACCTTTGCATCCTGAATTTCAGGAAAAAAGCTTAAACATTCTGAGACTTGGAACTCTAAAAGTCAAGATAAACAGTATGGAAATTGATCATTAATGTTGATAAAAAAAAATAATAATAATAAATTGCAATAAATAAATTGCAAACACATCAAATAAAATTGTGACAAAAATTATAAAATGCGGATATTGTTTTACGGTTTTAAAGTAACCTGATTATAAAACTATTCTACTTTTTATAATGATATAATTAGATAATGTTACAGTATATACTGTATTATCTATATATATAGACGTACTAGTATATCCTTATTAGATCAACCGTAAACATTTCTTTATATTAAAATTATTTATTAAATATATTTTATTATCTACAGTAAATACAAATTCTGATATTACAACCAAATAAAGAACAATTTAAGTTTATATACTGATTTACAATTTAAAATCTTAATCACTTTCATTAAAAAATTAGTATAACATTTTTGTTATTAAAATTAACACATCGACAACTATTATATTTACACATATATATATAATGAATAATCTAATTATGTTTTAAAGTATAATACTATGATATTTTTTTATATTATTACAATTAATACCTATTTATTTTCTTTTTAATTCTCTCTATAAAAATTATTAATAATACACATACACTGATTGTTGTTAAAAACATTTTAAAAATATATATTTGAAACATAATTAAATTCAGATGTTTTTGCTCTAAAGTGGCTGGCAGTCACGTTACAACATGAACGGTCCTCCTTGAGTGACCTGGGGTCAAGTACCATGTTGCTAAAGGACACAATGAAAACAGCTCAGCAACTTTCTGGACAGTCCTTCCAGCATTTGAATGCAAAACCTTTAGTTTATAAGTTTGCATATTATGAGGGTTTGATTCAAGAGTCAGCATAGGTCATACATGCAGAGAGCAAAGTGAAGATCTGCCTCAGATCTAAAAGGTTTACCTGCTAAAAAAGTTCCTCATAGCATGTGCTTCTGCTCTCAAGCTCTGTCTGGGTTGAAGGTGGGTGGTTGGACTAGGGTCGATACAGGGCCTCTAGGAAGTGACTTCATCAGTGAAAAGATGTCAACTTGTTTTCCTTTTTTC
This sequence comes from Sinocyclocheilus anophthalmus, assembly GCA_018155175.1. Lineage (NCBI taxonomy): Eukaryota > Metazoa > Chordata > Actinopteri > Cypriniformes > Cyprinidae > Sinocyclocheilus > Sinocyclocheilus anophthalmus. The sequence goes on from JADLZN010003226.1 coordinate 101,314, forward strand.
TTTTCCTGTTGTGTTCTGATAGGAACTTCCTCTCCGAAGGGGGTGGAAGTAGGTGTCACTCTCCAATCCACCCACATCACAAGGGGAAATGTCCATCACACGCCCCACCATACATTCAGCACCAGGGTAAAGAGGTGGAGATGAGCAGACTTTAGATCCCCAGAGTGACGATTAATTAACATCATGTCTCCATACCGATGACACCAGGATGGCCATTTCCATTTTTCTCTTTATCTCGTCCATTCACAAAAACACATGCCTTTTTAGTGAAAAAAATAAACATGGATCATTATTGGGTGAACTGTCCCTTTAAAAGACAGCAGATGTGGCTGTAAAGGCAAAACAGTCTCCACAACAAACAATTTCTGTACAGTAGCCTCTCTCAATGATCTAAAGCCACCGATGTTTGCGGTCTGGCTTCTTTCTTCCTGCGGAGTTAGTCACAGAAGCTCAGGTGGCCGTTCCAGAGTGACATAACAGCTCTGCACCGCTCTTCGCTGATTGATTGGTAGGAGCAAGTGTCCTGCTGGCTATGCCCCCAAGCCACAGGAAACCTCATCGGTTGCGGTGTCTAACGAGGATGTGAGCTGTGGTGATGGCATATTAACGCCCAGGCCCCGATGGACAGCCAGAATAAAAAGACAGCATGGCGACGATTCAATACGAATTGTTTCAGGTGAAACAATGGTCTTTACTGCCGGTCGTTCAAAGAGTGTGGGAGAGGTGAATCCATCTGCACTCTGAGGTTTGAAATATGTCATTGTTTTTCAGCTAAATGCCTCTTTATTTTGGTGTATCGTCAGTGGGATTGAAGGTTCAACACGTTCAAAGCTTTTTTTTCCTGTGCTAAAATGTGACAAGCTGAATATGTGTGTATTATTAGTCAAATATAATATCTTAATATAATGATATATGTAATAATTATACAACACACACACACTATATTTGACTATATTTGTATTTTTTCATTTTAATTTCAAATCACAATTTAATCGTTTTGTTAGGTGCGTTTGTCATTTTTATCATTTTATATTTATAGTTATACATTTTATATATTTTTTTCAAACATTTAGCACAGGAAAAAGTAAATATACACACACATATATAAATACATGTAAATGTATTTTAAAAACGAATAAAAAAAAACAGATCCATAAACATAGCAAATATGAATAAAATGGATATTAGCATATTATATAAAATGGATCAATGTGTATATTTTACAAATATCACATGTAAACATAATTAATGCAAACATTAACAAAATAAAAAAAATGAAAAAATATAGCTCAAGGAAAATAGGGTTGAAAATGTAATTATAAAAATTAAGAAAATTTGGTTAAAAAAAGAAGGGCTAAATGCTTAAAAAGCAGAGCTGGTCCATGTTAACTACTACCACTCATCAGCAACAGCAGTAATCGGATCTTTAGAGGAAAGAAACCCTTTAGCAAAGTCATTTGAGGAGCTAGGCCTCGTTGATTCAATCAAGTGCTATTTAAAACAGGCTAATTGGTCAGTTCTGCTACACAGTATTTGGATTAAGAGCAAAGCTGTGAAGTAAATCAGTCATATATTAGGCTATGACCACAATGCTGATCATCTGACCTGTTTTTCACATATCAAATGATTTCCATAACATTTAAAACTGACTGTTCCAGAACACTTTGTTATTTGAAATAAATGTCTGAACGATAGACAGTCTCACACACACACACACATACACTGTCAAAGCTTGCAAATGTTCAGTAAATAAGAACATTTTGTTCCTGTTCTGCCCACACAAGTGGCATCCCTATTGCGTAGACTTCAAATACGCATCTTGAACCAAAAAACTTCAGCATCACTTCAGATATCATAACAATTTGATTTAAAAAAATAAAAATAAAACTATGGCTGCCTTCTAAACCCATTCCCACAGCCTATCCTGTCCGGTCTCCGTTATGCTATGAATAAAATTGGGAAAACGTCCAAATATAAGGTTTCAAAATCTAAGGTATGGCATCTGATTTAAATGCCACATGCAAAAAGTTAGAACATGTTGCCAGATGAAATTTAAGAGCCCCAAATTACAATATAAGTGAAGGAGAAATAATAAACAAGGGCAAAATTTTAATTTAAAAATATTTTAGAGACTAGCAGTTATTCAGGTGTTTACTGACAATCACTTCATTTTTGTCATTCTGCAGTCTCCGTGCCTTCTCGGATTCATTTTCTTTCTTTTGGCACAAAAAATGTTTAATTAGCTTTGACTGAAGCGTGATTGACCTCTCGTGTGGCTGGGAAAGAAGTCCTGACAGCACTGTGCAGGTGTGAAGTCAAACAGGAATCAGTGCAGCACCTCTGCTGGTGTGTCAAGAGCCTGCAAGTCAGGAGATCCTTGTGTGTGTGTGTGTGTGTGGGAGGCACTACTAGCGCGAGGTCCTGTGGCTGACAGCAGCTCCCCTGCCAGGATGTGTAACCTCACACGGCCAAAACAGGAAGCCCTGCCATTCACTTAGTGATTGACACACTGGCGGAAGGGCTGTAGTCCATGTTCAGGGGTTGCTGACTGGGCCACCTGGTACAGTGCAGTAAGGACGAGAGAGCTCTTGTTACATTTAAGAGCACCAGTCCTTCTCTGGGTCAAATAATGCTGTGACAAATACTTTCAAAATGTAATAAATACTTTCATAAAAAGAAAAAGCAGCTATAAGTAAATTAAAATCAAGTAATGTAAAGAAAGAAAGAAAGAAATGATAGATCAAATAAATTAATTTTTAAAACAATATTGATCTAATATTGATATTAAATGAAAAATAAAAAACAAAACACAATTAATGAAAATAAAAATTAATAATATCATGTCTCTCATTTTTGAGCAACCCACCCAAACAGTAGCTAAGAAAAACCCGTAAAAATAAATAAATATATTTACAGTTGTTAATATATACAGTATATACAGTGGGTATGGAAAGTATTCAGACCACCTTAAATTTTTCACTCTTTATTATATTACAGCCATTTGCTAAAATCATATAAGTAAAATTTTTTTCCTCATTAATATACACACAACACCCCATATTGACAGAAAAAAACAGAATAGTTGACATTTTTGCAGATTTATTAAAAAAAAACTGAAATATCACATGGTCCTAAGTATTCAGACCCTTTTGCTCAGTATTTAGTAGAAGCACCAACTTTGATCTAATACAGCCATGAGTCTTATTGGGAAAGATGCAACAAGTTTTTCACACCTGGATTTGGGGATCCTCTGCCATTCCTCCTTGCAGATCCTCTCCAGTTCTGTCAGGTTGGATGGTAAACGTTGGTGGACAGCCATTTTTAGGTCTCTCCAGAGATGCTCAATTGGGTTTAAGTCAGGGCTCGGCTGGGCCATTCAAGAACAGTCACAGAGTTGTTGTGAAGCCACTCCGTGCTTATTTTAGCTGTGTGCTTAGGTCATTGTCTTGTTGGAAGGTAAACATTCGGCCCAGTCTGAGGTCCTGAGCAATCTAGGAGAAGGTTTTCATCCAGGATATCCCTGTACTTGGCCGCATTCATCTTTCCCTCGATTGCAACCGAGTCCTGTCCCTGCAGCTGAAAAACACCCCCACAGCATGATGCTGCCACCACCATGCTTCACTGTGGGGACTGTATTAGACAGGTGATGAGCAGTGCCTGGTTTTCTCAACACATACCGCTTAGATTTAAGGCCAAAAAGTTCTATCTTGGTATCATCAGACCAGGAATCTTATTTCTCACCATCTTGGAGACCTCCATGCGGGCTTTCATGTGTCTTGCACTAGGGAGAGGCTTCCGTCGGGCCACTCTGCCATAAGGCCCCGACTGGTGGAGGGCTGCAGTGAATGGTTGACTTTCTACAACTTTCTCCCATCTCCCGACTGCATCTCTGGGCTCAGCCACAGTGATCTTTGGGTTCTTCTTTACCTCTCTCACCAAGGCTCTTCTCCCCCGATAGCTCAGTTTGGCCGGAAGGCCAGCTCTAGGAAGGGTTCTGGTCGTCCCAAACGTCTTCCATTTAAGGTTATGGAGGCCACTGTGCTCTTAGGAACCTTAAGTGCAGAAGAAATTTTTTTTGTAACCTTGGCCAGACCTGTGCCTTGCCACAATTATGTCTCTGAGCTCATCAGGCAGTTCCTTTGACCTCATGATACTCATTTGCTCTGACATGCACTGTGAAATGTAAGGTCTTATATAGACAGGTGTGTGGCTTTCCTAATCAAGTCCAATCAGTATAATCAAACACAGCTGGATTCAAATGAAGGTGTAGAACCATCTAAAGGATGATCAGAAGAAATGGACAGCACCTGCGTTAAATATATTTGTGTCACAGCAAAGGGTCTGAATACTGAGGACCATGTGATATTTCAGTTTTGCTTTTTTAATAAATCTGCAAAAATGTCAACAATTCTGTGTTTTTCTGTCAATATGGGGTGCTGTGTGTACATTAATGAGGAAAAAAAATAACTGAAATGATTTTAGCAAATGGCCGCAATATTGTTAAGAGTGAAAATTTAAGGGGGTCTGAATACTTCCCGCACCCACTGTATATTACAGTATATATACAGGTGCCTCTCAAGTAAATTCGAAGGGATGAACCCAAATGATATGACCAATTCACTATCTCAACAAATTAGATTATGGTGACATGCTAATCAACTCAAAACAACTGCAAAGGTTTCCTGAGCCTTAAAAAATGGTCTCTCAGTTTGGTTCACTAAACTACACAATCATGGGGAAGACTGCTAACCTGACAGTTGTCCAGAAGACAATCATAATCATTGACACCCTTCACAAGAAGGGTAAGCAACAAACATTCATTGCCAAAGAAGCTGGCTGTTCACAGAGTGCGGTATCCAAGCATGTTAACAGAAAAGTTGAGTGGAAGGAAAAACTGTGGAACAAAAAGATGCACAACCAACCGAGAGAACCACAGCCTTATGAAGATTGTCAAGCAAAATCGATTCAAGAACTGGAGTGAACTTCACAAGGAATGGACTGAGGATGGGGTCAAGGCATCAAGAGCCACCACACACACAGACGTGTCAAGGAATTTGGCAACAGTTGTCGTATTCCTCTTGTTAAGCAATCCTGAACCACAGACGTCAGAGGTGTCTTACCTGGGCTAAGAAGAAGAAGAACTGGACTGTTGCCCAGTGGTCCAAAAATCCTCTTTTCAGATGAGAGCAAGTTTTGTATTTCATTTGGAAACCAAGGTCCTAGAGTCTGGAGGAAGGGTGGAGACGCTCATAGCCCAAGTTGCTCGAAGTCCAGTGTTAAGTTTCCACAGTCTGTGAAGATTGGGGGTGCAATTAATCTGCTGGTGTGGTCATTGGGTTTTTGAAAACCACGTCACCTCACCGTTTACCAATAAATTTGGAGCATTTCCTGGCTTCCTTCTGCTGACCAAGCTTTTTTGAGATGACTGATTGTAATTTCTCCAAGCCACGCGATTTGGCACCTGCCCAAAGTCAGTGCCCCCACAGTGTGCACCCCCCGAAGTGTAGTGGTTAATGACCATCGGTGATGTTGCTTGATGGCCAGCAAACCTCCCCAGACCTGTGAAAGCCCTGGAGACTGTAGGCAGATTGTCGAACGAGGTAAAATGAGAAACAAGAGACCAAAAAAAATGCAGATGAGCTGAAGGCCACTGTCAAAGAAACCTGGGCTTCCATACACCTCAGCAGTGCCACAAAACTGATCACCTCCATGCCACGCCGAATTGAGGCAGTAATTAAAAGCAAAAGGACGCCCTACCAAGTAGTGAGTACATGTACAGTAAATTAACATAATTTCCAGAAGGCCAACAATTCACTAAAAAGTTTTTTTTTATTGGTCTTATGAAGTATTCTAATTTGTTGAGATAGTGAATTGGTGGGTTTTTGTTAAATGTGAGCCAAAATCATCACAATTAAAAGAACCAAAGACTTAAACTACTTCAGTCTGTGTGCATTGAATTTATTTAATACACGAGTTTCACAATTTGAGTTGAATTACTGAAATAAATGAACTTTTCCACGGCATTCTAATTTATTGAGATGCACCTGTATATACAGTATATATACACACACACATACATAAGAAAAGAGAAGAAAAATATGCAAAAAAACACAACAACACACACACACACACACACACACACAAAAAAAAAATGTTTGCATCCCAACAATGCAACTTTAGGTGCACAGTTTGGCAAACCTGAAAAACTAATAAAAAAACAAAACAAACAAAAAAAGAGGCCTTAGAGAGCCGAAATGCCAAAGAGGTTTTGAGAGTCAGATGGAATCAGCATGTGGAGATCTCAGCACTGGAGAGGATCTGATCGGGTTAAGAGTATGAACAGACTGCCGTTTCACAGCTGAGAGTGATCATGACTCTTGCATCATGGGATGTGTCACACTATGACACAATGCTAGTTCACACCAAACTGCCAATTATCAGTAAGCTGCGCCCTCCTCTCCTCACTTCTCAAGCAGGAACCGGTGTGTGCACGCCAAGGCCTGTGACCTTGACCGTGACGGGGTGCCTCATACACTGTGTACACTTCAAACTGATTCATACCATGGGGAATCTGGAAATTTCCATGTAAAGCCTCAAGTGTGAATTAAATTATGTATACTCTGGTATTAGATTTATGTTTACAGTGAGCAAAAAAGGGAAAAACAATGACCAGAACACATTATCTCTCCGATCAGACAGAGACCACCCAAACGAACACAAAATGTGTGAACCTGAAGTATGATATAATGAGAGGGAAGTAATTTTATCAAATGATCACAATGATCAGAAGTTTAATGTGTGATAACGATACTACCAGTCTGACACAACAGACAGGGACATCATTTTTTTGGCGGCCACCAGAGGGCTGCTGTCTTTGATGATCACTCGGCTTCCTCTCAGTGTACCATGTTTTTAAGTGAACATGATTCTCAATTACTTTATTATTATAAATTATTTATTTTTATTCCCATTCCAGTGATTTTAAGACACTTCAAATCAATAATTGAAAACAATGTTGAAAAATAATTAAAATGCTACTTTTGAACTAGAAAATACTGTTTGTTTTATATACTGAAATCTGATGTCATAGTTTATATAAGCTGATAACCATCTTAAAAAAACTGAAATAGATGTAGTTTTGGATAGTAACTTATAGTGTAGTAGAGGTGGGGATTTTGATTCAACTCAGTTACTCTTTTGATTCATTCAGATTTGTTCATTGATTCGTTGACTCTTTCTGCAAGTTACAGCGCTTTGTTATGTACATCATGAACAAGTCATTGAATCATTCAATAAACATTTATTTTGGTATTAAAATTGGTACATTTTAAAAAGTGAGAAATTCCAGAACAATTAAATCACTTAAAAGATGTGTTTATAATTTAGTTATGAGTGAGTCACTGAATCATTAACTAAACCTTTTCTTATTTTATTTATTTATTTAATTGGCACATTTATAAAAATGGGTGGAAATTCACAACAACTCATTCACTTACAAGTTCACTCATTCACTTACTCAAATTGTTTGTTACTTGGTTATGAGCTATTAGTAATTAAGGGAGAAACTGTAGAGAGATTACTTCATTTAAAATATTTGTTCAAAAATCGAAACACCACTATAGTGCTACAAACTACTTTTGTGAAAAGGTAGTCTTACTTTAATACAATTTTAAATTAATTTTCATTGTAAATAGTTTGATAAGAACCAAATCTAAGAACAATATATTACCTGGCTATCTGTACTCGTACACATTTCCAGAGCTCGAACGAAGGGTTTGGCATCATTTTTTTTTTTTGTCATTGTAGAAAAAGCAAATTGATTTTCTTTTCAGATGTCAAATAACCTTGGATCCTTATTGATAGATGGGCGCAGAAGTGGCGTGAGGCCTTACCTGTACAGAGAGATGGACACCAGTGTCAGGACATCGCAGGTCTTCATTTAGGTTGTCGTGGACACAGGGGAGGGACAGATACCCTGTGAAGTCACATGACATAGTCACAATTAATCAGTGATCAAGGAAGGCAGCAAACAAAAAGAGTTGTGGTTAAAATTTGCAAGCTGATACAAGTAAACACCATTAGCAAATTGTAAAATGCTTATCAAACTGGATGCAACACTTCTATTCAACTGTCCAGCAAAAAGCAATCCATCATGCAAGCTAATATTTCACTGCACATCAATATAGTACAAGCTATAATTTTAAAACCTTTATCAAACACCCTCAGAAAAAAGACACACAACACTACTATGGCATAAATTCCTCAAATTTATGGCCAACTTGTGTTTAGATGCTATGATAGTACGGTAGGGATGAGCACAATCTTTGCCTCCCATCCCAGAGGGCTCAGTCCCCAATTGGTGGGGTCTCTGTGTGCCCATAAATCTGGGGGCACTTCGTAATACGCAATGTGTCTAAGCGAGACATCAGGCCTGTGAGCGGCATGTCCTGAATACATAGCAGGCTTTGTGCGTCAGTGCTACTGTTCCATTCAAAAGTCACTTACTACTGAAGTGACAAGTCAGATATACTATAGAATGGTATCCCAATGAACAATCATTGACTTCCACATACAAAGAACAGTTCATTTGTATAAGTGGAGCAGACGTGTGAGATTGCGACTTCACTTTATGTCAAATCTATACTTTACAGTCCAAGAAGTAATAGATCTCTTCGTATGTGCGATGAGGAAAAAACGCAAGACATTGTCAGGAAGTTTTGAAAAGAAGTTCTCGAAGAGTAAAAGAGAAAACATCAAATAGACTGCAAGTAACCATGAAAAAAGTTAATGAAAATAATACAATACAAACACAATACAAAAGTTATATATACACACACACACTAATTTTTATAGTATATTTAAGTATATATAGTATAAGTAAAATAAAACAATTAAAAAGCTTGAAATATAATATACATTTTACATGAAACAAACGTCAAATAAATTATAAATGTTGCCTTGAACTGGAAAAACGTTTATTAATGAAGTGCTAAAAAAAAATTACTAAAAAACTACGAAATAATAAAAAGCTAAATAATAAAACAAAAACTATTAAAAATGACAAAAACAACAAAATTAGTAAAATTTTAACTGAAATTAAAATGAAAACTGAAAATGGAAAAAAAAAAAAAAGTAATTCAAATATTAGATTTATAATGTTTTGACAGGAGTTTCTTAGGCTGCTTAATATTTTTTTGGGAACCTGTGATACTTTGTTCAGGATTCTTTGATGAATAAAAAGGTTAAAAAGAAGAGCATTTATTTAAAATAGAATCTTTTCTAACAATATACACTACAGTTCGAAGTTTGGGGTCCGTACATTTTTATTCTTTCTTTTTTTGAAAGCAGTTAAAACTTTTATTCAGCAAGGATGTGTAAAATTAAGAAGTGATAGCAAAATGTTATATTGTTAGAAAAAGATTGATATTTGAATAAATGCGTTCTTTTTAATTGTTTATTCACAGGTTGTTTTGAAGTCGGTGCTTGAAAAGGCTAAAGCTTTTTATTAATGGATTTTTTATTGAGGACGCGATGTAAGATTTGAATTATAGGCCTATACATTTTAATGTGGCCTATAATTCATTGTATAGCCTATATAGACCTGCTTTTTTTAAAATACTTTTTTTTTTTTAATATTTTAATGAAGATAAATAGCCTTTTGTTATCCTTGCAGCGCATCAGTTATATGGTAATTTTTGTGGGGCAAATTAATTATAATTTTAATTTAATAATAAAAGTAACTTAATAATAATAAAAATAGGCCTAATAAAAATAAGAATGTAACATGCCTACATTAATTGGAAAAGCCAAATATCTTAATATTGCCAACAATTTATGTTTTTGACAATATTTCTGGCTATCGTCGATACAAGTTCATCATCTTTTGACGCAACCCAGCAAATGGAGGTTATTGCGGGGCCGTCCGCTACGTCACTGGGCATCACGTTGCCTGTTACGTCGTTTGGGCTTCATTGTTGAGCGCAGTGGCACTGAGAACATTATATTTTACACATTTTAAGCTCTTTTATTTTGCATATGTAATAGGATTAGTCCAACAAATCAAATCGTTTGGTTTGTAATGCGCACCGAACCAAAAGCCTCGTACCGAACGGTTCAATACGAATATGTGTATCGTTACACCCCTAATATATATATTAATATTAGGGATGCTCCGATCATGATTTCTGCAACCGATAGTGAGTACCGATTTCTTGTCATGGTGATTCTGGTGCTTCAAGCTTTATATAGACGGTTTTATCGGACGCACGCGCCTGGCCCGAAGTTAACTTCCGGTCTTTGTTTGTTTATCAGTCTGGCTATGGCGCCGGCTACAAACGCAGTTAAAGTTAAGGAGATGAGTAGACTGAAGTTGTTAATCGGCGGTGTCCCCCCCCCCCCCACCCCTCGCACGGTAATAAAAACAATGTTTCTTTTTATTTTGATATTATTTGGCAGGGTTGGATAAAATAAATCATAAATGATGCTAATATTAACTACATTTTTTTCTAAATACATTTTTTCATGAGGCAGACGATTTCGATAACAGCCCACGATCAGCGTATTATGTTACCATTACCCCTTACGGCTCCGACAAGGTTTTGTTCCACTCTCCACGCTGTGACAACTCACAAAAGACAATTTTTAACCAAGCAGCGCAGAGAGCCACTTCAGAAACGTGCCGCGACTGGCATTAAACACAAGCACTGAATAGCATTGGCCGTAACAGCTCCGGTGGCCGTGGAGCCATCATAACGCGCCGCAGAACGGCAGTGAGGAGCGATGCCTATAAGTAACTGAATCTGTGTTAAAAAATGACCATCTAGGGCCTATTTATCAACATTATGCAAAAACATAACACGACAAATAGCGAATTTTTATTGTTTCTCGAAAAAGTCATACATTTCCCCACAAGCTATGACATGACTGTGGCCGCCAAATCATTTATGTCCACCTGCATCATGTACGTTTATGTACATGTCAGGTACAAATTGCGACGGTTCTGTGAGATCGGCCAAGTTATGAGACAGGAGATCGAGTCATAAAAATGTGATTATCGGCCGATACCGAATCTACGCCCCCCCCCCCCCACCCCCCCCCCCCGCTTACGATCGATCGGAGCATCAATTAATATTCTTATACTATATAGTACAGTGGGTACGGAAAGTATTTAGACCCCCTTAAATTTTTCACTCTTTCTATATTGCAGCCATTTGCTAAAATCATTTTTTTTTTTTTTTTCCTCATTAATGTACACACAGCTCACCATATTGACAGAAAAACACAGAAGTGTTGACATTTTTGCAGATTTATTAAACAAACTGAAATATCACATGGTCCTAAGAATTCAGACACTTTGCTCAGTATTTAGTAGAAGCACCCTTTTGATATAATACAGCTATGAGTCTTTTTGGGAAAGATGCAACTAGTCTTTCACACCTGGATTTGGGGATCCTCTGCCATTCTTCCTTGCAGATCCTCTCCAGTTCTGTCAGGTTGGATGGTAACGTTGGTGGACAGCCATTTTTAGGTATCTCCAGAGATGCTCAATTGGGTTTAAAACAGGGCTCTGGCTGGGCCATTCAAGAAAAAAGTCACAGAGTTGTTGTGAAGCCACTCCTTCATTTTTTAGCTGTGTGCTAGGGTCATTGTCTTGTTGGAAGGTAAACCTTCGGCACAGTCTGAGGTCCTGTGCACTCTGGAGAAGGTTTTCGTCCAGTATATCCCTGTGCTTGGCCGCATTCATTTTTCCCTCGATTGCAACCAGTCGTCCTGTCCGTGCAGCTGAAAAACACCCCCACAGCATGATGCTGCCACCTCCATGCTTCACTGTTTGGACTGTATTGGAAAGGTGATGAGCAGTGCCTGGTTTTTTACACACATACCGCTTAGAATTAAGGACTAAAAGTTCTATCTTGGTCTCATCAGATCTTGGAGTCCTTCAGGTGTTTTTTAGCCAACTCCATGCGGGCTTTCATGTGTCTTGCACTGAGGAGAGGCTTCCGTCGGGCCACTCTGCCATAAAGCCCCAACTGGTGGAGGGCTGCAGTGATGGTTGACTTTTCTACAACTTTCTCCCATCTCCCGAATGCATCTCTGGAGCTCAGCCACATTGATCTTTGGGTTCTTACCTCTATCCCAGGCCCTTCTACCCCGATTGCTCAGTTTGGCCGGGCGGCCGCATAGGAAGGGTTTTGGTCGTCCCAAACGTCTTCCATTTAAGGATTATGAGGCCACTGTGCTCTTAGGAACCTTAAAAATGTTTTTGTAACCTTGGCCAGATATGTGCCTTGCCACAATTCTGTCTCTGAGCTCTTCAGGAAGTTCCTTTTGACCTATGATTATCATTTGCTCTGACATGCACTGTGAGCTTGTAAGGTCTTATATAGACAGGTGTGTGGCTTTCCTAATCAAGTCAATCAGTATAATCAAACACAGCTGAACTAAAATGAAGGTGTAGAACCATCTAAAGGATGATCAGAAGAAATGGACAGCACCTGAGTAAATATATGAGTGTCACAGCAAAGGTCTGAATACTTAGGACCATGTGAAATATCAGTTTTTCTTTTTTAATAAATCTGCAAAAAAATGTCAACAATTCTGTGTTTTCTGTCAATATGGGGTGATGTGTGTACATTAATGAGGAAAAAAAATTAACTTAATGATTTTAGCAAATGGCTGCAATTATAACAAAGAGTGAAAAATTTAAGTTGGTCTGAATACTTTCCGTACCCACTGTATATATATATTATTACGGGTACATCAAGAATCCAGTGAAAAAATACCAATATATTATATAGATTCATTACACATAGAGTGAAATATTTCAAGCTTTATTTCTTGAATTTTTGATGATTATGGCTTACAGATAATGACAACTCTAAATTCAGTGTCTCAGAAAATTTGAATACTGTAAAAAAGTTCAATATTGGAAAGTCATGGTGTCACACCCTAATCAGCTAATTACCTAAAAAAAACACCTGCAAAGGTTTCCTGAGACTTTAAATGGTCGCTCTCGTCTTGGGTCGTGGCTACACAATATGGGGTTTAAGACTCTGATCTGACAGTTGTCCAGAAGACAAGCATTGACACAAACCACAAACATTCACAAACATTCATTGCTAAAGAAGCTGGTTGTTCACAGAGTGCTGTATCCAAGCATATTCATAGAAAGTTGAGGTACTTTGGACCATGTGATATTTCAGTTTTTCTTTTTTATAAATCTGCAAAAATGTCAACAATTCTGTGTTTTTCTGTCAATATGGGGTGCTGTCTGTAAAAAATTTGTCTAAAAAATTTTTACTTAAATGATTTTAGCAAATGGCTGCAATATAACAAAGAGTGAAAAATGTAAGGGGGTCTGAATACTTTCCGTCCCACTTGACTATATATACATATAATTTCATGGAATGTTCCAAAGAGAGGTTTCATCAGATTTTGCTAAGTAAACCCAATTTTGTCTCCAAATAATATTCTCCTTGACACACACGACTGTCATGGTCGGCGAGCGTTCTGCGACATGATTAATCTCCTGCAAAGGAGGGTGGGCCGGGGCAGCCAGAACTCATTTGGTGTGTTGCTATGAAATGGCTGCCCATCAGAAATATCTTCATATATCTCTGTCTCATCTACATGGGTGGAAATGGAGGGATGAAGGGCTGAAAGGAAAGAGGGAGGGTGAAAGGGGCGTCCGGAGGAGAGAGGTCAGCGCATTCAAGGAGTCCATCATTCTGACGTGTCAAAGCGTCTCTTAACTGAGTTTGTGGACGTGTCAGTGTGTGTTCAGCGACACGAGCTTCAGCTTTTTCAAGCTGTTCTGAGATATGAAGTAACTCTTTGAGGAGACAAATCAGATGTGAGAAAATACGTCTTTCATTAAGCTCCAAAAAGCAAAAAAAAACTTGAGACAACATAGGTTGAAAAAATAAACAAAAAGGAGGCTCTGACGACAGTACAGCAGAGATAAACGTAATGGTAAAAACAGTGATTGTTACCAAACAGGTTTCAAAAACGCTCCCCCGTCTTCCATTGTTGTTACTTTCTTAACACATGGTTTATTGTCAGCCTTACATCAGCACATTAGAAACTTCCAAGGTTTTAACACTGGCCCGGATCTCAAAGTATTCTTGATAAAACAATACCAGCTGAGGTAAACAGCTAAAGGTAAACAGAGTGTAAAACCCAGAGGCGACTCTAGTTCTGGACCATCTGTTCAATTCACTGCGATTAGGCAGGCGTAATGGCAGATATCTGAGTGCAGAAACTGAGAATGAAATACCTGCATGAGCTCAAGGGGCAATGAAAAGCTGTTTTGCCACTGCTTCTTATCCACTATTATTGTTATAGTGGAGTATTCTGCGAGATCACAATGTGACATGGTGGCTTTGGCAGCGGTGCTTTCAACTGTATTACTACCGGACGATTGAGACGTAGGTTTTTCTTACTAAAATGTTAAAAACAGATCTTGGATGCTGATTTGTTAATACAGCGTTTCAAGCCCAAAGTATACAAAGATATACTAATTAATTTGTCCACAAGTTGACAACACTGGCCCAGCCCATTGTTTCACAATTGAAAAAGGAAACAGAACAACTAAAAAAACATTAGAGACACAACAACAACAGACGGCCGGTTTAACGAGCGTGTGTGTGAGGAAGAAGCTGAAGTATGAAAGAAATGGCAAAGGCATTTTAACACTCATAACTGTACAGAAATTAAGCCAGTTTCTGCCATGGAATAAGAACATTTTTTTAAAATTAAAACAAAGTCAGAATTGTGAGTTATATGAAAGTTTTTGATAAGAAATCCATATACCATCATCACTGTGGTATTTAAAAAAAATACAATATTTTAAGTTGGGAAAATGTGATTATATATACAGATCTTTGTCTTATGTATAAAATCAGACATGGACTGGCTCCTCCTGTATTGAATCAGTTTGTAAACGTAGCACCATCTGGTTACAGATTAACGAGAAGTGCAGTAAGAAGTGATTGTATAGTCCCTTTAAGAAAAAGTGCATTTAGTCAAAGTGTTTTCAGTTAGGGCTGCTCGTGAGTGGAACTCCATCCCAACTGATATTACAAATTCTAATACTTATTATTCTTTTAAGTTTCGCTTAAAGAAATGGTTAATTGAGAGTCAGCATTGTCAACATTAATTTTATAACTTAAACTCTACTGCTGTCTTGTCTTTTTTGCTTTGCTAGTTTTATGTAAATGAGGTTGTTTGGTTTAGGACTGATTGAATGATTAGGGCTACAGTTACATGTCTGTATGCTTACATTATCTTTGTATATTGATATTATTATATTATTGATACATTGTTTGTCATTTTCTTTGACAGTTGGATTGTGTGTATGAGCGAGCTGGTATTGATTTGTTGGTTCTGTGTATAGTATAACTTTTAAGCGGATGTTTTTCTTTTAAGGAATAGTGTGAATGTTATATGTATTTTGGACTATGTAAGTATTATGTATTGATTAATTCTTTATATTTTTAGGGTGACAATTTTACCATCAGTCCAGGGACTGCAGATGCAAAATAGCCTTCTGGCTAATTCTGGCACATTGTGCATTTATATATTGTTGATGTGCATTGTCCCTGTTAAATAAACCTGAAATAAATAAATAAATATAAACTCAAAATTGTGAGAAAAAAGTCAGAGAAAAAGACAATTTATTTATGTATTTAATTCAGTGGTGGAAACGGGCTTCTATCTAAACAGCACAGACACTGGACAAGGCTAAAATTTTCTAGTGTGCAGGTGTTGACCATTTGGGTCTGTGTATGCTATCAAATGTAGACTTTGAAGGGCTGTGCGCTCAGCTGTGCATGTACGCAAAGAGTTCATGTCAAAATCTGTAAGCATTCTTTGGGCATTAGTTGAGCTAGAAAACTATATATTAACAGCTATTAAGTGAAGCCTCAACAATTAATAATACACATAAAAAGTACATTTTTACAAAGTTAACTACATATCAGTCCTGTGAAGTCTTATAGTACAAGAGACTATTGGGAAATTTCAGATTTTACATCTGCAAATGTCAATATACGTAGCTCAAAATGAGCTGACATGAGGTATTCAATCATTTCAGAAGACCTGGTAAACCTTCAGAGCTGTCAGGAAGTTTTTACTTTCTGGAAAAAACGTGTTGTCTTGGCCTGCTCTCTCTTTCTCCAACTTTGAGAGAAGCCAGGCACTGCAGGATAATCACAGTTTAATAGGAGCAAATATTGAAAGCAGGAGCTGACCACCAACCAGATCCCCTTTCCTAGCTCTCTCTCCCAGTGCGCCTGAGAAAAACGCTAGCACATGGGTGCATAAGAAATCGATCATTTCATGATATATCAATTAACGTGAAGAAATGGAGGAAACCTTCATATTGACGTTCGTTCATTGTTTGCGTTGGAATCGTCCAGTCGAACGGTGTTGGAAACGCAGCTCTGTCGAAATTCTGACAACCTTATTCAAGGGAAACAATTCACGTGTACCGATCTAGAGTTTCAGCTCGAAAACCGAACAGAATATAATTGGCATGAGACTAAAAACCGGCCAAGTCGCCGCCCAGATAAATACATTCACGTCCTTTTTGTAGCGTACATGCTTGTGTTTTTTTTGTACTTGTTCTTAAGATAAACTTGCGAGGTGCGTGTTCCCTCTCAGGCGTCCTATTTGCCATGCAGAGCCATTGCTTGCTGGGAGAGGGACATGTCCACAGACTGGGGCCTCTTTCTAATGATTTCCCACACCTGCACATCTGCTGCCGTTTTAATTAATACTCTAAGGAGGTTTGTCGCGAGTAATCAAAAACATTGTCACTTACGGAATCCTTCATTATAGAACAAAAATCAATACTTTGCATGAGTTGAATGAGGGCACTTACAAAGTAGTCCACGTCGCAATAAACAATCTAATAAAGGTGGGATAAAAGTGTAGAAGACTATTCCAGGCATTTGGCACTCCAGGGTTTTTTGTGAAGCAGCAACATGTGGTGAAGGGCTGGGCATCATTTTTATGCAGGCCTTGGTTCCGTGGTTTCATACGAGTGTGGTGGGTGGGGGGGGGGTGGGGTGTTTGCCCGGCGAAGGCAATAGTCGCATCAGCTCTCTTCAGCTCTGCAGCATCACTGCAACCTCTCTCCTCGCTGATTTATGGCCTGCCGCTGACCTCTGAGGTCGTAACATGGTGATGGGTGACTGGCTCTCAACGGTAAGCTACTGGCACTTGACAAAGTGCCGAGAGCAGAATGAATTTACTCCTCTTTTCCTCAATCATCAACAGGCGCACACGCCGGCTTGCTGCCCTGACCCCCTCTCATCCTGACTGCTATAACAAGATCTCCCATCTCATGAAGGAGTGAGGGAGAGGGAGGCTGAAAAATTTACTGTCATTTCTACTTTCCAATGAGCTTCGGTGAGCACTTCTTTCACCTTCAAGTTGCTTTGCGTGCCTGGGATAAGGAGGGGAGAGAGGGCTGGTTGGGATGTGGGCGAGGGCACTTCGACGCACCTGTCTAACTTTGGGTCATTCACCAGAGGTACTTCAATCTGCTATTGCGTCCATCAACTTCATAACGGCATCTGAAAGCAAATTCAATTTAATAAGCAAATAAATCTCCATACAGATGGACGGTTCATGTACCTCATTCGTCAACGTATGGATGTACCAGTTAGCCGCAAACAAATACTTACCAAAGCAATCATTAACCACATACGCAAAAATCCATTCAGTTACTTTGTCTTTTATTGTCGCTACAGCAGCACTCAGTGGGGGATTGTAAATTTAGGCGATATAAAATGCATAATTTCCTAAAGTAGGATTTTAAATTATCCAGCAGTGCAAATGTTGGCCTACTGTGGCAGGCAAGACACAGTAGGTTATAATTGAAAATAAAAAAGCCATTTAAAAGCCATTCAATAAGCCACTGGAAAATTGATCAGGCTATAAAATCTGTTGCTACTGGGACGGGAGGCTGGCACTCTTAAAGAGCCGCCACTTCAGTCCTGACACAGCACTATCCCTGCAGTCTTCATGGTCTACATGCCGGCCTACAAACAAGAGATGCCGTGGAAGTACACTTCCCGATGGAGATGCTTTCCTTGTGTCCTCGGGCATACATTTAAATTGTGCAAGAAACATAATGTTGTAGTACATAGTGGAAGCCTTGGACTTACTCTGGAAAAACTGGGAAAAATTATTTCCCTCAGTGGTAGGGAGTGGTAAAAAAAAAAATGATTGCAAAAAAGATTGCAAGAGCAGGCACAAGTGCGCAGAAAAAAAAAAACACATTCCGCTCCTGCTTCTTTAACTTTCAATTCTCCCAAGCATCTCTGCTTCACAGCCCCTGGCTATTGCCTTTCTCAATCTGTCCCTGGGGAGGCAGGAGTTATGGGCCCTGTCGACTGAGGAGAAAGGGATGTTATTCCCCTGTCACCCTCACCCGGTCCGCCAGCAGCCCTGCCCTGATCTATGGCCACCGTGGCGGGGTAGAAGTGTCTTGATGCACCATTGGTTTCCAGCGCTGTCACCCCCAACCCCGACGCTCAAACTCATACTACCTTTACAACCCCCTCACCGACACTTTAAAACACTCCCCCTCCATGATTCTTGTTGGGGAGCTCTCCGAGGGGCAGGGATATGACACGATGGGTTTGAGGAGGTCACCCCTAGAGGGATAAGGTCTAGTTGGCGTCACAAGTGGGATTAAGTGACACCTGGCGGGTGTTTACGTGAGATGGCAGATTGCACAATGGTGTGGACAGTTGATCACAGTATTGAGAGATTGTGTCTAATAGACATTGCGATCTTTAAGGACTTGACGGAAACTTTCGATGGCGTATGACAATTTCATGAAACTTATTTGAATACTAATTCATTATAAGCTCTGTTAGCTCCATTCCAAAACCTAATGAGCTGCCTCACTGTCAGCTTTCTACATATTCAGCTAATTTCTTGAGAAAGGCAAGGCACCACGCTAACCATAATAGAAACTGACATTATAAGCAAACTGTTTTGAAACAAGTCTTTGTTTATTTGTGCAACACAGAAAAAAAGCGCTCAGCACACTCAACCCGACTAACAATCAAAGTTCAAATAAGTATATGACGTTAGCATGCTGCTAAACAAATGACTCTATACATTGATAGATACACTAAGTGCACTAAGTACTAATAATAGCATAAAATATTGGGTAAAATTATAATATATTATTTCACTGGTGTATTTTCAAATTTAAGAATAATTTATAATAAAATTTTCATTATATTAAATTGTAATACAGTACAGTATGATACTCACACAGTAGTGAATGAGATTTTCCATAATTCCGAAATTTTCACAAAAATGTAACAATACAAACAATCATAACAGTCCCATTTTTATTAATACAAAATCTGTTATATTTAAAAAATATAAATGTGTACTTCTTATTTTGCATATGAAATATGACTTGGACTCTGATACTGCCTTTAGTTTCCTTATTACTTTTTCCTAATTACTTTTTTGAAAAACATTATGTAACCAGTGAAGGTTACTTTGTTAATGTAACAGGTTACAGATTACAAGTTACCCTATTTAAAATGTAATAAGTAGTTTAATGTAAAAGTAATGTAACTGATTACATTAGATTACGTTTTGATTACTTTTCTACATTTCTAATGTATGTTTTCAACAGTTAATCATTTTCAAACCTTTAAACCAGGCAGGGTTAAACTTACAGTAGTACTCAACACTGATTACTGTCAGACTTTCAACTGGGCAACTGGGTATGGGAACAGCCTGAATGAACAAGTAGAACAAATCTGAATTTAAAATCATAAATCAGTAGACAGACACACGTCTCCTTATAAATCCAGCAGCATTTTGCTTGCAATATAAATATGGGGGAATTGATGTCAGATCTCCATACACATGAGAAGACCTACAGGGCACACATCCATCTGACATGTGTCGAGAATTAAGAAAAGGGGTGGAGAGATGGAGGAAGGCCTCGGCACACAAGACCTCCGAGATGAAACGGAGAACTTACCCTCCATTAGCCTGCGGGCAGAAGAGTGACACTTGGCCAACCGAGATGCGCATAAGTGACTTTGGATATGAACTATAAAGGAAAGGATGAAAAAAGCTGAAAAAACTGATGCAGGTGGTTATGTGACAGTGACCCCGCTGGGGATGATCTGACTGAATAAATAGACAGATTAATAAATAAATATCTTTTAAAAAATGGGAGACCGAGGAGGGCTGCCATCCATCAAAGATCCTATTACCACGAAACCTGGAGCCATATGTATAAGGCAGCTGGGATCCTAAGCAGATACAAATTCAACTTTTCCTTACAATTTGTTATCGCTGACATCCATCAACCAACACACACACACAGATACACAAAGACACTCTCACACCGGGATGTCTGCTCGATAGGTACAGCAGATTTCAAGTAAATCAGTAATATCATCTGTGGAATTAAAGAGTTAAAAATGAAGGAAATGAGAAGGGAATGATTTTTTATTTCCTCAGAGAGAGGAATGTAAACAGCTATCTAACCACTACCATATTTTTGTAATATGTTTATTTGGGTATTTATACTAACAATATCTAATTGTGTATTCAGCTTGTTCAATCAAATGACACGGTCTTCATTTGGGACAACAAACATCTTATATAAAATGTCAGACCACTCAGTTTTCAAGGTCAGGTGTTGTCAATCTTTGTGAGTATGTGTGTTGGAGAGGGAGGTGAGGATGACAACAGATGGATTCAACTTTGTTAAAGATCCACTTGTAACACTGGCAGAATTACACACTTTGTTATGCGTTACGTTGCATGTTGATATGCAATAAAAAATGATTGTGTTTCAATAGAGATTGAAATGCAATAATTTGTTGTGACATCCAACGTAAACGAATTGTTACAATTAGTAGTGACACCAATTTGTTGGCAACACTGAAAATGTAGGAATGCAATGACAAATTACTGACCAGAGCATGTGAGCGGAGTGGTAATATTTCCTTAAGAGCGCAGAGCGCCTTTCTGAAGATTCCGCTCCGCTCGCTCAAGTATTTTTTTTTATTGGCGCTCGTGCCCCTGACTTTTTCAGCTCAACAAAGAATGCACGTTTGGTGATTGCTTGGTTCGAGTCCGATCGAGGAATTGTACGGAGATAGAGAATAGTTCGGGAAGCAGTTATGGAATAGTTCAGATATTTATTGTCTTCAACGAAAAAGTTAAAGAGTCAGTTGCAAGCCTATACATAAATGTAAAGTAAAATCAGTTAAAAGAATGAGGCTAGGGAGACAAGAAACTTTGTTTGGGTGATGAGGGAGTGCGTGGAAGACTGTTAAAGTTAGTAAAGTTCAATTGATTACAGAAAGCGGACGCCAGATGTATGCAAAACATGGGGCCGCAAAAGGTGAGCTAGTTACATAACCCTAATATAAATGAAATAAACAGGTAGGCTTAAGGTTCTATTCAGTTGTACGGAGCCGAATTTCCCCAGACATGAAGGACAAAATCAAAGCAACGAATTTAGAATTAGGCTAGTTATCTTTATGCTGAGGACTAAATTCTGGCCACAAATTAAGAACTTAAATTTTTCATTTAGTCTAAATTATGGCCCACGCATTAAGTATTCATTTCTCTTGTGTAGGCTTAGCGACAACAAATTTCATTCGTTCGTTTAATTCGTCATTCCTATAGTAGGCCTAAATAGTTGTGAATAGTCGATTACTTATTAAAATCATTATGCTTAAACTTAATAAATAATATAATTAAAAAAAGTAATAAAAACCTGCTTGCGGACGTCGTAGAAAATTGAATTGTTAATTTGAATATATTCGGAGCTCACGTATTTATTAATAATCTCAGTGTTAAATTGACCTAAGCTTAACCACACAGCTGTACTATAGGCCTAAATACAGACCTAAAGAAGTACAGAAGATATTAGCCAACCCACTTATGGGCCTATAAAAATAGTATTACAAAAAAAAAAAAATGACCCCGAAACAATATGGTGGCCTTCAGAATGTAGGCTAGGATATAGGCCAGCAGTAATTTATAATCTAATATAAAGCACACAAATTTGTTCTTTACAGAACGGAGCGGGATCTGAGTGGGAATTGGTTTACGGTGAGCATGAGCGTGAGCGGAATATTAACGGAGCGTTTGCTTGGGCGGTTAGAGCGACTGAGTGGAGTGCACATCCATACAGCGGAAAACGTCACACCGCTCCGCTTCGCTCACAGCCTGTTACTCAGCACAACCATAAGCTGAATATCACACTTAAGTCATCAAACATTGCATTTGAACAAAAATGATAATCTTCGTTTCATTAGTGCTGAAACACGCAAATGGTTATATAATTGTTAAAAACTTTTTTTTCTTTTTTTTTTTTGTTTATATATTAAATTCCCCTTAATAGTTATTTAAAACAAATATAACCTATATATCAAAGCAGCGTGTTGATGATATCTACCAAACAAAAAAAAACATTGTCCATACCAGAAAGCTTATGAGAAAAATCTTATGAGAAAAGTTACTTAAGAAGACAGTATATATAATATATAGATATATTAATGTTATACATATTACAGTACATGTAACAATAATAAACTCAAATTGATGAGCATTTTGAGTTCTGCAAAACAAATTCATATACTACAAATTCATTTTAGCGAGCATTTATAAGAACAGCACATTTTAACAAGAAATAAAGTGTATTTCTAATGCTTAATTTCAGGATTAAATCATCTGATTTTGGTAACATTATCTTATTAATCAATTATTAATCTGATTCATTTAAAAGTGACAATGAAACACTTGCCCTATTTGTCCACTACCTGACCTCAAATTTTGTCACTTCATGTCTCACAACTTCTTCAGCATGTCTTACAGAATGTTTTAGAAGTAAAAAAAAGAGAGCGGAAATTAACTTTCTGCTTTTGTCAACCTTTTCAAGTTGACCCTTGAGAAGTGCAGCCTTTTGATTGACTTGTATCTCCTTTGAGGTCACCTATTCAAAAGGTGGAAAAGAAGAGAAAAGGAAGAAAGCAAGCATACAAAATAGTACTGTTCCCCTTGACCTTCAGCTTTATTGGTGAATGTACTAACGATGTATAATGTAACATAATAAAAGAGACGAAGTAGCAAAAGAGGAAAACGACTTCAGTTTAAATTTAGTCAAAACTCCACACTTTTCGATAAGCACTTGTCCTTTCCCATTTCCCTTATGCTTATAAAATATTCTTGTTGTTGTAATTGACGGATTGAAACCATTGCCTCAAAGGATGAAAAGACATGGATTGATTAAAAGTGAACGTAAACGCTTTTTCTCACACTCGCTCGGCTACAAGAATTACTTGACCTTGAATGGAAGAGACACAATCAGTTATATACAATCAGGACATTCAGCAGCATTTATTGTGAGTTTGGCCCTATTTGTTACGACACAAGGCCTTTCAGAGTTGGGCTCATATGCGTATGAGCGGCTCTTCTTCTTAGCACTTAGTTGTGTGGCTGGCTGACTGGTTTAAAAAATTGCTCTGCATTAAAAACAAATATTCAATCATGGCCCACATCGCAACCGATTACGATGAGAGTCCGGGCGAGTCTCGTCAAGATGATTAGTTGCATCGCTCATATGCACGGGACGGCCCCTTCTGCATATGCATATGGTCTGTGTGTGACGCCCGCTAAAACTGCCATTTCATTCCTCTCACAGCAAATTCACCTTGAGTAATGGGCTGGATAATACCAACTGCCAATCAATATGAATTAGTGCATGTGTCTATTTCTGCTTTCTGAATGGCCAAATCATGTTTCATCCAGATTTTGTGCGAGAAAAGCTAAGCCTGGGAAAAAGGACACATGATAAAGTGTCAAAATTAAATTCAAATAATTCAATTTTTTAACTATAATTTTTAATTAATTAATTTAATTATTAATCAGTGAGGTAATATGGGTATAACGTAAGTATAAACAATAAAATATGAAGTGTAAATTATAGATAAATAGGACATCAAAATGTATACCTAGTAATTACTCCTTATTAATTAAATGAATACGTAGTATAAATTTACTGTAAGAAAAATATTCATTAATTTTATTCATTTAATAAATAAGGAGTATCAATATAGTTAATATAGAGTATAAATTAATTAGCATATTAATTTAATTCTAATACTGTTTATTGTAATGATTACAATTCAATATTTTACTTAAAAATAATATAGTATTAATTAATTTAATTTTAAATACTTTTATTTGTAATTATTAAATTAAGACACAGATGCCAAGATTATTTATGACTGGCCAATTAGAATAAAGTATCCAACACAGCTGTGCAATGAAATAAATACGGTTATATATTTTTTCACAAAATGATGTTTTACTTTATTCGCTCCCTTCTCTCTTTGCGAAATCTCTCACTTGCGTGAACTCCCTTTGAGATTACTACAATTCAGTCTTGAAATGCTGATGTCAAAAAAGGCGCTCGGATCCATCATTTTCGGGGTCTGGAGAATTTACAATCCCAGAACCAGGACTGGGACATCCTAGAGTTCACCCTCTTTGACAATCACACTTTCGCTTCGCTATAATTTTAGGACAGATTTTTAAAGCTCGGAGTTATAATAAACACACTGGCATTTGAAAATACACACACACATATATGCACAAACCCAAATATACATGTACATCATCTGAGCTGGCCAATCAACCCTTACAAAGATGCTTAGTTTTTTGGGGTTTAATTAATAAATAAACCAATGACTCACTTGTTTTGTCAAAACTCTGGGTGATGTTGTCGCTGTGGGTCAATGAACTGCTGGAGTGGCTGGTAGTGACTGTTTGCCCGTCCAAAACACCTGGTACTGGACACAGTTCTGACAAAAAGAAAAATGCATTTTACTGTCTATACAGTGTGGGGTACAGTTTGAAATCACTAGCTAAAAAGCTTGTTTTGCATGTTTCTATTTAATACATTTTTGTTTATTAGAATATATAGTATTAGCATTAAAATTTGAGTGAAAAGTTAAAGTAAAAAAATTTTTTTTATTTTTTTTTTATTTAACTCTCAGTGAAAGTGGTCGTGAAAAACAAAACTATGTTTTTTTCTTTTTAGCAGTCTGCTTGTCTGTCTATATATTTTTGTCCATTAAAATTTATATATTAAGCATTAGAATTTATATGAAAATTTGAAGTAAAAACAAACATTATTCATTAAATAACACTCCGTATAGAGACTGTATAAAAAAAATGGAGGGAAAATCAACAAAAACTAATGTTAAATATAAAAAAATCATAGTTGAGAGCTAAGTAGTCATGCATTACACGATACATGACCAGAAAGTACACAGACATGCATGGCGGTACCGCAACATAAATATCCACAAAAGTACCACAGGAATGTAAACTAGATCTGACATAAAACCCCACAACCTTACCCTTCATATCACAGAATTACATATAATGGGCTTTGACACAGTCCTGGTTAAGGTAGTGTCTGAAGACGTTTATTTCTTCTCAGACAGAAGTAAATGCATAACCTAGCACTATATCAACATTTAAAATCATAAGAGTGCACATTTTACAACAGGAAATGCACATATATGTAGTATACATCTCTCTCTTTTCAGTCCTATATCTTGTCAAAACTTGAATTAGGATCAAAAAACTAATCTGCTTCCAATTTATATCTATATTTCAGGGCTGTCAGGGATCCAGACCCTGCTAGTATCGCAGCACATTCGTTTTTCATTTGGCCGGTGCAACTGACAGCTTTATTTTTCTCAAGCAATCTGCCACAGTATGTACAAGTGTGAGGTCACATAGGTCAGGCGACAGTTGGTATGAAGCAACCCTGGCAGCACTGGTCTGGCTCATGAATAAAACAAGAATGGCAAGTACAGAAACTATAGAGGGAAGGAGAGAGATGTTTAATAAGCCGCTACATATGTTCAACAAATGGGGCTTTAATATCATGCTGTATATTCATTATCTTCCATTTACAGTACCATTTACATTCATTCAGACTGGAGTAGTAAAAGATCCTTGAGAAATCTGTATAATTACTAGACTCAATGGATCATCATTTAAATTCACTGAATAACAGTCTAGAGAAAATATATAGATCATAATAACATGCCTGATTTAAAACACAAATGTAATATCTTTACCACTAGCACCAAAAAAAGAAATGAACTCAGCAGAGAGAAAAAAAGACTACATTTGTTGAGACAGACTCATTGATAGATACATAAGCAGAAAGACAGACAGAACAACAGACAGATTCATTGAGATAGATTAATTAAGATAGACAGACAGAATGACAGACGGTACAACAGACAAGCAGACAGACAGACAGAACAACAGAACAACAGAGAAGCAGACACACAGAATGACAGACAGAACAACAGACAAGCACAAAGACAGAATGACAGACAGAACAACAGACAAGCATACAGACAGACCAACAGACAAGCAAACTGACAGACAGAATGACAAACAGGCAGAACAACAAACAGGCAGACAAAACAACAGACATAAGAGACGAGCAGACAGACAGAACAACAGACATAACAAGAGACAGACAGACAGACAGACAGAATGACAAACTGAGGAAACAGACAATCAGACAGACAGAATGGCAAACTGACAGAACGACAGACAGAACAACAGACAAGCAGACAGACAGAATGATTAACTGATGGAACAAGAGACAAGCAGACAGACAGAACAACAGACATAACAAGAGACAAGCAGACAGACAGAATGACAAACTGATGAAACAACAGACAAGCAGACAGACAGCATGACAAACCCAAAACTGTCCAGAACCAACAGAGAATTCTAAGACAGGACAGAAAGCATTGGCACAAATGACCGGAATCAGCAAAGGACAAAGCCGAAAGACAGCCGACAGAACCGGCCAAACTAACCACAACTATGGACCAGAACAATCAGAACAATAATGCAAAAAACAGACAAGCAACACATGACAGCACAAAGACAGGACCACCAGACAGAACAACAGGACAAGCAGGACCAGAATTACAGAATGGCCAGAAACGACGGAAGACAGCAGACAGACCAGAGACAGAACCCAACAAACAGACAAGCAGAGGGAAATGAGAGAGGAGGCAGGGAAGCAGGAAAGAAAGGAGAGAAACGACCGGCCGAGGCAGACAAAATTATCGAGAAGCGGTTTTTTTTTTTTTTGCACCGGTTTTTTTTTTTGGGTTTCTTTTTGTGTTTTTTTTTTTTTTTAGTTTTTTTTTTTGTCTTTTTATGGGTTTTTTTTTTTTGCCCATGGTCACAGTTGTGTCCAGTGTTGCTCTTTAGTGGTTGTGCTATAAGGATTGTTCTGAGGAGAGAGGGTTTGACTGGACAGTGAATTTTTAAAGTGATTAGTGATAGGTTTGTGCATTGGTTTGGCGTCGGTTTGTGACGCACTAAGTTGGCATGTTGCTTCTTGTGTGCTCTGCTTGCTTTGCTGGGCTTATAGGTGGTTTTGGCATGGGGGTATGGGTTAGACACGTCGTTTTTCTTTAGAAAGTTAATTTTTCTTTTTATTTTTTATAGACAGTTTAAAAAAATAAAACATCAGTTACTCTATGAGTTGGAAAAAACATAGGGTCCTCTCCGGCAAAAAAAAAACAAAAAAAAAAAAAAACAAAAAAAAAAGCATCCATCTTCAGAAGTTACTCCTCCTGTATGTTTTCACTACTATATTTGGAAGACGTCAGGACATTACTGACCCCAAAGCCTCTAATCCATAAATATATAAAGAGGGAGTACATTTCCTTGCCCTTGGACCCCGTTTTTTCAGCATCCCAGAAAGCTCAGCACCAACGCTATTTTGGCGGACACGAGATACAGGTATTTATCACCTCTAGCTAGATTTTATGGCCTCCGCACGCACCCCGGCCTAACCCGCCCAAAAAACGGGGCACAATATTAGACATTAGCTAAAAAACCATCCGCCACACGCAGTCAGCGAATCTCATCGCATGGACTTTGAAAATTGGAAAATTGCCCAGAGAGCGCTAAAGGGTCCCACTGCTAATACGACCTGCCACGATTTATCAGCTGCTACCTGGCACTCGTGTTTGGGGCCACAGTCGTTTTTTACAAGTCCCAGTCTTAACGGTGTTGGCCTGTCAGGGGGGCGGTTCAAAAAGGGGAAAGAGGGGAGGAGGAAAAGAGGGGGAGGGGGGGGCCCGGGAGGGGGGCCATACATACCCCATCATTAGAGGGGGAGAGGGGCAAAATTATTCTTAGTCTAAAATCAATCCACCTTTAGAAATTGTCTCATTCTGTTCTCAATGACCTGGTGGCACGGCAAGGGCCCCTCCGAAAACCGAGCAGGACAATACTGCGTTAGGCCATATACATATTTAAAAACGTGACAAGGCGCGGAGGAGAGGTCCGGAAAGGAGAGTTAAGAGTTAATGTAGGCCTATTCCACATCATTAGAGGAAGCTAGAGTGTATGAGTTAGGTTGCTGGAGGTCGACGGGGGTTCAATGAAGGGGGGGGGTTTGGTTAGGGGGGGTGTCTATTAACTACTTTTAAACCGCTTTGGTGAAGCTAAGTGATCTCCGTCAACAGCAGCCTCGCGTATAAATACTGGCCTGACAGTTTAATGTGAAGAGACGAGCTTCCACAGGATTAGAAACATGTAACCCAGGGCTGCTGCTTGACATTGGCTGGATTGAGGTGGCCTGAGTGGGTGTGTGAAACAGGTTTGGGAGCGAAACATGCACAAAACACACTCTGCGTTTTGAAATGTGCACTATATAAAGAGTAGAGCCCTCCGGTATTCGAGAAAACATGCAAACATGCAAGAACTTAGGGAGAAATTTAAGGCTTTTCTTCTTTCTTTGATTCTGTTGACTGTGTTTCGAACCTGTGGATAACAAGGAGGGGTGGATGGTTAAAATGTCATGAATCAGTACTAAACACTTAATACAAAACACTTTGCGCTCACATGAGTCTTGGGCCGGGAAGGTGAAATTCAATCCGGACTGGGAATAGAGAAAGCAAATAGCCGGCATTGCATAAAAGTCAATGAGTGCCGCCAAGCAAAATGTTCCAGTTTGTCACACGTAATGGGTCCTGAAAGTGACACGTAGAGTCGGCAAAGTAAGGAGAGCGTCTTAACCTCTCATCCGTCACACCACACGGGGCCACGGGAATGAAGCGATAGAGGAAACGACCACCCTTGCAGAACAAATTACATTTAGACTGTGTGAGAAAAACCGGGATGTTGGACGATGCATGATATACACAGTACCATAAAATCATACTGTTTTATTTTAGTTAGTCGATACCTTGTAAATACACATGACATGTAAAGCCTTTTTTCTAGCAGCATGTTTATTATGTCACAGCAATGCCAATTTGCTAAGCCTAAAATGTAATTTTTAGAAATTCAAAAAATTCACTGCAAAAAAAATGTATTATATTAGTTTGTTATTTTAAAAAATGCAATATATGTAATATATATATTTTACATATATCTGTATTTAACTATAAAGTATGTAATTTTAAATACCTATATTATTATATATAAATACATCAAAAATGATTTGAACATTAAATTTAAAAATTATTCAAACATTATATATTTTTTTTTATATATATATATATATAATATATAATATATATATAATATACACACACACACCACACACACACACACACACAACACACAGCCATTCAAAAGTTTGGGATCAGTAAGATTGTAATGTTTTTTTTTACATAAGTCTTATCAAGGCTACATTTATTTGATCAGAAATACAGAAAAAAACAGTAATATGTGAAATAGTAGTACCATTGAAATAATGGTTTATATTTTAATATAATTGACAAATATAATTTATTGCTGGGCATCAAAACTGAATTTTCATCAGAACCATTACTCCAGTCTTCAGTGTCAAACGATCCTTCAGAAATCATTATAAGATGCTGATTTATTATCAATATTGGAAGCAGTTTTTGCTGCTTCATATTTTTTTGGAACCTGTGATACTTTTTTTCAAGATTCTTTGATGAATAAAAAATTTAAAAACAGCATTTATTCAAAATAATCGTTGTAATAATATACACTACAGTTCAAAGTTTGGGGTCAGTATTTTTTTTTTTTTTTTTTTGAAAGAATTAATGGTTTATTCAGCAAGGGTGTTAAATTGATAAAAAGTGATAATAAAGACTTTATATATTGAGTAAAGTATATCAAATAAATAAATAAAGATATTTATATTTGAAATAAACACTGCTCTTAACTTGATCAAAAAATCATGAAAAAAGTATCAAAGCAAATATTAAGCTGCACAAATGTTCAAAACTGACTATAAATAAGCATATTAGAATTATTTCTGAAGGATTGTGACACTGAAGACTGGAGTGATGGCTGATGTAAATTCAGAGTTGCATCACAGAAATAAATTATATTTTAAGTATATTAAAATAGAAAACCTCGGTTACTATCGTCACCGCGGTTCCCTGAGAGCGGGAACGAGACATCAAGGAGATATTTCTCCGTTATGGGAACTCTTTCCCTTCCAACCTTTCCTGAAGTCCTATTGGCGCCCGCCAGTCAAATGACTGGCCAATTGACACGAAGTATGCAAACCGCATGCAAATACTGACGAGCTCAAGCGGCAGTATAAAATGCGGTGCACGCGACAATTACGTCAGAATCTGATACTGAACGCAGCTTTAGCTGATCGAGTAGCGAACACGACGACCACCGTGATGTCTCGTTCCCGCTCTCAGGGAACAGAGGTTATGATAGTAACCGGAGACGTTCCCTCTCGAGCTTTCACGAGACATCACGGAGCTATTTCTCCGTTATGGGAACGATATTCAATCCCGCCGTGAGATAGGCTACGAGCAGCCTGTACAAGTTACACATTCAGCGAAGATAGAACACACACAATTGCCAACCAATAGTGATGCTTGTTAGGCGGGCTCGCAGCTGGTAGGTGGAGATAAGCCAATGAGCGTCTAATGCCCAGGCATACGAAATTTGCATATCTGGTCATTAATAACGTCGGCTGTGCTGAGAAAGGGCAGAAGCAACAACATTACTGTCAGGGGCTGCACAGAGATAGCGGTGTTAACAGCATAACACATAACATGATAATCAAGGCAGCAACACACGAATAGAGGTAGCAAAAACGTGAATCAGTCACTCACCGGCAGCACTCGGGAGGCTAAGGACTGAACATCCAGCTTGTAAAACCTGACGAAGGTATTCTGAGAAGACCAGCCGCCTGCAAAGCATATATCTTGAATAGACATACCTCTCGACCACGCCCAGGAGGAGGAGATAGCTCTTGTTGAGTGGGCCCTAAGGTGAAAGGGGCATTCCAAACCTTGGCTCGTTTAAGCAGCAGTGATAGCGTCCACAATCCAGTGGGAAAGTTTTGACATGGCCCAGCCCTTCGTACGACCACTGTAGCACAAGAAAAGCTGGTCAGACTGCCGAAAGCTGGCCGAACGGTCAATGAAAATACTCAAAGCCCTGATGGGACACACCGAAATCTGAGCGTCTGCATCACGCGAGGTCGATGACTCAGAAGACAGGGCAGACAGCGAAACAGTCTGCGCTCTGAAGGGGGTAGATAGTGATTTAGGCACGTAGCCCGGCCTCGGCCGGAGAGTGACTCTGCAGTCACCGGGTCCGAAGCGAATACAGTCGCTGTCCACAGAAAACGCACATAAATCCCCTCGGGATTTAGCCGAAGCGAGGGCAAGAAGAAGTGCAATGTGAGAGATTGCTCCTTTATAGCAATGGATGCTAAAGGCTCGAATGATGGGTGTGAAAGAGCTCTTAACACCACCTCTAAGTCCCAGGGCGGGACTGAAGGCGGACATGGGGGATGCAATCTTCTCACTCCCTTAAGAAAACTCACCACCAGCGCGTGCCTACCGATCGATTGCCCGCCCAGCGGGGAACGAAATGAGGCAATAGCGGCCACATAGACTTTCAGTGTTGATGGCAGAGATCCACTATCCAGTCTGTACTGTAGAAAACGCAGCACATCCGACACGGAGCAAGCAGCCAGGTCAATATGAACATCATGGCACCATTTCACAAACACCCCCCATTTCAGAGCATACAAACGCCTCATGGAGGGCGCCCGCGCCTCTGAGAACGTGTCGAGCACACGAGAATTCAGAGCGTTCAGCTCCTCTGATATCCCCGAAGCAGACACACATGAAGGCTCCATAACTCCGGGTTCAGGTGCCACACCGAGCCGCTCACTTGAGACAGCAGATCCTTCCTGATGGGGATCGGCCAGGCCGGCGCCACCAGCAGCTCTGTCAGGTCCGGGAACCAAGGCTGGTTCGGCCAGTTCGGGGCGATGAGTATCACCGAAGCCCCTCTCCTCCCTGATCTTGCATAACACCAGAGGCAATATCTTGATCGGAGGAAATGAGTACAGCCTGGCTGCTGGACAAGGCGATGTCAGAGCGTCCCTTTCCAGCGGGGAGTGAGACAGAGAGAAAAACAGCGGGCAGTGCGCATTCTCGCTCATGGCGAACAGATCCACCTCCACTCTCCCTTAGAGGGTCCAAATGATCCACACCGACTCGGTGTTCAACCTCCACTCTCCTTGAGGAATCCCCCTCCTCGAAAGCATGTCCGCCCCGCGGTTCAGGAGAACGGGGATGTGCGCTGCTCTGATGGAGAGAAAGTGACGGTCCGCTCATAGCAGGAGATTTGCTGCTTGCTTGTACAGAGCCCTGGAACGTACGCCTCCTTGGTTTTTTATGTACGAGACCACAGACATGTTGTCAGTGCGAATCAGCACATGCCACTTTTCCAGCTGCGGCCGAAAATCCTTTAGTGCTAAGAACACTGCTTCGAGCTCCAAGCGGTTTATGTGCCACCGGTTCTGGGGTTCTGACCACAGCCCCGAAGCTGGCATGCCCTCACACACTGCTCCCCAACTGCGAGTCGATGCGTCCATCTTGACCACAATGCGCGACGTCACCAAGCCCAGGGGAACCCCAGGCTGAAGAGATCTGGGTTGCGCCATGGCCTCAGAGCTTCAATGCAGCCGCGGGAGACCGCGATGCGCAAACGACCGAAAGTCCACGCCGTCCAAGGGACTCGAGATTTAAACCATAATTGCAGGGGCGCATGTGTAGTAAGCCCAGATGACATACCGCTGAAGCAGACGACATGAGTCCCAGGAGCCTCTGAAATTCCTTCAAGTGAACAAAGCTGCCCAGTCTGAAATGGCGCAGGGAAGACAAAATGGCCGCCGCGCGCTCCCGAGAGAGGCGGGCTCTCATCTCCACAGAGTCGAAGCACACTCCCAGATATGTTATAGACCGACTCGGGGCGAGAATGCTCTTCTGCATGTTGACACATAGCCCTAGGGGACTCCAAGTGACGAAGCAGCGTCTCTATATGGCTGATTAGCGTGTCCCGGGACTGAGCTAAAATAAGCCAATCGTCCAGATAGTTGAGAACGCGCATCCCACTGGCTCTGAGAGGGGAAAGTGCTGCATCCATGCACTTCGAGAAAGTGCGGGGGCCAAAGCCAGCCCGAACGGGAGAACAGAGGATTGGTACGCTGTGCCCTCGAAAGCAAACCTCAGAAAACGTCTGTGATGTGGTGCTACCTGAATGTGAAAGTACGCAACTTTTAATTCCACGGACGCAAACCAGTCCCCAGGGCGAATTTGCGCCAGGATCTGTTTCAACGTTATCATCCTGAACGGACGCTTGCAAAGCACTCTGTTGATGGGCCTGAGATCTAGAAACGGGCGAAGTCCTCCATCTCTCTTGGGCACCACAAAATAGCGGCTGTAAAACCCGCTCTCCAGCACGCTGGGAGGGACTCGTTCTATCGCTCCTTTCTCGAGCAGACTGCATACCTCTTGTCTCAGAACAGGGCGTTTCTTATTTGGTTTTTTTTTTGTTTCGGGGCAATGTTAGAGACTGCACCACGCCATTGAAACGGGGTGGTCTGCGTCTGAATTTAATGGTATACCCATGCTCTTTCACACCGAGTAGCCAGCGTGAGATTACCGGTATAACTTCCCACGCATTCAGGAACTGACATAGTGGCTTTAGCAGCTTGGTCGTTGGATGCGCCTGCGAGTGTGTGGGCGGTGGCTCTGCACTGCTCTGAGGCGGGGCAAGCGGCACCGCACTGACTGAGTGAGGAGGAAATAGCTCTTTCTGTGAGACTGTATGCATTTTTATTGAATGAACATCCAACACACAAACATTTGAACCCTGAACTTGCGGCGCTTGGGAGCCGGGCCGCTCACGCATTCTCCTCCTCTCTTCAGACCGTCAGGACGACGGCTTAGCCGGCGGCGGCGGGCGAGAGTCACGTCGCGGGCTCCTCCGCTGGCCGTGGCGTTTCCTCCCGGGACCCCACGCCTTCCTGCGAAAATCCGGCTCCTGGCGAGGAGCAGTAACGTTAGCCGTCACAGCTGCGGACGCTGGCCTGGGGTTATCCCTCCACTGGGAAGAGCCAGGTGCCGACGAGGAAAGCTGCTGCTGGAAAGCGCGCCTCGGCATCAAGTGACTCATGGCTTTGGCGTGCTTTTGAGCCTCCACGAAGCGCTCAGTAATGGACTCCACGGCGTTACCAAAAAGGCCGGAGGGAGTCACAGGAGCATTCAGCAGCACTTTACGGTCAACATCCTTGAGGTCAGCTAGGTTCAACCAAAGGTGCCTCTGAAGGACGACCATAAAACCCATGGCCTTACCCACAGCATGGGCCGCTCGCTTCGTCGCCATCAGCGCGAAGTCCGTCGCCGCGCGCAGATCCTTAATGGCCTCCGCAGTGAGGGCTCCGCCCGCCGCTGTCTGCAGGAGCTTCGCCTGGAAAACCTGCAGCACCGCCATGGTGTGCATCGCGGAAGCCGCCTCGCCATCAGACGTATATGCTTTATTGGCAAGGTGGGCGGTGGTTCTGCATGGCTTTGAGGGGAGGCTGATGTCTGAGCCTAGGGTCTTGGTTGCTGCAGGACACAGGTGCGCAGCGACGGTCTCCTCGGCTGGGGGAGAGCGCACGTACCCGTGGGCATCCACCCCATCCATGTGGGTAAAAATGGCCTGTGTGGCAGAGTGGACATGTGCTGATTGGGGCGCAGACCATGTTTTTACCAGCTCCTTGTGTACGTCGGGGAAAAAGGGGACCGATGTCCTCGAGTCAGCTTTCCGGGTGGATCTGAAATACCAGGAGTCAAGCTTACTCTTGGCAGGCTCCTCTGGAGGACTCCAGGTAAGCTCCAACTCCTGGACAGCCCTTGACAGAACCCTCATGAGCTCCTCCTGGAGGTCTGGGGGCCCCAGGCTGCTACGGCTGACGGACTCCGATCTCCGCCCAATCCTCCCTCTCCGAGGCCCGAGATGGACATAGAGTCCTCCCCTCCTCCTGGCTAAAAGGAACAAACTCCGCACGTTGGAAGAGCGGGCGGAAGCAGTCCTCGGGGAGTAACGGACAGGGGGAACGGGGGACCGTTGGGGTGGTGTGGAGCGACAAGGCTCATCCCGGAATAGGCCCGCGAAGCCACATCGCGGCGGTGTCCGGAGCACGCGGGCCGGAAGGTACCGCGCAATGCCCGCAGTTGGACTCGCCAGCGCGCCTCGGCAGTGGGGCAGGCACAGCAGGCGAAGCAGTAGTCGTGCGATACGGCGGCTCTATCGGCCCGCGAGCTCTTGCAGATTGTGCCCGGAATTAAACAGGTAAGTAAGTAGAAGATCTGACGTAATTGTCGCGTGCACCGCATTTTATTCTGCCGCTTGAGCTCGTCAGTATTTGCATGCAATTTGCATACATCGCGACAATTGGCCAGTCATTTGGACAGGCGTGAGCCAATAGGACTTCAGGAAAGGTTGGAAGGGAAGGAGTTCCCATAACGGAGAAATATCCCCGTGATGTCTCGTGAAAGCTCGAGAGGGACCATTATTTTAAATGGTGATATTTTTACAATATTACAGTTTTTTCTGTATTTGTGGTCAAATAAATGCAGCCTTGAAGAGCAAAAGAGACTTTTGTCAAAAACATTAAATCTTGCTGATCCCAAACTTTTGTATATACATATGTTTATACATGTGTATATACAGTGGGTACGGAAAGAATTCAGACACCCTTAAATTTTTCACTATTTGTTATTTGAAGCCATTTGCTTAAATCATTTAAGTTATTTTTTTTTCCACATTAATGTACACACAGCACCCCATATTGACAGAAAAAAACACAGAATTGTTGACATTTATTAAAAAAGAAAAACTGAAATAAATATCACATGGTCCTAAGTATTCAAACCCTTTGCTGTGACACTCATATATTTAACACAGGTGCTGTCCATTTCTTCTGATCATACTTGAGATGGTTCTACACCTTAATTTGAGTCCAGCTGTGTTTG
The DNA here is from genome assembly GCA_018155175.1 of Sinocyclocheilus anophthalmus. Taxonomy (NCBI): domain Eukaryota; kingdom Metazoa; phylum Chordata; class Actinopteri; order Cypriniformes; family Cyprinidae; genus Sinocyclocheilus; species Sinocyclocheilus anophthalmus. The sequence goes on from JADLZN010003226.1 coordinate 137,715, forward strand.
ATTATTTTGATTGGACTTGATTAGGAAAGCCACATACCTGTCTTTATAAGACCTTACAGCTCACAGTGCATTTTCAGAGCAAATGAGAATCATGAGGTCGAAGGAACTGCCTGAAGAGCTCAGAGAAAGAATTGTAGCAAGGCACAGATCTGGCCAAGGTTACAAAAAAAATTTTCTGCTGCACTTAAGGTTCATAAGAGCACAGTGGCCTCCATAATCCATAAATGGAAGACGTTTTGGGACGACCAGAACACTTCCTAGAGCTGGCCGTCCGGCCAAACTGAGCTATCGAGGAAGAAGAGCCTTGGTGAGAGAGGTAAAGAAAAACCCAAAGATCACTGTGGCTGAGCTCAAGAGATGCAGTCGGGACATGGGAGAAAGTTGTAGAAAGTCAACAATCACTGCAGCCCTCCACCAGTCGGGGCTTGATGGCAGAGTGGCCCGACGGAAGCCTATCCTCAGTGCAAGACACATGAAAAAAACACCTGAAGGACTCCAAGATGGTGAGAAAGAATAAGATTCTCGGTATGATTTGAGACCAAGATAGAACTTTTTGGCCTTAATTCTAAGGGGTTTGTGTGGAGAAAACCAGGCACTGCTCAATCACCTGTCCAATACAGTCCCAACATTGAAGTATGGTGGTGGCAGCATCATGCTGTTGGGGTGTTTTTTAGCTGCAGGGACAGGACGGCTGGTTGCTATCGAGGGAAAGATGAATGCGGCCAAAGTACAGGGATATCCTGGACGAAAAAACCTTCTCCAGAGTGCTCAGGAACTCAGACTGGGCCGAAGGATTACCTTCCAACAAGACAATAACCCTAAGCACACACCTAAAATAACGAAGGAGTTGCTTCACAAAAACTCTGTGACTGTTCTTGAATGGCCAAACCAGAGCCCTGACTTAAACCCAATTAAGCATCTCTGCAGAGACCTAAAAATGGCTGTCCACCAAAGTTTACCATCCAACCTGACAGAACTGAGAGGATCTGCAAGGAGGAATGGCAGGGGATCCCAAATCCAGGTGTGAAAAACTTGTTGCATCCTTCCCAAAAAGACTCATGGCTGTATTAGATCAAAGGGTGCTTCTACTAAATACTGAGCAAAGGTTCTGAATACTTAGGACCATGTGATATATTTTAGTTTTTCTTTTTTAATAAATTGCAAAAATGTCAACAATTCTGTGTTTTTCTGTCAATATGGGGGTGCTGTGTGTACATTAATGAGGGAAAAAAAAATTACTTAAATGATTTTAGCAAAATGGCTGCAATATAACAAGAGTGAAAAATTTAAGGGGGTCGAATACTTTCCGTACCCATTGCATAATATATAATATATGATAAATGGATGAAAAAGTTATGTATAACATTTATCATTATATTTAGCATTTTTTTTACCAAAACATACATTTTACATATAAATGAATATACATTATTCAACTATTGTATATTCATATTTACATTTATTTTAATATAAAAATTATATAAAATGTTACATGTAAAACCTTACATTTTTATATATAAAAAATACATTACACTATATAACACATTTTTTGTAAACAATGAATAATTTTGTGTGTGTGTGTTTATATCTATATTTTCTGTATGTCAGTATTCCCCACATCATACAATTCAATCTAGCTGTTTCTTGGCCTGCTAGATATTATTTTCCAGCCTGGCTGTCAGCAACCACAAAAAACCCGCCTGCATTTCCCAGCATGAGTGCGGCGCAAGCTCCAGCCCTTCGCTGGTGAATATGCATTAGCTCTCATGACTTCATTAGGCTCTGCTGTTGTCATAAATTATTGCTGCCATGCAGATATACACACACTAGCATGTTTTGAATAGACACCATCACCGTGACAACAGAGTTAATGAAGAGAATAGAAAAGCTCTGACAGCTCGGAGTCAACGGTATACATCAGATTTGCAAACAGACACGCTTTTCTCCCTCTCCCACACTTTCTTTTCAGCAAATCGAGAGCGCTGTAACTTTAATGAATGGAACCGGGAGATCAAATCAATTTATTTCAAGTAAAATAATAGAAAGCTACTCGAAAAAATTGCATTTCCACCATCTAAAGGAACTGGTTTGAAGTTGCTGCTCTTAAAAGCAGTTTAGCTGGTTTTAAAGTGATGTAGCCCTAATGTTCAATATAAAAATATATTAGATACAATTTCCATATGAAAGCAATGCAAATGGACACATTTGCCAAAGGAAAAAAAGCAGAGGTCATAAAAACAGGGATGACCATTATTAAGTAAAAACAGACTAAATTAGATGGCAATTTTTTTTAATGATCATAGCAATCAGCTTTAATTCATTCTTGGGGTGGAATGATCTACTGTATATAAAAGAGAAATTAAAAAAGGGAAATTATCATCAAGCAAATTGCAATTATCTGTTAGTCTATGATTTATAAGGAGATCACAATATGGGCATTATTAATGTTTCTAAAGTATTCTCATGTTCAACAAATCACTATACAGCATTTTGCATCAGATAAAGCTAACAAACAGATTTATATAGTATCTAAAGTATTTGACTGCAAATTATATTCCCATGGCTTAACTAATGGCTGGTGCACATTGGGAATAAATGGCATGTTGTGTGATTTTACATATTTTCGCTCACACGTTTCCTTTGAGATAATCAAATGTGCAGATGAGTGAAACAGATTTTATTGTCCCGGGAGAGGTGGATGTTTCTTTAAATGAGAGCAGACAGGGTTGAACATTTGTCTTTGGCCTCTTTCTTTTGCTCTTTAAATATTCTGTGACTTTTTGTTTGTCTTTGTATACTAACACTTTGATCATTCTCCTCATTTATTCTATTAAACAAGAATTTCCTTAATGGTGTCAGATGGTGAAACGTAATCTGCTATTGTTTCTTGTCACATTTAACGACACAAATGGAACAAGGTAGATTCGCAAAAAAAGAAAAGGAAAGATTATTACATTTTATATTTACAAAACCCTCTTTGAAAAAAGTGTAAAGCAGACACGAGCTGCTCACAAATTGTGAAGACCTCTGGGTCAAGGAGAGCCGGGGATTGGAAAATAGATTCCAATGTATTAAAAAAAGCCTGTTAAGCAAGAATGCGGCGATGATTTATTTTACAATGCGGAGAGGGTCACCGGCGAGACTCTGCTGTGTCAATACAGGGCTCGGTCTCAGGGCCATCTCCTTATACCTCTTTTGTAGACACTGAAAAGGTAGAAGCAAAGGTAGACAAAAGGCAGGGGCGCTCCATCTATACTCAGGGGTGGAGATGAAGAAGGAAGAGGAGGAAGAAGCAGAGGTCTAAAGCCTGCTGACTGCACTTATCCATGCACTCAAACTTGAGTCAAAAATATTACACCGACATTTAATGATAATTCATAAAATAATGTTAATTAAATGAATATTATTGTTTCTTTAATATTTAATTTATTAATTTGCTTAGTAACAAATAAATTAATATTTAATCATGCTTAAAAAAAATTTCATCAGAGCAATTAAAGCTTGTTGTATCACCTTTATGTTTTTGCAAGTCCACATTCAGCACAACCCACCTGCTACTACAGGCAACACAAACTACACTTGATGAGCGCAGAGAGCACAAAACAAGTGAAAAGTCGTTCACATAGGACCCATTATGGCATTCAAAAACAGATAGAAAGATTGAAAATGACTACAAAATGTATTATTATTAAAAATAATATGTTTATTTATTATTTAGTATTGATGTTAAATGTATAATTAGTATTGCTATTATTGTTAATCATTAAATATTATGAGTGAGTACAAAAATATTTTATCTAGAGTAATATTTCTATATTTAAACGATATTATTAATATTATTATTACTACTGCTGAAAATAAGTTTATTTAAATAATATGTATTTATTATATAAATATTAGGGTTATTGCTATTCACCATTACAGCCTAGTGTAATTTATATTATTTAGTATTGACATAAATAATTACAAAAAATTATCTGATTATCTATACATCTATATAAAACATGTATCTATAGCAAATATTTAATTTTTGTTAACATACAGATTAAATATGCATAATCTGAATATTAATCATAATAGAGGAAACATTGCATAAAAAGGATGACTAGATAGACAGAGGACAGACAGACAGGACAGACTGTTCAAGTTTATTTATCTATACACAGTTGTAGATAGCAGATAGATAGACTTAGAACGGAGACAATATATATAGCACAGAAGAGATAGATAGAACGACAGACTTATATACACACAATCGATAGATAGAAGATAGAGCGACAGAAATAATATACACACAGATAGATATAGATACTAGATGAACGACAGACATATATATACCCAGATAGTATACAATAATCTATATACGGTATATACACAGACAGACAGACAGATAGATGATAGAAAGACAGACAAGGGACAGATATATATACACACTGTATATATATATATATATAGAATATATATATATATATATATCTATATTATATATATATCTGTCACTGATATACACAGACACACGCTAGATAGTGATAGAACGACAGACAGACAGATATAATACACATACATATATTTACTGTATATATATATATACAGGACAGCCAGACGATAGACAGATAGATATATAGACAGATATAGATAGATAGATAGATAGAAGATAGAGGATTAGAAACGACAGACAGACAGCTATATATACACAACATATAATAGATACAGTTTTATATACACAGACAGACAGACAGAGAGAGATGGATAGAATGACAGACAGATAGATAGATAGATGTTCTTATAAATAATAGCAAAAAGTAATATATAATAATTAATGTATTGTTTAAATATGTATTATTGTTTTGTTATTATGAATGAATTAATCAATTATTTATGTACTTATTTATGGAAAGAGAAATTCAACCTACACATAAGCAGAGGCAAACAAGAAACATATGCTGAAAAACTGATCTTAGATTGGATGAGGATAGTTATACGTGCCCTGTTCACATTTGGATTTGAATTTCAAGAAGGCATTATGGTACATATTTGCCTCTTTCCCAATTCATCCCCAATTCATAGTTTTTTTACTCTTTGGAAGAGCATCTAAATGGTAATAGGCATTGTGCAGGTAAATTTCCAGCCAATCTTCCCTGCATACATATTCGTTTCTCTCTGCGGTGTGTCTGAACTGCCGCTGAGCTTTAATGTCAGAATGTTAAATGGAAGACCATGAGTTTAAAAACTTAAAGAGGCAGTGAAATATTGGCCAATGTGGTTGAGGGATGACTGGCTCTTTACTCCGTGTGTCAGTGTTTAATGGTGGGCCTGGATGCATATAAGTTAGCCCAAGCATGAAGGGCAGTGGGACGCTCATGTGGAGAGAAAAAAAAAAAGAGAAAAAAGGAGGCTCGCTTTCAATCCGCCTTCCTTTGGCGGGGCGGGGGTCCCATCAGAAACATCATGTCATTTCTCTCACTCACTCAGTCAGCCTTGAGATGCACTGCGAACTTACCTCAGTGTTGTACACTCCATATATCAGGAAGATGAAGAGGCCCTGCGAAAGAAAAAAGAAAGAAGTTGTTAGGAATCTTTTTGAGCTTCTGAAATTAATAAGAACTGTATGAAAAGCATTTCTGAGCCCAGTCTGAGCGCTGCGGACTGATATTTACTACAATGAACTTTGGCCCAAGGTTTCTGAAACTTTGTGGAAGCTACGCAGCCTATTCTTCCCTCGAAAGTAAGCAAGAAAGAAGAACCATCAGTGATACAGACAGACGAAAGCACGAGAAATAAAGGGAAAAGAAAAACCAAATGGAGCTTGAATGGGCTGCCCTTGAATGTATAGAATGAGAGCACATGTGGTGACAAAAAAAAATGGCAGTTTTTCATTATTTCCATGGTTGTGCCTATTCAGTAGAAGAGTTGTGCATCTGCAGGTCTGGAGAGCAAAAGAAAAGAGGGTGAGGGTCAATTAAAAGCTGGACTAACACTTTCCAAGACCAGAAAAGCATTCTTGGATGTACATTCTCAAAGAATGTGAAACAACGCAAAAGAAAGGTCGGGTTTTGCGATACAAAAATATAAAATGGTAAGGAATTAGTTCAGCTGAAAATCAAAAGATCATCATTTACTCCTCATCAAGGTGATTTAAATTAATTTAATGGAACAAAAAAAGTTTTGGAATGGCATGAAGGTGAGTAAATGATGACTTTTTTAAAGTTAAAGTCTTATTAGCAATGCCATGTTATATTCAACAAAGTGAGTCAGATTTTCCACATCTCTGTATATACTGTAGTCAGCATTTGAAGTGGATCATAAAAGTTCATCAAAGTTGTCCTAAGACAAGAACAGGTATTGTTTTGGTTTTAGGACAACTTTGATTAAATGTTTTGATCCACTTCAAATGTTGACTACTATATACATTTTGCTCTTTACACTTAATATCTGTCTTCGCTTAGAAAATTAAAGAAAAACCATTTAAACTCTAGAACCAGGTTTGAAAGGTGCATGAATGAACTGCCCTTAAGTGAAGAAATAGGGCACATATATATATATATACAGTGGGTACGGAAAGTATTCAGACCCCCTTAAATTTTTCACTCTTTGTTATATTGCAGCCATTTGCTAAAATCATTTAAGTTAATTTTTTTTCTCATTAATGTACACACAGCACCCCATATTGACAGAAAAACACAGAATTGTTGACATTTTTGGAGATTTATTAAAAAAGAAAAACTGAAATATCACATGGTCCTAAGTATTCAGACCCTTTGCTGTGACACTCATATATTTAACTCAGGTGCTGTCCATTTCTTTTGATCATCCTTGAGATGGTTCTACACCTTCATTTTAGTTCAGCTGTGTTTGATTATACTGATTGGACTTGATTAGGAAAGCCACACACCTGTCTATATAAGACCTTACAGCTCACAGTGCATGTCAGAGCAAATGAGAATCATGAGGTCAAAGGAACTGCCTGAAGAGCTCAGAGACAGAATTGTGGCAAGGCACAGATCTGGCCAAGGTTACAAAAAAAATTCTGCTGCACTTAAGGTTCCTAAGAGCACAGTGCCTCCATAATCCTTAAATGGAAGACTTTTGGGATGACCAGAACCCTTCCTAGAGCGGGCCGTCCGGCCAAACTGAGCTATCGGGCGAGAAGAGCCTTGGTGAGAGAGGTAAAAAAAGAACCCAAAGATCACTGTGGCTGAGCTCCAGAGATGCAGTCGGGAGATGGGAGAAAGTTGTAGAAAGTCAACCATCACTGCAGCCCTCCACCAGTCGGGGCTTTATGGCAGAGTGGCCCGACGGAAGCCTCTCCTCAGTGCAAGACACATGAAAGCCCACATGGAGTTTGCTAAAAAACACCTGAAGGACTCCAAGATGGTGAGAAATAAGATTATCTGATCTGATGAGAACAAGATAGAACTTTTAGGCCTTAATTCTAAGCGGTATGTGTGAAAACCAGGCACTGCTCATCACCTGTCCAATACAGTCCCAACAGTGAAGCATGGTGGTTGGCAGCATCATGCTGTGGGGGTGGGGGTTTTTTTTGTTGCCAAGGGGCTTTTTTGGGGCAGGAATGACGACTGGTTGCAACAAGGGAAAGATGAAGGGGCCAAGTAACAGGGAATCTGGCGAAAACCTTCTCCAGAGTGCTTCAGGACCTCAGACTGGGCCGAAGCATTACCTCCAACAAGACATGACCCTAAAGCACAGACAGCTAAAATAACGAAGGAGTGTTTTCACAACAACTCTGTGACTGTTCTTTGAATGGCCCAGCCAGAGCCCTGACTTAAACCCAATGAGCATCTCTGGAGAGACCTAAAAATGGCTGTCCACCAACGTTTACATCCACCTGACAGAACTGGAGAGGATCTGCAAGGAGGAATGGCAGAGGGATCCCCAAATCCAGGTGTGAAAAAACTTGTTGCATCTTTCCCAAAAAGGACTCATGGCTGTATTAGATCAAAAGGGTGCTTCTACTAAATACTGAGCAAAGGGTCTGAATACTTAGGACCATGTGATATTTCAGTTTTTCTTTTTTAATAAATCTGCAAAAATGTCAACAATTCGTTGTTTTTCTGTCAATATGGGTGGCTGTGTGTACATTAATGAGGAAAAAATTAACTTAAATGATTTAGCAAATGGCTGCAATATAACAAAAGGTGAAAAATTTAAGGGGGTCTGAATACTTTCCGTACCACTGTATAAATATTATATAGATAGATATAATATATATATATATAAGACCGTTCCACATTTAAGGGCTTTTCAAGTCAATCAAAAGTTGTAATAACTTAAGGTAAACACTTTTCTTTGCTTTTTTAATTTTATTTAGCAGTCAGGTCTGAAAATGTTCTTGACTGTATGCGCAAAAGTCGATACATTTTAGCATTGGTCTAGTTTAATGCATTAGCTTCACAAATGCAAGGTCTACATTCTTTAACTTCAAAATCTTGCGCTTACAGCACAATTCATGCCCCATTGAAAAAAGAGTTCTAAAAAATGTCCACATATCTGTAAGAGATTCTCTGCGTATTTTGCTCTGTGAACCTAATATCTGTCCCGTCTGACAGCTGTTATAGAGTGACATCAATCAGGCAGGAGTTTGGAACGTCCAATTTGCCACAGCTGGATCACAATGCATCATCATTGACAACATGATTTGAGGTCTGTTCCAGATGTCCACTATGTTGCCTGTGATGCCAACCCTCTTCATTTCATCACCACTGGGGAGCCGCAGATCTCCCATGAGGCCATGCTACGCTATCAACTACTGTCAAAGTAGCAGTGACATCTATCATAAAATAAGAGAAAATAAAGAGAAATTCGTTTTTGTATACAAGTCTATGAAAAACAAAATGGCAAAAATCTAAAGATGACATTGCCATATTAAAATCATATTTATTTTGATAAATGAAAACTAGGATCTTAAGACAGTATGTTGTTGAACATATATATTTAAATTCCTCAAAGATTTTTTTTATTAAATCTTTACAGATAACTTCATCACTTAAACACTTATTTGTTTACATTCTTATTATTATGATGATATGAGGATTAATAAATTGTAAAATTTATCTAAATATTAAATAAAAAAGAAACAAAATTATTTATTTAAATGAAATAACAATACATAGATATTATTAATCATAATCATCATCAACAATAAATATGTATAAATGTTAAAATTAATAAATTAATATTGATTTTACACTAAATATTGTAATAAAAAATAAATAAATATTCATGATTTAAATCAATCATATAAAAGGATAAAAATTATATTATTTAAATAAATACTCATATCTTTACATAAGTAATAAAATATTCATTTAATTATTTATATATTTTATCATTCTCATCACATCTCCATATGATTAACTAAATAATACTAATAATAATAATCCTAAATAAATACATACAAAAATGTGGAGCTGGTCAATTATATTTTGGGAAACATTAAGTTAAAAATCTGTATCATTGTTTACATGTTTTATCCAGGTTTAAACGTTTTAAACCATAGTTTTCCATTTAAAGTCATGTTGAATTCAACACTGCACTACAGTATCCACGACTCCTCTAAGGAATCAATACCCAGTGATAGCGGGGGGTAAATACGATGCGGCATGCATCCCATTGTTTTGCATTAGACTGTCAAATTCCTATTTAGTATTGCAAATGAATTATCACGTTTTTGATCATGGGCCTTATTTGTGTTTAAGCTTTCATTGTGTTCTGAACAAAGTGGGAAAAACATCCCTTGCATATTACGAAAAATGATCAATTAGAATATAATTGAGATAAAAATAAAATGGCACCAAAACAATAATGATGGATTGTTTAAAAAGTTAATTCATTAATGACGAGCTAAAAACAAACACGGAAAAATGGAGCACATTTAAATGCATTGTGTTTTTTGGGTTTCGGGGGGAAAAAATATTTCTTTTGAACTCAGCTCTAAAATGGTGAAAATGTATGCAAAGGGATTGTATTGCTATACATCAAACAAAAAACATAAATTATCTCCTAACAAAACTAATTAGGAAACAATTCTGTTGTTTAAAAACAGAATGCAGTCGGAACCAGCAAATATTGTGTTCTAAAAAAACATGTGGCACCCCAGAGAACATGATGCATTCGGAAGTGTGATTTCATTCCAATAAACAGGACATGACATAAATGAAAAACCATTACAGGCTATGAAATTGAATAGACTATATTATTATCCCTCACAGAAAAGTTTTTGTTGGCAAATTAAATATAGCATCTACCCTAACTAAGGCCTATAAATTTGTATATTAACAAATAAATATTAAATTAAATAAAATTAATTCATGTATTGAATTTTAATTTAATAAATATTTATGTGAATTAATACAGATGATACAACAATAATAATATAATAATTACATGTACTTTTTAAGTATTATAATTAAATAAATATTTGTGGAAATAAAATATTTATATGAAATGTAAATATGTCAATTAAAAACATACACATTAAAAAAGGATGTGTTGTTTAATATATGTGGTATTATTATTTTCAGTCAAGAAAGTATAGTCTAGGATATTATTCATTATTTATTTATTTTAAACAAATATTTATTAATAGTAATTTTTTTGCTAATATATATTTAATAAAATAATTAAATACTTATTAGTATAGTAGTAGTATTAAGTTGAGTTTGAACAAAGCATGAAGTGGTAGGTAGATACAGATGGAATCAATAACTGAAATATTTTTGTTGAGGTTACTCATGCCTGTACCTTTCTGTGTCAAAGACAGATAAATCCTTCTCAAATTTGTGTGCCAGGCTGAAGTGAGGGTGAATGCACTGTACTCCTTCGAGAAGAAAGGCCCTTGCTCCTCATTACCTATGACAAGATAAAGAAATTCACTTTGCTTTTCATTTAGGGCCTTCGTTTCTTTTTATGGATGTCTGCCTTCCCACTTTTACTTACTTCGCCTCACCGGCTGCCACGTAATAAATGATTATAAATTTTCACAGATGACCACCTCGTCTTTTTTATCCCTTCGCCAGTCCCCTAATGCACAAAAAGTTAGGGAGCGAGCACGCTCAAAATTTTCCTCCGCAAAACCCTTTTTTGTCTTTATTTATGACGTTGTCCTTGGCAAGGGAAATTTCAATGTACTGAAATGAAAACTATGATTAAAGGGACACAGTGTATGGGCAAAGCGAATGGGGCAGCTCTCCATCTCTGTGCTGTTATATATATATATATATGATGCTGGGTGACACTACTTCAGGAACAAATGGTGCTGACCGGACGAAAGGATGGCGTGACATCAATGGTTTTGGAGGGAAAAAAGCACTGAACAACATCCACAGCATCTGATTTTAGTAAGCAGTAATGAAAGGAAACAGTATCTATCTAGCCAACTAATTTATCCATGGAAAACACTTTCACGAAACGAGCGGCATTTGAGCAGGACCAGCCCTTCGCTGTTCAGGGTTGGAACCAATTTCTCAATTTAGTGAATAGCGCGGGGGACTTTGATGACGACATGAGGGGTATCAGGTGTGTGTGTGTGTGTGTGGTGCTGGTGATATTACAGAGGAGTTGAAGGCTAAGTTTGGGTTATGGTAGGGCAATCTTAAACAGAGGCTAGTTTGCTGGTGCGACACACAAGCACACAGAAACGCACAATTACACCAGCAAGCCAGATGACTGTCAAATCTGCTGTGGGTGAAAGGACTCCCAAGTGTGTGTGTGTGTGTGTGTGTGTGTGTGTGAGAGAGAGAGAGAGAAGCAGCCATTACAGCTCTGGTCTATTAAAATCACAAAATGACATTAATGGAAAAAGGATGGTTTTTTTCAAAGGGGGGGGTGAATGTTATAATTTATGTTTCTATATAAAAAAAATATATAAATCAATATATTCATCACATAAGTGTGTATATAGCAAAATCAATTATTTAATTATTAAATACAGGATGTGGTCAAGTGTTGGTCCTTTAGTTCCTGTTTGCCACTATTTGGTTCAGTTCCTGTTCTCATTTAGTTAATCATCATTCATTAGTTATCACCTGTGTTGTATTAATCATCTCATTTGCTCCTTAGTTGCCTGCCTTTTATAAGCCCTCAGTTTCTGTCATTTCTTTGTCTTGGATTAATGTTATTTTTCAATGGTTTATGTGGTTGATGCTGATTAAAAATACTCCTTTACTCCTACTCCTTCGTTGTGCGCTCACTACAACCACAACCCCGTGACAGAATCCAGGACCCGTCACTGACAACGACAACATAATTGGAGGAAGGAGCAAGGTTAATCGCCGTGGCACAGGCGAACCCCGACCCGATCGTCTACGTGAGGGCGTTCGTGCCGCTCGCCCTCGCCAGCTCCCTCGAGGGGGAAACCCTTGTGACACTGTTCTGGATAGGGATTACTTACCATCGCCCCGCGGAGCTCCCAGACACCACCAACCTCGTCTGGAGAGCCTCCTATCCTGATTCGGGACTCCTCCGCCGGCCGTTCCTCAGTCAAGCCCGCCGGCCGCGGCTTTCTCCAGCCCGCCGGCCGTTCCCGAGTCAAGCCCGCCGGCCACGCCTTTTCTTTGATCACGGATGTTTCGTGCAAGCCGCTGCCCACTTCAAAGTCAAGCCTGTAGGTCGTGGCTCACTTCTGCCCAGAGCTCGCTCCAGTGTCGGCTCCAGCCCCGGAGCTCGCTCCAGTGTCGGCTCCAGCCCCAGAGCTCGCTCCAGTGTCGGCTCCAGCCCCAGAGCTCGCTGCAGTGTCGGCTCCAGCCCCAGAGCTCGCTCCAGTGCCCGCTCCTCAAAAGCGCCTTGCTGTGCCTGATCCTCCAGAGTGCCCTCCAGTGCCAGCACCACGTAAGCACTAACCTGATCTCCAGTTCAGCCCAGGGAGGGCTCCGTATCTCCAGTTAAGCCCAGGGAGGGCTCCTGATTCCTTGTTTAGCCCAGGGAGGGCTCCAGTTCCCGAGTATAGCCCACAGAGGGCTCCTGTTCCCGAGTATAGCCCACGGAGGGCTCCTCTTCCTGAGTATAGCCCACGGAGGGCTCCAGTTCGGGCGCGGTTCGTTTAGCTGGCCCTGGCTCGGTTGGAAGAGGTGGGCTTTCTACTTTCTATCACTGCTGTGAAGTGACCACCACACAAAATATTAAGAATATCAAAAACTTTAGGAGTCAGCTGTCCACGGTAGTCCTTTAGATGTTAGCACAATAACACACTCAGCAAAATAGTGTAATTATCGTTATCGATAAAATTCCAGAAAACATCGAGATATTTTTTTTTGTCAATATCGCACACCCCTGCATGTATCCACTTGGCAGTTTTTTGTAACCTGTTTTTTTGGGACCCTAATGGTGTCGAGTTACGAATTTTTGATACTGATGCGATCAACTAATGTCCCATTGGGTTCGTTTGGCAGCCATCTTGAATTGATGTCAATGTGAGTGGCAAAAAAACGCCAATTTTCATAACTCCTGAACCACACAACATAAAAAGACAAATGAGCCCACTTTTCCATGTAATTCTGACACCAGGTCATTGTCATGGTACAACCACTCTTTATTGGTGAAAAACAGGCAAATAGCACATTTAGGCTCATAACGATGTAACTCAACTTTTCATGAGCTCTGAAAAACAGCCGTTTTGAGCTTTGTGACTATTAATTTTTAAGCTAATCCAAGAAGGTTTTAAATAGTTTATTTATCTTTATATGTAGAAGAATTTCTCAACCCATAAAGGAACACTTCATCCTTCAGTTTATCTGAAAACATTTTAAATCACCAAATGTGGAGATGCATGGTTTTCACTGGACACGTAGGATATGAACAATTGTAATCTGAAAAGTAGTACCTAAAGCTGTCAGATAAATGTAGTGGAGTAAGAAGTACTCCAGTACAGAAGTAGATGTAGCGAAACAGAAGTATGAAGTTGCCTAAAATGGAAATACTGAAGTAAAGTACAAGTACTTTGAATTTGTACTTAAATGGTTAGTTCACCCAAAAATAAAAGTGCTTGTGGTTTACGGCCCTCGAAGCATCATAGGTGATACGACTTTCTGTCGACGGGCTCAGCGGGTTATATAAAAAATTGGCTATTCCAAGCTCTATCATTGCAGTCAGCGGGTGTTGCAGTTGAACAGTCCACAAGTCGTCAAATAAAGCTCACGCATTCATAAAAAAAACGTACCACAGACGGCTCCGGGGGATGAATAAAGGCCCCCTGTAGCGAATCCATGAGTTTTTGTAAGAAAAATATCCATATTTCAATTGTAATAAACACTTTTCTCTCACTTTCATTATCTGTCATACGCGGATCCGTTCCGGCGGAAGGCATATGACGTAAGTGCAGCAAGCGCACCTTTGAGATATGCTAGTCTCGCGAGTTTATTTAATAGGAGCAAAGGAAGCAAAGTTTCCTTACTTTAGCAAAGGAAAACCAGTCTCCTCTTGGTTTATTTTGAAATCCTCCAAATCTTCAGTTTGTACTTCTAATTCCTGACTGGCGTTTTGTTTTGTTCTGTCTCCGCGTTCGTCATTAATCACACAACGTCGACGTCTTAAGTCATCCGCCGGAACGGCTTCCACGTACCACAGTTAGATGAAGTAAGAGAAAAGTGTTTATTACGTATGAAATATGGATATTTATCTTACAAAAACTCATGGATTCGCTACAGGGGGCCTTTATTCATCCCCTGGAGCCGTCTGCGGCAAGTTCTATTATGAACGCGTGAGCTTTATTTGACGACTTGTGGACTGTTCAACTGCAACACCCGCTGACTGCAATGATAGAGCTTGGAATAGCCAGGACAGTTTTTAATATAACTCCGACTGGATTTGTCTGAAAGAAGAAAGTCATATACACCTAGGATGCTTCGAGGGAAAGTAAAACACAAGCTAATTTAAATTTTTGGATGAACTATTCCTTTAATCACAGTTACTGAGTAAATGTACTTAGTCACATTCCACCACTGGTTAGTAAGTAGGCTACCAGAAATTACAGTTCCATGAAACTATACACATTAGGCATATGCAATAATTATATAAAAAATAAAAATGTACATACAATTAAAGAAATTAGCTAAATGTGTGTACATATTTAATTAAAATATTGATATATTTATTTATAATAATAATCACTATAATATATATACACATTTTTTTTTTAAATGATATATACATGATACTGTATATATATATATATATCTATATCATTGTAATCACCTTACTTCTAATTGCATGTAATAAATAAAAGTAAAATAAAAAGGAAATATGCATAAAAGCAAATAAATTACATATAATATTTATGCTATTTATGATCATTATAATAATTAATAAAAGCATATATTCACACGGTAACACTTTTATTTTAGTGGCCTACTCTCACTATTAACTAGTTGCTTATTTGCATGCATATTACAACCATTTTGTTTGTTTATTAGTACTTTTTATTAGTTGGCTGTTTGGTTGTTTATTAGTATGAGTACGTTAGTAGTATTAAAGCACATATTGATGCCTTATTCTGCATGACCATATTCTAGATCCCTCAATCCTCATAACTAAACTGAACAACAACCTTGCTAAATATTAATAAGCAGCAAATAAGGAGTTTACTGAAGCAAAAGTCACAGTTAATAGTTAGTTAATAGTGAGAACTGGACCCCAAACTAAAGTATGACCATACACATATATGATCTATTTAGATACGAAAAGTAAAACCTAATGGTGCTCAAAAATGTGACAGCAGATGATAACATTTAAGTCAGTTCTTTCCAAGGTCAGCAAACATGTGTCGTTAATGTGGTGCTTTAACAAATAAAGAGTGACTATTCTGTAGCTAATGGAATATCAAATGTTCTGGACACCCATTCTGACTTTAATCTTGGTAGGATTATGCACAGCAAACCCAAAGAAACGTCTCTTCTTGTCAAACTAAAGTTGATGTATCAATCTGGGTAGGGTCATGAGATCCAGGCTTTCTGTTTGTGTCAGACAGAACCTCCTGCATGTGGCAATAATTACAGAAATACGAGACAAAAAAGCTCTGGAAGGAAAGAAATCAGAGCACGAGAGAAAAAGACGCGTTTCACGCTTTTTTTAAGAGACCTGCTAATGTCTCTGACGCCCTCCAGAAAAACAGTTTAATTAAGTTGTATACACAACGTTTACTTTAAGTGCCAGCAGTCTTTTAAAAAAGGGCCAAATGTCAGCTTTGGGTCTTGACGCTGATGTACTGCACAACCTCCAAACCAGAATACATTTGGATGGTGAGAATGTCAGAGAGGGTTCAAAACCAGGCCCAGCTGTGAAACACAGAGCTTGGCGGTTTTACTTCATGAGAACATGAACGAAAGTTTGAAAGTGATGTAGACTTCCTAATGTTAGCCCCCCAAAAGTCTAGATTAGGTCTAAAGACCCCCTTAAAGAAAATTAGATTTGAGAGTTACAGCAAAAGGAAAGATTACAAATAAACAACTTTTTTTCATTGATTAAAATGTCTAATTCAGATTAACACTGAGCTTTCTAAAGTTGTCGTCTAGTGTTTTGATGTGTTCTGTTTCTAATTTGTAATTTCCACCCTAGAGACGGCTATTAAAGGTACACTGCCAAATAAAAACGTGAACTGGTTCTTACGTGGATTTGATTTCACCCCTGGACTTTTTGACATATTAATTAGCGGGTTAGAGGCTGTAACACTTGCCCTTTACAATTATACCCGTCAATGACAAAATAATTGTATTCGATCTATCAACACATAGCCAAAATTATTAGTATTAAATGTATACGCCTGCACAGGGTGGTCTGACTCACTGGTGAAATAAAGAAAACTAACGCTCTGAAAATCCAGAAAGGTCCTGGAAGGAGGCAGGATAGCAGGGTGGAGCAAGTGGGATCTGAAAAAGAGTGAGGGAGCGAGAAAAGGTCAAATAAAATGATATTGTTTGCCAGTGCCTGTCCGTGATTAAGTCGCCGCTATGATGGTAAAGTGTTCCAGGTTAAAAGTAAAAAATACAAAATTGCAACCCGTCTGGATACCAATGTTATATTAGTATGAATGAGATACTATTATCATTTTTATTATTTGGTTTTTAAGCAATGCATAAAATACACCTCACAAAGAAGTCCCTTTCAACCCAAGCAGCTTTCTGTTGGTCAACACGATGAATCTACATGACCAAATTGAACCAGTTGCATAATGACTAGGGATGGAACGATTACCGGTTTCACGATAAAATGCACTGACGGTTAGTATTACCGTTTAAAATTTAATTATCATCAAAACCGTGTTTGATTATCGCGCTTTTGAAAACTCGCGGTAAATCCTGTCCAGCCAGCATCAGTCTGACGCAGAAGCAGCATGCAGTGTTGTTGTTGTTAATGTTTTTTGCACGAGACGAAATGGCGGAAGGCAGTTGACAGTGCTCGGGAGATTTCTCAGCAATCTAAGAGGACCAAATCGGTGGTCTGGTCGTATTTTGGCTTTTACAAGAGTCCTGAAGGCAATTTAATCGAGGACGGTCACCCTGTCTGCTGATCTTGCAATAAGAAAGTCGCTGCAAAAGGGGGAAACGCATCAAATTTGCTCAGTCATCTTCGTGACCACCACCCACTGTTATATAGCGAATGCAAGGTAACTTTTACCTCAATACCAAAACTAAATAAAAAATATTGATTAGAGATTAAATAATTTCATTATCTCACTTGTTTAACGCAAAGCTTCTGCGAAGAAAAGTTCTCAGCAAGTGGCTTTGAGCCAAGACGAACGAACGTTCAAACTATAAGGTTGACATTTAAGGGATAATGTATTGTATATTGATAGTTAACTTATTACATGGATTTTTTTTTTGTTTACCTAAAATAATATATAAATACAGGGATATGAAATATTGAATTGAGATTAATGTTTTGAAATCTTACCTGTTTATAAATCTATTATGAACAGTGTACAAAACAATCGTCAGGACAAAATAACTACAGCAAAATTATAGTACTATTAATACTAAATTCCTCTGATTTCAATTTCAATACAATCAAAAACTGAGACGCAAAATGGCAAGCTGCATTTGAATGAAACGAGAAAGCGCGTCCGCGCCTCTGCGGTGATACAACAGACATGGGCGAATTCCAAACAGAAGTGAGCATCACCTATGCCCTACGAAGGGCAGAGCCCTTGAAGTGTGTTCTTTGAAGGGTGCAGGGTATTACTGTCTCGTATAAGCGTTTGAAACTCCCTCGGCGAAAGAAATGACTGACCAAATGTTACCTTGACAACGCTGCGTGTGCATGCAGCATTCAGAACACACTACTCCATCAGTTGTTGCAAATAAATATTTCTTCTCATTGTTATTATTTTATTCAAATATTGTCTAAGTGTGTCTTATTTAACATTAAACATTTTCAAACTAAACTTGCTTAACCGTCTTAAATCATATTCTATCACTGACAAAAATATTTTGTATTACATTAAAATAAAGACAAATTTAATTAGCCTGTTCTATTTATGTTTGTATGTGAACTCGAAATCAACCCCAACTTTGCTTTAAAAAGCATCACAAGATCTCCTAACCGAAGATCACATGATCTTCAAGTGATTTATTATTATTATTATTATTAGGGCTTCATGTTAATGTTCATTTAATGTTTATGCTAAAAAAAGTGCATATAGCTGCCAATTGTATTAGTTGTTTGTTAATTTTCAAATATAAAACTTATTGAAAACTTATATGTTTTCAGTGTGAATCAGTTCTTTTTGAACATTTTCATCAAATTTTAACAAAACCGTGATAATATTGAAAACCGTGATAACTTTGGTCACTATAATCGTGATATGAAATTTTCATACCGTTACATCCCTAATAATGACTGGATTTTACTCACAAAAATGAGCAAAACTAGAATGTTCTAGCAAGGTTTTCTCAATGTTATGAACAAACGTTCTTCCAGTAACATTAAAACAATGTTCATTCAATGTTATCTGGACTTTAATAATGTTCTCAAAACAGTATTTATGCCATTCATTAGGGCTGTCAAAATGGCTAAAAAACTAAATTTGAATTTTGTACTTAAATATTATCAAAATTTTAATTATATTCGAATTTAAAATGTATAATTTCAGTTAGGGTGAAGAAAAGTTTTTGGCTTCTCTCCTGAGGCCACAAGAGGGCACATCGAGCAAAATATTATGCACGTTTATTCAAAGCATAATTAAAATAACACGACTATCTTTGAAAAAAGTGCATAATGTTTAAAATAATTATTATAAACTTTATATAATAAAGTTGCTTAAACAATTAGAAAAAAAACAGCATCATGCATATGTATAGTTTAATACAAAGGACCGAAAACCAATCACACAGAGTACATTTCTCATTTAAAAACATGAGATACAGTGGGATGGGAAAACCGCCATAAAGTCTTGAGACATGTTTCTTTAAAAGTTGGACTTACATTCATTTTACATGGCTTTCTAAACACGAGGCTCTCTTTTGCAAGACGCGAGTGCAACGGTGATAGATGACCCTCTAGAAAATGTGCGAAATATGTGCTCTGTGTGAACGGCATGGTTTCAGTTTTGACGTAAACAAGATCTTCTCCACATTGATTGTTCTCTTTTTCTGCAATATTCTGAATGAACAACGCAGCAGCGCCGCATCTAGTGGGTTCAACTGGACAGGCTAATAAAAGCAGTAAAATGCAATGACCCTTACATCGTCATCGCATCTCGTGCACCAATGATCAGGCTGCCTGACGCAGACCTTAAATTCGAATGCAACATTTTTGCATTCGAATGTGAATTTTTAATTTGACAAATATTCGAAATTCACTTTTTTTTTTTTGACAGCCCTATCGTTCATGGAGCATTTTTCTGAAACATTTTAGTTGGACATTTGTCTAAACAGAGTGTATTATAATAGTTCTTATTACTAATGTTCTCAAATGTTTGCAAAATTACCTCTAACATTCACAATAACCAAGAAAAAATGTTTAAATTTTTTTTTAAAAACTGGGTATTTGGTGCTGATAGCCTTGTGGGCAGCACGCTGACTGTTGCGCTCGGGTGGTCTGGCTTGGGAAAAAAAAAAAAAAAAATAATTTTTTAAAAAATTTTTTTCTATATTGTGAACATTCAGAGAACATTAAGAATTGCCATTGTCATAACTGTCTGTAATGTTGGCAAAACCAGTCTTAGAAAATGTTTTTGTTAAGCTGGGTCCACACACACAAAAAAAGCGTTGTTATGGGCACAAAATGTTTCTTTCTAAAGTCAGGTTTATTGTTTCAACGCCAAATTTGGTCAGAATATGATTTGAATTCAGTATTTAACTTGTTAATTAAAATTTATTTTCATTTTAAATTGAATCAATAAAAGTTGCTAATCAACAAAAGAAAAAAGAAAATTGAATCATTTTTATATTCCACTTTTTCCCCATTGCAATGTGAAATGTTTTTCCATAATTTTTGTGCCCGTCAAGTGTGATTGCTTATAAAAGTAAAAGTGATCTGAGGTATCATTCAAGCTGCAAGCAAAAAACAACATGACCATTAATCAGCAAAGTTTCCCAAAAAATCCAGTCATGTCAACAGAAACTAGGGCTGCACGATAAATCGAATGCGATATTTAACGCGCATCTTGTCAGAAAGCAGGTTCTGTAATCAGCGGTAAATCTCCCTCACCTGCGGGCTTTCACATTGAGCAACATTAACTACACAGAGCCGTTGTTCACTGACTAGCTGCGCCAAACCACGTTCATATTCGTGCGATTTTTGGCGCAGCTCGTCAGTGAACAACGGCTCTGTTAGTTAATGCTGCTCAATGTGAAAGCCCGCAGGTGAGGGAGATTTACCGCTGATTACAGAACCGGCTTTCTGACAAGATGCGCGTTAAATATCGCATGCGATTTATCGTGCAGCCCTAACAGAAACCTACGCAATCAAGATTTTGCACACACAAGTTCAAGTGGGTCACACAGATTCACCTCAGCTGTTTGGTTTGAAAGTAACTGCAGTGTGAGCTGTGCTTCATACATCATTATACTACTGACAACAGACAACTGACCTTTTTTTGCCTGCAAAACTGGTGAAAATTCGCTAATCTGACCGCACCTTTATCCAAAATGTGAGTGAAGGGGAGAGAAACACAGAGGCAGAATGAGTGTACATAAGGCCCTCTCAAAGCAGGGAGGAGCTGAAAACCAGAAAGCGAGAGCGTTGGAGGGATACCCACAGGCCACCCAGCAGCCAACAGAAGAGGCAGAGAGCAGTGTGAGGCAGTCAGGGGAGGCGGGGAGAGTTATTAACTTAGCCCTGAAAGCCCTTCTTAATATAGGGTCCAGCGGTGATAGCTAACAGAGCCTGGCAGAGGTGACAGCTCTTGGACCTGCTTGAGGAAATCCAATTGAGAAGCAGCCAAGAGGAACAACAAGCGCAAAACAGATGTTCCCTGCTATCGCAAAGCGCAACTCGCATATACAGCAGAAACACCCTCTCTGCTCTCAAATTGGTCGCAGAAAAAAATAACAATCGGCATCATAACAGCCACATTTCTGTGCCTTTCCAGCTGTCTATTACAAAGTCAAACGACTCGACTATTCAAAGGTTTAATATCTCGTTATACACTGAATGGATGCTCAGATGCATCTGAAGGTTAGTCATCACAAGATCACACATTCAGACTTGAGAAAGCTGTAAAAATATGATAATAGAATAGACATTTGTAAAGAAAATATGGTATTATGCCATTTCAGAGGACAGTTTACTAAGCAAATCCTCAAAGGCCAAACTATTTTGTGTGATATACTCTTAACTGAAACTTGAAAGCTGATATGATGGAGGAATTTCGAACCTCTAATGGATGAAAAGAAAAGAAAACTTGCATTGTATTGCGTACAAAGCTTTATAATTGAGCTCACCCAAAGTGTTTGTCATATTTATTGTTGATAAGATAATGTAATTTTACTGAATTGACTCACTCTATCATTATGAGCTAGTACAAACCGATTCATTTGACGTCCTGCACAGCATTTTTTACAAATCTGTTTCATAAATAGCATGTTAGTTGCATTAAAGCATTTCTGAATATTTTCTAATTTTACAGCTTGTATTTAGTGCACATTTATTCACAAATGAGATCAAGAATAAAAAAATTACAATGTTTTTTTTCGAAAATATAATTTATAATAATTATATAATTTTTTGTCATTTTATTTTAATATATATGTAAATGTATAGAAATTGTAAATAATTATGCTATAATAATCATAATAAACTGTTAAATTAAAATATTAAATTGTATACAAAAAATTAAATACTTTGACATAACCAGGCATTTTATTTGTAAATAAAATATTTATTATTGTAACATACATATTATATTAAAAAATAAATTATAGAATACTGCATAATAAATAACAGCATAAATAATATAATAAAATATACTTAACCACACAATTTAGCATTGTTTGTTTAAATAAATTATAAAAAACCACATATTGTCCTGTGTGCATTATGTATTATGATGTTAATAATTATAGTATATATTAAAATAATTATAATAAACTGCATAATTAAATAGAAATTGTGTAACAAATTATATAGCTTGCATTTTATTTTTTAAATTGCATAAATTGTATAATGTATATATATTAAATCATATAAGGAATGATAGCAACTATACATAATTACATTAAATCTTGACATCCAGTGTATTTCACTATTCGTTTGTTTTGTGCGTTCAAGACTAAAATGAAAGAAAAAAAAAAGGCACGACACTAAGAATCCAAAGTAACTAAACACCAAAAGCTCATGGCCCACATGTGTGCAGAAGAGAGAGAGTGAATGGTAAACAAATTCGCTTTTAAACAAGACAATTTCACATTGCATGCTTCGAAGGGCCAAGTCAAACATCCTTGCAGAAAATTGATACAAACTCTTAACACATGGGTCAAGCCACACTTTTTGAACTTGAGGAGAAAAGGGGGTCCCGCGTGCCAAAAAACTGTTTAATTAAAAGTACTTAGGCATCCAACAGACATTTCTGAGTGCCCCCGCTGTCAGAACGCATGAGACCGCCCTGCCAATCTCAAATTCTAATTACATACTTTCCACTGAAAGCAAGAAAAATGTCAGGCTTCACACGGCTAAGACGGAACAGCTGGGACCGGGGATCTGCTCGGGCCCAGATCTCTCTGAGTTGGCCTCCTCAGATGCGAGCAGAAAATCTACTGTTTAAAAACACAGCAGCTCAGTTTTGTGTTCAAGATCACGCACCTGCAATCATGCATTTGGGCATAATTTGATGTACTAGATGTACTGTAAATAAGGTTATTTGAAGCTAAATATTATTGCAGGTTTTTAAAATAACATTTTTTATTGCAACAGCAATACAGATTTGATTTAGAAAAAAATCATGCCTCTTGCACAACAAAAACCCCATCTATAATAGAGGCTGCTTGGAAAGGGTGTCTGGGAGTTGTCTTGTTTTCTTCTTCAGATTTGTGTGGGCTGGGGGTTAATGGCACATGCCCGAGTCGTGCCACATGCGGTTAAGACACTTTACACCGAGCGCATCAATCCTTATCCAGCATAACTCGGCGCGGACGTCACATGCATTTAGGGTCGACCACGAGTCTCGGGAGTCCTAAGTGAAAACGAATGGTAGTTCATCGACATGAGCACTTCATTCGTCTTCGTTTTCCAGTCTCTTTGTCTGTTTCACAGTCTGTGTTTTTAGACTTCATCTCCTCGCCGCTGTGAAATAGTCTTCGTACTGTCTGATCATTTTAGCTAGACACATCCTTCCTGCAAGAATACTAATATGTATATTATTATGTGGTTATGTTATTTATTGTTGGTCTGGGTCGACTAAATGATTCACAAATGCATTAAAAATGCAATTCACAGATAATCATTTGAATAGACATCACCTATGATGTTTTTTTACCCCCAATTTCTGAATTCAAAATGCATTTAGTTTTATTTTTGTGGGGCTTAAAGGAAAAACCATCCTGATTGTGTAATTGGCCAAACAACGCACAGAAAACAAAACAAAAATGGAAAAAAAAGTTGAAGTTTTATTAACAAAATATATTTTAATATTTTTAAAAACAGTGTCTGGCAAATCAAAGTCGGTGTGGTGTAACCAACATGCAAAGCCTTAGAATTTTATTGTCATGTGAAAAATATAAATCCTAAAAATGGAGAATTTTATTACAGAGAAGATTCCTTATGACTGTGTCAAGGGTCATTGGGCGGTTTAAGAATATCACACATTTTGACCTTTTCATGAAAAAGCAAGATTAATTTGGGTCAAGTGAAATAACATTCAAGAAAGATTTCATGAACATTATGATTAAAAAAATCTGCGCATTCAAAATCGTAAAATCTCAGGGCATTAAAAGCCTCTGAAAAATTTATTTTTTATTTTTCTTCATGAAACTCGAAACATTTTTAGCAAATTAAATTCAAAATAAAATAAAACAAAATTAAATTAAAATTTTAATAGAAAAAAATTAAGTAAAATAAATTTTTGTAACCAAAAAGAATACAAAGACTGCAAACCTGGCACTTGCTTTTAGATTTTAATTAAAAAAATGAATTTGTCCTATTTCGTCCCTTCATTTTTCATTGACCTCACATAAACTTAAAGTTGAGTCTTTTGGGTATGAAGAGGTGAAAAGCCTTAAAACTGACTACCATAGAATTCAAAACTGCCAGTGAACCAAACTCAACTACTTGCCTTTTTCCCAGGGCTAATGAGTCCAGTTGAGACGAGTTTTGACGCACTTCAAGCATTAAGGTGGTTTTAAACCTGAACTGAGCCCAACTCAAAGGCAGATGATTGGCACATGCTTTGACTTAATGACGATAATTACTTAGAAAAACAAAGCAGAAGACCACATCTGCACAGTGTAAAAAGACCAGCTCTGCAGCCGAGAGCCAAGCTGTCAGTGGCCCTGTGCTTTTTCCCACCTAGGGTGGATAACTCTCAACACAAGCCACCGAAGCGACAAGAACCAGATTAATACGAATCAACATATCCTTGTAAACAATCGTTAGGGGCCAGGCAGCGGGAGACACATCACAAAACGACAGTCCCGCCACACAGGAAGGGCAAAAGGGCTGAAATGTGAAACTACTCCTGTTTTCATTTTCTTTACATATTTTTCATTGTTTCGCACTAGATGAAATTGATTTTTTTTGGGGGGGGGGGGGGGTGTATTTAAGGAGAATGTGCACGGATGACTTCACGGCGAAATTTTAAGACAAACCAATTATTAAAATTCTAAAATTCTAGTCAACAAGCATGTCTCACAATTAGGATTTCTTTCAGATGAAATATTTATTTAAAAGGAACATGGGCATGAATAATACCTTGTTTATTTTGGATTTCATTTCCATGAAGAAAATAAACTGTTTGTAGGAATGCAAGTTTTGTCTTCTTGCTGGTAACTTTTTAAAATGTATTTTAATTTGTTTCTTAAAATGCATGGTACCATTGTGTAAACGATGATGAAAAAGGAGAAATCTTTCCTTTAAAATTGAAGTCAAAATTCAAGTTTGTAGGAATGCAATCTATTTATTTATTAGATTTAATGATTCAAAAATGATTAGTGGGGTAATCATCAAACAAAATAATAAAAATAATATTATGAAGCTTCATTAAAGGTTATTTCACATGACCTGAATTAACCTTTTTTTTCATAAAAAGTTAAAAATGTGTGATGTTCTTAAAAAGCCTTGACACATCATGAGATTCTACAATATTTTCTCTGTAATATCATGTCTTGTTTTGTGGTTTTTATTTCCAGATGACAATAAAATGGCTTTGATGCTGGTTATACCACACTGACTTTGATTTGACAGACAAGTTTTAAAAAAATTTAAAAATAATAACTGCTTCATAACTGTAATTGAAAAAAATTAAAATAACTGTAAAGAAATGATAATAAATAAAAAAAAACATACCAAACCCACTTGTTCTTTTTTTTAAAGAAATGCAGTTTTGATGCTGCTAAAAAGACATTATTTTGTGTATTTGGTGTAATGAAATGTTTATGCGGTTTAAAGTAAAAAAAAAAACATTATTTTCCCCATACTGTACATTATTGTTCTCCTCTATGCCCCTGCCTTCTGAAACGCGTCGATTTTTACAAAAGCTCATCGGTCTGAAAAGCGAGATATAGTCTGATTGGCCAGATATCTAGTGTGTTGTGATTGGCCGAATACCTCAAGCGTGAGACGGAAATGTTACGCCCCTTAACATACTGTTGATGCCGTGTCCCAGCCGGAGCGATGAGACAAAAACATTAAACCCATTACAAACGAGGCATTTGTATCATCCAGTGGGGACATAATTACTGATTATAATGACTTATACTGTCTTTTTACGCGTTGCATTGCATCGCGCCGCGTAAACATAAAACTCTGTCTGCATTTGTGATCAGAGAAATGACAAACAACAAGTGCTACTCTACACTGCCCAAAACTCGGGTTTGAATCATCAGTGGCAAATCCTTTAAATGAAAACGTACTTACAGTCTGTGAGTCAGACTGCCGGCATTTTAGTCTAACATTACTCTTCCAGGATCAGTAAACAGTCTTCCATAAAATGTGCTGCACACATCTGGTTATTTGGGTTGAACTGTTCTGGAACATTTTTGTAAATACAACTTAACCACTGATTTATTGTCATGTCCATTTTTGGAAAGCCAAAAACAAAGTAGTTTCGCTTTCACAACGAAAAACACAGCGGCCTAGCGTGAGGGGAAAGCCCCGGCTTAGCGTGCGCTGATGACGTCGGATAGCGTCGAGCGAAGATGCGGCGTAGCGTCGCTGAGGCGCGGGGGGTCGAGAACGGACTGCGCCCGGCGGAATGCAACGATATGAGCGGCAACCACTGTGACCCCAGGCTGGACTCGCTTTGTCCATGGTGGAAAAGTTGATAGGATTCCTCAGCGACCTGCACGGATCAGCTTTAGGCATGACGAAACGGATATCGTCCTCTTTTTGGAAGACCAAACAAAGTAGTTTCGCTTTCCAACAAAACACACAGCGTCTTCACGAAATGGCTGCAGCGTCAACAATACTACAACGAGAATAAAAGTTACACCTTCTTTCTTTGCGTGAACATTTGGGCGGCGTTATGCAAATCTTCCCACATAGTGAGGTAGATATGTGGGGGCGTGTTAGAACGAGCCGTTTTAGGTAGGTGTGGCTGACTCTGAACTTTTATAAAGAATATCTCTTTAGGAAAGGAAAAATTGAAATCGCATCATATGACCCCTTTAAAATTTATTTCTTTCTTTATTTTTTTTGGTTCACGGCCAAGAAAATCTGTGATTTCCCTTTATTTGTTGTCAATAAATAAATCTTAGCACAGATTTCTGTTTGATTCAGTTTTAAGACAAACCAACGATTAAACCCGTTCATTCTAGTCAACAACAAGCATGCCCCACAATTGGGATTTCTTTCAGATGAAATAATGATTTAAAAAGAGCACGGCCATGAATAATACATATCGTGTTTATTTTGGATTTTATTTCCATGCAGAAAATGAATTGCTCACTGGTAAATTGGCATCAGCGTTTGACAGCCTTTACGGAAGAAAAGAGAAGAAGAGGAAGAGCTTTTCTCTTGCCCGGACTGACCCAGTTCTTGTTAATTATCTGCAAAGTATACATCAAAGCCCACCAAACAGTCCACAGCACTCAGATTAAACCAGATTTAAAAGGCATCCACACAAGCCGCCCATCTCATGAACCTATATCAACTGAAATTACAAATGAAGCCGTCATTGTTTCAATGTAATTTGGGTGTCGGAGTTGTTTCTGACACCACAGGTTGAACATGTGAGGGCCGTGTTGTTGTAAGAGGGGTTGCGAGGTCGTCCCCAGCAGGTCATGTGATCCTCAATCTCCTGCCAGGGTAGCCGAGTGATTTGCTTTCCTATGACACAAACTATTACTACACAGAGCCGGCAGGTAATTATAAAGCAAATAAATGCGGGTGGGTGCCAAACGTGACAGGCTCTTTTGGTGGTACGTTTGAGCTGTGGAATTCCCTTTCCTCTCAACAGGAAACAGGTTATTCGCAATGATTATTCGTCGCTTTATGGCCAGATTTCAGCATCAAAGTGCCATTTCTCTTAATGTGGGTAGGGTCCAATCTCACACTTCATGCCATATATATAGAAACATTTGACGGTGACGAGTTCTAATTATTATGTTTGAGCAGCATAAGTCAAAGGTTTAAAAAGACAGAAAATATATAATACATTATATATATATATATATATATATATATGAGATAAATGTGTGTGGTTTAATTGATTGTGGGCGGTTTTATTTTGTTTGTTCTTTAAAAGGATGTCTGCCAATTATTGTTTGATTAAATTATAAAAAATAAAAAAAGTGGTCTATATTATATAATATATTTAATTAAACTTAAGAGACAGTATAAAAAAACTTAAATTCAAGGTGAAAAAAAAAAACATTAATTGAATCGTATATGACTTTGCATTTAAAGCATGATCAGTATGAAAATAGATTGAAACGCTTATGTAAATTATATGTTAGTATTGCTCAGACTTAAAATACATATAGTTAAATCAGTGTTTCCCAACCGGGGTGCTGTCTGTCGAGAGTAGGGGTGCCATGTAAAAAAAATCATTTTTTTATATTTTTAAATTGCTAAAATGTTCAAAAAAGCATCTATTATATAATATCCATTTCTGATGTCGCAATAATTAGAGATGCACCGAAATTCCAGCTGCCGAAAATTAGTTCACCGCTCAGGTTTCACTTTCACGTGGAGTGACGCTCTGCGTATTATCCCGCTCTATGCGTGCGCTCCGCTCAGTCGCTCCACTCATATAACTTACCGTTCATGCTCATCGGAACAGCAAAGTCCACTCAAAAATGGAGCCGACAGGAAACCTCGATGTAGTACAGTATTGTTTCTGTCTGCAATAGCCTTACTGTGTTGTAACATGGTGTGGTATAGCCTATGGGCAACTCTGGTAAAAAAAAAAAAGGTAAATATCTTAACTGTCGTTATTTTTTATTTGTGCTATAATTATTAATTTCTTTATTTGTTCTTAATTTATTACTGACTGCTTACTTGTCATTTTTCATTCAATTCAAAGTTTGAAATCTCGTGCTACTGCACCAAAATTACCACACTGTAAAATTTAAAAAACACTGAGTGAGCAAAAAATTGTGACATAGCTAGTTATAATGGTAATTAAATAATGTTTACATATGTATAAAAGCCTACATTAAAATCTGTCATATAAATTGGTCTCTTCATTAGAAATTAGCCTACTGATTGGCCACCATTGATGGACAAAAATGTTTAATAATATAAAAATATCTGTATGACAGTATATTCTGCAGTTCTCCCCTGCTGTACCGAATATCTATACTTCTCAAATTATCACATTGAAGTTAGAAATTCAAATATTGTGACAAAATTAATTTTGTAGGGTGCCACAAGTTTGTTAAAATTTCCAAAGGGTGCCGCGACTAAAAAAAGGTCGGGAAACACTGGTCTAGAAGGTAGGTTTATTATACTTAACTAAACTTAAAACTGAAACTAAAATAATTTAAAACTTACCTGAAATAAAATAAAATAAAAAATAAAATGTTTTATTTCAGGTAGCTGCCAAGACAATATTTCTCATTTTAATTTAGTTTAACCTGATGAACTAAAATAACTAAAACTGAAATAAAAAAAATTATAAAAACTGAAATAATTAATAAAAACTATATAGATATAAAAAACTACTAAAAATGACAAAAATGCACAACAAAATTACATATTTTACATACTATAAAATTAAAACAGAAAATATAAAAATAAAATCTGATTCAAAATATTAATAAATAAGAAATCATAAACGATACTAGTTAATACTGCTAGAAGGGTCATAAATCAAACTGTGCACAAGGCACAACTAATATCACATCTAAAAGCTTTGTGTTTCTGCTTGTTGAGACTCAGTGAGCAGAATATTTGTGTAGCAGACTGAATTTTTAACAGACATTTGTCTGTGTTTTCCCCGTCTTAAACAATTCCACTTGAAAAACATTTCCCTGACTGGGGGTTTGGGGACCGGCTGACCATGGAGCCAGAGGGAGTGAGAGACGAGCTGGACACCTGTCTTGACTGAGGGATTCCTGTCCTGTTTTTGTTTGTTACAGAGACTTTTTAAAATTAGACCCTCGTCTCTTTGTGCTGGGTTTACGGCGCTCTTCCAGGTTGCCCTCTCGTTGACCTCAACTTGCATCCATGTCAAAATAATTTCCCAAAACACTGTTAAAGTGTTCAGGAGGTGTTTGTTGAGACTGTTGAAACAGTGTTTGAATATGGAGTCCAATGCTTTTCATTTCCCATTAATATTTCTATTCTAATCTATTCTTGCTTTGAGAACCTTTACAAGAAAAGAGACTAAGTCTAATAAATTGTATGTAATGAAATTTTTCATTTAAGTACATTAAAAAACACCTACCAATTGGGATCGAATTAATTAAAATAATAATAATTTCTGTTAAATAATTTAGGTAGTTGAATAGGTAATTAATATTTTAAAAAGCATACAATTTAATTCTTTGGTTGAAGGATCCAACCTTAAACACCCAAAAAACCTGTCCTGAGTTTGTGACCCCAAACCCCCTTTAAACTCTCAAAGTTATTGATAGAGTTGAAATTATGAGCGTATAATGATATGGACAATGCATGGTGAGGGCCTATTATATACCGGTAATGGATAGCACTGAGATTTTGAATGATATTGCACTGAGATTGGATGACGGAGGGTCGTGCGATTTATGACCAAATGAAGCACCTCCACTTCCCCCCACCCCATCCTCACCGAAAGCTATTTATTTCCAGCAGGATAGAGAAGCACATGGTGGTGTTTATGGTTCCAGAGTTTGTAAATAAGACAGGATTAATCAACGAGTTTTGGGGTCATCTGAATGGGATAATGTTGCTTTCACTTTGTAATGTTATTCGCAGATAAATTAAAATGTGTATCTATGTATGTATGCATATAAAAACACTTTGAAATGTTGTAATTCATCCCAACCCACTCAAGAATGTCATCCAAGTCGCTTCAAGTCATACACACCTAAAAACTAGAGCGCATTAGCATCAGCGGTTCGCCCACTCAGTCGCGAGTTACTGTCATTACCGTTAGTTAGTTACTACAGCCAACAGTTTGCTAGCTAGCTGTGCCTTCATCACAGAAATGCATATTACCTGGTTGCGATAATTTACAAAACAGCTTGGTCTCATAGCATTCATTCAGGTTGTAGCTGTATTTGACATTAGCGAGAGACGGCAGCTTTCCCGCGAGTGGGT
Organism: Sinocyclocheilus anophthalmus; assembly: GCA_018155175.1. Taxonomy (NCBI): domain Eukaryota; kingdom Metazoa; phylum Chordata; class Actinopteri; order Cypriniformes; family Cyprinidae; genus Sinocyclocheilus; species Sinocyclocheilus anophthalmus. The sequence goes on from JADLZN010003226.1 coordinate 169,059, forward strand.
GTTGTTTCAGCGTCGACAGAGGACATGCCTCCAGCGTTTGAGAACAGAAAATACTAGGGATGCTCCGATCAGGATTTTTGCAGCTGATACTGAGTACCGATTTCTTGTCATGGTGATCGGCAGATACCGATTCTGATGCTTCAAGCTTTAAATAGACGGTTTCATCTGCGCACGCGCCTGGCCCGAAGTTAAAATCCACGGTTCTCGGTACCAATTTCGGTACCAAAGCAAAACACAAAAACATGCTAATTAAAAAATGTGACTATACTTTCATTTAATCCAAACTGTGTACTTATTTAATTTTAAAGGGCTTTTAAAACCTGCTAAAGTTATCCAGCCAAGAATAACAACTAAGTTAGCAAAAAAAAAAAAAAAAGCCCAGAACTGCTTTTCTGATTGATATGCCACAAACAATGTTAATGATTAACTACTCTAATAATAGCAATGTTCATGCCAATCCGACATTCAAATTAAAATATTGAATAATATTCATGCAGTGTTTCCCACAAACTTGCACTTTATTTGTGGCGGCATATATATGCAAATTCATTCTCTGCCAGCAGGAGGCGATGTTGGAGTGGGAGAGATAGAGGTTTCCCCAGTAAAGGCTGTAATCAAATAAGCACTGCACTCACAAACTGCTCAGGCATTACAAGCAAGATGAAATGAAAATGACATCCAAAATTTTCTGAAGACAGTCAGTTTCCTTCAGAAATGCAGTGATATAAAAACACCCGCACCGGATTTCGACTTTGACACATGCAGTGCTCATATTTATTCAACAAAGTCAAAGCCTTTTTGAAAATCTATTTGTGGCGGTCAGTTTTGATATTGTGGCGGGCCGCCACAAATAAATCAATGTTTGGGAAACACAAATATAAAAAATGTAAATGAAACTTACCTGCTTGAACTCTCATTTGATCTGGGTGTCTGTCTTTAAAGTGTTTTGTTAATTTGATGTGTTATGGTGCCCTGAGCACGGCACCGAACCCAAAAACTGATCCCGGGCGGCCGCAGCTAAAGGCTTGCCCACTGCTCCGGGTATGGGTAACCATACTTGGCCAGATGTCTCGTCACTTTCCTCATTTTGAGGTCGCCATGTCTCAGTGCTTTTTTGAAGAGATTGCATCTGCGCACACTTCGGATAGCGCATCAAGAACCGGGTCGACCGGGTACTCGGTACCACCGGTACCTAAGAAAACCTGGTACCGTAAACGTTTTCATTTTTTTAGTACCGACTTGGTACGGAAGTACCGGGTCTTTTGACAACATTAGTCATAGCATTTCCACACCGGCGATGACATGACAAATTATTTGTCCCCACGCATCATGTACGTCATCACGCGTTGACGTCATCAAATTGCGATCGGTTCGTGTGTGTATATATATATATATACAGTATATATAAAATATGGAATGATCAAAAAGTCTAAATGCGGAAAAAAAAAATTAAATGCCTTCAAAAATTTATTAATAGTTTCTACATGGATTTTTGCTGTTGTTATAAAATATGCAAATAAAGTAATTTTATACTCAGCGCTCTAAATAAGAATGATTTGTTTGTCATGTTGTTTCCCTCACTCAAAACGACAAAGTGTGGCCAATGAAAAAGGCTTGTCAACATTATTCCTTTTATTGATTTAACAATAAAGTCCTCTGGCTTAAGTTTTATGTTGTTATTGCCGCCTATTGAAAATACAATGAAACATGGAAGGGAAAAAATCACGACAGGAATTTCACATAAGGCCATCTAGGACTCAGAATGCCCTCTGGATAAAGTGCGCCTGTTATATTCTTCAAATTTTCAAGGGCGTTCCTTAGAAAGCAACCGTGCCAATGAAATTACGAATGTATCCTCAATCAAAGCAACTTCAGATGGTAGAATGTTTCATTCACCGCCCCATGCGGTCTGCATTCATATGAGCACACGACGTCTCTGCTTCCTTTTAAAAACCATGGGCCACACCGAAGTATTTAAGAGCTCACAACGTCTATATGAAGCACTTAAACACAAGGTCTGCGGCACTGAATGACTCAAGCACCCTGGATACAACGGCGGTACGTTCTCAACGCATGACAAAACAAACAGAAAGTGTGCGGCATAAAAAACGTAAGGCTCATTGACAAGAATTGAGGGAAGCATTGTTAATGACTTCATAAGAAGTTTGTTGATTTGTTGCTGCTGGAGTGGTTGGTTTTTCTAACAAGGTTGAATTTACAATGCAGTTGGGTAAAACAACTGTCATTGTTCTTATTGTCATTTTTCGCAGCTCTTCAGAGCCAAGCCGCTTTCACAGATAAAAAGGAGCAGTGGGCAAAACAAAGGGTGGAATTTAGTGAGAAAACAGTTCAATCAGGTTGGTCTTTAACACATGGGAGTTATATTTTCACCTGCCACATTTGAAAAGGAAGAGGCTGGCAAAATATCCAAGCGGTGAAACGCTCACACAGAGGCCTGCAGTGATTTCCTGTGGATTCTGCATCTCCCAAAAAAAATCTGACTCATTTTCTGTTTGAACTGATTCAGAGCCAAAATCTGTAGTGACATTCATAATAATTTACAAATTAGTACTTACTTTACTTTCACTAAAAATCTGAAGGTATATAGTGTTAAATAATGCCTGGTTGTTTATCAAGTTTAGATTTATGTAATTGTTTTTTTTTTTGGAACAAGTATATAATTAAATATAGTCAGTAAGGGGTCAGTAATGTGTGTGTGTTTTTTTTAAATAATTTAATATTTTTATTCAGCAAGGACACATTAAATTAATCAAAAGTGGCATTTATAATGTTACAAAAAAATTATATGTCAATTAAATGCTGTTATTTTAAACTTTATGTTCATTAAAGAATCCTGAAAACATAAATCTATAACGGTTTCCACAGAAAAATATTTTAGGAAGTGTTTAATGAGCAGCAAAATCCCCCCCCCCCCCCCCCCCCCCCCCCCCCCCCCCCCCCCCCCCCTCCCCCCCCCAGCATAGTAGAATGATTTCGGAAGGATATGTGACACTGAAATCTGATGGTAATGATGCTGAAAATGTAGCTTTGCATCACTGGAATAAATTACAATTTAAAATATATTAAAATAGAAGACAGTTATTTAAAATTTTAATAATATTTAACAATATTACTATTTTACTGTATTTTTAAATCAAATAAATGCAGACTTGATGAGAGACTTTTTTTTCCCCCCCAAAACAACTTCATTAGAATAATTTGATAATAATAAAAACATAATAATAATAATTTACCCTAACAAAAATTATTATAGAATAAAATACATAACTATGTTTTAATTTATCATTTCTAAAACAAGCCTTATGATTCAGTAACATCAACTTACACTATATGTCTATCAAGCTATTTGCAGAGAGGAATCCATATGGAAATATTATTTATGGCATTAACTAAAGAATGATTACAATAAAAATACATCCAAGGAAAACAACATCCACATCTACGACAAACTTACCGTAGGACCTTTAAACACATATTTATTTAACAATCCGACAAGAGTGTCTTTACATGTTTATTTACCATATCCTCAGCGGAGATGTAAAGACACTCTCGTTTTACATGCCTTTAATGTGCAACTTCTCCTATGAAAATAAGTAAACCAACTAAACTGTGACTTTGTTTCAGAAAGGCCTACATCAATCATGACTGTTGAGACATTTTTTAATTAGTGTGGAAGATGAACTATTTATAGTGCGGTTTAATGATGCGAGTCGGGCTAAATCTCTATTGATTTTCTTGTGATATATACAGCTCTATTACAGAAACAACTGATTAAGGAGCTCCACAGATCGCAAGCACAGGACTCAAACCGCACAGGCTTGTAACCAATAAAGAATGACACACTTTTCTTTCTTTGATTGAAATATCACACTGTGATATTCTCTATGACGCTCTTAAACAAAGTTATTGGCACAGCGTATCTCTAAATGAGATCATTTTGAATAATGCCAGTACTGAAAATAAATTATCTGTCGATTTCAACAATATTACAAATATTTTAAAAAATAAATAAAAAAACAACATTTGTGTTATGAAAGCCACTGCACAGGTTTTCCACAATACAGCAAAATAATAATAACTAGAAAAAACAAACACAGACATGTATTTAATGCAAATTAACACATCTGCATATTTTGATTGTGCACCTGCTTAAATGTGGTACCAATATTAAAAGATATTAAATATATATTTTAACAAATATTACAAATGATTTTAAATGATAACAAAACTACATTTAATACACATAATTATATATACAATTCTGAAAATAATTTGATGATCTCAGAAGTGTTAATTTATCATGCACAAAATGATAATAAAAATATACTGATTTGTTTTTCAAAAACTATAAAACAGCAGAATATGAAAACGAAAAGACAAATACAGACCGGTGATTTAAATTCATGCAGTACACTGTATATTTAGATTTTTGCACCTGCTTAAATATGGGACTCATATTAAATGTCTAATAAATATATATTTTAATAAGTATTCCAAATTTTTTATAATAATCAAATAACACTTTAAAATGAATAAAATAAATGATCAAATGAATCTACATTTCTGAAAAAATCTAATTATTTCTCGTAATTGCTAATCATGCACAGAACAAGATTAAAAAATATTCATAAAAAAATACATACCACTTTGTTTTTTGAAAGCTACTGTACACATTTTTCACAAGACAGTAGAAAACTAAAAATAAGACAGACTTGTAGATGATGTGATTTTTGAATAATTTAATGCAATATTCTGCATATTTTTATTATGTGCCAGCTGAAATGTGGTATTAATATTAAATTAATAATACATAACATACATATGTTTTTCCTTTTGAAATAATAATAATAATTACACTTAAAAATACATTTAATGACCAAGAAAATTACTAAATTAATCTAAATTTCCCAGAATGTTCAAACACGAAAAAAAGAGCAGCTTGGCTGTAATAAAGCAGTTTAGGAAGAATTTCAACAACCATTTAACGGGAAAAGGAAGTAACAGGGGATCTGTTTGGAATCCTTTGTCTTTCGCCAAAAATAATTTCACCCAGATTCTGAGTTACTAAACGCTGGAAAAGGACTAACACAGAAAAACGTGGACGGCAACTACCATAGAGAATTTCATGGATCGCACGAATGCAGAAAGGCGAGAATAAAGTCCCAGCGTTTACCAGAAGTCTGAATAAAACCTCATTCCACTCCAGTCACACACACACACAGATGCTCTCAGTCTGTGCCGTCTCCATGTTAAACAGCAATTATCTCTTCACTCCCCACGGTTTACCTCAGCTAAAACCACTGTGGGCTTCAGCGCTAACACAATCCAACAGCATTCACGTGCCACAGACGCGTTTTCAGACTGGCGCTGAGAAACACTCTTACCTGCAGCGAGTTCAGGAGAGTAAAGACGTAAGCGATAACCACGGAGAACGGCACCAGGATGCCACAGAGCCACGTCAGTCCCAAGATCGGCAACAGGACCAGTATGGCTTTCACTGCCACCCTAAAAGCACACACAAAATCAGCACTGATATAGAAAACACTTTATTTGATTATAATCATGCATATATACGGTCATACACACACACACACTCCTCCACTGGAGAAGACAGATTTCAGGGGTCATTCCCAGCACAACAGGAGCTGCTGCTTATTCTCACATTGTGACAATTTCCACGCTAAATCGCTTTTAATTCTGTTTAGTATAAAATTACCTCCCTATTCAGGTAACCACTAAAGCGAACCAGCTGCAATCCGAACAGGCCCTGCCAAGCAGAGGAAGCGTGTGTTTGATTTTCCTTGGAGAATGCTGGAATTGACCACCGGCTTTCAAAAGTCACATTGATATTTTTTACACACAGGGGCCTTCTGAGGGCCCCCACCTCAACGACTGATGCTGGAGGTCCAGACGCGTTGAAATGCTGGGTAAGTGTGGCAGCTTAATTAGCGTTGTGGTTATTTATGGTCTCAAGGAGAAGCTGAATCTATAAACCAACATGAGAATCACTATAAAGGCCTGTTTTTAAAAATATACCGCCGGGTTCCCGCAGTGACTGAGCTGTCTGAAAGTTTACTTTGAGAAAAAAAAAAAAAAGGTCGAATCGTTCCATTAATGGACCAAAAAACAAACAAAACATTTGATGTTGAAAGAGGCTGTAATGTGCAAATAGATCATTTTAATAGAACGCCGAAATGACTGAGGATCAGTCAGACTCCACAAGCAGACAGGACCACTGATCACAAGCACAGCTGTGAAAGGGTGCCTCCATGTGGTGCTAAAGAAGGAGCTCACGAGCTCATTCATACCCTTCCTGTGGCTAAATATGAGAGGGAGAGAGATGTTCTACCTTATCTGCTCGGAGACTTGCTCTTCTGGGCTGGTGTTCAGGGTCATCATCAAAGATCTCCTCTTGGCTGTGGCGATGGTGATCATGACCACACGGGTCAGAATCATGATATTCACCTTAAATAATACAAATACATTATATAATAAACATTATTATTATTACTTAAATATACACATATACGTAAGTGCACATATATAAAAAAGAAAAAAACGCAAAAAGAACGTGTTACCGCACGTGTGTGTATTGTCATTTTTTTGTATATATTAACAATACAAAAACTATATAACTTTACACAAATGTTATATATTAAGTAATAATACTACATTAGTATTATATGCTTAGATATTAACATAATAATAAAAAATAATGCTTTTGTCAAAAATTTAACACATATTAATTATTAAAAGTAGGGGAATATTGTAACATTCTAGAAATATTTAACATGTATTATATAATATATATAATACAGGATATCTACAAATAAAAAAAAAATGTTGTTATTGTTTTAAAAAGGTATGTATTTATTTTATGGTATTTTGTTATTAAACATACATAAAACATTTTTTTTTGTCATATGAGTTTTTATTTATTTATTTTGTTTTATTTATTTATTGTTGTAGTGTTCTTGTTATAATTATTCTATAAGACAATAATGATAGAAGAAAAGACATACCATAACAATGAAGATGACTGGGCCTGCAAAGCCCCATATGACGCCGTTCTGAACACTGAGCCAGCAGTGACCGTCCGCTGAGTATTTCCCAGAGGCAGAGGCCAGTGTGATGGTAACGATCAGCACGGGCAGACCTGTTAAAAGGATAGTTCACCCAAAAATGAAAATTCCGTCATTAATTACTCACCTTCATGTCGTTCCAAACCCCTAAGACCATCGTTCACCTTCAGAACACAAATTTAAGATATTTTTGATGAAATCCCAGAGCTTTCTGATACAGCATAGACAGCAATACAATTAACACGTTCAAGGCCCAGAAAGGTTGTAAGGACATTGTTAAAATAGTCCATGTGACAAAAGTATGATTTTTTTTTCTTTCAAATAAATGGTTTGCAGTAACGGTGACACATTTTAAGGGTGACTTAAGAGCAAATACTTTGTTGTATAAGGTTGAATATAAATGTCTCAGTGTACATGGCATGTGTTGACCATCAGTGTTCAATTTTCTACAGTTTGGATGTTAACTATAACATTTGATTGGGTGATTGGATAGTTACAGACTTTAGTTGTCCTTGTCTAATTTAAGAAAAAGTAGTGTAAAATAAAATCATAAAGTATATAGCAATATTCAGTGCAACAATAAAATACAAAGCCATCGAATCAACAGGAAACCTGCATTCCTGTACTCTTGAACCCAATCAATAACTGTGCAGTACAACAGACTGAAGAGGAGATTAGGGGCGTGGCCACATTACCCCAGCCAATCAGGTAGTAGTATTTCATGTGTCGGTCCTCGCTCAAATTAACGCTCACTACTTTGCTCCAGAGCAGCAGCCCCTCGACCAGCATCCAGCTAAACGCTGCCATGAAGAACAAATGCATCAGAGCTGCCACAAGCATGCAGGTCACCTACAGGGCAAAGGTCAGAGAGCAGGCAGTCAAAGGTCAAAAGATCAAACAGCCAAACAAACGTGGCCGTACGTCAGCTTATCCAATGGCAAATATGGCAATGACACTAATGTTGTTTTAAATCACTGTCAGACTGCTGGTGCTATTTTGCTGGTACTAAGTTTGTTCTAGAAATAAACTTTAAAAAAAGACTTGGTTTCCTTTTTAAAAATTCAATATTACAGCCTTGTTAACATTTAATAAAGCAATAAGTCACTTGAGGATGCATTAGAGTGATTTTGCTGTAGGTAAAGAGTGTTGTTAGACACCATGCAAACTTCACCCCCTTAAACACAGTAAAAACACTGTAACACATGACCTTGTGTGGTGTAAACTAATGTAAACAGCGACTATTACATATTCTATTATTAATTTACATTTATATCACAATTTAAAAAAGAATTACACTTTTATTGTGTACCGCAAATGTTGTTGTTTACTAATACATTTTTTAGTATGAAATAAAGTAGAATTGAGATGGAATACTAACTTAAAACTTGAATAAATAAATAAATAAAATAGACATGTAGCTTTGCCAACTAACTGAAACTGAATAAGCTGTAGTACTAAAATTACTGAAACTAAAATTGAAATAAAAAATAACTGATTTATTTGTATTATTATTTTGATATATTTTTATATTTATTTTGATTATGTATATAACATTATTATATTAAATTATTTAAATTATATTATTTTATGTTAAAGGGGTCATTTGATGCTGCTAAAAAGAACATTATTTTGAAATGTGTTTATGCGGTTTAAGTTCAAAAAACACATTATTTCCAAATACTGTACCTTATTGTTTCTCCTCTATGCCCCGCCTTTCTGAAAAAGCATTGATTTTTACAAAGCTCATCAGTCTAAAAAAACGAGGTGTGATCTGATTGGCCAACTATCCAGTGCGTTGTGATTGGCCAGGTTAGATTACGCAAAGCGTGTGAGGAAGGAAAGGTTATGCCCCTCGTTGCGTTGCATCGCGCCGCCTAAACATAAAAATCATGTCTGCATTTGTGATCGGAGAACTGACAAAAAACAAGAACTACTCTACACTGCTCAAAACTCACGATTGAATCATCAGTGGCAAATTCTTTAAAATGCAAACGTACTTACAGTCTGGAGGTCAGAACAGCGGCATTGCAGTTTACTCTACCAGGATCAGGAAACAGTCAAAACATAAAATGCGCTGCACACATCTGAATAATTGGGTTGAACTGTTCTGGAACAGTGTTGTAAAAACACTGATTTGTAGTCGTGTCCTCTTTTGGAAGATTAAACAAAGTAGTTTTGCTTTCACAACAAAACACACGGCAGCATGAGTGAGGAATGGCCGGCTTGGGCGTGCTTGAGAACGGCGCAGCCGGCGGATTTGACAAAGGAGTGGCCAGCGGGTTTGCGGCAACCACATGTGACAACCCCGGGCTTGACTCCGTTCGTCTACGGTGAAAGCCGATCCGGTGATCCACAACACTAAGTTGATGTATTCCTCAGCGACCAGCACGGATCAGCTCGAAGCATGACAAAGCGAATATCGTCCTCTTTTTGGAAGGCCAAACAAAATAGTTTCGCTTTCACAATGAAACACACAGCGCCTTAACGACATGGCGGCAGCGGCGGCAACAACAATACTATAGCGAGAATAAAAGTTATGCCTTCTTTCTTTCGTGAACATTTGGGCGGCGTCATGCAAATCTTCCCACACAGTGACATAGACATGTGGGGGTGTGTTTAGGTTATAGGAACGAATATAGAACGAGCCAGAAGTTTTAGGTAGGTGTGGCTGACTCTTAAACTTTTATAAAGAATATCTCTTTGATTTGAGGACTCTTTAGCCTTTGCAACTTTACAGATCTTCTTTATGCACCAAGAGCTTGTAACACTCTAAAGAGAAATGAAAAATTGGAAAAAATTGCATCATCTGACCCCTTTAAAAAACAATAAGTATAATATCATAAACATTTCTTATGCAATTAGCGTGTTGTTTAATCAACTAAGCTAAATCTAAAATAATTTTTAAATGTTTTAGGTAATTGAAATGAAAGTTTAAATAATAAAATGAAGATTAAATACAAATTTTAACTTAAAAAACGAAAATGAGAAATGTTGCCTTCGCAACTAACTGAAATAAGTTTAGGTTGAAGTACTAAAATAATTAAAGCTAAAACTGAAATAAAAAGAAATTAATCCTATACAAAAATACACATTAAAATAATAATAAAAAAAGCACATAACAAAATTACCAGAACTTAAACTAAAATTAAAATAAAAACTGAACATATAAAAATTAAAGTATTAATACTATAATCAAACATATAAATAATGCTAAAATAACACTGCTGCATAAATAATTTAATGATTTAGCATCTTAATCATGAATTAATTATTCTGTTCAAATATACCAACAATTACAACCTAATTCAGAATTTTATGCTACCAAATAAAAGTGTGAAAAACACCAAACCTTATTATGAACAGCAGAACCACTGCAGAGAAGGACAATTTGAGCACAAGTCAGAGACACAAAAAGATTTTTATGGACTGATATCCGATCGGATTTCGGGATGCTGTTAAAACAAAGAAACACTTTTCGTCATATATACATTTTTCGAATGGCAAATATTTATGAATGTTACAATTTGGAGAAAAATCTGGCAAATTGTATTTATTTTGGTAACCCAGAAGAAGTATGTGTGTGTGGGTTGATTAGCAGCAAACAGGCCATCAATCTCTTAAAGAAACCAGCTTGGATGATTAACCTCCCTTTGTGTGACCCTTCCCTTTAATTAACTCCCCTGTAATGTCACCATAAAACTTCAGCTTCGGGCTCATTTGGCACTGAGCGCTAATTAACTGATTAGTGGTTTTCAGTACTTATTCAGCCGCACAACTGAGCGCTATTGACAAGCGCGAGGACTGAGAGCTCACAGACTGCGTGGTGCTGAGAGTCAAGCAAATGTTATGCTATGTCGTGACCCTTATGAACCCAACACTTGAAGTTAGACATTATAAAAGATAGCGAATCGAATGATGCCAGAGCACATCATGTAGTGTTTCCCCAACAGAAGCACACAGCTCTTGTCATGCTGTTGGTGTGGTGGTGCATCCGTGAAAACCACTTACTCTAACACGGTAAACAGCATCAAGGTCACCACCAGTGCGCAGAGAGACGCTCCGGATCCGATAAACGTCAGCTTCGTCAAAATGCTCTCCTCTTTAGCACACCACTGCAGGGAAAAGACCCATCAAAACACAACGATCTCATATTCCTTACTCTCCTGTCTCTCAATTTAACTGTCTGGAAAGATATACGTTAACTACCGTGTATATGAGGGTTGATGCCATTACTGCGCTGGATGGTGATGTAGTGGCGCTTAGGCATTAATGTGAGATCATATTTGCTACTTATAAAGTTCTACAGAGGAACTTCTCACATAATGCTCAATACAAAACCACAAAGACTAGTATTAAGGCTTGCTTGTGTTTGTAAGCTAACAGTGACCCCTATTGGACAGATTGTGTAATAACAGGAAATGTGATCCGTGAGGACAGTACAGTACATTTAAGTAAAAGGTCAAATGGCTTATTAACACTTTTCAGGCAATAACTTAACTTTAAGTCTTACATATTGTACCATATTTATATTAGTATAAATATTTTTTAAAATAAAAAAATGTACGTAATATTAGGTTAATGCATTTATTATAAGTAAAAAATCGATATTTATATAGTTGTATTATTTCAAATATTTTATATGTATCATATTTAACATATTATTATTTGTATAATTCATCATAAATAAGTATAAACAGTATCTATTACCTAAGTTATATTATACCTTATAAAATAATAATCTTTATTACCTATTTAACAACACACAATATATACATATCTAATACACTCATGAATTGGTTTTTAGCTTACTACATATTTATATTATCATATTATACTTATGTAACAGATATTAAAATTCTATTTATTTATTTATGTGTAATAGAAATACATATAGTCTAATAAATATAATAAAATGTAAACAAATTATTGGTTAGATTTTTGTTCTCTAAGCAAACCTGCTCCTATAATAATGAGGCAGCCAAATCTGGTGGTGTGTGTTGCAAGAAGCAGGAAATTGACCATCAGGAGGAGAGGCACACTCTGCACCATTGTATGACACCACCCGTGGACAGGAGGACACTACAATCAGGACCCAAACGAGCGTAATATGACACCTGTAGGCAGTTTTGTAACAGATTAAGTTATCACGTACCAGATTATGCCAAAAGACGCAGAACAGGACGACTGTTGAAATATGTGGCTTTTAAGAGGAAAAAGAACAACTAATTATTTTTATACAATATAAAGCTATTTTAGTTTTATTTTTATATTTTCTGTTTTCACTTTAATTGTAGCTATTTTTTTAAAACTTGTCTGCATAGTTATTAAATTTAATTTTTAGTTTTTAGATATTTTAGTAGAAGAAATAAAACAAGTTAATTTTTTATATTTTTTTTTTTTCAATTAACATGAATTTTATTTCAGGTAACAAAAATGTTTTTTTTATGGTTTTAGTGTTAGTTAAGGATAATAACCCTGTATCAGAGATAAATCGAAGATATTCACTTCTTAAAACATTACCATAATCCCAGAAGATAGGGTGTACTGGACAGAGACAGGAACATTTTCTGCCCTGGAAACATCCCGCACTGTTGCTGAGATTACAACTGACCAATGTGATGCCTGCAAATAAATGAACAAAACAGCGTTACAATAGTGCATTATGACAGCAGTCAACTATAAATCCAAAGAAAAGGATTTAAACGTTAATATTGGTGTAGAAAATTCAGCAGGTTCATGCTAACCTCTCGTCTGCCTGTTGGTCAGCATGGGTTTTCACCTCCAGTCTGGACAACATCTCGAACAGGTTACTGTAGTAGTTATGAATAAGCATCACTTCCTTGTGGCCTGTCAAATAATATAAGCAAACAGTTGCTTCTTATTAAGATCTTAAATCAAGACATTTGTCTATAGAAAGAAGCAAACTACCCAATGTCTCACCCAGAGAAAAGACTCTCTGAATTTCTGACTCTGGTATGAGGATCTCATCATGGCTGTTGAACTGACCGGCGTGAACCGAGGGCTTGAACACACAACCGCAGCTTATCTGTGTCAGCCTCCGCGGCTCCAGATAAATATCTGAGGAAGCATTTGATCTTGTGACTCTCAATATAACAAACACTCGTCACGTTTGTACAGTTTTTATGGTCAGACAACCAAAATTGCCATGTCTTAATATTAATAAATGCTTGAATACAATGACAGACCAGAGAAGTATATCTTTAATACTCTTCCTCTCAAGAAAACAAATACTGACTCCTATTTTTCAGAGGTCAGAGATTATGCTACCTAGTCATGCTAACTAAGGCAAAAAAAACACTGTACCCATGTTCTTTGTTGACATTGTGAAGCTTTTGCGCTCGATCCAGAGAGTATCTGCCAGTCTCCACAAGAGCTTGTCAATGTTCTCCAGCATTGTCAACGGTCCTAGGTAATTCTAAGAAAATACAGGAAACTGAGGATTTGGTTCCAGAAGAGCAGTGTAGGGCCAATTTCAAACTCACAACATATCCCTTGTGCTATCCGATCCTCCCACTGTTCAGCCATATCAGGGTTGATGAGCCTGCTGACCAGTTCCAAGCAATTGCGGATCATAGATATGAAGACTTCAGTAGGAACGGCTATTTTATCGAGTTGAGTGGCCTTCTCGATGGTTTCGGTGAGGTACAAAAGATCAGAATGTGTGACGATGTCTGCTTTGCTGTCCGTAACTCTCAATATGGCACTCAAGAGGGAAACATGACGAGTCAGATCATTCTCAGGGAACGAGGTTACATTTGTATCCTGTGAAGAAAGAGGAAGATAGTGTAAGTTCAAGTCACTGGACAACTATATTGTATGTCTATGTGTCAATACTGTCTGTATCTGGATTTAAAGAATGGACGATAGGTAAAAATAAGGATGAAATGGATTTACAAGACTAAGGAGCCATTTCTCAGTGAATTCTGGAGGTTTATGGTGAATCTAATAAAAATCAGCCATGAGTTCTGTCTAACTCACAGGTTTGGAATGAATCTCATTGCTGACTTGTGAGAAGAACGAGGTTCCAGGAAAACCAAAGTCCAGCTGCTCTGAAATGAATGCACAAGAAACTGAATTTTTAGGGCTCCAGACAAAACAAAAATTAACAAAGTGTAAAACAAAAATGCAAAAGATAACAAAAGTTTGTATCTTTCGCAAATGATGCATAAATGTTTCTTTTTCATTGTTTCATAATATTCAAGTGAAACCAATCATTTAGCTAGTCTGCTTAAACCCTGCCCCTTTCTCACATTGAGATCTACCTTCATCCTATCAATACCTGATGTATGGAAGTCCAACCCTACATTTTTTTTTAAATTTTCAATAATCTATTTCGTTCAGATGTACATTACAAATACAGAATAAAAGATATGTCACTACTTGTGTTACATTGGCTAAAGACCCAATGTAATTATGTAATGTAATGAGCTTCAGAATGTCATAAAGCAGGTGATCACCTTTTGGAAACAGGCAAACACTTCCTCTCTGTGTTGAACATAAGTCATTGATAAGTTTTCCACTTGCAGTGTCAAAGGCTACACAGGTCTTGTGAGAAATGATGGAAGAATTGTGATGCAAACTTTGATACAACCCAGAGATGACAAGCTGGTCTTGTGGTTGGATATTGGAATCTATAAGAAACAACAACAAAATGTAGCTTAGCAGAAAATGTATCTTTTTGAACAAATTAATCTGTCTGGGTCCACCGAACAGCCAGCAACCCAAGTTTGTATCTACTCTGCCAATTTGAAGACATCATCATGAATCATAGTCCTTCACTTTCCAAGTCTGTAAAGACCATGTGTCCTCTGGGTCCATGACTCATGTGAAGTGAAGAGTATATTCTGAAGGGTGGGTCTCAGCATTACTGCATGGATGAAATATCGACAACCATCTCAGCCTGAGTACCAATCGAAGGTTGGACCTACGAATCCGTTGGTCTCCTGGCCATCGCCTTCGATGTGATTGGTTGAGTTGCGGGAATTCCCAGAACCCACAACCGTTCCATTCACCCAGATGACCCACTTCCCGCTATTCCCAACCCAACTCGCACAAACAAAGTGCAAGGAGGCATCACTGGGAAAGCCAGTTATGTAGGTGGTGTTTGAACCATGCCCCAGCAATGCAAGGTGGACCGGTTCGTTCCCGGTGATTCGTGCTTGGAGTTGGAATTCTTTAATGAAGGAGCTAATGGCGTACGAGAAGACTGTGGAAAGCCCGTGGCAAGTAGGATCAAGCTGTAGGTGAGCGCAAACCATAAACGCTTCCATGTTAGGGAACTTGTGGCGGAGGCGAGCCGATTTCCGGTGTGGACGCACGCACTGGAAATTCCAGCATGTATATGTCTGGCGGACCTGGAAAACAACCTGTAATGTTTACTAAATAACAATATTGCCAATGTAGCAAATATGAGGCGTGCTGGGAAATGTGGGATATGGTGCTCACCACTTTTTTGGAACATGCCTGCACTTTCTATCCATACAGGTTGGGTGATATTCAGGGACCGTAGAAAACGGTTCAGCTTTTGAATCTCTTCAGTACTGGACACCATCACCAAGGACCCTGAACGCCGGAGGCAGAGTCTGCAGGCAACGTGCCATGGCTGTCGATCTGGCACGTACTCAGGGTAATAGGCATCATGTGTAAGCAGGGTTTTGCTCTCCAATGTAAACACAGGGGTATTTTTGTTGACAACAAACTTATTGGGCACTTTCGGTGTAAACAACTTGTACTGTAAATCTGTCCATGTGACTTCAAACTCTCCTTTGGATTGTTTTAGTTACAGATGGTATCTTTCATATTAACATCTGTTTTATATAATAGCGAGAGGAATATAACATAAATCCTGCATGATTATATTAGAATATTAAGCATGTCTTTTATAAACAATTACACTTTGAATGCTGTGATTACCTTTTTCCATGCAGTGATGAATGAGGACTTTGGGGGATTTTTTTTTTGTAATTATTAAAAATACTATTAATTCAATTTAAATAGGTGTTCGTTATATTTATATTAATGATGTGGTCATTTTGTTAACGTAAGTATTCATATCAGGAAGACTTATCATTTTTACCACATACTATTTAAACGTATATAGTATTATGGATTACTTACAATAACGTTGGAACAGATCATTTTCAACAGATTCATCCTGCGAACAAAACACATTGATTAACAATGACGCAAATATAACTTTTTAATTATTTTTTTAACAGCAGTATTAAACACGTATTAACACTTATTTTTAGTAGTATTAAACACAACGAAAAAGTTTACAGAACATTACTTCAGTTCATCTCGAGCAGAAACGTTAAATATACATGTATATGTACGTTATATAAAAACTGAATAAAACGTCCATTACCTGATATGAGGTAAAGTTATAGTCATAAATGTAATATTTTATCTCGAAGAGCAAAGTTTAGCAAACGGTACAGGCGCTGTGCTGTGAGATCCTGAGAAGCAGCAACGGCTCCCGCTCTAGAACAGAGCAGTTCCCGCCACTCCCCTCACACGAGTTTGTGAGCGAACTTAATTTAGTAATTATTATTTAAATAAAGCAATTAACACGGAAATATAAATATTTATATTATAATATAATATATATATATATATCTATATATATATATTAATCTAGTTATAAAACTAAACTTATGTTATATTCAGCTAGTGCCAAGGCAACAGCAAAATATCAACTAAAACTCCATATAGTGTTTTTTTTTAAAGAAGCTTATTAAAAACCTGTATACTTATTTGTGCCCCCTAGCCTTATATAATAATAATAATAAGTTACATTTAAATAGCGCTTTTCTAGGTACTCAAAGCGAGTGTTGGGCAGTAACTAGTTACTAGTAACTTAGTTACTGTAATATTACTTTTTTCAGTAACTAGTAGTGTAACTTATTACTAATAAGATTTCAGTAATAATATAACAGTTACAATCCATAAAACAGCTTAGTTACTTTTGATAACTTTTGCCTCAATCAAATAATTTCTTTCTAGACTAATTTCAAACATGCATGTGATGTCCCCAGTGCAGCAGACAAGCTTGGAATATGGAAAAGCTTACATTCAGCAGATAGAAATATTGCATTATATTGATTTTGTCAGAAAAAAGATGAGCTGAACACTGTTGTGTAAGTTGTGGCTTTACTTTACTCTGGCATTACATCCCACCCACATTCCTCTGATCAACATGTGGTACACTATATTACTATAATTAAAAACCTTTTTGGAAAATTAAAGTTTCTTACAAACTTATGTGAGTTGATAAAATACATAAAATATAATCGTATATGGGTAACGGAGACATTACAATTAGCTTCAAGCTACATATGACAATTAATGAGATTAATACAGCACTTCTACTAGAATGTCACTATCAATCACTATTGAGTGTTTGTAATAACTTCTGACTGCGATCTAATGTGGATTTTGGTCAAACGATGAGGCAGAAATATGTTGTTAGTAAGAACAATTTTATGTGGAAGATACAGTTACAACTTCTGTGGGGCGTGAAGAAAAATTAATGTAACTAGTAGTGTAACTAATTACTGTTGCCAGAAAGTAATAAGTAACAATATTACTTTTGAAAGGAGTAACTAGTAATGAGTAATATATTACATTCTTTGAGTAACTAGCCCAACACTGCTCAAAGCGCGTACATGGGGGGGGGGATCGCCTCATCAACCACCAGTGTGCAGCATCCACATGGATGATGCGACGGCAGCCATAGTGCGCCAGAATGCCCACCACACACCAAATTATTGGTGGAGAGGAGAGAGAGTCATGAAGCCAATCCGTAGATATGCGGATTATTAGGAGGCCATGATGGTCAGAGGGCAATAGGCAAATTTGGGTGAAAAACAAAAATTGGGCAAGATAATATAATATAGAAATACAGAAAAGGCATGCAATGTGTATGTTTAAATAGAACACCAGACTTCTTGTCCCAGTGAGTGTTTATTACTGAAAGTATAAATTAGTGTGGAACAATTACATGATCCATAGTAAATGCCACTGCAAATGCTAAAAATCAAGTCTCCATGCAAATGATGTTGTGAAATACCAGTGCGCCCAAGCCTGTGCAAAGGTTTCAAGTGCAAATATATATACAGAAGTACTATTTTCTGCATGAAATACACAGAAACCCATCTTCATAAGTTATACAATTACGTTCTTCTTTAAAATCCTACAGGTCGTACAAAATTTGCAAAAAAACTATTGTAGGCCTGAATGAGTGCATACTGTAAATATATCAAAATGAAAAGTGAGTCAACCTTTGCATTAACCATTATACCCAAAATAGTTATATACATGACTAGTACATGACTTCAATCTGTGGCTATCCAAATCACACCCAGCGGGCATCTCTGGAACACGCGCTAATGCCTGAGGAAAGCGAATACACGACTTTAGGAACCGTTCGATTTCTGCTGCCATAACCTGGTTGAACAAACTGTCTGTCTGTGTCCAGCGTCTGTATTCCGTCTGTGCTTTTATCGAACGCCGCTGTCAAAGCCTTCAGCGCCGAGTGCACTTGATCACGGGAGGCCATGATGTTCCTCTCACACGGAAGCTGGAGACTGTCGGAACGTCTTCCAGCCATTTCGTATGGAAGGCCGTTGATGACATCATCAATTGTCTTGGACAGAGACTGTATCGTCTGACTAAGGCCAGCGTCGCTGCCCCTCCCTGCATTACAATAAAATGAAGTCATGTCACATATTTGTCATAGTTGAGAAGTGTGTTTCATATGAATGCTATTGTGGAAAGGATGCTGTACCCTTCAGAGAGTGCAACAAAGATGAGTGGAGATCTTTGATCGCTCGGTTCAGCTTGAGGAGTTTAGCGGTGGTGTTCTGAATGGCACACAAGTCTGAGCCTTCATCATCCTCTGAACGATCCTCAGCAGTGCCTGACCTCTCCTGTGAAAGAGCAGATGTACAAACATCTCTTAAAGGGAAAGTTCACCCAAAAATAAATAAATAAACAGAACCCAAAGCAAACAAACAAAGCACAAATCAAAAAAAAAAAAAAAAAAAAAAAGAAATTAAAACGATATATTAAACCTTAAAATAAATAAAACTACCAAACCAGACCAAACCGCACCAACCAAGAACCAACTGCCCCAAAACAAAAAGCAAACACCCCCAAAAAAAAACCCTAAAACCTAGAGCAAAAAAAAATTAAAAACAAGAAAAAATAACTTCATTAACAAACAAAAAAAAAAACCCACACAAACACCACACAAACACACCAACCCCCCCCAAAAAAAAGACTTAAAAAGTACTTAAATGCAATGAACCAAAAAAACCACGACCAATTCTTGCCCTCCCAAAAATTAAAACAAAACCTAAAATACAAACGAAACAAAACCAACCCAACACCAATCCTCCCCCCTAAAAAAGATATAAAACAAAAATGAAAAAAACAAACAAAGCAAACCAAAAACCCGACCCACAAAAAAAAAAACCTCAACAAAGCAACCAAAACCCAAACAACCCCCCCCCCCCCCCAAAAAAAAAAAAAAAAAAAAAACAAAAACGGAAATTGGAAGTAAAAAACCATACAAAGCAAACTAAATAAAAACAAAACAAATTTAATAAAAACTAAATAATTAAATATAAATAAATATATTTTAATTAAATATACACATTTATTGTTGGCTATTTTATTTGTTTTAGACCACAGGGTTTCAGGTACAGTGGGTGGGTTTGAGGAATGGGTGAGCAGGTGGGGGTGCATCCATTTTTCCTTATCCCAGCATCCCATTCTCTTGCTGAACAATAACAACGAGCCTGTAGTTTGTGTATTGAAGATAACAGTTACAGCCACATTAAGGTGACAGATGACACTCCACTCGAACCATTTATTTTGTAAACAGACAAACGACCCAAGACGTGCGATAAGAGCACTCAGGTTCAGCGTTTTACAAGCGCTGTCCCCCTCGGTCATTGTTGGGCTGGTCATCAATCCAAAACATTTTACCCTCAATGACAAATAACAGCTGTTTGTAAGGCGTACCGACAAACAGCAGCGGAAGTAGCTCTGCAGACTGCTGGCGACATCCATTGCGTTGGATTTCTGAATCTGTGAAATATATTAGAATTTATATCATGAAATAATGTTAAAGTATACATTTTTATCAGTTAATGTGAAATGTATTTACAATATTCACTGGATAAATAAAGATTCCATTTTAAGGTTATTTCTTGAGATAATATTCCATGATATTTATCAAGTGGATTATTTATTAAGAGAACTTACCGGTATATGAGCAGATGAAAGATCTCCCTGCATCTCTGTAGTGATCCTCTGACCTATGAGGAGAAGATCAGTCACACTCTGACGCATCCCATCCCGCAAAGAATCCACAACTGACCTCTAAAGAGAAAGAGAATGGTGTTGAATTTTTGATTCTGACTGGTTTTTAATGTCAAACCTACTATTGGGCTGTAAATGTCAGCTTGCAAAAGAAATATACCCACGTTGTCTATGATTTCTGAACCATGTTCAGTCAAATGAAGATCAGTCCCATTCACTGCTGCCAGCATACCGATGGTTTTGAGAGCCACGTTCATACACTTGGCAACCTTCCTCTGGGCCTCTGTTACCATGGAGGAGATCTCAGAGTCACAGCCCTGAAAGACCAAAACACAGAAAGACCAACACTCTTAGAAGGCTTTTACTGAAAATTCCAATGTTGATACTTAGCACAACAAAATTCTTTAAAACGACTTCTGTTTTTTAAAAATGTAATATATAATTGCATTTGTAAATGCATTTTACTATTAGATACTTGCGCAAGGGCAAGTTAAACCAATATATAATAACGTGAGAAATCAAATAAATTGATTATTAAAATGCCTAAATGTGCACAACAATTAAATAAATATTAATATATACAGCTGATTTACTTCATTTTACTGCTAGATATACACTCAATAATCAGTTTAAAGGCAAGTCAGTTAAATTAAAAAAATCTTTGTAAATACAACCAATAATAATAATGAAATTAAATAAGTTAGATTATTATTATTGTGTTTTTTATTATTTATAGGTAGACAATGTATGGTTATTATTATACTATTATTATTAAGTGTATTTTCAACATTTTTAGCATTTCATTATATATTTTTATTTGATTGGAACTGATTAAGGGGTTTAAATTTGACTTGTATATCATAATATTTTTTTAATTTTGGTTAATTTAAAGAAATATTCAGATATACAGGCAAATTTAAAACACGTAATCGGTTCAAATAAAATAAAGTAATATAAAGGTCAAAATGTGGTAATGCACCTCAACATTATTATTATTATCAATAATACATTTAATGTTAATTAATCGAAATTAAAGAATATAACATTTATTAAAGTCTCTAAACAGACAAATATATTATTACTATTCTATTAGTAATATTTTTACATTTTTGTGCAAAACTGATAAATTGACAAAAATTGATAAAATGATTTTAAGACATTATTTTGGATGAGATGATTGCATTTTTATTTTTCCTAGGGTCCCCCTACAGATCTAAAAGCATCACATACATGCAACTGGCATTAACTGACTATGAACTATAATGAGCACCTGAATGAGTAACTGAAGTAGCCTCCAATTTTCTTGACCTCAGTCTTGAGCTCCTCAGCTCTCGGAGACACTGAATCAAAGCTGGGCTTAATGCTGGAGACCCAGTGCATGGTAATGAACACGGCCCTTTCAACAGCAGACGTGGCCTTCACTAGATGAGTCTGGGCTTCAGTACTGCAGGCAAACACTGTTCACATACACACAAACAGAACGAAATGAGGCTCTTTGTGAGGGCTGTGATGACATAGGTCTTGTGCAGTCATATTGAGCTAAATATTGACACTGATGGATGGCTTTGTTGATTTACGGTTGACTTACGGTTCTCCTGACTGTCGTCGTCAAGGTACTCGTAGAGGTCTGCGATGGACCTCACGGCACGGTAAACCGCCAGCAGATCTAGGGTCAGTTTGTCAGCCAAGCTTTCGCTCTCCTCAGCTGATTGGCAGGAGCGCAGACGAGCAACGGCAGAGCCAATCAGGCCTTTGCAGATGGCTGGGAGAGCGGAATCAGAGGTGCTGGAGTGCAGAGAGGGGGGCTTGTTCATCAGCCCTAAAAAGCATATCAAAAGTTATTTAATTTCCAGGGGGAAACAGTCATATTTAAGCAGGTTGAAAAAAAACCAAACTAGTCTGTTATTCTAGTATTAATTATTATTCATGTACTATTATAGTTTTAAATATTTTTCTCTTTTAATCTTGTAAGCGCCGCTAGCAGCCGCAGGATTCTCGTGAATAAGCTCTGCTCGCCTGCCGCATCTCTCCAACTGAAAATGAACTGAGCTCACAGTTGCCAAGTAAACTGTGCAGTACAGAAGATGGGGGACAAAAGGGGTGTTCCAGCCACCCAAACATTCAAAACCAATATTAAGCATAATCTAATTTTTTACTCCTGAACAAAAAAAGTGTGTAAAAATTTAGTCAATTCAACATTGTTTGGACCCCACTGCCTTTCACTGTATTGACAAAAAACACTGAACCATTCTTTAAAAAATCTTTTCTTATTTTGAAGAAAGAAAGTCATACAGGTTTGAAATGACATGACGGTGAGTAAATGATGACAGAAACATAATTTTTGAGTGAATTATCTCATCAAAACTACTAATCTGAATGGTGCTAAACTCATTTAAAGAGTCGAAGAGCCAGATACAATATAAAGGGTACTTTACCAGTGGACTGTGAGGGACCACAATGCAGGCTTTGAATGGGGTGCACCCGGATCTCATAGAGACGGCCAGAAATCCTTCTGCTCTTTAGCAAACTTCTACTCCTGAGCCACAAGAAACAGAAAAAAAGAGATCCAGATACTTTTGAACTTATATCTTGACTTGAACCATCATTATCAGTCAGATAACTCTGCTTCTTTAAAGGAGGTATGGATGCGATTTCAATTTTTCCTTTCTCTTTGGAGTGTTACAAGCTCTTGGTGCATAAAGAAGATCAGTAAAGTTGCAAAGACTAAAGTATCAAATACAAAGAGATATTCTTTATAAAAGTTAAGATTTAACCACGCCTACCTAAAACTGCTCGTTCTAACACGCCCCCACAGGTCTACATCACGATGTGGGAAGATTTGCATAGCGCCGCCCAAATGTTCACGCAAAGAAAGAAGGCGTAACTTTTATTCTCGCTGTAGTATTGTTGTTGCCGCGGCCACCATGTTGTGAAGGCACTGTGTGATTCATTGTGAAAACGAAACTACTTTGTTTAGCCTTCCAAAAGAGGACAATATCCGCTTTGTCAGGCTGGAGCTGATCCGTGCTGGTCGCTGAGGAAATATTACAACTTTGCACTGTGGATCGCCGGATCGGCTTTCACCGTGGACGAAGCGGAGTCCAGCCCGGGGTCATCACATGTGGTTGCCGCAAGCCCACCGGCCGCTCACTCAAGCCGGCCTCCGCTCACTCAAGCCCGCTGTGTTGTACGTGTGTTTCGTTGTGAAAGCGAAACTACTTTGTTTGGTCTTCCAAAAGAGGACACGACTACAAATCAGTGGTTAAGTTGTATTTACAACACTGTTCCAGAACAGTTAATTTGCAGCGCATTTTATGGAGGTCTGTTTCCTGATCCTGGGAGAGTAGACTACAATGCGGGCTGTTCTGACTCACAGACTGTAAGTACATTTTCATATTTAAAGGATTTGCCACTGATGATTCAAACGCGAGTTTTGAGCAGTGTAGAGTAGCGCTTGTTGTTTGTCGTTTCTCCGATCACAAATGCAGACATGGTTTTATGTTTACACAGCGCGATACGCAACGCGTAAAAAGACAGTATAAGTCATTATAATCTGTAATTATGTCCCCACTGGATGCAACAAATGCCTCGTTTATAATGGGTTTTAATGTTTTTGTCTCGTCGCTCCGGCCGGGACACGGCATCACAGTATGGTAAGGGACGTAACATTTCAGTCACAACGCACTGGATAGCTGGCCAATCAGAGCACACCTCGCTTTTCAGACCGATGAGCTTTGTAAAAATCGACGCGTTTCAGAAAGGCGGGGCATAGAGGAGAAACAATAATGTACAGTATGTGGAAAATAATGTGTTTTTTTACCTTAAACTGCATAAACATTTCATTACACCAAATAATGTTCTTTTTAGCAACATCATATGACCCCTTTAACAGCCGGTTACATGATGAACAATTTGAGTTGAATATTGTTTACTGTTCATTCCAAGGACTGAAAGACATGAGAGGAAGTCAAGGGGTGAAAAGCAAAGGCATATCTATGAGCTGTGAGAGAAAGGACTTAAGAGTTGTAGAAGGGGTTTTGATTCACCAATACTGAATTTAGCTGTAGTCACATGGTCATGTAGGCAATGAAAATGGGTTTAAAAATGCTGCAGGAATGTGCGTTTCCATAGGGCTTGGTTTATAAAGGGAAAATTATCATCATGGTGTAAGACAAGACCCAGTGTTGGGCACAAAGTATGCTTCTGTTCTTTCGTTCCTCAACACAGAAGTACAGAGAGCCAAAGAGCAGCATCATGGACTCCATGAGAAGACTAATAAATTCAAATACCTTCTGCGAGAGAAAGACGAGGTTGAGGAAGAGGCAGATAGGTCTGGTTCCCACTCATCATTAGGGTCGTAAAACACGTCATCATCTTTAGAGGCGCTCTCCCCCTACAGCCAATAAACATCAGACTTGGTTTAGCCACCGGTTCTTTTCGATAATAATAACAACAGCAAGTGCCCATACTACATGCTTCCTGCTTTTACTGGATAATTACAAAGAAATAAACGGGCTTCAAATTGCCTCATATATTATGGTGTTCAAACAACTAAGCTCTGCGTTAAATACTCAGCACTTTGTTCAAATCAAGTATGGTGCAAATTTCCAATTTCAAGTAAAAGCTACACAAAAATAAAATACAACAAAGCTAAACGATACAAATAATGAAATAAAATCAACCACAACTTTCCAAATGACCTTGCTACACAAAACAAAAACTTCACACAAAAAAAAACAACCATTATACTATATATACTATATATAAAATAAATACATTTGAAAACTAAATAAAATAAAAAAACAAATAAAACACAATGTTGAGTGAAAAAATTGCCGCACAAGAAAAAAATCTAAAAAAAAAATATAATAAAAAAAAAATAAAAAAAATATAAAAAAAATATGGCAAAGCATATATAAACCCAAAACTTTATGATGTCAAGGGAAAAAAAAACATAACAAATAAAAAAAAAAAAACTAAAGGAAACAAAACATTAAGAGATGCTACACAAAAAAAAAAACACCAAATAAAACCCCACCAAAAACAACAAACCAAACTAAAAAAAAAAAAAAAAAAAAAACAACAAAAATAGATAAAAAAAAAAAAAAAAAAAAAAAAAAAAACAACAACAACAAACCAAAACTTCTTCTGTGAGTTTTAAAGCTACAAAAACAGAAACCAAATCAACAAATGGTTGCATCCAGTTAGAGACAAAACCTGGATTAACACTGAAGAGGATATCCTTGTCACTATATGACGTCAAAAGGTTAGGACACAGTGTAATGCTGTAACTACTTTGCTACAAATGCCACTATGCAGCAGGTTTACAGCTATTCATTAGGTGAACATCTTTTATTTAAGCCACCTGCTCAAGCTCTCTCATGGCAGCCAAGTTGCTCTGGAACTTCTCCAGACTCCAGAAGGTGGAAATTCCCAGTTTGGTGTTCTGAACTTGGACCTGCAGTTGGGCGTTTTCACCCTCGCTCTCTTTATCAGTTGCCTCATGTCTGTCATGAAAACACAAATCCACGTCTGATTCCATCCAAAAACGTTCATGTTTAATAAAGGCAGAATTTACAAACTACTCGCTTATAAACAATTTGACTAAACTTTTTCAGTCATTAGTGATTGCTGGACAGGGATTTTACATTTATTTATAAATGCTGTATTCAGAAAGAGCACTTTGTAGCCAACTAACTGGAATTACTTTTCCATAATAACGAGGAAATTAAATTCACTATAGAAATTTCTATTACTTTATTGTTTATTAATTTAATAATTTATTTAAATGTACTTAATATTAAATTAATTGAATAAAATGTTTTCTAAACTTCCTAAAATTGTTCCTAAATTTGCATGAATTCTGATTCTGGTTAATACTGTAACAATTACGTTGATCCAGGAACATTAAATCAGTTACACCTGCTAATCAACTGTACCTGCTGAAGACTGTGTGTTTCCTGAGATTGGCACTGATTTTGTTTGCTTCTTCAATCATCAAAGACAGCTTCAAGGCATCCCACTGTGGGTAGGCTGCAAACACTGAACAAAAATATGGTGAATAACACACCGTTAAGAACATTACTGATGGAAAACCCCAAATTTAAAGTGGCATTACCCTTTTTAGTGGCCTGGACCATTTTTAGAGCACGTTTTCTCTCAATCTGAGCAAGATCTTCTGCAATCTTCCTCTTCTCTGCTTCAAGCGCCTCTACAATTTTAGCATGCCGGATATCATGATCGGCCAATGCCTATGGAAAAAATTTATAAATCTGAATTAGTCACAAATTAAAAGATGACGAAGCCATCTTTTGTATAAACGTTGCTAAATAATATAAAAACTAACTAAATAAAATACCTATTACTAAAGTACATAAATAATATAACTAAACTAGCTAATCTAAAAAAAAAAAAATACATAACATAACTGAATAAATAAACAGAAAATATTCTGAATAAATATAACTAAAATTAAAGCCAACTAAACGTAACTGAATAAATATTACAAATATAACTAGCTAAATTAACCAAACAAAATGGATAACTATAACAGACTAAATAAATATTATACATAAATCTAAATAAATAACTAAAACAATATAACCAATGACTTTTTTTTTTTTATAGATACATTTTATGAATCACCAAGGACCACAGTTTCAGCTAAAAATCAGTTTTACTGTTTTACTGAAGAAAAAAAGTCCTAGCTGGCCTGAGGGTGAGTAAATTAAGTGAGTAATCTTCCTTTTTGGGTGAGCTATCCCTTTAAGAAGGGAAGAGAAAAAAAAAAAAGGAGCATAAATTTTGATTTGAACTGATCTTTCTGGACCTGTCTAGTAGCCTGGGCCTCCATCTGCAGACGTCTCTTATGGGTGTTGACTTCCTGCTCCAGCAGAGACCTTGCTGTCTGCAGTTGCTCTATCTGACCGACGACCCTCTTTTTATCCAGCTCCTGGTCTCTCTTCCGTTCACTCTCCTCCTCCTGACGAAGCATTTGATTAGCTGGAGAACACAGGAGTCACACACACTACACACTGACATGTATGCGAACAGCTTACCAGCTCTCGCTCCAGAACTTTGATCCTCTTCTCATACTGACTCTTCTGCTCGCTCAGCTCTTTCTGTGCCATCTCTTTTGCCACCTGAATGCCCTGCATCATCTCCTCTTTGGCCTTCAACCGAGCTGCCTCGATCTCCGCTTCAAGTCTAGAGAGAAAAATTTAAATCAAAAACAGACCTCTCCTCATATGTTTTGGTCTTCTTTATAAACATTTGATTTGATTTACAGCAGCCAATTTTACAATTCTTAAGCATTTTCTCCCATTAAACCAAGTCAAATGAGTTCCTGTAAATAAATTGGTGAATATTGGGCTTGTACTCACTGAGCTCTCTGGGCCGACAGCAGCTCATTTTTAGCAAACTCAAAGTCCTTTTGACCTTCTCCACTGTTCCAACAGGACGCACGCTTCCCGCTCTGAACCTCAGCGGGGTGGTTGAACCGAAAGTAGTGATCTCCTCCAAGAATCACACGGTCTCCCTGAAATAGAGAAGCAAAATTGAATAAACAAATAACCAATTTCATGATTTATGTGGAGGTTCTCGGAACAGAGGGCATTTCAGACGTTTCGCTTCAGAAGAGCGACAGGAACTCACGTGGTGGAGAACAGTGCACTCAGACACAAGATGTCCATTCATGAAGGTCTTGGCATTTGCCATCGGTTTAATTCTGACGGTACCTTTCACACTAGAGATGACACTGAAAATACAAGTAAAAACAATGACATATTGGAAATATATTGATTGATATTACGTTTTTAATTGTTTGTGCACAGCTACTAAATAACATTTAGATTACTTTTGTCATCATCGCTGAGTTAATACTGTAAGCACTAATAATTTACTGTAAAAGACTGTAAAAAATGTAATCTTCATGATCAGCAAATCTCAAAATGAATGTCCATTTTTCATACAGTACATTCTAATATTGTGATGCCCAAATTAACCAGCATTTAAAATTTTAGTTTAAGTGTTTTATTTCTAATTTACTTAGACAAAATAGTTTTGTTTTTGATTGTTTTATTTTTTTAACATCAGTCAATTTATCCGTTATCGGTCATAACATAAAAAGACATTTCCTGTATGTCAGTAAATACAGTATATAAGCATTTTTAGGGGGATTTTAACGAATCTCTCATTGACTGTAATCATATGGAAAAGAGCGACCAGCACCTTCTTCAAAATATCTTCTTTTGTGTTCCTTTGAACAGCATCATTTATATACTATTATTAACATTTATTAATATTTTAAATTAGGTTTTCATTAATTAGATTTATAATTTAGTTTCTTTAGTTTATGTTTAAGTAATTTTACACAAGTCTTATTTTACATTTTTAAGTTTAGGTATTTCATTGAATATATTTTTTTATTTTATTTCAGCTTTATTTCAATTACTGATTTTAATAGCTTTAGTTGAAGGGATAGTTCACCCAAAAATGCTAATTCTGTCGTCATTTACTCACCCTCGTGTCATTCCCAGATTGTATGAATTTCTTTGTACTACTGAACACAAAGGAAGATATTTTAAAGTGTGTTGGTAACCAAACAGGTGACGGTAGCCATTGACTTCTATTGTATGGGGAAAAAAATACTATAGAAGTCAATGGCTACCGTCAACCGCTTGGTTGCAAACATTCTTCAAACTATCTTCTTTTGTGTTCAGTAGTACAAAGAAATTCATACAGGTTTGGAACAATATGAGAGTGAGTAAATAATGACAGAATTGGCATTTTTGGGTGAACTGTTCCTTTAAATGTACAAGTCCAATAATTTTGAACATGAAATGCCTCCTTTAATCAAATCAAAAATGAAGTGAATGATGGAGTGGTAGTAGACTGTGGATGTGACCCGTCTCACCAGTGCTCATCAGCGATGAGAGCTCCAGACAGCTGGATGTCGTGGGCCGACTCAGACTTGAGCTTGCCGACCTTGGTCTCGCCCTCTTTAATCATGTACAGCAGCATCTCTGACAGCTGCGGATCCTCATTCAGGTTCACAAGGTTAGGCAGCCGATTATCAACTTTAAAGGTGACGCCGGCGCGCTGAACGAGGTTTGGTGAATAAACAGACAAGTGAAGAAGAAAGAGAAAGAAAACAGCCATGAAGCACATTTGAAATGCTCATCGATCCATCAGACACTGAAGTCCGACCGTTATTTGCAAGTGTGGGGGCGACTCATTACCTGCAGCTCTTTGGTTTCTTCACGTTTCCTCCTCTCTGCCTCTTCCAGCTTTTCTTTCCAAGTTCTGCACATATTGAATGACACATAAAATGTAAAACCTTGATATGAAGTAAGTGTACATAATTTTAAAACATTTGTCAAAGGACTGTTCTTTTTATTATGTGTAAAACATCTTGGTGCACCTTTGACACACTAACTGCAGGTTTGTGACAACGTTTTATATTACATTGAAATATATTTTACATCATTACAAAGCAAGTACACAAAAATGTATTATATAGATTACAGTCAATAAGATGAACAATATATCTAAAAGTCATTAAAAGTGACCACATGTTGTCAATCAAATCAAAACTGACCCCATTTACTCATTAAAAAAAATTAAATGTTTTGCTTTATTCTGATAATGCCTGCTTTCCCCATTACAATTAATTCGCAAAAGACATTATCAAGTCTCTCCGTACTAGATATTCCTCCCCAAATATACTGTTTGATTCGAAAATCAAATGGGTTGTGCACAGCACTTCATTTTATTTTCATTGTATAATGCGAGTCATAACCCTGAGTTTTGTAGTTTCTATCCACACACCTGTGAGCTTCGGCCATTTCATGCTCCTGTTGAGAGAGTTTAGTCTTAAGAGAGGTGATCTCTTGTTGAAACAGTCTCATTTTCTCTGGCTCGATGCCCTGAGAGCTCATCTGAGCCGCACGGAGCTTATCCACCTCTGCTTTCAGCTCTGGACACACAGATTCAGAAAAAATTAATTATGTCACACACATTCTTAATAATATACAAAAATAATCTAGGTAAATAAAATAATGTTGAATCCAAACTCTGCAGGGCTCCGGCCCTCCAGGAATAGGCCCTTTTCACATGACGTCACGCAACTTCCGTTCTGATGCGAAGCAGGGTATTCTTAGTTCCGCCAGCATAGTAAGCGCTATCGCTACCAGCATGGAGTTCACCCAAACGCTTGTACAACTGCCACAAATATGATTAGAGGATGACTGCTGCTGTCTATTCTAGTCCTCATTCAGGGAGAGGCGAATACCGATCGGTGAGATTTGCCGCTTGAAGTCGAGGGAGGAGTTGAAAACGGAGCACTGCAGTCACTGATTCCCGCGACTCTCGCGCACTGTTTGCTGTCTTTATTGCAGTTAGATGAAGTTGGTTAGATATATTTCTCAAATAAACAAACGTTTTATACATTTACAGTAGTGTGAAAAAGTTGGTTCCTGATTTCTTATTTTTTTGCATGTTTGTCAAACTTTAATGTTTCAGATCATCAAACAAATTTAAATATTAGTCAAAGATAACAAGTAAACACAACATGCAGTTTTTAAATGAAGGTTTTTATTATTAAGGTAAAACAAAATCCAAAACTACATGGCCCTGTGTGAAGAAGTGTTTGCCCCCCTTTTAAAACTGTGGTTTATCACACCTGAGTTCAATTTCTCTAGCTACACCCAGGCCTGATTACTGCCACACCTGTTCGCAATCAAGAAATCTCTTAAATAGGACCTGCCTGACAAAGTGAAGTAGACCAAAAGATCCTCAAAAGCTAGATATCATGCCGAGATCCAAAGAAATTCAGAAACAAATGAGAAAGAAAGTAATTGAGGTCTATCAGTCTGGAAAAGGTTATAACTCCATTTCTAAAGCTTTGGGACTCCAGCGAACCACAGTGAGAGCCATTATCCACAAATTGAGAAAACTTGGAACATTGGTGAACCTTCCCAGGAGTGGCTGGCCGACTAAAATTACCCCAAGAGCACAGCGACGACTCATCCAAGAGGTCACAAAAGACCCCACAACAACATCCAAAGAACTGCAGGCCTCACTTGCCTCAGTTAAGGTCAGTGTTCATGACTCCCCCATAAGAAAGAGACTGGGCAAAAATGGTCTGCATGGCAGAGTTCCAAGACGAAAACTGTTGCTGAGCAAAAAGAACAAAGGCTCGTCTCGTCAGTTTTGCCAGAAAACATCTTGATGATCCAAGACTTTTGGGAAAATACTCTGTTGACTGACGAGACAAAAGTTGAAATTTTGTGTGTGTGTGTCCCATTACGTCTGGCGTAAAAGTAACACTGCATTTCAGAAAAAGAACATCATACCAACAGTATAATATGGTGGTGGTAGTGTGATGGTCTGGGGCTGTTTTGCTGCTTCAGGACCTGGACGACTTGCCATTATTGATGGAAGCATGAATTCTGCACTCTATCAAAAAATTCTGAAGGAGAATGTCCGGCCATCTGTTCGTGACCTCAAGCTGAAGCGAACTTGGGTTCTAGAGCAGGACAATGATCCAAAACTCACCTGCAAGTCCACCTCTGAATGGCTGAAAAAAACAAAATGAAGACTTTGGAGTGACCTAATCAAAGTCCTGACCTGAATCCTATTGAAATGCTGTGGCATGACCTTAAAAAGGCGGTTCATGCTCGAAAACCCTCCAATGTGGCTGAATTACAACAATTCTGCTTAGATGAGTGGACAAATTCCTCCACAGCGCTGTAACAGACTCATTGCAAGTTATCGCAAACGCTTGATTGCAGTTGTTGCTGCTAAGGGTGGTCCAACCAGTTATTAGGTTTAGGGGGCAAACACTTTTTCACACAGGGCCATGTAGTTTTGGATTTTGTTTTCCCTTAATAATAAAAACCTTCATTTAAAAACTGCATGTTGTTCACTTGTGTTATCTTTTACTAATATTTAAATTTGTTTGATCTGAAACATTAAAGTGTGACAAACACGCAAAAAAAAAAATAAGAAATCAGGAAGGGGGCCAACACTTTTTCACACCACTGTACATGTGGTAACGGAAAGCCTTTTCATTGAGTAATTTATGTCCCGATTAGTACAAGCTAATGTTGAACTATTCTTGTACATACAGGTGCTGTATTATTTAAAAATCAATAAATATTTTCAGTTTTATTTAATGTAATTCAGAAATAAATATAATATATTTAAAAAAACTTTTTCCAGTTAAAAACAGATGCCAGCATTTTTGTAAATAAATATAAAACACCGGTCATAGCTGTTTTTTTAAAGATCACATTGCATATAGCCTAGAATGAAAATAAAATGCGTTCGATCATATTAATCAATAATAATTCAAAAAGTAAAAACACGGTATACATGTAGTTAAAGCGAAATTGAATAGAGGAATTTAAGTAATTGTAGAAGTCCAAATTTCTGTAGAACTACTCGGCTGTCCTTTTTGTATTGTTTCAATATTAAGCCATTTTATTCTTGAACAGGATAATGAGTTTCTTTTCAGACCACTTGCCTTTACGGATGTGAAACTTGCCATGTAGTAAAACGATTTAATATAAAAAATATGATTTGTGTCCATGTCATTTCCCCATAGTAAATAAAAACAAAATCATGTTGTTTGTCTTTTTATTGCCCAACTACAGGGGGAATTTAATTTACACAGTGTACTCACAAATTATCCAAGGAATGACATAAACCGAAATAACAAGTGAAAAGGTTTTATGTATTTCGTGTGAACACATAATCGTTGTCATACAAATCTGAAAGCAAGCAGTTTGTGGCAAGCAAGCCACCCATCTAAAGCGGATGAAGAAAAACGTTCGCAAAAGAACCCGACTAAGTACATTAACATTATTAGTCTTAACTCTTAAATAACACCTTTCATATTTCAAGTTTTTCTACATTTTCCCGAGAAGTCTCCGGTGTAAAGGTATAACGGAAGTACAGATACACTGTTTTGCGGGAAAGCGGAAGTTAGCTGACATCACTATGAAAAGGGCCTATTGAGTCTGAGACCCCTGTAGAGAACACCAATCACTGCGGACGTCCCATTAGTGAATACCCTGCCCTCTAGAGGAGAGGTGCGGTGCAGTGTTTCTTATAACACACACCCTTCTTGACGGTATGCCAGCTGAGGAAGCATAAACATGGACAGACAGAATAAAGAGCTGTAACAGTTACTGACCTCGGATCAGTTTGGCATTGGTGTCCTCGTTGACTTTGGCTATGTTAATGATCATACGGGCCTGCTGGGCGTAGCGTAACGTGCTCAGGCTCTCATCCATGTTACTGGCCGCAGGGCTCAGGGTGGCGATCATGGCCGTCTTGGAGTTTCCACCAAGGCTTTCCTTGAGTAACCTGAACACAAGAGGGAGCTGAAGCACTTCTGCTGCTTTTGTCAGCAATAAATCTGGCATGTTACGACATAGATAATTTACAAATAAATGGTATTTTTGTGCACAATTCATTAGTGCCCATTTATTTTCACGATCTTTTATTAGAATGTTTAGTTCTTCTTTCTTTTTTTCAGTTTATACATTAGAAAATTATCATTTAATTTTTTTTTAAATAATTTTGCTGCAAATTTATTTTCCACTTTTCCAGAGTAAACGAAGGCCACACTGGTGTGATATTAAATTGTATTATTATCATTATATAATAATGTAACTACATTAAATAATATGATTCTAATACTTTTCTGATTCTAGTTTATAAAAAAAGATTTTTTTGTAATTCTTTCTTTTTTTTTTATTTATTAATTTTTTTGTGTGTAATTTTCTGCACTTCTAAAAAAAAATCCAACTTTTGCCAAGTACACAAAGGCCACACTGGTGCGATAAAATGCATAGAAATATGTCAAATATATAAAATACAATTTTCATTAATGACAATGATAATTAAAAACATGTGAATTATTATATTTATGCCATTCATATAAACATTATTATATTATTATTATTATAATCTGTTTTTTTTTTTCCCTTATGAATACTTGAATGGAAAAAAAACTGGACAAGGAAAAAAACATTACATTTTGTTTTCA
This sequence comes from Sinocyclocheilus anophthalmus, assembly GCA_018155175.1. Lineage (NCBI taxonomy): Eukaryota > Metazoa > Chordata > Actinopteri > Cypriniformes > Cyprinidae > Sinocyclocheilus > Sinocyclocheilus anophthalmus. The sequence continues at coordinate 203,568 of JADLZN010003226.1, forward strand.
ATGACCTTTCTAAGTACAGAAAATAAAATAAAATAATAAAAATGACAATGACAATGTTTGCATTTTTAATTGTTATATTTATGAAATTAATAAACATCATTATTATTCTTATATCAAAGATAAAAAAAAATTCCCTTGATGAAATACTTAAAAATAAAAAACAATTTTTTTTTTAAATACACTGGGACAAAGGGAAAAAAAACATTACATTTTCTTTTCAATTACCTTTCTAGGTACGAAAAATAAAAAAATTAATCTCACTGAAATTCCATGACACCAGGGCCATGGAAATGCATTACAATGCTGAAGCTGTGACTGCGGTTTTGTTTTGTGTAACACAAAATAACAAAACTGCAGTGAAATATCAAAATAAATCAATACAAATTCATAAGCAAAAGCTTCTCACCATGTGAGCACTGACTCTCTGTACGGGGTGAAGACTTTCTTTCTGGTCTGAGCCTGTTCTGAGAGTGATGAGATCACCTTTCCCAGCGTGAGCAGAGACTTGTTGATACTCGCTCCCTCCTGGGAAAAATAAATAAATTCACATTACAAATGTCAGATTTAAGATTTCATGATGCATTGCAGTATTTAGTAAAGTATTGTAATCCAATTCACCCCCATTTAAAATGTACAAAACAGTAAGCAGCAGAATGCACTGTGGGTAATCGTGACACAGAGTAAACAGAGCTACTGGATGCTGGATTACCCTGAGCCGGTCTCCACTGGTCTGGGCTGAAGTACAGCGCTCACTTCCTGCCAAATCCACCAGGTTTATCCGGCTGGTGATGCAGTGATCGTGCTCCTCTTCCTCCACAAACTCTGTCTGTGCACACGAAAACATCATCATATGACTACCACAAACACATCACTGAATTATTCATTTGTTGGCTGAAGTAAAAGTAGCATTTCCCTGGAAATAAATCTGAGGGTCGTACTTTAGTTTGCATCATGACCAGAGTGAAAACAGAGTGTGATCTGGAGCTTTTATCGTTCATGCCGGTGGCGGCCGTGGCTCTTTGTTTGTTACCGAGTTCAAGCCAAGTCTGTGAAGATGGGGGAGGGAAAATTGTATTAATGGTATGAACAAAAATAATATATGATCAATGTATAAAGTGAACATATCCTTAAATTACCTTAATATCAGCATAAGATGTGACTACATTCCTGAAAGAGAGCACAGAGATTACTGACAGCAGCACAAAACAAAACAAAGAATAAAATAATTACAACACAATGAAATAAAAACAAAACAAAAAAATAAAATAAGACGAAATAAAACAAAAACTCAACAAAATAACAAAACCAAACATCTAAATAAAATAACATTTCATGAAATAAAAACAAAATAAAATAAAACCACAACAAAAACCACAATAAAAAAAAACAAACATAAAAAAATAAAAACACAACAACAAAATAACAAAACAAAATGTAAAAGCACAAGATAAAATAACAAAACAAAAACACACACAAAAAAAAAACTACACAACAAACAACAAAAAAACACAACTTAACTAAAAAAACAAAACAAGGACAAAAAAACGTTTCCATGGCCATGGTAATCCTGGTATTTAAATGAAATGTTTTGCTACTTGACAGGTCTGCAACATAAGGCCCATAGACAGGATGCTCTCTGACACGCAGCTGGAAAAGACATGAAAAGGGCTGAATAGCTGAACAGATCAATAAGGAAGACAAAGAAACTACAAGACATTTGTAGTATTTAAAGGGGTGGTTGATTGCGATTTCACTTTTTTAATGTTAGTTAGTGTGTAATTTTGCTGTTTGAGCATAAACAATATCTGCAAAATTATGAAGCTGAAAGTTCAATGCAAAAGGAGAAATTGTCTTTTAAAATTCTGGCAGTTTAAATCAAAAACAGCTCGTAGGGACTACAAGAAGTTACTTCCCGGGTTCGTGACATCACAAACTCAGATAAACCCCGCCCTCAGGAAAAGGCAGCAAAGGGTGCGAGGCCATGCTGGCGCTGCCTGCTTTAGAGAAGAGGAGAGAAAACGTCTCCGTTTACTGTCGTAACCTCGGTTCCCTGAGAGCGGGAACGAGACATCGTAGATATTTCTCCGTTATGGGAACTCCTTCCCTTCCAACCTTTCCTGAAGTCCTATTGGCTCCCGCCAGTCAAATGACTGGCCAATTGACGCGAAGTATGCAACCGCATGCAAATACTGACGAGCTCAATCGGCAGTATAAAATGCGGTGCACGCGACAATACGTCAGAATCGGATACTGAACGCAACTCTAGCTGATCGAGTAGCGAACACGGCGACCACCGTGATGTCTCGTTCCTGCTCTCAGGGAACTGAGGTTACGATAGTAACCGGAGCGTTCTCTCTCGAGCTTTCACGAGACATCATGGAGATATTTCTCCGTTATGGGAACGATTTTCAATCCCGCCGTGAGAGAGGCTACGAGCAGCCTGTACAAGTTACACACTCAGCGAAGATAGAACACACACAATTCCCAACCAATAGCGACGCTTGTTAGGCGGGCTCGCAGCTGATAGGTGGAGATAAGCCAATGAGCGTTTAAAGCCCAGGTATACGAAATTTGCCTATCTGGTCAGTAATAACGTATGCTGCGCTGAGAACAGGGCAGTAGCAACAGTACTGTAAGGGGCTGCACAGACATAACTGTGTTTAGCAGCATAACACATAACATGATAATTGAAGCAGCAACACACGAATAGAGGTAGCATAAACGTGAATCAGTCACTCACCGACAGCACTCGGGAGGCTAAGGACTGAACGTCCAGCTTGTAAAACCTGGCGAAGGTATTCTGAGAAGACCAGCCGGCTGCAAAGCATATATCTTGAATAGACATACCTCTCGACCACGCCCAGGAGGAGGCGATAGCTCTTGTTGAGTGTGCCCTAATGTGAAAGGGGCATTCCAAACCTTGGCTCGTATAAGCAGCCGTGATAGCGTCCACAATCCAGTGGGAAAGTCTCTGTTTTGACACGGCCCGGCCCTTCGCACAACCACCGTAGCACACTAAAAACTGGTCAGATTGCCAAAAGCTGGCCGAACGGTCAATGTAAATCCTCAAATCCCTGACGGGGCACACCGAAGTCTGAGCGTCCGCATCACACGAGGTCAATGACTCAGAAGACAGGGCAGACAGCAAAACAGTCTGCGCTCTGAAGGGGGTAGATAGTGATTTAGGCACGTAGCCCGGCCTCGGCCGGAGAGTGACGCTGCAGTCGCCGGGTCCGAAGCGAATACAGTCACTGTCCACAGAAAACGCATGTAAATCCCCTATGCGCTTAGCCGAAGCGAGGGGAAGAAGAAGTGCAGTTTTGAGGGATAGTTCCTTCATATCAACGGATGCTAAAGGCTTGAATGGTGGCTGTGAAAGAGCTCTTAACACCACCTCTAGGTCCCAGGGCGGGACTGAGGGCGGACGTGGGGGATGCAATCTCCTCGCTCCCTTAAGAAAACTCGCCACCAGCGCGTGCCTACCGATCGATTGCCCGCCCAGCGGGGAACGAAATGAGGCAATAGCGGCCACATAGACTTTCAGTGTTGATGGCAGAGATCCACTATCCAGTCTGTACTGTAGAAAACGCAGCACATCCGACACTGAGCAAGCAGCCGGGTCGATATGAACATCATGGCAACATTTCACAAACACTCCCCATTTTAGAGCATAGAAATGTCTCGTGGAGGGCGCCCGTGCCTCCGAGAGGGTGTCGAGCACACGAGAATGCAGAGCATTCAGCTCCTCTGATATCCCCGAAGCAGCCACACATGAAGGCTCCATAACTCCGGGTTCGGGTGCAACACCGAGCCGCTCGCTTGAGACAGCAGATCCTTCCTGATAGGGATCGGCCAGGGCGGCGCCACCAGCAGCTTTGTCAGGTCTGGGAACCAAGGCTGGTTCGGCCAGTTTGGGGTGATGAGTATCACCGAAGCCCCCTCCTCCCTGATCTTGCATAACACCAGTGGCAATATCTTGATTGGAGGAAACGCGTACAGCCTGGCCGCTGGCCAGTGCGATGTCAGAGCGTCCCCCTCCAGCGGGGAGTGAGACAGGGAGAAGAACAGCGGGCAGTGCGCATTCTCGCTCGTGGCGAACAGATCCACCTCCGCTCTCCCGTAGTGGGTCCAAATCATCCGAACCGACTCGGGGTGCAACCTCCACTCTCTTTGAGGAATCCCTTTCCTCGAAAGCATGTCCGCCCTGCGGTTAAGGAGACCGGGGATGTGCGCTGCTCTGATGGAAAGTGACGGTCCGCCCATAGCAGGAGATTCTCTGCTTGCTTGTACAAAGCCCTGGAACGTACGCCTCCTTGGTGATTTATGTACGAGACCACAGACATGTTGTCGGTGCGAATCAGTACCTGTCGCTGTTCCAGCTGCGGCCGAAAATCCTTTAGAGCTAAGAACACTGCTTCCAGCTCCAAGCGGTTTATTTGCCACCGGCTCTGGGGTTCTGACCACAGCCCCGAAGCCGACATGCCCTTGCACACTGCTGCCCAGCCATGAGTCGATGCATCCGTCGTGACCACAACTCGTGACGTCACCAAGCCCAGGGGAACCCCCTGGCTGAAGAGATCTGGGTTGCGCCACGGCCTCAGAGCTTTGATGCAGCCGCGGGAGACCGCGATGCGCAAACTGCCGAAAGTCCACGCCGTCCAAGGGACTTGAGATTTCAACCATAATTGCAGGGGGCACATGTGTAGTAAGCCCAGATGACATACCGCTGCAGCAGACGCCATGAGCCCCAGCAGCCTCTGAAATTCCTTCAAGTGAACAGAGCTGCCCAGTCTGAAATGGCGCAGGGAAGACAAAATGGCCGCCGAGCGCTCCCGAGAGAGGCGGGCTCTCATCTCCACCGAGTCGAAGCACCCTCCCAGATATGTTATAGACCGACTCAGGCCGAGAATGCTCTTCTGCATGTTGACACACAGCCCTAGGGACTCCAAGTGACGAAGCAGCATGTCTATATGGCTGACTAGCATGTCCCGTGAATGAGCTAAAATCAGCCAATCGTCCAGATAGTTGAGAACGCGCATCCCGCTCGCTCTGAGAGGGGAAAGTGCTGCATCCATGCACTTTGAGAAAGTGCGGGGGGCCAAAGCCAGCCCGAACGGGGAACAGAGTATTGTACGCTGTCCCTCGCAAGCAAACCTCAGAAAGCGTCTTGATGCGGTGCTATCTGGAATGTGAAAGGATACGCGGCCTTTAAATCCACGGACGCAAACCAGTCCCCGGGGCGAATTTGCGCCAGGATTTGTTTCAGCGTTATCATCCTGAACGGACGCTTGCAAAGCGCTCTGTTGATGGGCCTGAGATCTAGAATCGGGCGGAGGCCCCCGTCTCTTTTGGGTACCACGAAATAGCGGCTGTAAACCCGCTCTCCAGCTCGCTGGGAGGGATTCGTTCTATCGCTCCTTTTTCGAGCAGACTGCATACCTGTTGTCTCAGAACCAGGGCGTTTCGGGGCAATGTTGGAGACTGCACCACGCCATTGAAACGGAGTGGTTTGCGTCTGAATTGAAGGGTATACCCATGCTCTATCACACCGAGTAGCCAACGCGAGATTCCCGGAATAACTTCCCACGCGCTCAGGAACTGACATAGCGGCTTTTGCGGCTTGGTCGTTGGATGCGCCGGCGAGTGTGTGGGCGGCGGCTCTGCACTGCTCTGAGGCGGGGCGAGCGGCACCGCACTGACTGAGTGAGGAGGAAATAGCTATTTTTGTGAGAATGTATGCATTTTTATTTAATGAACATCCAACACACAAACATTTGAATCCCTGAACTTGCGGCGCTTGGGAGCCGGGCCGCTCCAGCATTCTCCTCCTCTCGTCAGACCGTCAGGACGACGGCTTAGCCGGCGGCGGCGGGCGAGAGTCACGTCGCGGGCTCCTCCGCTGCCCGTGGCGTTTCCTCCCGGGACCCCACACCTTCCTCTGGAAATCCGGCTCCTGGTGAGGAGCAGTAACGTTAGCCATCACCGCTGCGGACGCTGGCCTGGGGTTATCCCTCCGCTGGGGAGAGCCAGGTGCCGACGAGGATCTTGTCTCGCATTCTGCTGCGGAAGCGCTCCTCGGCATCACTTGACTCATGCTTTGCCGGCTTTGAGCGACTCCGCAAGCGCTCCGTAATGGACTCCAACGCGTTACCAAAAGGCGGGGGAGTCACGGAGCATTCAGCAGCACTTTACTGTCAACATCCTTGAGGTCAGCTAGGTTCAACCAAAGGTGCCTCAGAAGGACGACCATAAAACCCATGGCCTTACCCACAGCCTGGGCCGCTCGCTTCGTCGCCATCAGCGCGAAGTCCGTCGCCGCGCGCAGATCCTTAACGGCCTCTGCCGTGAGGGCTCCGCCCTCCGCTGCCTACAGGAGCTTCGCCTGAACACCCTCAGCACTGGCCATGGGCGTGAGCGCGAACCGGCCTCGCCAATCAGACTCATATGCTTTATTGGCAAGGTGGGCGGTGGTTCTGCACGGCTTTGAGGGGAGGCTGATGTCTGAGCCTAGGGTCTTGGCTGCTGCAGGACACAGGTGCGCAGCGACGGTCTCCTCGACTGGGGGAGAGCGCACGTACCCGTGGGTCTCCGCCCCATCCACGTGGGAAAAAAATGGCCTGTGTGGCAGAGTGAACACGCGCAGATTGGGGCGCAGACCATGTTTTCACCAGCTGCTCATGTACGTCGGGGAAGAAGGGGACCAACATCCTCGAGTCAGCTTTCCGTGTGGACCTGAAATACCAGGAGTCAAGATTACTCCTGGCAGGCTCCTCTGGAGGACTCTTCAGGTAAGCTCCAACTCCTGGACAGCCCTTGACAGAACCCTCATGAGCTCCTCCTGGAGGTCTGGGGGCCCCATGCTGTCCGGCTGATCGGACTCCGATCCCGCCCAATCCTCCCTCTCCGAGGCCGAGATGGACATCGAGTCATCCCCCTCCTCCTGGCTAAAGGATACAAACTCCGCGATGTTGGAAGGAGGGCGGAAGCAGTCCTCGGGGAGTGAGACCGGGGAACGGGGTGACCGTTGGGGTTGGTGGAGCGACAAGACGACGCTCCCGTCACTGGGAGGGCCCACCAGCGGCACGCTGGCGGCAGTGGGCCTCATCCCGAATAGGCCGCGAGCCACATCGCGGCGGGTCCGGAGCACGCGGGCCGGAAGGTCCGCACAATGCCCGCAGTTGGACTCTTCCAGCGCCGCCTCGGCGTGGGCCAGGCCCAGGCAGGCGACGCAGTAGTTGTGCTGATCCGGCGGCTCTATCGGTCCCGTGCAGATCTTGCAGATTGTTGCCATAGTGAATTCAACTGGTGAAGTAGAAGATTCTGATGTAATTGTCGCGTGCACCGCATTTTATACTGCCGCTTGAGCTCGTCAGTATTTGCATGCGGTTGCATACTTCGCGTCAATTGGCCAGTCATTTGGACTGGCGGGAGCCAATAGGACTTCAGGAAAGGTTGGAAGGGAAGGAGTTCCCATAACGGAGAAATATCTCCGTGATGTCTCGTGAAAGCTCGAGAGGGAACTAGAGGTGCACGTTAAAAATCTATTTCATATGTGACCCTGGAGCACAAAAGCAGTCTTAAGTCGCTGGGGTATATTTGTAGCAATAGCCAAAAATACATTGTATGGGTCAAAATTATTGATTTTTATTTTATGCCAAAAATCATTAGGATATTAAGTAAAGATCATGTTCCATGAAGATATTTAGTAAATTTCCTACCGTAAATATATAAAAACTTAATTTTTGCATTAGTAATATGCATTGCTAAGAACTTAGTTTGGACAACTTTAAAGGCGATTTTTCCTCAATATTTAGATTTTTTTTTGCACCCTCAAGATTCCAGATTTTCAGATAGTTGTATCTCGGACAAATATTGTTCTATCCTAACAAACCATACATCAATGGAAAGCTTATTTATTCAGCTTTCAGATGATGTATAAATCTCAATTTTAAAAAATTGACCCTTATGACTGGTTTTGTGGTCCAGGGTCACATACTGTATATGATCACTATTCTGTCTTCTAACGATTCATGATTCCAAGTTTCAGAATCAATTTTCTAAAGCAGTGGTTCTTAATACTGTTCCTCGCGTTCCCTGCTCTGCACACGCTCTGCATCTCTCTCTGTTTCTCGCTCTCATTCAGCTCAGCTCCAAAAATTAACTGTTACAATTATACACTTATTTTTACATAGCTATGAAAAGCGTTATACATTGACGCGCGTGCAGTTTGCCGTACTGTATTAAAGCTTTAATCAGTATAAAACCATATATTAAAAGCTAACAGATGCAGTATCATTTACAAATAACAGTGTATCTAAATGTATGAGACAACAACAAACAAAAAAATTAAGCCTACCATTAAAAGCCGTGCTTGCACAGGATCTGTACAATCCTCTTCAATAATATCATCTGCTTCTCAATCGGGCTCAAACTGATAAACCATATTAACATGCCGCTGAGATGAGGGGTGGGATGTTTAGACGCGCACTAGAGGTGGTTTAGCCAATCACAACACACTGGGATAGCTAACCAATCAGAGCCCACCACCTATTTCTGAGTGAGGGGCTTCATAAAAGCAGGAAATGATCAGCGTGTTTCTCAGAGAAGGGACAGAGAGGTGTAGAATAAAGGTAAATTATCTGAAAAATAATGCGTTTTTTTACGTAGCATTAACACATGTTAGACTGCACCCCATAAACACAATCAAGCCTAGAAAAAACCACTGAACCACCCCTTTAATGTGTTTTATTGAGTTAATGCACTTACAGGCATTTTCTTCTGGTTTTGCTCGTCCTTTGCCACCAGCAAATCGTGGATTTTCTCATTGTACACCTCAAAATAGCTCATCTCCAGATGGCAGGAGATCTTTAATAGAAAATAAACGTCAATCATAAATATATCAGAAATAAATTCAATCATAAACTGTAAATAAATAATCATCAAATGGGACAGCAACCTCTTTGTTTTCAGTTCTAGACAATCTCGAGAAAAGTTCCTTGCAGAATCTGGGAATAACGCCAGCCTCTTCACCAAAACCCATCATACTAGAAAACATCCAAAACGACACTTTAAAAATATTAATCAGGGCTGCGTTTCTCAAAAGCCTAAGTAGATCGTAGATCCATTGCCACCAATGGTCTCTATGATCAACTTAGCTTATGATGCTTTTGAGAAATGCAGCCCTGAATGGTTATTACTGTAAGTACTGTTAATTAACTGTAAAAAAAATTAAATAAATAATGCAGTTTCGAAGAGAATCATCACTTACGTGTAGGACTTTCCAGAACCCGTTTGGCCGTATGCAAAAAGACACGTGTTAAATCCTTCAAATGCTCTTTCAAGCAAGGGCCGAGCCAGTTTTTCATAAACCACCTGCTGACTGGCAAAGCATGCATCCGATTCATTGATAGAGCAAAAAGAGAAGTCAAAGGTAAATGTGTAGCTTTGTTTAGTATCTGGATGTTGCACAACAGTTTCGTGGTCGTTCATGAAGATGACTTGACGGGCTTTCTCGTTCTTCTCCCTACAAACACAAATAAAAAGCGAAAATTTTAATGCAAGTGGCACTGTGCACAATAAGATTTAACCATAACTATACTAATTAGATATACATATAAAAATTTTATAAAATGTTATAAAATAAATTATTATTTATAATAATAATTAATATATTACATAATACAACTAAATCCAAAAAAAAATATATATTATAACTAAGTATATATATATAGATATATATATATATAATATACACAACACTAAACACTAATAATATTTTTTCATAAATAGTAAATAGAGAAAGAGTTATTAATTTAAATATATCAGAATGGGTAACAGGGTTGACTGATTAATGCATAACTCAGTAGGAGTTAGAGAGTTTAGGGCCACTGTTGGTTTGTAATTAGTGATAGTTTATTCATTTCCAAAATAATATTTCCCAAAAAATTTGAAAAAATAATATTTGTTTGATATTTTTCTTTAAAATAAATTAAATAAAAGGGTTAAACAATTAAGGCTAACGGATGCTGTCAAAATTACAATGTGCATAAAAATTATGAAAACAAAAATGTGATTATTATTTAGGATGCTTGTCTTCCACCTTGCCACAATTTTATGAAATGTCTCTTTCACTCTTTTTTTTTTTTTTTTAAAGGGGAATAAAATAAATATGTTTGTTGTAATTCAAATAAGTTGAACATTTTTTAGTGATTTACATTTTTTTGAGGATTTAATTGATTTTTAATTAAGTTTTTATACACCCAGACAGACAATCACGTTCTTTTTTTAAAGTAACAAATTTGTAAACTAAAACTTGCCTCAAAACAACATGCAGCCAAAATAAAAGTTTAGAAAGGTTTCTTACCTTGAACTGAAAGGTCTTACTCGAACTGCAACAGTGACCGCACTGTTCTCCATCTTCAGCTCTTGGGGTTGTAGAGCACTCGTTCTGCTCACAGCTTCAAGAGGAGCATGTCCTTCAGCAGGAGCTGCTCTAGAAACACCTGCTCCTCCATGAGCTGTGGAGCTCATTAGGGCTGTGGGTCTCCTCACCTGTGCTGAACGTGAGGCGGGTGTCATGTGCCCATTTAAACCACCAATCTGAACCTTCTCACCTGTTGCTCCACATGTTGATTTAGCCGTTTCAGTGCTCATCTGCGGTGGCTTCTGTCTTCCAGCGGTTGTGTGTTTGGAAGATGCGGGTCTAGATGCATCTTTACCAGCCAGCCTCTCATAGACGTCTCTCTTGACGCTTAGTTTCTCAAACTGGGTTCTTCTTGTAGGTGTCGAAACGGGTTTACCCTCATCATGGGTGGCTCTGACCTTCTCAGAACTTGTTTTCTGAGCACTCCAGGAGGTTTTCCCAGGTGTTTTGATGGTTTCGTGGGTCTCTTTTGCTGAAGATGGTGCTGGATTGGGTTCGGTCAGGACTTTGGTTCTGGTGCGGCGCTGAAGGGTCAGGCGTTTCTCTCCTCTTTGGTTCTCCTGTGTGGTTTCTTCATGGTGGTTTGCAGTGGTTCTGCTGGGCTTTCTCTGAAGAGTGAGTCTGGCACCAGAGGATGGCGTTTTAAATGCGTTTTCTCCACATTTTGTGAGTGCTGAGACCACATAAGTCCTGTTTATTTCTTTGGTTTTATTGAAAGATGATGTGGTCTCTATCTCTTTTGATCCATCCATAATTGTCAAAAAACAAGACTTTTGACTATAAAATTGTTTTAAGATTGTACTACAATCCACAAATGTAATTGTTGTAAGTACACTGAGGTGAATAATCTGTCAAATGACTTAAAAATACATCTTTAAGTAAACCCATAACTAAAACTGACCTGCGAGTGTTGATATCCTGTTTTGTAAAATATTAAAAGGTCTTTTGTTTATGGTTTTTAGAAAACGCAGTCCTTTCTTCGTCCAGTTTACTACTACTGTTCCGACGGTAAGAAAGTATCGGACTGGACGCCGCCTCAAAGCGTCCCATACACACAACACCTCACTGTCTGCGAACCGCCATACTGCCGCTCTAATTCAAAACCAGCAGGCGTGCTGTGATTGGTCAGCTCAGTTTGACGCACAGGCACGCAGTCACGCCCACCTACCAACAGATGGCAGTGTCTCTTTACGTATTTACTGTACATGAGGAAAATCAAGCCTGTTTATATTAACATTAATATATTTTGCACTGTGATATTTCAGTCACAATGAACAACATTTTCACACCAAATTTTTCGTTTGTTAAATGTGTAATATGAAAAATTACATATTATTAATATATATTATTTGGGGTGTTTATTAATAATAAAATTAATATATATATTTTTAAATATCAACGTTATAAATAATTTTTATATAGATATAAATATATATATATATTTATAAAGTTGTTTTATATATACATACATACCTGTGTAAAACATCCATACATTTTGCTAATCTGTATTTTACTGCTTTTATGCTGATTTAAATAATAATAATCCTTGCAGCTTTATTTTATTTTACTTATATCATTACTTTAAAAACTTTTTTTTACATTACCAACTGTATTTTTTATTCAATTTAATTTAATAAATTCTAGAAAATGTTGATTCCTCGCTTCACACACACACACACACATACATACATATATGTGTGTGTGTGTGTGTGTGTTAAATTTGACTTTCTCTGCTTAAAATAATAAAATAAATTTTTATCTCAAACATTTTACAATACTTGACAGTAAAAGTACATGTATTGGCATATAAAATAACATAAATGTATTAGGTACAGTAAGCAATTAACAGGTTTTTATCCTAGTATTTTTATTTACTTTTCCATTAACATTACTAACATTTCTACCATGTGGGTTGACATTATTATTGTGTGTGTAATTATACTGGAGACAATCAGAAGGGACATTTTTTTTTCATTCACTTGTAGCATTTATTGAAAATACAAATTACAAAAGCAGCAACAAAACATTTAGCAATACATATATTTGCTTGTTATTTCTTGGCAGATCTTTTGTCATGCTTCCTGATGATGTCGATGAGGTTGCTCTTGGATACGAGGATGTCTTCTCCACGGCTGCTCCTCTGTGTGGCTCTCCTCTGCTGTTCGTGCAGATGTGGGGAGTTGAGGAGCTGTGGCGGCAGGATGGAGCCCGTGGGTTTCACTCTGTTCACAATGTCCAGAAACAGCCGCTTGTTGTTGTTATTCATGAAGGTGATGGCGGTGCCTCTGTGGCCCAGTCGACCTGCTCGGCCAATCTGAAAGGTTCAAACATAGTGTGTCATCATTAAAGAAATGAGATGCTTCCATGTGTATGTTTATTTATGAAATACGCCATACCTGATGAACATATTCATCCATGTTAGCTGGCATGTCGAAGTTCACTACAAGCTTAACATTGACCAGGTCCAGTCCTCTACCGAGAATCCCAGTGCTGACCACCACTTCAAACTGGCCCTCAAGTAGACCCTAAAAACACCAACAATATTATGTTTATTTATTTATTTAATATGTATACATTTATACCAACTAATATAATATAATTTTTTTAAAGAGTTTTTTCATTACCTTTACAATTTTGTTGCGTTCCCACTGCATCTTGTCTGAGTGAATAGCGACTGTGTTTAATCCCATGACCTTTTGCACAGCTTCACACAGCAAATCAGCCCCAAGTTTGCAGTCCACGAACCCAACTATCGGTGGCGGTACAGCTGCTGTCCTGAGCAGCACAAAATCCTGTGTAGATAATATTGTAATGAAAACAAATCCAAAAATTAATATAAATGAAACGATATATAACAAAAAATCAGTTCTTTTTGTGTTGAATATATTTATTTATTTTTCACTTACAAAAAAAATAAGGCAGGATGTTATTTCCAATTTTGATGGAACAATAATTTTTTTAATAATTAATATAATTAATAAATTGATTATTCATTTTCTGATGGTAATTATCTAAATTTAATATATTTTTTTTAATTTATTCATTTTATGAATTCATATTGATCAATTTATGTTAATATCATATTTGATGGACATTATTTATTTACTATTAAATAATATATTCAAGAATTAATTTTCTTATTTTATTCTTTTTTTATTCAATGTATGACTAATATACATTGTTATTTCATATTAATGGTCAATTGTTCCTAAATTATTAAACAGAATATTAATAAAGATTGCATTTGATATTTATCATTCATATTTCAGGTTATTTTCATATTTCTGACAGCAATTATTCTAAAATGTAAAATTATTATTTATTATTATCTATACATTATAATTAATATTTTTATATATAATAGAGATAATCTTATTACTCATATTTTTCAATTGACAATTTCTGGGCATTTTATTCCAGTCTTGTGATTTAAAATAAATGTCTATTTCCTGCTCTCGGTCTCTGGTAAGAGCCGCTGCTAGTTTTCCTGGAGCAAAGCAAATTGATGACCCACCTAATCCTTTCCTCTGGAGAGGAGGGCCAAGATTGCCCTATAGACTTCCACTAACTGCATTTCTGTCAACAAGTCAGTCGACAGCAGGCCACAGACGCATTCAATCCAGATTCTTTTTAAACCTGAATATTCTTTTTAAATCAACTTACGTAATGTGACACATTTCCTGTTGTCAGATGAATCATGCATTGCACAATAATACCAAAATACAATTAACACATGCAACAACAGCAAATAGGGTTTCTACAGTATACTTACATTTAAAATCTCAAAGAGCTTCTTTTTCTTTGACGGCTCTTCCACCCAGAGGACGATCTGACGGACGTTGGAGCAGGGTTGGTTCTTCTGACCGATGGTAATGCTCACAGGCTCGTGGGTGAGACGAGCCGCTAGCTGTTCTGTTCCTTTGGGAATGGTGGCTGACGTCAACAGCGTCTGATGCTCTTCAGGGACCTGCTCCAAAATTTCAAGAACCTGTTGCTGGAATCCCATCTTCAGCATGGTATCCGCCTTTGGAGTTTTTTAAAAGAATTTTTATATCTATGTATTATGTAATATATCTATATATATATATATATAACAACACTGTTAAGTATAAATTGATAATAAAAGTATAAATAAACAACAAACCCATAAGTAGTAATTAAAGCAATAAATAAAATAAATGAAACAATATAAAGCAATAATAAATAAAACATAATAAATACCTCATCAACCACAACGGCCCTGACGTTATCCAGCCGTACGGCCTTCTGCTTCAGGATCTCAAGGAGGCGTCCTGGAGTGGCTATTACTATCTGGAGAAAGGAAGCGCAATCAAATAAGGTAATGGGTTTTTTCTGATAAAGGCTCTATACTAACCAACAGTACCCTTGATGTTCTGCTGAGTCGTGCAGCTGAGGGGTAAGGCATTCTCCCCCCACCAGAAGAGGCATTCTCATGTGGGCAGACTCATCACCAGCTCTTTCGTCTGCTTCTCTATCTGGATGGCCAGCTCTCTGGTCGGGGTCAGGATGAGACACGTGGGACAAGATGGTGAAGCAGTTCGGCTCTGGAAAATCAAAAATGCACACATATTGATGTGGGAAGTTCAAATATCATGCACAATAAAACAAGGAATAAATAAATAATTACATGAACCAATAGGACAAATAACGCTCAATAAATGTATTTCAAAATGTGTGTATTATTTAGTTTTTTTTTCTTTTCTTTTATTCATGGTTACATTTATTGTGATGTTATTCCTGTTTAAAATTGCTAGTTTATTTTATTTTATTTTAATGTTATTTCTGTAATTTATAAAAAATATTAAATATACAAATAAAAAAATAATAAATATAATATAATAAATCAGAAGAATCAGAATCAGAAAGAGCTTTATTGCCAAGTATGTTTGCACATACAAGGAATTTGTTATAGTGTCACAAACTTCCAGAACACTGAGACAACAACAACACACAAATAATAAAAATGAGATGTGAATAAAACACACATGCATAAATATAAACCACAAAAAATGAATAAATTGTATGTACAGGTGTGCTAAAGATGGAATAGGAATAGAATCAAATAAAATAAAGTTGTAGGGATGTACTAAGATTTAGGGTGATAAATAAGTATAAGGTTATTGCACATATTTTTATTGCACAATGGGGAGAGCATTTAATTGTTCATGAGGTAGATTGCCTGGGGAAAGAAACTGTTCTTGTGCCTGGCTGTCCTGGTATTCGGTGCTCTGTAACGCCGACCAGATGGCAAAAGTTCAAAAAGGAGATGGCTTGGATGTGATGGATCCAGAGTGATTTTCTGAGCCCTTTTCCTCACTCTGGATGTATACAGTTCTTGGAGGGTGGGCAGGAGAGCACCAATAATACTTTCAGCAGTCCGAACCGTTCTCTGTAATCTTCTGATGTCTGATTTTTGCTGAACCAAACCAGACAGTTATTGAAGTGCAGAGGTTGGATTCAATGATGGCGGAGTAGAACTTTTTCAGCAGCTCCTGTGGCAGGTTGAATTTCCTCAGCTGGCGAAGGAAGTACAACCTCTGCTGGGCCTTTTTAACAGTGGGGTCAATGTGAGTGTCCCACTTCAGGTCCTGAGAGATGGTGGTGCCCAGGAACCTGAATGACTCCACTGCAGTCACAGTGCTGTCCATGATGGTGAGTGGGGGGAGTGCAGGGGGGTTCCTCCTGAAGTCCACGATCATCTCCACTGTTTTGAGGGTGTTCAGCTCCAAGTTGTTAGGACTGCACCAGACAGCCAGCTCTTTAACCTCCTGTCTGTAAGCAGACTCGTCTCCATCCTTGATGAGACCGATGACTGTAGTGTCATCTGCATACTTCAGGAGCTTGACAGAGGGGTCTTTAGAGGTGCAGTCGTTGGTGTAGAGGGAGAAGAGCAGTGGGGAGAGGACGCAACCCTGAGGGGCGCCAGTGCTGGTGGTGCAGCTGTTTGACACAAATTTCCCCAGTATCACTAGATGTTGCCTATCTGTCAGAAAGCTGGTGATCCATTGACAGATAGAGCTAGGGACAGAGAGCTGGGTTAGTTTGGTCTGGAGGAGTGTTGGGATGATGGTGTTGAATGCGGAGCTAAAGTCCACAAACAGGATCCTCACATAAGTCCCTGTTTTGTCCAGATGTTGCAGGATGAAGTGCAGTCCCATATTGACTGCATCATCCACGGACCTGTTTGCTCGGTAAGCAAACTGCAGGGGGTCTAGTAAGGGTCCAGTAATGTCCTTCAGATAAGCCAACACCAACCTCTCAAATGTCTTCATGACCACAGACGTTAGGGCCACAGGTCTGTAGTCATTAAGTCCTGTTATCTTGGGTTTCTTTGGGACGGGGATGATGGTGGAGCGTTTGAAGCAGGCAGGGACTTTGCACAGCTCCAGTGATCTGTTGAAGATCTGTGAGAAGATGGGGGCCAGTTGGTCAGCGCAGGTTTTCAGACAGGCTGGTGTAACACAGTCTGGGCCTTGTGCTTTTCTCCTTTTCTGCTTCCGGAAGACCTGGCTCACCTCTTCTTCGCTGATCTGATTTGCAGGTGTGGGGGAGAGGGGGGTTGCAGGAGGTGTTGATGGTTGTGTGGAGAGATGTTCAGAGCGGGTGTGGGGTGTTAGACTGGGAGTTTCAAATCTACAGTAAAACTCATTCAGGTCTTCAGCAAGTTGTTGATTGGCCTCAGTGCTGGGGGATGGTGTCTTGTAGTTGGTGATGTCCTTCAGGCCTTTCCACACTGATGCAGGCTCATTCGCAGATAACTGGTGTTCTAGTTTTTTAGCGTAGTTCCTCTTTGCCACTCTAATCTCCTTATTCAGTGTAATTCAGGCCTGATTGTACAAGACTCTGTCCCCACTCCTGTAGGCATCCTCTTTGGCCTGACGAAGATGACGAAGTTTTGATAAACCATGGCTTATCATTGTTGAATGTTAAATGAGTCCTGGTAGGGATGCACATGTCTTCACAGAAACTGATATATGATGTTACAGATTCAGTGAGCTCGTCCAGATTGTTGGTGGCTGCTTCAAAAACACTCAGTAACTTTGTTTTGGTAAACCTTTTTCTTTTTCATGTAGCACTACTCAGGGGCGGACTTACCCATTAGGCAAAGTTAGGCATCCCGAAAAAAGAACCACGCCTTGGGCCCCCAAAAGCCAAGGCCCCCTAAAATGCTTTTCATATAGGATATGCTCATTAAGCGCGGACACGCGAACGTTTGCTGTTTATGGTGTTTATTACCACGACAACCATCCGAGTCCGTGGTGCCTGCAGGTGTATGGCTGTATGCACTGTGAGTACCATGAGCGCTCAGACTGATCTGAGATTTGCCCCGCAAACATTTCAGCAGTTATTATAGGCCTGTGTGTCCCGTATTTCTGTCGACTGAACCAGCCATGCCATTAATTATGAATTTATCAGTCTTTTGCATGCCAAAGTCAATTTCTGCATAGAAATATTACGCCAAATAGAAGCAGAAAACCGTGCTATACTACACACTTTCATGAGATCGGGTTAGATTACAACAATTAATTTGTAGTCTATTTTTACAAATGGGAATACAACGAATTCATGACAATGTTTACATTCAAGCTACCCAGTAAAATTTATAGTGAAAAGTACTTTAAAAGCGTCTGGAATGCAATAAAGTAATTTTAAAGCTGTTTTTTAAAGCATTTGCTGCATGGATAAAAAATATAAATAATTAACATATCATACAAAATTGCGTTGCAGCAAATTCTTTACATTTTAAGGTATTCAGAACAGAGCAACATAAAAATCAGAAAATATAAGCATCTATTATAGGACAAAGTTTTACATATATTCCGTTATAATTAGTGTTTTATTTTTTTAACTGTATGGAATTATAAAATAAAACTCAAATTATAATCGGGCCTTCCATCAATTATAGTGATGAAAAATGACTCGCCATTTCCTAATTGGATGTGCCTTTAGAGAGAAATGCACGGATTACATAATGAAAGAGTTTATTTTATTAGGAGTCTATTTTCGATTTGAATTATTTCGTTTTAAAGTAGTAATTTAAAGCTTTCTATATATTTTGATCATGTCTGAGTTTAGGTTCATCATTGTGAAGCGCTCCTGTTCAAGACCGAGATGGCAGAAAGCATTTGTTTTCTTTATTTTATAAAAGCACAATGTTTTGTTGATATTGTGAGTGCACACAAATAAAACTAGACCCTTTACAGTTTAGAATGATGTATTGCTCTTACCTTTATGAGCAAAAATGACTGCGTATTTTAAGTTGTTTCCACTGTTAGAAAAAAATGCAAGTGATCGCACTGGCGCCTCCATGTCCTGCAGAGCGCGCTTCAGCTTCCACTCCTCCGCAAACGATTGGATATGCACATTTATCTAGGTTAAACATTTAAACTAACATTGTGATATACTTGAACTGTTTTATATATAGATTTTATTTTAGGCAAGTCGTGATGATCAGTACACAGCCCAATATTTACCTGGAGAGCATGCATGACCACTGGAAGAAGGAAGGCAACTGTCTTTCCAGAGCCTGTATCTGCAGAGGCAATCACATCCCTGCCATTCAAACCAACAGGCAGCATCTGCATCTGGATGGGAGTGGGAGCCTCATACCCGGCTTTCTTCAGGTTGAGCCTGAGCGCTGTGGGAAAGTTACAGTGTTCAAACTCTATAATGGGTCTACAGACCTCAGTGCCAGCAGTCACTATCGCCAGCTCGGTTTTAACCCTCTCAACCTGCTCCTCAGTCAGTTCAGATATGAACACATCCTCCTTGTAAGAGTAACTGAGCTCCGTGTCTGCTGCACTAGAGCTCTCTGAACCCTCCTGCAGATCTACAGAAAACACCTTCTCTCCGAAATCCA
This sequence comes from Sinocyclocheilus anophthalmus, assembly GCA_018155175.1. NCBI lineage: Eukaryota > Metazoa > Chordata > Actinopteri > Cypriniformes > Cyprinidae > Sinocyclocheilus > Sinocyclocheilus anophthalmus. Next base: position 222,872 of record JADLZN010003226.1, read on the forward strand.
AGCACATTTTAGCCAGATGACTGGCTTTACACTCCAGGCTGCAGACATCGTTGTCTGTTTTATCGCAGATGTATTCTCCATATCGACCGCACATGACACACACGGGCTCTCCTGGCTCTGGCCATCTCTGGTTCTTCTTGAAGGACTTCACTGGTTCCTCCTCTTCATCTGCTTCTTCAGTCTCTATCTGATGGGGTTCCTCCTCTTTTTCTGTATGTACAGTCTCATCTGGAGGACAGGTATCAGGTGGAGACGTAGAAACAGTGTCTTCGGATGTCGCTTTGCTTCTCTTGGGGTTCTGCTGCTGCTGCTGATGGGACTCTGGGGCTCTCTTGAGCTTCAGCGATCTCGGCATAAACATTTTCTGCCCGCATTCACCACAACGATATTAACGAAACATAAATAAATGAAAAAAAGGAAAACGTTGGTTATATATCTTTTGGAAACGCTTTAAGTCACATACTTCACCACAGACCTGTGAACGGAATCGTTTCCAAGCGGGCGCGTAAATGTGACGTCATTTAAACGCGACAGTAAAGCTGGGTGTTGTAGTTTTTAGGGATTTTAACTATTTATCAGAAACCAAATGTTGTGCATTTTCCTCATCTGTTTAATTCTGTACGGTAATATTATGCTTATTATATCAGTTCATAACATGTATTTTTAAAACTACTAATGTTATGATTATATAAGGATATAATACCCTGATAGCACACATACATCACAGAGAGGACAATGTGATGTCTGCATTTACATCTGCAAGTGCAAGTGTTTGCTCATCTGCAATATGTCTATTGGACGTTTCCTATCAGATGTCGAATAGACGTTTAGAAAATGTCTTTAAGATGTTTATGATTTAAGAATGTTGTAACTGACTCTTAAGGGTCTATATGCTTGCTAAAAAGTCACATTCTTTGGTGATTTGTGTAAGAATTGTTTATATCTGCGGTTTTAGTGCCCGCCTTTCTAAAAAGCTTCTTTTTTTACAGCTCTCGTCTAAACGCGCGGTGTGCTGTGATTGGCCGAATACCTGAAGCATGAGACGGAAATGTTACGCCCTTTACCATACTGTTGTGCCGCTGTCTCCGGCCGATCGACTCACCAAAACATTAAAACTTAGTACAAAAAACGAGCATTTTGCATCCAGTGGGGACATAATTACTGATTATAATGACTTATACTGTATTTTTACGCGTTGCATCGCGCCGTGTAAACATAAATCTGTCTGCATTTGGATCCGAGAACTACACACACAGTGCTTAATCGTTACTACCCGCTCCCAACTGGCGTTTTGATCTCAGTGGCATGATAAAAGAAAACATCCTTAAACGTGGTCGAACTCTGCCGCATTTTTAGTCTAAAGTTACTCTCCCGGATCAGTAAACAGTCCTCCATAAAATGTGCCGGCGATCCCGGTTGAAGTATTTCCTCAGGCGCCCACCCAACGGAGGGATCAGTTCTAGGCATGACGAAGCGATATCGTCCAATTTTTTGGAAGGCCAAAAAAAAGTAGTTTCGCTTTCACTACGAAGCACACAGCGTCTTCAGGACATGTGGCAACAATACTACAGAGAGAATAAAAGTCATGCCTTCTTTCTTTGCGTGAACATTTGGGCGGCGTTATGCAAATCTTCCCACACAGTGACGTAGACATGTGGGGGCGTGTTTTACGAGGCTTGCAGTAGGGAGTGTGGCTGACTCTGAACTTTTATAAAGAATATCTTGGATTTGAGACTTTAGTCTTTGCAACTTCATGGATCTTATCTATGCACAATCAGTTTTTAACACTCCAAAGAGAAAGGAAAAAACTAAATCGCATCATATGACCCCTTTAAGTCAGAGTTTGTACACAAAGGAACATGAGCGATCTTTAACAGACATCTTACAGACGTACGTGTGGGAATCTGGGTATGTACATCTTCATGTATATTTGGCAAGAATTAAAGGTGAGTACGATTATTTATTCTTTATTGAGACAAACCTGAAATTTAGATTTTTGAAATTCACTTGGGAAAATCATTGTGCTTTTTGTATTTATTAATGACACGTACTACTGTACTTATGTCTGCTTATAATAAATAATAATAATATTTCAACGATATTATTAGCATTATTGTAAGGGGTAGGTTTAGGGTTGGGGTAGGTGTAGACGTTAATAAAACACAATCTAATAGGTAGAAAATTCAATTCATTGTTAGCTTCCGGTTTTTGCTGTATCCCTTCTAGCCACAACCCAATTTCTGCCAGTTTTGGGTTTGTTGGCGTGTTGGGCGGAGCGCGCATGCGCAGACAGCTCACTCTCACACACTCACTGCAGCAGCACGGAGACCGCAGGACACTGGATGAATAGAGGGAGAATAACCGTAAATGTCCAGATGGGAATATGTGGGTAGAGCATGGCGACGTCCTAAAGAAGACAAAGACTTTTTAGATAGCGACACCTCCACTGCCTCTTATAACGCGGGACGTAGAGGATCATTGAGGAGAAAACAGCCGAATTCATATAATAATAGTAATATGGGGTACCAGAATGGATGAAACTCTCTGGGCAGAACCCCACTTTTATTAACGGATCGGCCCGAAATAGATGTGAAAATAAGCCCAACCGAGTGTTTGAACAGCGACCTGACACATGTATGTTACAAAATCTGATCTGTGTGTGACAGAAAAAAGCAAAAGTCCGATTTGATGCGTTGAATTCCTTCGGAGAGATGTCATCGTTGTAAGTGCTGGATGTGAATATGGGAGATCTGACCGACTCCAGAGATCCGAAAAAGACTTTCATTGTTCCTGCCATCAAGTCTTATGATCATTATGATTTTAATAGAGCTAAAATCAGAGCCAGCCTCAAATGGCTGGTGGCCAAAGCCTTTGGTACAGGTAGGTGGCGTGTTTCTCTTTCTGCACCATCATCTTTGTCTCTTGATTTGATTTCCGATGTGTTGCATTGAATGCGTTTGATATCAAACATATGTAAATGTACAAATATAGATTTAAATACGAATGCATTTTATAATGTAAAATTTAGTGTGTTAATAAATGCACTTTGCTCATGCAGACCCCTAAAATGAGGATTTTGTATTATATTATGTTACATAATGTTAATATTCAACGATTGCAACATGTCACTTTATAAACAATCTCATGTTAAGTAAGTGCTGTTTATTAATTGTATCCACTAAAATGTTGTCCAACACGAACAAAAATTAACTTTTTTCTCATGTACATCCATAAGGGTTACCATCAGTGTTGGGGAAAGTTACTTTTAAAAGTAATGCATTACAATATTGCGTTACTCCATTAAAAAAAGTAACGAATCACGTTACTTAGTTACTTTTTATAGACAGTAATGCGTTACGTTACGTTTGCGTTACTTTTTAAATCCGGACAGGGCTTGCTTGTTTGTTTTTAAAATAAAAAAAGTTATATTTTTGGTAAATATATAAAAGCCTTTTCACACCAAAAGTGAAATGAATGCGCCTCAGGCTGAAGGAAAAGTACATTTACGTCTGTACAGTAGAATGCAGAAGAATACATTTCAACACACTTCAGCAATAAAAAGAGACACAAATGTTTGTCTAGAGTAATATTTGCTTGTTAGTTTGGTTGAACTGGATCATCGAAGGTCAAAGCAAAGACATTGGTTAATAGAATGGATTAAATACATAAATTATATTTGTGTTTAACATTTAATTATTGCAGGTTTGCGTAATATTCTGAGTTTGCATTAATTTTTTATTATCATTTGGAGGAATACTGAATCTGTGTTGTTTGTATTTTTGTGAGTGAGAAGAAATTTAATTCTATTCATATTTATTCTTTAGAACTACGTAACATCTGATTTCCTCTCAACATGGGACAGTAGAGCCGTCATCATAAATTGGAAAGAAAAGTAACTGCGGTACTTATTGAAAAAGTACTCCGATATTCTCTGTAAATTAAAGTAATGCGTGTCGTTTACTCGTTCTTGAACAAAGTAATCTGTTACGTACTCACGTTACTTGTATGCATTACCCCCCACACTGTTTACCATCCAGTTAATGTGTCCTGTTCTTCATACATACATATGTTTGGCTTTGATATGTCAAACTAAAAAAACAGAAGGGCACTTAAGCACATTTTTAAAAAGAGTACTTATTATTGCAGAAATAACATTCTTTAAAAGAATATGAAGTGTGAAGTGAATGTAATGTTTTCAGACACTTAAATTACATATTAATTGCAATTAAATGAAAATGTATTAATTAGGCTATATTAATGCAATTTGGTTGAACTCCTTTGAGTCTGGTAATATACTAATACGGTGTGTACTGACAAGCATTTATGGTAAACTTAAATATACTTTAGTGTAATTTCTATTGAAACTTGTATGTCTTGTATTTAAATATATTTGCAATTACAATTACAATTTAGTACATTTAAAATATATAAACTTAAAATGTAATATAATACAAAACACTACAGTTCAATTATAATCAAGTCCTTACCATTGGTTTCGTAAATTCGTCACCATCACAATAAAGATGACGTCTTTAAAGCGGACAAAAGATTATTAAACTAATTATTTAAATTAGATTTCATAAAACTTTTATTTGCAGGCTTGCCAGATTGGACGTTTGAAAAGTGGACTTAATGCACTTAAGTGGCCTCTTTCTTTAATAATTATATTATCTTCAGGTCCAGTTTTGTAATTTTTTTTTATCACATCTTTGGAAGATTTGAATTACACCACATGTTGCTTGTTCAGTAAATTAGGTCCACTCTTTTTCACAAATGGATTGATTAGCAGTGCAACTTGACATAAGAATTTCAGGCAGAATATCAATTCGCCAGAAAGACCAAGTGTGTTTAGTCCCAGATTTCAAAGTGGTTAATTGACACTGTGTAACAACCATGTGACAAAAGGATTCATCTCCTAATTTTTTTTTGTTTTTTTTTTTTTTTTTTTTTTGTTTTGTTGTTTTTTTTTTTTTTTTTTTTTTTTTTTTTATTTTTTTTTTTTTTTTTTTTTTTTTTATTTGTTTTTTTTTTTTTTTTATTTTTTTTTATTTTTTTTTTTTTTTTTTTTTTTTTTTTTGTTTTTTCCACATCTTCACAGCTCACTTTGTATCCTGAATCTAACCTTATGGTGCTCATTAATGTAGTCTCGTATTCATATTTATCATATTGGTTTTAGCTTGACATCTAGATTGACACTGACATCCGGATTTATTCGATAGCTAGTCATTGAGCTGTATGTTTATTTTGACAGCACAAACCCATTGTGATCGGCTAACTGATGACCACCGGCCATCTGGTCTCCTTTAGGTCCTCTCGTCTCATTAAAATGCGCAGTCAGGTCATCAGGCCAATGCGCAACACAAATGACAACTCCTGCTGTCAGAGCGGTTATTGTTTAGCATCTTTGATTTACAGTGGACCTTAAACCGTACAAGACCCTGACCGCGTTGTGAGGAAATGGTATGTTCGTAGGCTGATGAAGGCCTTAAAGGGTTAGTTCACCCAAAAATGAAAATTAGGGTGCGTTTTACTCACCCCCGAGGCATCCTAGGTGTATGTGACTTACTTCTTCTTTCAGACTCACACGGCCCCGGGGGGTGAACAAAGGCCTTCTGTAGAGAATCAATGCGTTTTGGTAAGAAAAATATCCATACTCAAAACGTAATAATCACTTTAATGTAGCTTGCGCCAACAGTTGTACACAGAAGCAGTTCCGGGCGGATGACGTATGAGTTCAGAGCTGCGCATGCTCTGGTGAGTCTCGTCAAAACCAACGTTTGTTAACAGAAGCAAAGAAAGCAAAGTTTCCTTACTTAAGCAAAGGAAAACCAGTCTCCTCTTACTTATATCAGAATCCTCCGACATTTTTCTTTACAAATCCTCTTTCTTGTTTTGTACTTCTAATTCTTGACTGTTGTTTTGTTTTGATCTCTCCGCTGCGCTTCCGCGTGCGTCACTTCTGAGCGGCGCATGTGCAAAGCTGACCTCATACGTCATCCACCCGGAACTGCTTCTGTGTACAACAGTGAGCGCAAGCTAGATTAAAGTGATTATTAAATTTTATATATGGATATTTTTCTTACAAAAACGAATCGATTCACTACAGGAGACCTTTATTCACCCCCCGAAGCCATGTGAGACACTTTTTTTATGGAAGGGAGCTTTTCACGTATTTTGGACTGAAGCAATGCAACACCCACTAAGTGGCATTAAACAGCTTGAAAGATCAAAGACAATTTTTAATATAACTCCGACTGGATTCGTCTGAAAGAAGAAAGTCATATACACCTAGGATGCCTCGGGAGTGAGTAAAACACAGTCTAATTTACATTTTTGGGTGAACTAACCCTTTAAGGGTGTTATTGACCCATTTGTTGCACATTGTTTTTAAGGTGTACCCTAGCAGATACAGAACCAACTGAAAAACGCCTACTTATCTCCGCAAAACAGTGTTAATCACTATGTCAGATCATGATAGTATTATTTAAAACATAATGTAGCAGGCTTTAAAAATATATAAGTATGATGGCAGAAAACTAGTTGTTTGAATGAAAAGAGAGTGGTCAGCTTAAAGTCCATTAAAGCTTTTTCATTGATCCATTTTGGTCAGTTGGGAAAGATAGAGATAGTTAATTGTTCATTTAATGGCATGCACTCTATTTTCGGTTCATCTCTTCAATGCATTCTTGCTTGATAGCAGTAGCACATTGCTTTTTGAAAACTGACCGAGCATTTATTACTTATTTATTGCGAAAATGAATTCGTGAAATAAACTTCAAAGTGAGGAAAAGATGAACTGCCAGCTCTCATTCAAATAAATAGCGAGAGCTGAAACGTCACCAAACACACTATATAAAATGCACAAATAAATGTCACATTTATAATAATAAGTTTATGTGAATAATGTGAATTCAAAGTTCATTTAAGTTAAAAAGTTAAAAATAAAAATAAATAATATGGATAAAGCTGTTTATAAAAAACAAAATTTGATAATTAGCTATTTAGGCCTGGCTCTTATTTGTATTGTAATCGGCATTATTATTATTATTTTATTATTTCCCCAAACAAAACATTTAATTAGTTGAGGCATCAGTATTGGTATTGGTGATACTGGCCTTCTCATAGTACTTAGTAAAAATATAATTACCTTAAATATTTAAGAGGTAAAAATATTGTCTTTATGTTCTCCCTATTCATTTAGAGATTCTATGGCGAATATTTAAACTCTGGTGGATTATTAGTTTTAGTATCATAAACATCATCATATATACATTTTACCTTCTCGTTTTAGGAAGTCAATTTTATGCAAACATTCCCAAAGGTAGTGCAAAATGGATTTTATGAAATTGGCAAGACTTTTGATAATATATGTGAACTTGCTGATTTTTGTACTTAAAAATAAAAAAAAATTTTTTTTTGTTTGCATATAATATTTTTTAAAATTACATTTTGTAATTAAATGCACCAAAAAAAAGAAAAGAAAAGTAAAACAAGTAAATAACAAAATACATTTTAAAAACAGTGTTTTTCTACGCATATTCAAAAATGCCACGCAAAAACTTCTGTGAATTTTGAAGACGCAAATGAATCGCTTAATCTCATTCACTTTTGAACCACTTCACAGATGAAATCAACTGAAATGTGCATTTTCAACTGATTTGCAGAAATTAATTACAGAGTGTATTAAAAACATTGGAATTACGTCAGTTTATATCGGCGGCAAAATCATAGTGAATCATCATCATGATATTCGACATATTGTCAGGCTCTAGAAGCACAAAATCTAAACACCTGTGTAGTTCCTGTCTCTCCATCTGTCTTTGATGCGGCTCGTGAGGAGCTCCAGGATACATGCGTACGGCAGGGGAATCGATCAGCCTCCCTATTGTTGCCATGGCAACCGCGGCCTGGCTCGACACAGTCATATTTTTGACTTACATAGTCAACGCCTTGTGGCTCTGATACCATCAGTGCAATGTTTGATCTACTGTTTTATCATATAGACCAGGGTTCCTCAAATCTTACGCTGGAGGTCCAATGCGCTGCAGAGTTTAGCTCTAACCCTGATCAAACTCAGCTACCTGTGATTGTCTAATGATCCTGAAGACATTGATTAGCATGCTCAGGTGTGTATGATTAGGGTTAGAGCTAAACTCTGCAGGAAAGTGGATCTCGTGGGCCAGATTTGAGGATCCCTGATATAGACCCATTTTAAAAGCCTTCGGGTAAGCTAATTAACAATGAAGGTAGTTTGTCATTTTTGCGTATTGTCAACATCTCTAGTAAGACATTCATTCATACAGAATGGTTCAAATCTGTTTTGCCATTACCACAATCAGGTTTAACACAGAAAATTGAAATCATGTGCAGGTAATAAGGATACAAGCGTTCTCCCAAACTCTCACACGTCTCCATAAATAGCTAAACATCTCGGTTCTCCATGGATACGGTGACCTCATTCGGATCTGTGAACGCATTTATTCTGTCAACGTGTGAACTCGTGTTAATGATATTTTTGATTTTGTAGCTGTGTGGTAGACACTGTCTCGCTTCCTTTAAGGACTTTCTCCTTTCCTTCATCTGCCCGGGTGAGAGTAAATTACACTTGCGCAGAGGATCGGAAAACACCGAGCTTTAGCTATATTTAGCTGTGCTGAAGATGAAAAGTACTTTGATCTTTGAAATTCTGAAAAAATAAAATAAAATCTCTCTGACTCAGCTGTCTGCTATGACATAACAGAGGGAAGGTGTCTTGATATGAAAGTAATCAGTCCCACCAGGATTTCACTATATTTTTGTGTTTTTTGCGATCAAATCTCGTGGCAGTAATTTCCAGAATTTTGTGGAAAATTAATAATTAGGATACTACAAATACAAACTACTAAACCAAACAAAAAGCTTGTTTATTTTCATGTCTTACCAAATTCTGACAAATTAAAAAAACAAGATATAGTTACTTTGTCATTTAATTTAATTTTTGTTATTAAAAATAAGAACAAAGAAGCAAATACAGCGAGAATGGAGTTCTTTATCGTCTTTTTTTTTCTCATGCATGCATGTTTCATTGTTACACATAAGTAGTACTGTGCTTTTGTAATTATTTTGTGGTTAAATTGTGAATTATGCAAGATTGCAAAACAAACTGACATTTTGCTGATTCCACGATCACAGAATTGCAAAAACTAGAGGGACTGATTAATATGATGAATCTTATATATTTATGTTTAAATACCAACGCTTGTAAGCCAATAATTATTTCTATATTAAGGTCAATAACCGATAAATAGCCGATGTTACAATTCTATGCTATTTTTTCAAAATAAATAAAATTGCCCCCCAATAAGCCGATAATTATGTCTATATTAAGCCCAGTAAAGGCGGGCGTACACGGTACGATTCTGAAGGTCGGAACATCGTGAGCTCTGGCACATGTCACAATTAAGTTTATCCGAAAATCGTATGGAGGTAGTCACACACGACACAAATTTACAAACTCTGACGTAACATTACGTTTCGCGCCATTCATAAAAATATGGATCCTGAGGAGAAAATAGTTTTCTTTGTGGCAGACGGCTTGTTACGCCCCAAAAAAAAAACAAAGACAAAGGACATGGCTTAAAAGCATGGACTTTCTGTTCTTCATAAAGAACTCGCGGGAGTAGGCCATTTCTGAATTTCTGCTCGTTTTGCCAGAAATAAAACAGGCATATTCATTCATAAAGCTGGCAATTTTGGCACATTCGGAATTACAAATAAAAAATAAAACTGTATACTTCACTAAATTATTATAGACTAGATGTTTGTGTTTGTCATCTTCTGATTGGTCAACTCAGATTGATCGCCAAATCGTCATCGATTCACCACACATCGACAGCCTCCTACTTTTTTTGACAGTGTGTGCAATTATCGGGAGGAGGGGAGGTGCTCGTAAGTCTCTATCGTCCCAGTAATCGTCTCACACGACCGAGCCGAGAACCATTCGAGCATACTGCGATTTTTCCCGCGAGACCAAAATCTCTGCGAGCTCGTACGACAGTACAAGAATCGCACCGTGTAACCCCCCTTACGATAAATTGAACGATATGAAATTCTATGCAGTTTGTATAAATATATCAAATTGAGCTGATAATTTTCTATATTAAGGCCATAACGATAATAGCCGGTTACAATCGATACTATTTGTCTAATAAATAAAATTGCCCCCCCCCCCAATACGCCGCATAATTCATTTCTATATAGCCACTACCATTTACAAATTCTATACGATTTGTCTAATACATAAAATGGTCAACAAAAAAATCTGCCTTTTTAAATGCTACAAGTGAATTTTGCTATTAACTATTTGCTGATAACTATTTTGCTATTATTCTGTGGTTATATTGCAAATTATGCGGGATAGCAAAAAAAAAATTTTTTTTTTTTTTTTGTATTATGTATTTAGATTTAAATACCAATGGTTATAAGCTGACAACAGTTTTTATGTAATGGCCTATAACCGATAAATAGGCGATATTATGATTCAAGAAAAAAAAAACCCTACTAAAAACTAATGCACTCTTTAAAAATATCTACAAGTGAATTTAGGCATCACAACATTATAATGTACAATATGAAAAATTTATATTACAAAATGGATAACATTAATTGTTCTGTCATCTTGCAGACAGTGTTCCAGAAGACCTGAACGAGCCTTTCTACAGGGACCAGTATGAGCAGGAGCACCTGAAGCCTCCGGTGGTGGGCCTGCTGCTGTCAGCTGAGCTGTACTGCCGAGCAGGAAGTCTGATTTTAAAGAGCGATGCTGTCAAACCTCTGCTGGGTCATGACACTGTCATCCAGGCTCTGGCTCAGAAGGGCCTGTATGTCACCGACCAGGAGAGACTGGTGACCGAGAGAGACCTGCAGAAGAAACCCATTCAGATGGTGAGAGAACCTGCCCTTTTCACGTGTTTCATTTACACGCTGATTGTATTTCACTGACATCTGGCACAAGTGGATCTTGGATATTTTGCATAAATGGCAAAAAACACTATCAGATTTTTTTTACATCCAATTCAGACCACTTTCGATTGTGGTTAATGTCACTTATCTGACCAACGACTTCAGATAAAGCCCATTCTTTAATGGCTCACTAAAACAAACTGTGATTTGTCAATTTACATGTTGGTCAGACAAATCTTTTCTGTCACTCCTGATCCTGTATGTTTATTATTCGGCTTTAATTAGAAATACTAGTAGGGATGCATTGATATTAAACATTTTGGCTGATACCAATAAGCCTATGAATTATCAATTGATAAATGACTGCTATTAAATTTAATTCTATGCAATCTTGTCTATAAAAAATGCTACAAATTTAAAATGCTACAAATGAAAATCAATCGTTTTAAATGCTACAAATTAATTTTGGCATCATAGCATTAAAGTTTTCTGTTTTTAAAATTAGTGTTAGTTTTTTGTATTATTTATATTTTATTTATATAGTATTTACTAATGTTGAATTAATTACAGATATCTATGTGACTATTTTTTTAAAACGATTGACAGCTCTTTTTTAAAAATTAACAATTTTGGCTTTGTGGTTTTGTCATTTTTATTATTATTATTTTTTAATATTTCATTTAGCTATAATTAGTTGTTAGCATTAATATTTACAGGGTTTTTCTTTTTCAGTTTACTTGTTAAAGCTAACCTTTATGTTTCATTTTTATTTATTTATTTTATTTATTTACGGTTTATTTTATTTCAGCATTATTTACAAAAACAAAAAATATTTTTAATCATTTTAGTTACCGATAACAACACTGCTTTCAGTGAGCGACAGATGATGACAAAACTAATCTAAATGCAAAAACAGAAGAAATATGCATGAACAATTAAATTAATCAATTAAATATCAACCAATATGCTGCAGATATATCCTGTACCCCTAGGAATACTTCAGGATTGGATAGACATCTTATAAATCTCTCTCTGTTTTAAGTCCTTTATCTTGTCAGTTTTCACATTGTTTAATTGAAGATGTATTTCAGGCTCATAGCATCTGCTTTAAAGATATAAAGAGTTCTGTTGTTGTGTGAGCAACTTCTTGTTGATGTTTAATTACCGCACTGCTGTTTGCTGTGCCGAACACAAATCATCACAAACGATCTCTGCGCTGCGTGAATAACCATTTTGCATAGTGCCAATAATGATACTAGTAACTATATTCTGTGCTCCCCTTGACAAACTGATTATTTTTATTATGTTAAATGATTACGTCGCTCTGCTGGTTGTTATTTCTTTACAATTTAAAGTCCCCAAGCTATTGTATCTGCATGTAGCCGACTGCATAGCTGCACTCATTGATCCAGGCCTTTACGGCTTGGTCTCTATGAACCAATGAATGTTTCAGCACCTCAAACTCAGAGCCCACAAATCCTCATTAGCGTCAGAAAACCGTCCATCTGTCTGCTCGGCTGCAGTAAGCTGCCTGACTACAAGATCTGTCAGTCTTCCCATGCTCCACTTTAACCTGTTTAGCCTGGCACTCTGGGGAGTGAGTTTTTCGGCTTTGTGGCTTTTCCCGTTTTGAGAAAACACTACATTATAAACTGAGTGTAGAAAGGTTTTATTCTTCCACTGGGTTGTTATTGACAGATTTGGACTCACTGAATGCCGACTGAATCTAGGTTGAATTTACAGCTTTATCACTTATAACCCTGAAGTTAAACCCCATGTTGGAGCTTTGGCACGGCGATTGGTGCTGATGCAGGTGCCATGGGTTTGAGTCTGGCTTCTGAACTTTCTAAATAAAACACCTATCTACAAACCATTAGTGAAAATTTTGTATTGCGCTGGTCTAGTGTTTTTAAATGATCGGTATGGGTTAATGGTAATGTTCGCTAAACAGTAGCATTTCTTATGGTAGTAATGAGAATGTGACTTGAAAAGTATGAAAGGTACTATTTTTATTTATTAACTTAATTATTAAATAGTTTTAAATTATTCTCAATTTTAGTGATGCATCAAAATGAATTTTCACCGAAACACTGAAACCGAAATTGAAGTTTTGTTTAATGTGCTTTAGCAAACTTAAAAGTGATATTTTTATTAATTTGCTTTAAATTATTCAAACATTTTGAATTATTAGTGAAGCACCAAACATTTTATTTTTATTTATTTATTTACTTTTGTTTAGCAAAACCAAAATTAAACTTTGTGTTTAATGTGACTTTGCGCTTAAAAAACTTGGAAAAACTTAAAAGGTACTAATTTTACTTACTTTACTTTCGTTTTTAGTATTTTAGAAATGTAAAATTATTATTATTATACTGTAAGTGAAGGACCAAAATGTTTGTTTTTTTCTTTTTTTTACAGAAATGCTGAATCCGAAATGAAAGTTTGAATTTAGCCATGAACCAAAAAGAAAATTTTGGTAATTAAATTTGGGTAATTGAGTAGTTGAACTAAGGTGATAAATTAAACCAGTAATAAGTAGTAAGTTCTTTGAGAGGTGACTTGTTGCTGACATTTCAGCCAAACAAATTCTACATACTTCTACTCTAGCATCGTTTTTGGTCACTGTGAAGTGTGTCCACACAGCTGACATCTTTACTGTTGTACTTCATCCATGTTGTGTGCACAAAATGAACACTGACACATTCAAAACGCATAATCAGTGAAACACTGATTATTCAAAACTGTTCATTTGAATCTTTTTTTTATGTTTCGGAGTTTGGACAAATACTTTCAGTTTCTGTTCATCACTGTTGTTGTTGTTGCATATATTTGCATACATTTAGCCTACTGGCAGTATTAATTACAGTAGTTACTGGTTATCGATATGCACCAAGAACTTTTTAATATCGATCCATCTGTATTAAAAAATGCTACATTTAGAGGCCGTCTACTTAGCTTATCTTCTGTTCGTTGGGGATGAAGTTGATGGGACAGTGGTTTGGTTGTGATGACAGTGTCCTGCTGTTTTGGAGAAACTTCCTCACACATTAATAAGGTTTGACTGCACCAATTGAACGACTGCGGCGCTTTACCATCAATAATTCAGCCGGGCTTCTATTTTGGATGTGTGAGAGACAAAACCTGAGAGTTTCGTGAGGTGATCAGAGTTGCATCTGCTTGTGCATTGAAATGTTCTTGACAGTAAAGGGCTTTATCATACACTTTTTTTAAAATCTAAATCTGCTTATAAGGGTTCAAAACAGTCATAATTTAGTTTTACATGACCCTTTTTTTCATTTTCTCTCTGACCTTTATGACCGCATTTCTGCTACTGTACCTTTAAGACTACTACATTTAAAGTATGTGAATGACCTCTCTTGTGATTGGACAGTGATATGTTGATGTGTTTGTAGCTCGGACATCCTTACATTGACATTCTTAGTTTGCGTAAATGGGTTGGATGTACTGCGTAGGAAGTTTTGGAAATGTAACTTTAATTCAAATTCAGACATTTAAGGAAAATCGTATATGGAAAAATTTCTTTATTGCTTTATCATCTCTCTCTCTCCCTCTCTCTCCTGAAGAATCGTATTTGCTCCTGCAGCTGCCGGCCACCCACACACAACCCCGCATTCCTTCTACATTAATGACTCACTCAGAAAATACATACATATGAACCATCCCGAGCCTCCCACCTCACCACATAGTCACGCCACAATGAGAAAAACATTGTTATAATAGCCATTGTGTTCAGGGTTTAATACATTTTATATCAGTCTGGTAGTCAAACAGCACGCATAATATATACACATGCGCAGAAAATATATGTGTGGTATCTATTATACAGTATATATATATACTATACATATATATATTATATAACCCACTTGTATATATATATATATATATACCACTGTTTATATATATGATATTAATTTATATATATTAGGGATGGGCATGATTAATCGACGATCGATAATTGATCGTTAAGAATTTCGTCGATCACGTTAATTTGTTATCGATTAATCTAATGCATTTTTTTTTATCTAATGCAGGTTGCGTTGCGTAGTGTGAGTCTTGACGCAATTAAATGAATTTCACTGTGTGGCAGCAATTAAGCATTTTACCACCAGGGTGCAATATTTGACACCATACTCGGTTATCTGTGATCTTCCGTTTTGATTTCAAAAGAATAATCATGAAGAGGTCACGGCGAAGTGTGGCGTGGGACCATTTTGATTTAAAAAGCGAAATAGTTCACTGCAAACATTGCGATGCCGTGTATAAGTACAACACGGCCACGACTCAAATGATGTACCACTTAAACAAAGTGCATCCGTCCCTGGTTAATGTCGGTGGCGGTGCACCCAGCTCTCAGACTCAACCTAGCATCAAGTCGGCGTTAGCACGGACTCGGAGCTGTGATGCACAACGAGCAGAGAAAATTACCCAAGGGATCTGCAAGTTCATTGAGATGGATATTCTGCCCTTAAGTATTGTTGAGGGCAATGGTTTTTGAGAACTGGTACATTTATTGGAACCAGCATATCAAATTCCATCACGATGTACCATCACTAGACTGATAGAAACTCACTACGAAGAACGAAAGCAACAGCTGTTAAAATAATTGAGCAAAGCTGAGAGAGTTGCTCTAACTACAGACTGCTGGACCGCTTTAACAGCTGAGAGCTACATCACCATAACCTGCCACTACATCAGTGATGACTGGCAAATGAACTCAGCGGTCGTGCTCACAGAAAGCCTGCCAGGCCGGCATACAGCTGACCACCTCGCTGAGAAAATGAATGGAGCTGTAGAGCAGTGGGGACTTAAAGGTCGAGTTATTGCATGCGTTCATGACAACGCGGCCAATATTGTAGCTGCCAACAGTCCCACCAGAGTGCCCTGGATTTCCGTTGCCTGCTTTGCACACACCCTCCAGTTGGCCATAAATGACGGATTTGCACTGTATCTTTATCAGGTAATATCAGCGGCTAGTAAACTCGTTAGCCATTTTAATCACAGCACTACAGCAACCAAAGCGCTGCAAAAGAAACAGGAGCAAATGGGCCTCGCAACTCAGCGGCTTACCCAGTCGTGTAAAACACGGTGGAACTCCGCGTGCGAGATGTTTGATCGGCTGGTGGAGCAGCGGTGGGCTGTTGTTGCTGTGCTGGCTTGGATAGTTTTGAGTTACATTTTGACAAAGCCTGTCAGATCTAAGTATTATTATGTTTTTTGTTTAAGTTATTGTTTAACATGATTCTTTTTTATTATTATTATTTTGGAACAAATGAGGTCTCCGTTTAAGAACGCCGGCTCGCAGCTGCAGGTTCCGCTGCTTTAGAGCACCGCATATGCACGCGCATATATGTTCGGTTTGCCTAACTGAACGTAGTTTAACTGTCTGCCACAAGTTGATCTTGTAATAAAGGTCTCATCGAGGAAAAACACGCTGTATTTTTGTATTCATTGCATTTTTGAATTATAAAAGTTAAATAATTAATTTTATTATAAAAATATTAATGATTAATCGATAGTCGATCGTAATTCTCCCGACATCGACTAAGAAAATTTAATCAATTGCGCCATCCCACTATATATATATATATTCATGTTGGTACAAACTGCTCAGTCCATAGAGATCAGTACCCTTGCATCGTTACTCTGAGAATGAATTGTGCTTAATTAAGACTAATGAATGTTTTGACAAGTGTAAATTATTACAGCAGAGATGGAAGTATGCAGCCTCTCAGTGACATGACGCTATATCTGGCCCTGGCAGACAATGAGAGAGAGTCTTATTAAGCACTCTAGGCTCCTCAGGGATGGATGTTATTTACATACATGCGCAGTAGGGAACTGACAATGTGACAGCACTCAGAACATTTTTATTTCCGGAGAAAAATGCTTGCTTGTTAAATTTATACAGAAAATGAGTCGCTACAATGAAGCGACTACATTACTTAAAGTCCACCCGTCTCAATTTTGAGAAGTCCAAGAACTCATATTTTATATGCAGTATACATACGTCTGCATGGCATGAACCCGAACTAAAGTTATTGCATTCGAGACATAGACTTCTGCATAATTCACAAACCAGTGCCGTATGCACACTTGACCTACTTCCTGTCTCTTGGCATCAATGCTTGCCGATCGTGAATAGAGGCAGTACGTTTTGTTATTAGGTTTTCCTTTTTCCAACTCAGTGATTCTGTTTTTTATTTATTTTTCTGACATGTTGATGTTCTATCTTTCTCTTGGATGTTATAATTTGCACTGAGTAAATACAGCTGGATAAAACAAAAGCTGTGTCCGTCTTCATTTTAGGCTGCAAAGCAACAAAATGTCATTATTTAAAAGGGGGGTGATTCTTTTCTATACACACTGTATATTTGGATGCTTCATAGTGAGTAAATGATAACTCATTTAAAAATTTTGGGTGAACTATTCCTTTACATTTTGCAATTAGGTTCATGTATATAGATTTGATTTGAGTAAATTTGATGCAGTAGTTGTGATTGTACTGACGCAGGCTCCAAGGGTGCACCTGGTGATTGGGTATTTCCTACTTTCCCACTTTTTGAGATTCTTCCTAATAAAATGAGAATCTCTACAAATGATTGTTGTGATTTATTGGGGAAATGCACATTTAGTTTCTCGATAGTATTAAATATTATATTTGGATGCTTGATGGTACCTAGTCTTCCTGTCTCTTTGCGTCAGTGTTGAAATACTTTTTTGATTTGACAACATTCTGTGCAATAATTGTTATTGTATTAATGCAGGCTCAAAGGGCGCACATGGTGATTGGGTATTTCCTGCGTTCCCGCATTTAAAAAAAAAATTCCTATTTAAATTTGAATCTTTTCAAAAGAGAATTGCAATTTTCTGGGGAAATGGAATTTTAATTCCTCTGTAATATTAAATATTATATTTGGATGCTTGATGGTGAGTAAATGAAAACTAATTTTCATTATTCCAAGTTATTCCTTTTATTATTAAGTTCTTGCAAGTAGTTATATTTAAAGCAAGTAAATTCTGTTGTAATTACTGACACAGGCTCCCCGGGTGCACATGGTGATTGGGTATTTCCTGCTTTCACGCTTCTTGAAATTTTTCTCAAAATCGAACATGCGTTTCCTGCATAAGCACTACTGCTCAATGCATGTGTGCTGTGCTAAGCTAACCACTAAGCCATGGCACTATATTTTTATACTTCCAGCTCCTGTTTATTCCTTCAACTACTTTCCATCAATATTTCCACATTAATCCCCACAAACTTGTTAACCAAATGCTAGTGTGCAGCGTTACAAACAATAACAGTCAGGCTGAAAGCTGTAGCTCTGCAAGAGGCACAGGCATCCCGGCCTGACGCTCCCCTCTCGCCGCTGCTCGCACACGCTCTGTTGCCATAGCAATGCCCTGTAAAGGCGGGAGGCAGCGTGCTTGCAAGGTGGATCCATTAGTGCAAAGTGCAATTTAAATCCCAAAAAGCCAAGGTAAAAGTAATCTTCAAATTGAGGATTAAAAGGAAAGATTGCACAAAGCTTTTGCTTAGCTTGTGTCTTTCTTGGCTGGCTGCTGTGATGTTTTTGTCCTCATCAATCAGACTCAGCAGATAAAATGTACCTCAGCTTGACAGGAAATCACTTTTTGTTATCTTAAACATTAAATGCTTGCAATATTTAAAATTTGTAATAAATATTTTGACATTTTAAATATAAATTGTGATTTTCTTTCTTGCTTTCTATCTTGCTTCCGGCTTCGGGACAGCTTCCGGGACAGCTTCCGGCTTCGCTACCGTTCGGACGTTTTTGCTTACTGCTCTGCGCTTTGCTCCCTATTTCTGTACTTTTCTTTGATTTTTCTAAGATTTTTACTTCAGCAGATCAGCACAGTGCTCAAACAACATATTTTTGGCACAAACACTAAAACTAAAAACTCTCTGGGACTGGAATAATACCACGAAAAAGAAGACTTTTGCCTCCCACTGCCAGCAGCTTACATTCCGGAGAAGAGAAAACACAGCTGCCCACATTCAAACAGAAGAGAAAGAAAATGCCTCCTGTTGAATCTACTTGCTGCATGAACTACTGCAATCTTCTACAAAGGATTACGGTTCTTGAAACAAAGTTACTTGCTGGATTTTCAAAACAGGCAGAACACTCAGCAGACTGTCATCATGGACCCCCTCAGCATACAGCCGGTGAGACCTTTGAATCTAGTGAATCTCAACAGTTTATACGAAGTGTAGAGGAACAAGCCGAAACTGATCGTCAAACTAATCGATGGCACAAACAGGGAGCGAGACCCAAAGGCACTAGAGACATCAGATTGTCACGAGTTTCTCGTATTGCTGCCGTAGCATCCTCTACCCCAGATATGACAAGGCTTGCAAACACTGGTATTCCACCACCCCCTATATATCTTGAGAACATATTTGAAGCATTAATGAATGCGGGTGAGGAATCCTCAAATGTGATTAAACATGGATCGGATGAGCCAGCAGCTAACATCGCTACTAACAGATGCTCAAGGTCGAGCAGACAGTGGCTTTCAGCTCAGAGCGCAGCCGAGCCTAGGACTCTGATAGTGGGCGACTCCATTTTCAGAAACATCAGTAGCAGAAATTCAACAACATGATGCTTTCCTCAAGCAACAGTTTCTGATTTTAACAAGGAACTTTGGAAAATTCTAATGAAGCACAAGACTGCAAATCGAATCATCCATGTGGGGAAGAATGATTCGGAAAGAGCAGTCAGAACTCCTTAAGAAGGACTTCAGTGAACTCTTTGAAACACTTCGAAGACTCAAAGTTCAGTCGTTCATCGGTGGACCACTCCCAGCAAGGGGAATTAATATGTTTTCACGTTTGCTTGGGCATAACACATGGCTACAAAGAATCTGCAGTTTAAAAGGAGTCAACTTCATCGACAAATTAAATTTTTTTCTGGGGCCATAGACAACTGTTTAAATTGGATGGCCTCCACCTAAACAAACTTGTTGCAAGAGTGCTAAAGGACAACATCTACTTCTCCATCCGTCATCCTTCAGTAATGTGTGCCAAACTACTCAACCTGAATGGCACACACACCTGGACAGAGTATGAGTGACCACAGGATTTCATATCAGCTTCCGAGTCATCATGTGGTTGACACATCCCACAAGGACACTGATAACACGCAGCCACAACAAGCCCTGCTCATGGACACCATCACGGCTGAGCCCTGTCCACAGAGCTCATCACAGACAGACTGTGACGTATCAGAACAGCTTCCAAGACTCAGCATCCAAGGACGACTTGCTGGAAAACAGTAAGGGAAGCCAGGACAACATATTTCAGTCACCGGAAACAACAGAGCCACAGCCCGTCTCACCAGACACATTATCCCTCTCTTCAACATCTCCACTTCTAAGCTTCTTACAGAAAATGGAGGAACTGGTTTATGTTGGGACCAGACTCTCCCACTCTTTTGCTGTAAGCCCCCAGTTATCAACTAAAAAACGGCGGGCACCACAACCACCAAAGTCTGTGGGCCCAGCTCATCCTCCTCCTAATGTGAGAGCTCTCCGGCCACTGCCACAATGCTAGGGCCCAAACCCTCCTCCATCTGCTGTTGGTGAACCAAAAACAACTGATAACAGCCCTCAGTGAATGTGTCGGTTCCCCGCTATAATAGCAGCAACAATTCAACCATGTTTACAGAACAAGCGGTAACCCAGTGTGCCTGTAGTTTTCTCTATTTCTGTTTTATCACGTGATAGAAAGTCTAAGGCCTTCTTAAGCCGTACGGCTGGCTTATCTAATCTGCGGCCTGTTATGCATCAAGCTAATATTGCTGTTGAAACAAAATGCAATGCCATCAAGTTAGCATTTTTAAACATTCGCTCACTAAAAAATAAATCATTTCTAATCAATGACTTAATAACCACAAACAACCTGATTTTAGGTTTCTAAACGAAACATGGCTAGAAGACATCTGCAGTGCAACAGTCCTCAATGAAAAAGCCCCTCCTAACTTTACCTTCATGAGTGTCTGCAGAGCTGTTAGGAGAGGTGGAGGTGTAGCTGCTCTATTTAAAGATGTCTATCAATGCAAGCAAGTGTCATTTGGTCAGTACTTGTCTTTTGAATATCTAGGGATTGTGTTGAAAGGTGCTCCATGCATTCTGTTTATCATTATTTACAGGCCTCCAAAATACTCTCCAGCCTTTGTTGAAGAGTTCACAGAAATGCTATCAATGATTTCCTCAGAGTTTGACTTTTTTGCTATTGCAGGGGATTTTAATAGTCACATAGATAATGCAGAAAACAAAACTACAAAATAAATTATAACTGTTTTAAATACTTTTGACCTGATTCAGCATGTGCATGAACCCACACACAATCGGGGACATACTCTAGATTTACTCATCAGTAGAGGTCTAAACATTTCATCCATTGTTATTAAGGATGTAGCACTATCTGATCACTTCTGTATTTTCTTTGATATATTGATCTCTGTTACCACTGAATCTAGATCGGTCTCAGTCAGAAAGAGATGCATTAACGAAAACACTAGTGTGCTATTTATGGAGGCTATATCTTTAACACCAAGCATTTCTGCAGACTCTGTTGATCTTATCCTTGATTCCTTTAACTCAAAAGTTAAAAATATTATTGATGACATTGCTCCTGTGAAAAAAAAGAAAACTGGCAGACAGAAATCAGCTTGTAGAAAATCAACAGCAGTACAGAGTATAAAAAGACAATGCAGAAAAGCTGAGCGAATGTGGCGGAAGACGAAACTTGAAATACACTAAAGCATATATAAAGACAGCCTTCGTACTTCCAATGTGGAACTAGGCAAAGCTAGACAGTAATTCTTCTCAAACCTTATAAACATTAGACTAACACACTCGCAACATCTTTTTGCTAGTTGTAGACTGACAAACGCCCCAAATCAATTGCCAGGAAATGCTCTTACAGCAAATGCAATGAGTTTGCTTCCTTCTTTTCTGAGAAGATCAATAATATCAGGAAGGCGATTAGCACATCCCCAAGTTATGCAGAGGTTAGACAGATTCGACCACAATATCAAAAATAAGATACTATGTCTGCTTTTGAAGAAGTTGATAGCAAAATTTTGGAAGAAATATAGTACAGCACCTTAAATCGTCAACATGCTATCTTGACACACTTCCCACATATTTTTTCAAAAGGGTGCTTAACTGTTTGGAAGCAGATCTCTTAGAAGTGGTGAACGCCTCACTTCTTTCTGGGACTTTTCCAAACTCCCTGAAAACTGCAGTTGTTAAACCCCTTCTGAAAAAGAGAAATCTTGATAACACCATATTGAGCAACTATAGACCAATATCAAATCTTCCTTTTTATAGGAAAGATTATTGAAAAGGTAGTCTTTAAACAGCTGAACAAATACTTAAACTCAAATGGATACCTGGACAATTTTCAATCTGGTTTTCGACCGCATCACAGCACAGAGACAGCACTCATTAAGATAATAAATTATATTCGCTTAAATTCTGAATCTGGCAAAATATCAGTGCTGGTACTACTAGATCTCAGTGCTGCGTTTGATACTGTCGATCATAACATACTACTAGAGAGACTGGAAAACTTGGTTGGGCTTTCTGGCATGGTAATTAAATGGTTCAGGTCATACTTAGAAGGGAGAGGTTATTATGTGAGTATAGGGGAGCATAAGTCTAAGTGGATGTCCATGACATGCGGAGTCCCACAAGGCTCAATTCTTGCACCGCTCTTGTTTAGCCTGTATATGCTCCCACTAAGTCAAATAATGAGAAAGAACCAAATCGCCTATCACAGCTATGCAGATGATACCCAGATTTACCTAGCCTTATCACCAAATATCTACAGCCCCATTGACTCCCTCTGCCAATTCATTGATGAAATAAACAATTGGATGTGCCAGAACTTTCTTCAGTTAAACAAGGAGAAAACTGAAGTCATTGCATTTGGAAACAAAGATGAAGTTCTCAAGGTGAATGCATACCTTGACTCTAGTGGTCAACAACTAAAAATCAAGTCAGAATCTTGGTGTGATTCTGGAGACAGACCTTAGTTTCAGTAGTCATGTCAAAGCTGTAACTAAATCAGCATACTATCATCTCAAAAACATTGCAAGAATTAGAGGTTTTGTTTCCAGTCAAGACTTGGAGAAACTTGTTCATGCCTTTATCACCAGCAGGGTGGACTATTGTAATGGTCTCCTCACCGGCCTTCCCAATAAGACCATTAGACAGCTGCAGCTCATCCAGAACTCTGCTGCCAGAATTCTGACTAGAACCAGAAAATCTGAGCATATTACACCAGTCCTCAGGTCCTTACACTGGCTTGCAGTTATATTTAGAATTGATTTTAAAGTACTTTTACTCGTTTTTAAATCACTCAATGGCCTAGGACCTAAGTATATAGCAGATATGCTCACTGAATATTAACCTAACAGACCACTCAGATCATTAATATTGAGTCAGTTAGAAATACCACGGGTTCACACAAAACAAGGGGAATGTGCTTTTAGTTATTATGCCGCCCGCAGTTGGAATCAGCTTCCAGAAGAGATCAGATGTGCTAAAACATTAGTCACATTTAAATGCAGACTCAAAACTCATCTGTTTAGCTGTGCATTTATTGAATGAGCACTGTGCGGTGTCCGAACTGATTGCACTATATTATAAGTATAATCGTTTTCTTAAATTATTTTTAAATCTCTTAAATCAATTTTTTTTTTTTAAATCATTTTCAAAGTTTTTTAATTCCTTGTTTTTTTGTTGTGATTATTGTTTTTATTTTATTTTATGTAAAGCACTTTGAATTACATTGTGTATGAAATGTGCTATATAAAAAAAAAACTTGCCTTGCCTTGCCTTGCCTTGGCCTGGTCTTGCTCCAGGTTTGCTGGTTGTGTTTTAGGGATTCCACACTTTGGCCAACACAGGTGTCCATTATATCAATATAACTATACAATTTTAAAAAGTAAAATAAATATATTGATATATTTACAACATTTTTGGCCAAACATATATGAAATATTTATTCAGTAAAATGGCAGTCTTTGCATTTTGATAATCAGTACAGCTCTACCCAGATGCGAGTATTTCTGGGTGCATTTGTGATGCTGTGAAGAGCAGGGACTGCTGGGAGTGGAAACACAGGGCAGTGCTTGATGAGCTTGATGTTTCTTCTTTCTGCAAGGACGGATAAATATGAAAAAGTTACTTTTTGGCATATGGGTTTTGCATTACTAATTACCTAATTTTGTATTTGTGGCTGTTTTGTGTTTTTAGATTCAACAGGAATGTGATTATAAATGCATGATTAGAAAATACTTTTTTGTGGCGCTTTGGTGATCACATGAGAAATACAGGTTCGAATCCAACCTGCAACATAAGTCGATCTCATTCCCCATCTTGCTGTCCCCATAGAAAAAGTAATACTCCAAAAATAAAAAAAAGCCCAAAATTAATAATCCAGTGAGCAGTTGATCTTTGTTCTGAAGATATTTTGAACAGATCTTCATCCCAAGCCAGAATATCAAATCATTTGGCATGCACTGACCATTTAGACTGTAAATGTTTAAATCCAATAAAATTTATTTATAATGTATTCAGCTTAACGAGAAGCCCGCACTTATGTAGCATCCCGTCTTCTGTGTTTTGGGTTTTTTTTTTTTTTTTTTTCCCTGTGATGAGACGTGGGAGTGTCGCAGCTCATGTGGAGAGGAAATCAGAACCACTCAAGTGAGAAAAATTGCTGACTGAACAGCATAACTCAGTGTCACTGGGATCCATCAGAGCGAATCTTTCCATCGAACTGCTTTCATACACGTCTGATGTGACAGAAAAGCTGCGCTGTGACATTCTGAACTACCTGTTCATCTTAACAGAAACACTCAGATTTACAATGAAGGTCCGAACGTTTTCCCAGCCAGCAAAAGTGCAGTGATAAGAAAGTGGTAAGATCGGCAGCAAGAGAATTCCAGCATAAACAATGTTATACTATGCGTAAATCATCAAAATAATTAAAATAATAAATAAATTAAATCATAATAATGCTGTATATATCTATATATATATATATATATAATATAAAATAATAAATTAAATTAATGGAAATAAATATACATTTCAAAATAATTAAAAAAAGGGAATGCAGCTGTGAACTAATATATAGTAGATATATATAATATAGATATATAATAGATGTATATATATATATCTATTATTTCACAGCTGAATTCACTTCTTTTTAATTATTTTTTAAATTTATTATTTTATTATATTTATTATATTTAGGTATCGATCCTGTTTATTACCGATTTTAAATATTATATTTTTATTGGTTTGGAGGTATGGTGTATAGGGAAATTTTTGTTGTTAATTTTTGGACTTGATTAAATATTTAAAACAAATAATAAAATAATGACAATAAAAATTTTTATCTGGTATCAGTAACACTTAGCAAGCATAACAAGGCATAATAAATCAGCAGTGACAGTTCATTGCTTTAGAGACATTTAACATCAATCAGCTGGAAGGGCAGTCACATGAACACCGTTTATTAGATGTGCTTGACTCTCTCTTGCAACTGATTCAGTTTTCCCAATGTGCCCCAGTTTTCTTTTCACTGGTGGGGGGTTTGCTTTCAACGAATCACAATCAATACTGGCTAAGTGTTTTATCTCTCTCCTGTGCCCACACGTTTTAATAAGACAGCCACTGTTTTAATTGTGTTTATTATATATGTAATGAGTTTGTTTCTTGATCAGACAAATTGGCATACTTCATTTGTTCAGCAGTGAATCCTCTGCAGTGAATGGGTGCCTTCAGAATGAGAGTCCAAACAGCTGAAGAAAACATCACGATAATCCACAAGTAAACCACACGACTCCAGTACATCAATCAATGTCTTGTGAAGGGAAAAGCTGTGTTTGTAATAAACAAATCCATCCTTAAGATGTTTTCAACCTCCATAATACTGCTTTCTCCATTGGAAAAGTTGGCTCGTCACATGAATCAGGAGAGAAATATGCACAGATCAAACACTGTTTACAAGTGAAATCAGTCCAAAATCAGTTCTAAACAAATATATCAGTGTGTCTTGATGTGAGAAGACAACAGGGGATGAACTTTTTCACTGGAGGAAGCGTTAATATAGATTATGGACTAGTATTTTGGACCAACGCGATATTTTTAAAGTTGAAATCATGGATTTGTTTCTTACAAAACCGCAGCTTTTGGTTTCTCAATATGTTCATTGATGGACTGGAGTGGTGTGGATTACTTGTGGATTATTGTGATGTTTTTATCAGCTGTTTGGACTCTCATTCTGACGGCACCCATTCACTGCAGAGGATCCATTGATGAGCAAGTGATGTAATGCTGAATTTCTCCAAATCTCCTCCAATTAAGAAACAAATTCATCTACATGTTGGATGACCTAAGGGTGAGTACATTTTCAGCAAGTTTCCATTTTTGGGTGAACTATTCCTTTAAGTAACGATATGCAATATCAGAACTGTAGCCGAATTTGTACAGTTTTTTGCAATCCACATCCCTGTATCAGCAAGGGTGTTTTTAGGGGGGGGGGTCACACCTGTCAATTTCGCTTATCATGTGCAAAATATTATTTATAAAGTTGAGGCCGAGAGGATGGGCCCCCAGTAGGAGCAGAAGCGACTGTCCTATCTCAGGGAAGATTATAATTGGGTCAAGCAACGGGGGAGCGATGCTGCCGTTTCCAGGGCAACAACCTCCAGAGAGGAATGACTAACTGCCAACTGACAAGTGATAACTGTCAGCAGGGCTAGACGATATGGCCAAAAAAATGATCACAATACATTTCAAACATTCATTTCTTTCAAAGTTTAAAGGCAGATTTTTGCTCATTTTTATA
Organism: Sinocyclocheilus anophthalmus; assembly: GCA_018155175.1. Classification (NCBI taxonomy): domain Eukaryota; kingdom Metazoa; phylum Chordata; class Actinopteri; order Cypriniformes; family Cyprinidae; genus Sinocyclocheilus; species Sinocyclocheilus anophthalmus. The sequence goes on from JADLZN010003226.1 coordinate 249,732, forward strand.
TGAAATGTAATTATTCTGACTGTTTGAGTTGTATTAACATTAACCATTGGTCTTCCACAGTAGCATACATTTTGATCATGAGATCACAGTTAAAACCACACATATAGCACCTCAATACTATGGTAAAAATATGGTTTGTAGATATTTGAATGAAAAACTGTAGTCTTTACATTTGGTATTTAGCTATAGCTTAATCACAAAAGTACTGTAATTATATTCCATTACTCCTTTAATATGTTTAGTACATGTGTGACCCTGGACCACAAAACCAGTCATAAGGGTCAATTTTTTAAAATTGAGATTTACTATCATCTGAAAGCTATATAAATAAGATGTATGGTTTGTTAGGATAGGACAATATTTGGCCGAGATACAACTATTTGAAAAACTGGAATCTGAGGGGGCAAAAAAATCAAAATGTTGAGAAAATCGCTTTTAAAGTTGTCCAAATTAAGGCCTTAGCAATGCATATTACTAATCAAAAATTAAGTTTTGATATATTTACGGTAGGAAATTTACAAAATGTCTTCATGGAACATGATCTTTACTTAATATCCTAATGATTTTTGGCATAAAAGAAAAATCGCTCATTTTGACCCATACAATGTATTTTTGGCTATTGCTACAAATATACCCCAGCGACTTGAGACTGGTTTTGTGCTCCAGGGTCACATATAATAAAATTCAATATGAATATCCCACATTTCTGCCACAATACCATGGTGCAGTTAGTGTTACTAGAGTAAATGTATGGTATATGACGGTGATTTGTAGATTTAAAGTCTGTCAGCAGCAATTTAACATGCTTTTTATTGTTTTGTCGTTCACAGAGCGTCCACCTGTCCATGATTGACACGCTGATGATGGCGTATACAGTAGAGACAGTGAGTGTGGAGAAGGTGATGGCCTGCATGCAGCAATACTCCACTGATTACCCAGACGGAGACGTGCCCTACGACACAGAGGATGCCGTCACTAGCTGGATGAATAAGGTATTTTTGCTCTTTTGTAAATCTTAAGCTTACCCATAATGCAATGCAAATGCATGTACTGAGCCTGATCGTCATCTTATGCATTGTACTATTAACACAGACAGAGGTTTGTTGCACTTTTAAGCTGACTTGAATATTTCCTTGTTGGCATGTGTGATCTCTGAGGGCATCTTTGAGTGTAGGTGAAGGGGCGTCCCGGGACTTTTGTTTACATTCCCTTGCAGGCCAGCTGTACAGGCAGCCTAAATCATACACACATGCTAAACAGGCCATGAGGGACTGCAGGAAATTTCTGTTTCTTGGTTCAGATTCATTCTTAAAATTGGACCATCATTTAATGAATTAATGTTGCCATAAACCAGGGGTCGCCAAACTCTGGATGGAGGCGGTGTCTGCAGGTTAGCGCCAACATGGCCTCAGACCAACTGCCTGGAGTTAGTATGCCTAGTAAGCAGCTAATTAGCTGCTTCAGGTGGGTTGGATATAGTGGCAGCAAACTCTGCAGGACACCGGCCATACAGGACCCGAGTTTGAGGACCCCTGCCATGAACATACCCAGAATGAATATATTCCAGCGAAACAGCAAATATAGCAATAGGAATGAGCAAGAAAATGAGATAATAATGTGGGGATTCCAAACATTTTGTTCATTTTACATGAAGATGGAGAAGATTAGGTTTATAGTTCAATTCATTTAACAAACACATGCATGTTTACAGTTTTCTTGAGGTCAGTAATGGCATTGTGACATGTACAAAACAACTAAAAATTTTTCTTTTTTTTTTAGTATTATTTCCAGTTTTTTTAATGATTAACGAATTGACATTTTTATGATTGAATGAATTATTAGCTTTTCACAAACTTAATATAATATAATATAATAATATATTGACCTAAAATATGTACTTAAAGTACCTTGTGATTTTAAGGTAATATTTTAGTAATTTAATATTTGATATTTTCCATTGTCATGCTGGTATGGTCACATGAGCAGGTACAGCAATATGTAATCTTCTTTTTTAAGTGAAGTTAAAGTTAGTTTAAAAGGATATTATTTTTAAGTAAACTTGTATGATTGCATTAATTATTGTATTTTAGTATTAGTATTACTCCCTGCAGTTCCCTCACTATCTCCAGTTTTGGAAACAATATCATATCATATATCATATCATAATTATATTATATTATAATTAATATAATATAATCAGATTAATTTGTATGTAAGTGTGTGTTTGAACTAAAAGAAATGGCAGTGATTTTAAGCTCAAAAACTCCTCTGTGTTTTACTCATTTTCAAGGTGAATGAATACTTGAAAGAAATCATAATGCAGGAGCAACGGAGGACGGAGGCGCAGAACGCAGAGCCTGTTGAGAATCCAAAGGTAAGTGTGCACTTCCTGTTCTTGCTCCAAAGCAGCGATGATTCAAAAGTCACATTTCATTCGTCAGCGATAAAGATGGATTTTTGTCATAGTGAGCTCTCGTACGTTTCTGAAATCTGCTTAAAACAACGTTCTGCCAGCATGCCAGTGAAATTTCTATTCATCATGCCTCAAAACTCAAATACTTGTACAGATTATTCAGAAACTCATGTATTCTGATACTGAATACTGTACTGTACAATACAAGTAATGGATTACTTAAATACACTCTTGAATTCACAATCTTGAACACAACAATAATGCAGAAGATTTGGGAATACTCATCGCTAAAGGGATTAGTTCACCCAAAAATGAAAATTAGGCTGCGTTTTACTCACTCCCGAGGCATCCTAGGTGTATATGACTTTCTTCTTTCAGACGAATCCAGTCTGAGTTATATTAAAAATGGTCTTTGATCTTTTCAGCTGTTTAATGCCACTCAGCGGGTGTTGCATTGCTTCAGTCCAAAAGAACTTAAATAAAAATCATCCATCCGTAAAAAAAAAAGTGTCTCACACGGCTCCGGGGGGTGAACGAAGGCCTTCTGTAGAGAATCGATGCGTTTTTGTAAGAAAAATATCCATATTCAAAACATAATAATCACTTTAATCTAGCTTGCGCTCACTGTTGTACACAGAAGCAGTTCCGGGCGGATGACGTATGAGTTCAGCTTTGCACATGCGCCGCTCAGAAGTGACGCAGCGGAGAGGGGGAAGCAGCGGAGAGCTCAAAAACAAAACCAACGGTCATAATTAGAAGTTACCAAACGAGATTTGTAAAGAAGAAGTCTGAGGATGGATATAACCAAGAGGAGACTGGTTTTCTTGATAAAGTAATGAAACTTGCGTCCTTGATCTGTAAACAAACGTGGTTTTGTCACTGAGAGCTCACCGATGCATGCGCAGCAGCTGAAATCAAAGTCATCCGACGGAACTTATGTGTACAAACTGTGGCGCAGTACATTAAAGTGATTATTATTTAAGGGAGGCTGCACCGATACCGATACTGGTATCGGTATCGGGCCCGATACTGAGCTCCTGTACTCGTACTCGTACTCGTTAAAATGCCCCGATACCAAACGCTGGCATGTGATAAGCGCCATATTCGACCAAGAAACACCAAAAACAGACAGCAGAATGGAGTTATTAGCGGTTAAGGATGTCTACGAAGTATATGTATAATGAATATAATGTTAAATATTCAGTATTAACGCCTGTATAGCTGGTGTGCGCGAGCTGATAAACAAAGCACGCAGAGTGGATTGAGCGCACGGCGGCGCACATGCGCGAGCTTGTCGAGTAAATATACCTTTCTCACAGACATCACTGAAAAGTTTGTAGTTCGGTCGGATATGTCAAAAACAAGTAAGTAAAACAATGCACAAGTTACTTAACGGTAGGGAGAGAGAGAGCGAGAGAGAGAGGAGAGGGAGAGAGAGAGAGAGAGCGAGATGAGAGGAATTGCACTTCTGTTGGGGTCTTGAGGTTCACTCACTAGCACACGCATTCATTTGGATTAAACAACAAATCATAAAAATAAGACCATTTATAGGGGCATTCACTATGAACATAATTTATTTTCAACCTTAGGCAATACACGACTTTCTGGCGAAAGTGAATCTAGCAGCTTGTGTGAAATGCGTATTATTCTGCATCAGTACAAATACGTGCACGCGTTGCACGTGTTTTGCTTGCTTGAGTGTTTCTGCATTATATGAGTGGCTTTGGAATATAAATCGCAGCACGTTTCAGATGAAAAAACGCAATTTCTATTTCTGAAAATATCACAGTTAAAAGATTTATAACGAGCGGTTCCCAGCATTATTACAGCAAAGCACGTGATTACAATATACTAAGCCACTGCAATGGCGCAGACTTACTTAATTAAATAAAGAGGATGTAATAGAGCACACAATGAGTGAAAGTAACAAAAACTTGTTAAAATACCTTAAGGGGAATAATTAAGTGCGGAAAAATAACAGAAGGAATACAGTCAAAAACCAAAAAATTATTCAGAGACCGAGATCATTTTTTGATAGTTTGTACTGTGGGTGCAGGACATCTAGAGTTCATTGATGTAAGTGAATGTGATAGCAAAATAAAGAAATTGTGACCAATATATGCATGATGACGCAGCCCAGGAGGAATAAAGGTTGTCATTAAGGCAGGGTTGTGGCTAAGTATTGATAGTTGTGTTAATACTGTCATACTAACAGCTGTCTATTTTTTTGGTTGATTGTAATCCATTACATGCTTTTCTATCAAAGTTATCTAACATTATCAAACTGAATTTGTCCTGACACAGTTTAACTCTGAGTTCTTGTTATATTTTATTACCATTTTCTAAACCTATAGCGAATAAACTGTGATAATGTAAGAAATGTTGAATGTGTCTGAATACATTTTGGTTTGACTGTATCGATTTGATAAATTAAGTTAACCAACTAACATTATACATGCTCTTTTGGTTTCTGTACCTAATATTTTAAAAATGTACAAATGCAATAAAAGTATTGGTATCGGTACTCGGTATCGGCAAGTAAAAAAGATAAAAGTATCGGTATCGGTGGCGAGAGTACTGAAAAAGGGGTATCGGTGCATCCCTCATTATTATGTTGAATGGATATTTTTCTTACTAAAACGCATCGAATCGCTACAGGAGGACTTTGTTCACCATGTTTTCACTACATTAACAGAATACATAATATGAATTTAATATGAATAAGTGATAGGGTGTATATTTATGTTATATAATGTTAATAATTCAACATTTGCACATTTCCACCTGTCTGAAGTTATGATACATTTTTATGGACCAATATAACTATATTTATTTTAGTATTACTAAAACATTGTAAAGCATGAAAAATGTCATGTCAGCACTTCACATATTTTTGAGTGATGTAAGGAATCAGTTGAATCAGTGTTTTGAACTGATTCATTAAAATTAACCACTTAAAAAGACAAATTTGTTTGAAAATCTGATATTAAAAAATGTTAAATGTATATTGTAAATATTAAAACATATCCCCAGAACAACTAACATTATTCAGTGAATCAAATGACTGTATGTAGACGTTTTAAACCACCTAGATTTGTTAGTCTATTCAGATTCTATGTAAAAGTTGCCTCAGATTCTCCTGTATAAATGTTTGCTAAGTTGACGTGAGTTCACAGGACGTGACGGATATCATCAGCCTTGTTGTTGTGTTTTATAATATGTTGCTGCGGGGGGGCAGCATCCTGATGTGGACTTTCTGCCAGGCTGATGTAAGATTAAAATGTTTGCTGATTCATGTTTTAACACTTCACATTCCATCTTCCTGTCCCTGTGTGACAGCATATTTGGCAAACATGATGGGTGACGTCAGTCTCACCTTGTTTTACCTTCTCTCAGTTGGAAAGGAGTGCGGTACGCTTGTGTACACACAGCGTCCTTGTTTAAGCCCCTAGAGACAACAAGACTCTGCCAACTTCCCAGCGCTACTTTTGTAGGATTTTGTTTTTGTTTTTTCCCCCCATAATTCCATGGTTAATGTCATAATCTGAGTCTGGTGAGAGTGATGAAGTGCAGAGTCATCACACAGAAGTGTGTGGGGCGTCTGTCAGCATTCGGCCCACCCTGTCCTGAGGTCGTGCCTGGGCTGGGCATCTGACCTTAATGAGAGCAGTCAGTTCTCAGATGCGCTGTGTTTGAGAGACGGTGCAGATACAGTCAGTGCTGAGGAGGAATGTCAGGCACTTACACAACACTGTAAACATCCTGAAACAGCCAGCATGGCATGAAGCGCCCAGAATGACACCAGGTGTGTGTGTGTGTGTGTGTGAATTAAAAATATAATTTCATACAAAAAATCCTGTATGTGTGTATTATTTTTATTAATATTATATTACTTTGTGTTGCATTATGTAATTTATTATTTGGGAGGGGAGGTATATAGTCCATATTTAATATATTATGATTATTAATTATAATTTATAGATTTTAAAATGTATTAAAATATTTTAGGAGTATATATTGTGTGTGTTGTTTGTTGTGTGTATAGATGTATATAATATATATATATATAGATATATAATTTTTTTTACATTTGTTGTTAAGTAAACAAATATAATTTCAAAAAATGAAAAATTAAAAATAATATGATAAAATAATGCTAATAAACTAATCATTAACAGGCATTTATAGTATCCACGTGTGTGTGTGTGGTATATATATAAATAATTAATAAAAATAATAAATAATATACTAAAACATATTGTATATAACATAAATGTACATGTAACTGTGCGGGACCTCTAAATCATTTATATAGAGTCAGATACTTCACACAGGTTTGGAAATATACATTTACATAGTCAATTAGCAGAAGTTTATCCAAAGTGGCTTACAATGAGGACAATCATTTGCGCCGCAATGATATGCAAGTGCTATAACTTGCGGTGGTAGCTGAGTGAAAATCCTCCTCTTCCCCACGGAAGGCTACTATTACATAGGCTACTATTATATACTGATAGCATTATTATGGCATTGTTTCAAGATTATTATGCATTTTTAAGCATGTTTCCATTAAGCAGAAAGGACAGCATTAACGTGTCTGCTTCTGTTCATATAGTGTTCTCTCAGTGAATGGGGACACAGATTGTATGAACTAGCCAAAATCGATATCTTGAATAATATACTGATTTATATTGTGGGGCACATTTTCAGAATGCGGATGAAATATGCAGTCGGTACAACCTTTAAAACAGATTATATAAAGGTCATTAAAGTAGACACTATTGTCATAATTCAGCATCGAGTTCATAAAGCACTCACAATTCATATTCCACTGTACGCGATTTCAGGATGTATCACTGTGATATATCTATATATAGTATACATTTTGCACGGATACGTTTACCTCCTATAAATTTTATAAACAATAAATAATAATTTAATGCAGAAGGGCAGAGACTAGTATATATAGTATATTATAATATATATAATATATATATATATCTATTTGGTTCTAGAATAATCCATTGCAAGACTAGCCTGTACTGTGCAGCTCTGTTTTGGCTGGTAAAAATGCATTCATATTGTGATTCACAGGGTTTAATGTCTCTTAGATCAGAGAGCATCAGTTTGGACCCCTACAGATATTTTGGCATGCTTTTGATGATACTCTTCTTTTTTTTACAGTCATTTAAGCCTTGAGAGTTGAGAGAGGCTTAAAACTGTGAAAACTAAGAAGAGGAAGCAGCAGGAACCAGCACACTGTGTCCTAACCAGGCCTGACAGCGTTAAAGCAAACACTTTTTTTCTGCTGGTTTGCTTTCTATTCCTTTCTCAGCGATTCAGTCTCAGTGAAAATTCAAAGTGTTTTGTCTAAATAAATTACAAATAAAACAATAAATGGTCAAGTCAAATTGACCGTTAGATGATGGAAGGCATTTAAAGGTAATCTAAATATAAAAATAGGTGAAATTAACTGCACAAAATAAATATCCAATATTGACCAATAGAGGTTTACGAATGTATTTATTTATTTAGTGGAAAGGTACTAAACCTCCCTCAAGCTTCAAGAGTTTCACTGTTTTCTTGTAATCTGGTTTCTAGTAAAGAAGGCATCGTCACGCTTAATCTGATATGGACGTAAACAGTTGATTGCTTTAAATAATCTCTGCTCGCTGACGTAACTGCTCTTTCCTTCTCTCTCTCATTCATTCTTTGACTGGCTGAAGTCTCCAACCAAGTGGTATATGAAGCTGGTTCCTGTAAGTGTGATTGTGAACGCCTTCTTTCATCCCGGCTTCTTCCATCTCGTGGCTCCATCGTGTTTTTGTTGCCATGACGACGCTTTCACATTGTCCTCAGCTTCATTAACCACGCAATAAACTGTCGACAGAGAAATATTTATATTAGGCTGAGTAAAAATAGATTTTATGTTACCATCCATTTCTGTTAGTTAAAGTTCCCACTGCATGTCTTATTTTCAGTACTTTTCCATACGTTGGTCAGTTGTTGAATAGGCCATCATGAACTCTCTGAGTGTTATCAGATGTGATTTGCTCTACTGAATCATTTGTTTATGTCTGTTTGCTCCAGGCACGTTATAGGAAGGAGCAGGTTCTGCCCAAGATGGTGCCATGGATCCCCCCAGTGGACAACCTCCTGAAGGACAGCACAGATGGCTGTGCCCTCGCCGCCCTGCTGCACTTTTACTGCCCCACCATCGTCCTCCTGGGAGGTACATGAACCTGCCAAACCTCCAGCATTACCACACACAAAATAATACACAAATGTTCCGAGAGAATAGTGTGTGGGAGCTGTTGAATCAAAATGAACCCTATTTACTTTATTGAATGCACAAGGTGTTATTGTACACAGATCATCAGTAGGAATGCAACTCGTACTCAAAATCCATGTTTAATTTAATTGAATAAAATTAATTTAATTGATTTAATGACAATGTAAATGGTGACAATGGATGATATATTCATGGAGATATTTTTTCACAGTTTTTTGAAAATGTTATACAATAGACAAATGTTTTTTTCCCCTAACATTTCTTTAAAAAAATACACACATTTCTCTGATGTGTATTATTTTAATATTTCTTAATTATACTATATAAAAATTATAGTATTAATATAAGTATAATATGATATGACTTTTTCACAAGGAAAAAATTGTTGTGTAGAATATCAATAAGCACCATATTTTTAACCTTGTCATTAAAAAAACAATGATCACCAAAAATATAAGACCTTTAGTAAGTTATAGTTATACCCTGGGCCTTATAGCTATACTATTATAGTTTGTATTATTTAATTAATTTAATACTACATTGTAGTAGAGATAATATGATATATTACATTTCTATTTTTCACAAATATTTGAACGAAAACAACAGAACAATAGGGACAAATGTTGTCTTTCTTTTTTTTTTAACAAAAGAAAACCAATAATCCAATAATTATCTGTTGTAATATTTTAATTTTAGAAATTCTAGTACTAATAAAAGTTTACTATTATAATTCTATTTTTCACCCATTTACAAATATTATACAAGAACATGAAAAACATTTCTATAACATTTAATTAAAAAACCAATCCACAATAAGAGTCTTATTTTCTATATGGAAAAATTAGTAGTAATAGTGAGTAGTTACTACAAGTGTAATATATATATTATATTTATCCGTCAATATTTGAAAAAAATATTGAGACATATTTTAAGTTCTTGGAGGAGCCCAGACAAAAGTTTTTGTTTCATAATATTTCACAACAAAACCATAGAAAATTGAAGTCTAGAAAAAAATAGTGGGGGAAAAATATATAATCAGGAGTTATGTTGGAATTTGTTGTGTAAGAGGCCATGTGGTTTCACGCTTTCGAAGGGTGCACATGTGTGCAAAGCCTACAAAATCTTATATCAGTTGACAAACTGTAAAATATAACTAATTGAGAGAGCCCTCTGCAATGAACACTAAAATCCTGATCATTCTAGATGCTGGTAGTGTGCAAAGCTACATCTGATGACAATAAAATCTTTCTGTAGGACTGTGCCCTCTCCTTAGTGTCACTATCAAATATAGGAATGATGTTACCATTAAAGGAGAGAATATAAATACAAAATATTCAGTATTCGCACGCTGTCTGAGAAGCGGCTTTATGTGCGTACAGTAAACCGTCTCTCAGAGAATGCGCGAGTACTGAGTGCTCTTTTGCTGCTTATTATGCTTGAATGGTTTAAAAATTCTTGAATGTTTAATTGCCCAGACTTAAAGGGGTCATATGATGCGATTTCAATTTTTCCTTTCTCTTTGGAGTGTTAAAAGCTCTTGGTGCATAAAGAAGATCTATAAAGTTGCAAAGACTAAAAGTTCAAATCCAAAGAGATATTCTTTATAAATTTAAGAGTTAACCACGCCTACCTAAAATTCTCGTTCTAACACGCCCCCACATATTAACCTCACTATGTGGGAAGATTTGCATAAAAAGTTTACGCAAAGAAAGAAGGCATAACTTTTATTCTCACTGTAGTATTGACGCTGCAGCCATGTCGTGAAGGTAATATGTGCTTCGTTGTGAAAGCGAAACTACTTTGTTTGGTCTTCCAAAAGAGGATGGATATCCCGACTTCGTATGACCTATAGAGCGATCTGTGTGGTCGCTGAGGGCAATACATCAAACATTTCACCGCTGGACAAAGCGGAGCCACCGGGGTCCGTCACAGGTGGTGTGCCGCTCATTCGTTCACATCGCCGGGGGCGCCGTCCGACCCCGCCACCTAGCTCACGCTTCCGTCCTCAGATCACTCAATCCCAGCCTCGCGCACGCTAAAGCATCAGCTCGGCTCATGTAGCCGGCCTCAGTCAATCTATTCCAGCCTCACGCACGCAAGCCGGGGGTCCCATCACGCTAGGGGCCGCTGTGGTTTTCGGTGTTGAAAGTGAAATAATTTTTGGTCTTCCAAAAGAGGACACAACTAAAATCAGTGGTTATGTTGTATTTACAACACTGTTTCAGAACAGTTCTACCTAAATATTCAGATGTGTGCAGCAGATTTTATGGAAGACTGTTTACTGATCTGGGGAGAGTAACGTTAGACTACAATGCACAATGACTCACAGTCTGTAAGTACGTTTTAATTTAAAGGATTTGCCACTGGTGATTAAAACGTGAGTTTTTTGGGCAGTGTAGTGTAGCGCTTGTTGTTTGTTGTTTCTCGATTACAAATGCAGACATGGTTTTATGTTTTGCGATGCAACGCGTAAAAAGACAGTACAAGTCATTATAATCAGTAATTATGTCCCCACTGGATGCAACAAATGCCTCGTTTGTAATGGGTTTTAATGTTTTTGTCTCGTCGCTCCAGCCGGACACGGCATCAACAGTATGTGAGGGGCGTAACATTGCCATCTCACGCTTGAGGTATTCGGCCAATCACAGCGCACTGGATAGCTGGCCAATCACAGCACACCTCGCTTTTTCAGACCGATGAGCTTGTAAAAATCGACGCGTTTCAGAAAGGCGGGGCATAGAGGAGAAACAGTAATGTACAGTATGTGGAAAATAATGTGTTTTTTGAACTTTAAACCGCATAAAATAACGCATCATTCCACCAAATACACAAAATAATGTTCTTTTTAGCAGCATCATATGACCCCTTTAATAACACGTGCATATACATTCCATCAACTGTCCTGAGTGTCTTTCACGCTGAAATGATTGAGAAATTTCCCATATTATAAGTGCGAAACCTAGGGAAGTGAGTAAAATTATGCATAATACCCGCAATCCCACGCCCAAATTCCCACCCTGAAAAAATTAAAAAAGCATAGGCTTTTGCTTCACTAATCTCACCCTGTGGCAACAAACAGGTAGCCTGCATGTTTTCTAGCCAAGTAGTGACTAACGCAAACCTAGCCTACCTTTTAAAGTAGTCTATAAGCTTCCTCCTCTTTGTTTCACTCATATCTTTAAAAACTCTGAGGTTGGATCATCCAAAGGAAACGAACTTGCGACCTACTGTACATATGATATTTTTGAAAGTTATTTTTAAACGTGCTGTAAATTAGTTTTGAATTTGTGAATACAATAGTCTTCAATTACTCATTTAGAAACATTTATGTGACTTTAATCATCCTGAACTCCTGTTAATCTAATCACAGTGATGAAGAGGACTAGTGCTGATTCTCCACCTAGCTGTAAAATCAAATGATGGATGCAATTACATTTATCCCCACAGGCAAATGTGAATCACATGAGTGTCATTTTAGACTCCATGATTAATGGGCTTCTCTGTGATTGGTTGAGTCCTTGTCAGATCTGCCAAATAGGCCGGATGATCTGTCAGTGAGTAGCGCCTGATTAGTGTAGCACTTTATCGTCTTTGATTTGCAGACATTTGCCTGAAGGAGACCATGTCGCTGGCAGACGGTCTGTACAACCTCCAGCTCATCCAGGACTTCTGTAAGGAACACTTGAACCATTGCTGCCACTTCAATCTGGAGGACATGCTCTACGCTCATTCTTCCATCAAAGTAAGCCTTCAGATACAGCTTGTATCTTTCAGTTAGAGGCGTTTTACAGCTCGATGCAATTAGAGACCCTTAAGTTCCCCTTGCCTTCATAATTCATTGGTTTATGCGTTTATAACTGTAGGTCAAGGTTTGTCAAATTTCTCAGGCCACGACATATGCGGTTGGGTGGGATGCTGTTATTTGGAGCCCTTTTCTCACAATAGCGCAAGTGCTGGCTGTGGGAGTTGGCTTTATTCCTGTTAAAAAGCCAAAAGCATGAGGTTTGCCTTCAAACGCTGGTGCTTAAACCAGCCTTCCAGTGGAAGCAGATTCTCTAAAGACTGGTGCCATTGACTAAAACAGCAATAAAATCACATAAAAAATGCCTAGAAGATATTTAAATATAGGAATCGTGGTTTGCTAGATAAGCCATTATGGAAAGATCTCAAGAGCTTTTCTACAGCAAGACGTTTTTTTAAGCCTTTTTTGCTTTTATTCTGTGCTTTGCTCTGGGAAATACCTCTTAAGATATCAAAATGTTATTAAGACTTGGAAAAAATGTTGTTTTGTGAGTTGTAGATACCGTCAAACTGGAGATTTTTTACTTTGGACTGCTTTGTCAGTTCAGACCACTCTATGGACTGAAAGTGATGGAAGTGAAGACTTCCATTTGGACAGTTTTTTGCTTTGTTTTTTTCGTTCTGAATGTTGTCTTCGTGTCTTTGATCTCAGTCCTCTCTGGACTGGAGAGAAAGAACATCTGCTGCCAAGATTTTCAGTCGTGTTGACCGAGAAGCCTTTGGTTCTATGGAACAGACATTTCTGCTGTTGCTGTTGAACTCTGGTTTCAGTGGCTGTGGAAAGAGAATATGGAGATGTAGTTTGGCATTTTATGGTAAGGATTTGGAAACCTGGCCACACTTACTAAACCACAAGGAGGTTGTTTAAAATGAGCTTAGAAACTCTAAACAGAGAGCAATGCTACTGGTTCCACCTGTTTTTGTTTAAAGTGTTATTCCACAAATGGTAGCAAATTCTCACAGCATGTTGGGTTTTATTTGCACCTAACAGCCTCTGGTTAAAGGACATGAGCAGCATCTGATAGAGTCTGATACAGTGCCAGACTTCAGAGCTGAATCTCTGAAATATGAGTGGAATTGAGAGCAGGTCACAGAGCTGTAACCTAGACCCAGTTTCTGTCAGAGCTAATCTAATCCCAGCTGCTTCCTTTTATTAAAATGTTCAAAGCGGTTAGCACATGTGCTTCATGTGGAGAGGTGCAGCTTTGAATCTGGACTGTATTGTGACCTGATCTCATTCCCGTCATATTTATTTCCAGTTTGCTCTCAACTGTATAGTAAAAAGTTCCAAAAATCCCCTGGTTAAATAGATTAATAAATGAGTAGAAGTTTATTTATATAATTTTGAAAAAATAGTAAAAAATTATACATTTATAGTATCTAGTCTAGTTATATTATTTTCTATTATATAATTGTGTAATTTTTTAATATCTAATTTGGTTTTCTGCAATTTAGAAACTTGTCTGGGTCCTTTCTCAATAAATATTGATATATGCTATTAATTTTTGATTCTCCAAAATTCACCAATAATAATTTGCATATTTTGAAAAAACAATGTTTAAAGATTCGTTTGGCATGCTGTTATTAAGGAATTTGCATACGGGTGAGGAAGCATGATTAATTTTTTAACATGATTTTAAATATTTAAATATTTGTAATAAATTGACACCCCAAATTAAAAAGCAACATTTTTATCCCCTAAAACTACAGATAAACCTAATAAAACATTCACGCTTTGTGTGTGAAGACGTTACGGAAGACAGGCAGATTAGGACTAGGAGAGAAAGACACATGTGCCAAACACCATCTGGGTACAAGCATGCGCCTGCTTTGGCTCTTTTATCCACTCCATATCAGTGCCAGGGGACCCCTTATTATTCCTTAGTTGCCAATAGCATTGGTAGATGGGATATGTGACATTGCATCAAATCAGTGAGGTTGGGTACAAATTTCACCCTGAATTATTTTAATCGACAATGGGTAGCTTTATCTTTGTTAATTTGCTAGTACGTGACATTAATGGTATTATTAAAGGCTGTTGCAAAGTATAACAAGTGATACCTTGGATAATGAGGGGGTAAAAAAAAAAAAAAAAAAAAAAACAAAAAAGAAAAAAAAATAAAAAAAAAAAAAAATAAAAAAAAAAGCTTAAATCATTTGGTTATATGCAATAGATGTGGCTTTGAGTGTCTAGAGCTACTCTAGGCTATAAAGAGAGCAAGGACTCTTTGTTGCAAGTCAATTAAAATGCTGAGGTAATGTCTTCTGGGAGTGGCCTTGGGTAATTGCTGCAGTTACCCTGTGCCTTTAAACTGTTAGATGTCAAGTCTGCTGAGTGGGAATAGTGTATCAGAGACATTTTTCATCATGTCAGGTACCCTCTATGAATTCAAGGTCATGAATTCTGTAGTCTTGGCATAAAGATGTTGTTCATAGCACAAAAAGCTTGTGTGCATTATTGGACAAAAAAAGCTATATATACTGTAAAGTATAAAATCCCTCAGAATCCTTATATATATATATAAGCTATATAATTAAATTTGAAGAAAAAGGGCACTCTTGTCTCCAGGTGGTATCCTTTCAAGCATTACCTGGATTTAGAGAATTGCAGAGACATCTTGTGGGAGAGGAGGAATATTACACATACTAGTTTTATACAAGCATGCAAATTATTTTGGGAAAAAATGCTTGCAATGCAAGTTAATGTGTTTGTTTGTTTTTACCAGAATAACTATCTTGTGTTTATGGCTGAGCTCTTCTGGTGGTTCGAGGTTGTTAAGCCGCCATTCGTCCAGCCTCAGGTGTTGAATACTGAAGGTAGACTAATATTACAATAGAATGAATTTTCCAGAAATATTAGCCAATGGTGTTGACATTTGTATACCGACACATTTGTCTTGTCATTTATAGCACCAGCCCCTTCACTGAAAAATTTGCCATCTGTGCCCATCTCAAAGGTCACAAAGAGAAGTTTTATGGAACGACTGCCTAGTCCAGACAGACCAAGGTATATCAAAAGTCTCTTTTATTGAAAACGTCCCCCTTCTGCTTAATTTACTTTGAATGCCTGTAGCAGTTCAAATTCAAACGTAAAATTGGATTGATATTCATATTTTTTTTATGTTCATGTTAAAGTCTCCCGCTCCGACCTCAACCACAGACTTCAGGCTCAGGTAAATTTAAAAGGCCTAAAAAATGTTTTATGATAACAAAATTTAAGACTTAAAATGAAATGCACCCAGTACTATATAAGTTATACATGTGTGCTGTGCAGGTGAGATTAAGAGATCAACCTCAATGTCATTTGTGGAAAGCTTCATGGGTACTTGGCCCAAAGAGAAGAAGTAAGTGCAAGTTCATCTCATTATTGAGAATAAAAGACAAAGTCTGAAACTACATGCCGATTGGATACCATCCTCTCTTCTTTCTTCAGGTCTGCTGCTCAGGGAGTGTTCTTTGAAATCCCACTTGATAAAGAGAGCACCAATCAAACACCTACTGGCCAAGGGATGACTCGGTCTGTCAGCACTGAAGGTTTTGGTTTCAAGATGCCCCACGGCACCAGGGGCATCAAGAGAAACCTGTCCTTTCAGCCTGTCAACGGCAAGAACATGGGCATTGATGAGGAAGTCTGTCCTGACAGCCTGTCAGGAAATAATAATGGTCGTCTAAATGGCTCAGGGCCACCTAGCATCAAAGAGGCCCTTGAGATCATCCACAACTCAGAGAAGAAATCTCAGAGCCCTAGGGCCCATGCGCCCAGTGAGGGCTTCTTTCTTCACCTCCAGAATAAAAGCGATTTGAACCCTGATGCAAAGGATGGCGAGCTAGACTCAGTTTCAGAGTCATCCAAAGGGGTTGCTAGCACATCCACCACTGAAGTAGACACCGGCATCCATGTGCGGACGGAGGACATCCAAGAGACACTAGATGAGGACTCATCCCTAAGGGATTGTACTGTCAGCATGGAGTTTGACACAGATCAAGACTTTGAAGCAAGAGCTTGCCATAGCCAGGGTTCTACAAGCCCATGTCCCAGCAGCCTAAGCAGCAAGTCCCCTGCTGGAAGCACCCCTGCTTTTACTCCTGGGATTAAGATGACCAGTTTTGCTGAGCAGAAATTCCGTAAATTGAATCCAAACGTGGAGCTTAAAGGTGCTGCTTCCCAAAGTACAACACCAGATGGATTAGATCTCGGCATTCCTCACTCTGTTTCCTGGGCTCCTTCACCTGAGGTCAGCCCTGCACATCAGCCATCCAAGGACCCGGCCCAGGCCATGGCTGCGGAAATGGTGCAGCTGCACATGAGACTTGAGGAGAAGCGTCGAGCCATTGAGGCTCAGAAGAAGAAAGTAGAGGCGGCTTTTACCCGACACCGTCAGAAGATGGGACGCAGTGCCTTCCTCACAGTTGTCAAGAGGAAAGGAGTAGATGGCACCTCACCTTCTCAGGAGGACACTCCTAGCTCAGAGGGAAGCAAGACGCCAGCGGAGACACCTCAGACCGTCAAGTCTCTGGTGAAATCTGCGGGTGAGGATGGCACATCCGAAGCGGAAAAAAAACAACCCTGGGGGGGGGGGACAAATTGTGGGGGGGAATACACACGTTCCATTGAGAAGCTCAATGCTTCCCTGAGCTTCTTGCAGAGTGAGATGCAGCGGCTGGCCCAGCAGCAGGAGGTAATCATGCAGATGCGGGAGCAACAGGCTTGGGTTGTGTCGCCACCTCAACCTTCACCGCAAAAGCAGGTGCAAGAGCTCCGAGGGAGTGGGGCACGCTCTTCTGGGTCTCCCTCACCTGCGGATTCTCCTAGAGCTACGCACTGTTCCCCTACAAACCTTAAGAGGAAGTCTGCTTCTTTCCATTCCAAGACACCAAGGACACCCAGACCCAGTGAGCTAAAGATCACTCCCTTCAACCGAGTCCTGACTGTTCTACAGTCGGTGGACAGCATACCACGCTTGAGAAGGTTCTCCCCATCTCAGTCCGTGTCCTGCTCATTTTCTTATTTGGGAAATGAGAAGAAACCACCATCAGGAGTTGAAGCTACAGACAAGGACATAGAACAAGGCCTTGAGTCGTTGTCGATTGAATGTTCTTCTGGTACCATCACCTCCCCAACCAAAGAAACCCAACAGGATGTAACCGAAGATGCTGACTTGTCAGCCAAGGAGCCAGAAGAAAGGGGAGAGGAGAGCAAGAAGGAGAACAGACGAACAGAAGAAAGGGAACAGCTGAAGAAGCCAACAAATGAGATAAAGCCGGTAGTGGAATCTAGTGTGTCGGAAGTTTTGACACAGATCGTAATGGAGACCGTCATTGTCACTCCCACCGAGCCAGTTGATATCGCCCATCAGACCAACAAAAATTTGATTGAGGTTCCATTGTCTGTTCTCAAGCCCCTGGATGGACAGACGTTGCAAGGTGAAGCCGAGAAGGAGACTTCAGGGGAAAATCTGGACGATGAGCAGAAAATGTTCCGTGGATTCTTCTTTAAGGTAGATATGAATGTCAGAAGGTCCTTGTCTTAATCTGTAGATTAAGGAAGCTTGGAAATGAACTCTTCCACTACCACGTGCGAATACTTAGAGGTGAATGCTATCACTATTACTATTGCTTACAGTTAGCACTTTGAATTTAAGATGATTTACCTGTTAAATTTTGGTGTGATCAAATCTTGTCACACCATTGGGGCTATGAACTTGAATGCTACCTTCAATTATGTGGTTTATTGAGAATATTACTTTTCTTGACTTTATTGAGGGCTATGTTGTCTTGGACCAGAAAGCAACCATCTAGAGAACCTTAGCAATGGCCTAGCAATTTGTTAAAACCACATAGTACACCTTAGCAAACAGCTAACAATACCCTAGCAGCTATCCAGAACACTTTAGCATTGTGGTGGAAAGTGCCTGACACATTTTATTAAGAAACTGTTTAAGCTGTTAAGGGCCATAGTTATAACCCAGAATGGTGTATTACCATAGCTTTAGCTCAGGAAAATGCTGCTGTGTGACTATAGTGAACAAAATTATTTTTAGCGTGAACAGTCGCAGAAGGAGGTTAGCTTGGGACAGATCTCTAGAAAATGCAGCTGTTTGATCTAGGTCAGAAAACTAAGTCAAATTAATTATTTTATGGTGTTCTGTAGGGAGTCTGAGAAGTGTTGCGTATCTGGCTCATCCAGACTCGTCACATTAACATCAGTAAATTGCCTTCAGATTCCTTGTTCAGATACTTGATAGACCTGAACATAAGACATTAACAGAGATTCTTAATGTCCATTCTGATAATGTGTTCATGTTGTAAGGATGATATGAAGGAAGAGGACAGCATGGCCATGAAGCGAGCAGCGCTTCTGGAGAAAAGGCTGAGAAGAAAACGGGAGAGCCAGCAAAGGAAACAGCAGCTGGAAGTGGAGCTTGAGCAAAAGAAAGAAGAGGCCAGGTAACACCCAGCCCAGCCTTCAATCACTAAATCTAAACTCCTCCCCCTCGTCTTTAATTTCAATATCTGTCTTTTTCCACAGATTGAAAGCAGAGGAAGACCGCATGAAGAAGGAAGAAGACAAAGCCCGGCGGGAGTTTATCAAACAGGAGTACCTGAGGAGAAAACAGCTGAAGCTTATGGAGGACATGGACACGCTTGTCAAACCACGGCCTATGGGGGCCAAACAGAGAAAACCACGGCCCAAGTCTATCCACAGAGATGTGATGGAGTCCCCCAGGACTCCTGTCAGGGCCATGGCAGGTAAAGGGCCCCCTACTGGCAAAGCCCGACACTGCATGCTTTGTGCTACTCTCAGCCTTTTCCTGTCCAGCTCACTGCATCCCTCTGTATTTCCTCCTAACAAGTACTCTAGAACTTTACTTGCCTAAATATCTATTCGAACCAATTTATTAACTTTCTAACTAATTTCCAACTATTTTCAAAGGACTCTCCCTGAACTAATTTGAATTAATTTAACCAATCTGGCTGAATTCTTTTAAGAATCTTTCTAATTACACTCTTTTGTGTGTTTTAGACAGTTTGAAGGAGTTAGAGAGACTGTTAGCAACATTATTGCAGAGAGCTGTACTGTTATGAGGGTAACACAAAGTTTGGCGGGCTTGGTGTTGTCTTGTGTAACTGTGGGTCCTGTCCTGTTTTGTGTTTTGCATCCAGGTTCACGACCTCGTGTTTTTTCAGTTTCCAGCCTGTCTCTGGCCTCTCTTGGAGATAATGACAGTGTCAACTCAGATAAGAAAACACAAAGGTAAGAAGCACTTCAAGCAGTCAGCTGAATGAGAATGTGTTTACTTGTGTTTCCCTGCAATTCTATATTTTTCTCTAGCATTACTGTACAATACTAACCCAGTATCCTTTGAATTCTCTGTATTTTTTCCTTTGTATTCTTGAATGTTCTTGCTTCTTAGAAGCAACAGCTTAGCATCTGGCAGTCTTTTCTTCTATTTGAGCTCTCCTAGTGTGAGAAATAGAAGGTCAGTCGTAGTTGGATAAGACTCTGTGCTTCCATCTTCAGTTGAAGAAGAACATCCTGTTTTGCTTTGAGTTTGGCAGCAACACAAGGAATGATCCCATCTTTGAACAAAGATGGCTACTATAGTTCACCCATCACAGCTTTTTTTGTTTCATTTTGTCATTATTAAATCAGAAAATATTTAAGGTCACTAACCTTCACACTGGCACTGAAACTTCAAAAACACAAAAATAAAGATCTGCATTTCACTTTTTGCAAGAGGCTTATTTAAAGGCTTAACGTGCATTTAATATTATGTTGCTTTCTCAAATACATCACATTAAAAGTATTTTTAGTTTGATGTTGATACCAAGGAAATTTAAATAGTGTATATATCTATATCAATATAATATTAAGAGCTTCAATTCAGTTGCTACTTGATTTTACATAAGCCGTGGTTGTCGGTCGATGCATTAGCACATTCTTGTCAGAATCCGATGGATTGCAGGACTCAAGTTTATCATGTCCTCCCAGTAGGCCTGATTCAGCAGACGGTTGCCTATCGCCCACTCGCTCCAGCAGCCGTAATGGAGAGAAAGACTGGGAGAATGTTTCCACCACATCCTCACTAACGTCTAACACAGAATACACAGGTTAAAATATTAAAATGTTTCACAATATTTATCGGCTGCAGCTCCACCTCCACTCCACCAGAGGGAGCCTGTATATTAGGTCTGAGCAATACTATCTTCATCTAAGCTTTGAACATACTGAACATAATTAAATGTAATGTAAAAAACATGCTCAGAACTTCAGGTGACAGCTCCCTCTAGAGGACTGGAGGGTGAAAAGCAGACTCCAAAGGTACAATATTTTTTATATTATGATATGACCTTACATAATACCAGTCTGTTTTTTTGCCGCAGGTCCTAAATTATATAAGGAACCCAGTGCAAAGTCAAATAAGCATATAATTCAGAATGCTTTGGCACATTGCTGTTTGGCTGGCAAAGTCAATGAGGGACAGAAAAACAAGATTTTGGAAGTAAGCATGTCCATTTTGCAATTACTACTACTATTGTTGTTTTAATTTTAATATTTAATAATATAGCTATTAAATGCAATGAATGCATTATATTTTATTTAGTGAATTTTAATTTAATTGTGCATTTAATATTTTGTTGCTTTCTGAAACGCAACACATTAAAACTTATTTTATTTTTGGTGTTGCATTTGGTACTGATAACTTAAATAAAAAATGCTAATTAAATTTTATTTTAAAAAGCGTGTCATGATTAAGAGTTTTTTTAATGTAGAAATTCAATTTATTTATTTTTTCCCCATGAAATTTATATTATACATTTTATTCATTATATTTATTTGTTTTCTCAAGGAAATGGAGAAATCAGGGGCCAACAACTTCCTGATCCTGTTCCGGGATTCTGGCTGCCAGTTCCGCTCTCTCTACATGTACTGCCCCGACACAGAGGAGATCAACAAGTTGGCCGGCATCGGTCCTAAAACCATCTCGCGCAAGATGATCGACGGCCTCTACAAGTACAACTCAGACAGGAAGCAGTTCAGCCAAATTCCAGCCAAGACCATGTCGGCAAGCATCGACGCCATCACGATCCACAGCCACCTGTGGCAGACCAAAAAACCAGGAACGCCGAAGAAAGTAGCGGTCGTGAAGTCCTAGTGTTTCTAAACGCCGGACGTACACAATCTCAATGCACTTGTTTGTACATAATCGAATCCTACAACACTTTTTACACTCTTCCATCAGCTGTCGTTTGGACACACAAGATTGCGAAAATTATGCACAACTGGAATGTAAAACTCTATGGGGTGGCAAATGGATCTAACTCATGTGTCAGACACCCAAGACTGTGTGATTCAAGTTGTTTTACTGCACCGCATAAATGTTGTTTTTATTTAAATGTGCCAAAAAAGGAAAATAATGAAAAGTTGTCATGGATGACCTGTTATTTTAATTTGGTACACTAAAGCACTGAATGTTCTTAGTTTGTACAGAAATCTCGCACATATGTTGATGTGTGGCCTTATGTTGTTTTGTGTCTATATTTTAATCATGTTTTTATTTGATTTATTTTTTACGACTGTCCTGATATGATTGTACGGCTGCTTATGGAAAGGTTCTCGCATGCATAGCTTGTGATTCTAACAGTTTAGTACTGCAAGGGAATCCTGTCATATCTAGTATACACTAACCAGTGTGCTAATGTGCAGCGAGTGTGTTAGTTTGCAGGCCGAACCCACTTTTGATGGGTTTTAACATTATCTAATGGCATTGATTCACAGCAGGATTGTGAATTCATTTCATTCCGTTCCTGTAGGTGTTTTTGCTTTTATAACATACATGATGTAGATATATAATATATATATATTTTGGTTTTGTTTGGACCGACTGATGGAAATGATTTAACCAATATTTATCTTTCATGAAAGGTCTTAAATAAGACTAGGTGTTAGAAAACCAAACCTTTCTGTTATATTGTTGGTCCGATTAAAAAAAAATCAGGTGGATTATCTTTGACTGAATTGTTTGAACGAGATTTCTATGGATGAAGATTAATAACATCATGTGCTGGAGTAATAATCATTTTCAAAATACTTTTGTACTGTTATGTATGCTTGTGGTGACTGCTCTGAAGTATTTCCCTGTCCCTGGTCACGCAAAAGTATTAAAAGCAGTTTGCCAAATTATATATTTTACCGGATTATTGGAGCCATTTCCGTTTTTTGCGACTGAGGGCTAAATTGTTTGATTGGTAAATTATTTTAAATAATAAAAATCATTTTTTGACTTGTTTGTAAGGGGTTAAGACATGCCGCGTTTTGTACGCCTGGAGTCTGTGTGGCATTTTAAGATGTTACGAGTTGAAATTTTGGTGAAAATATAAAATTTCGTTGGCAAAACAGGTCCATTGGTAACAGTGTAGCGATGAAGAAGTCAACCAAGCAGCTTTTTGTTGGTCAAAGCACTCAATATGGGTGAATCCGTTGCGAAATCTGCAAGGGAAAATCCTTCGCCCTCAAGCGAAATTCCCAGAATTGAAATGACTCAATTTCGCCAGCAAAAATGTGCCAAACTATGGTAGCTAAATGTGACCACACCTTTAATCATGTTAAAGGGTTAGTTCACCCAAAAATGAAAATTCTGTCATTAATTACTCACCCTCATGTCGTTTCAAACCCGTAAGACCTTCGTTCATCTTCGGAACACAAATTAAGATATTTCTGATGGAATCTGAGATCGGTCTGACCCTGCATAGACAGCAACACAACTGAAATGTTCCCAAGTCCAGAGACGTAGCAAGAAGATCTGTAAAATAATCCATGTGACATCAAAACAGCATAAGTTGGTTACGTCCAGCGGATATTCTCCAAAATGGCACCAGGGTGACGCTGAGGAGACGTATTGTTGAATAAAGTCATGTTTTTCTTTTCTTTTGTGCACAAAAATAATTCTCGTAGCTTTGTATAATTGCGGTTGAACCCCTGATGTCACATGGATTATTTTACAGATCTTCTTGCTACGTCTCTGGACTTGGGAACATTTCAGTTGTGTTGCTGTCTATGCAGGGTCAGACCGATCTCAGATTCCATCAGAAATATCTTAATTTGTGTTCCGAAGATGAACGAAGGTCTTACGGGTTTGAAACGACATGAGGGTGAGTAATTAATGACAGAATTTTCATTTTTGGGTGAACTATCCCTTTAAGGCAGAATGTGGCTGTATACGGGTAGAGGCTTTGTTGCCTGATTGAAAAAAACGGCCTTCCTTTTGTGCCCTTTATTTCAGTAGGAATTGTAAAAATGTGTAATTTTTGGTGCTTGCCTCTCAAAACATAAACTTGCACACCTGTTCTACCATTTAAACATTTCTTGAGTAGTTTGAGTGATGTGTCGGTGTTTGGAATGGAAATATGTGCACAGCCCTGAATACACACTAGCTGACATCTTATATCCATTAGAATGGTAAAGCGAGGGCTATTTAACTGTAAATGAACACTATAGAAAACTGTACAGTGTGTGTTCTCTAATCTCTCTAGCACGTCTTTCTCTTTTATTTTCTTTCAGGCGCTGTGCTGTCATATTGTTCAAGTAACATGTTCGATTTCAATTGCATTTAATAAATTTCGCATGGCCTCATGTGCAGCCTGCTGATTATTGTTTGACATTCCTGAATTTCCCTGATAGCACAAGTACGTCACGGAAACGACTATTTGACTTTTGCACTTACATCTGTAAGATGTATTTTTTATAGACGCAATACGTCTATAGGACGTTTCTTATCAGATGTTGAAGACGATCAGAAAATGTCTTTAAGATGTTTATGATTTAGAAAGTATGTAAACCTGACATCTATCAGATGTTTGTACACAGCAGATGCTTCCAGGTGAAGTGATCTTTAACAGACATCTTGCAGACGTACGTGTGCTATCTGGGTTGTCATGAAATTTCATCAAAATATGCAACATACTAAAGATGTTGTAGTTACTAGAAATACTGCACACTTCAGTAGAAGTATGAGTGCTAGAATAATAACATTGAATAATATTTTAATAATTTACGAGGATTTCTAGTACTCAAAAGTGCAAATTAAAGAATCATTCTTGAATATTCATGTCTATATGTCAGGAGAAAAAAATTAAAAATAAAATAAAATCTCCTGCAGGTCCATAAACACAGTGTTGAAATAATCTAAGGTGTTTGGAGGCAACGTGAATTTTAGATAATTTCTTGAATTTTCCATCAACACTATTAAACCATCAATGATTCATAACTTATACAAATAACGAATATTTCATACTAAAATGGTTTAATTTGAGTTTGTATATCATGTTCATGACTCTAAAGCCTTAATGAAAGCGACAATGGATAATTTACCTCAGATCTTGAAAATAACTTAAAGGAAACAAAACCGTTCAAACTTTGAACTCTGTGTGAGCAGTGTATTCCATGACAGACTGTATCAGTCACTGAGTATGTATTTTGAATAATGCTAAAATCGTTTAATAATTCATAATTTGATCGTGTACTTACATATTTCGTTGCCGTGCGTTTGCAGCATATAGGTTTGCACAGAGGAGAACCCCCGGCCATACGCCTTGTGATGGCTGTAATTAATCAATTGATTACGTTAATATATTTTATAAATGTATATTTTAAAAAATAGATAATTTAAATTCATATATGTACTTATTTACTTATTTTTAATTGTACATTTACATTTAAATTTAAATTCTGCCATTCCAAGGCACAACTAAATACAAAAATAAAATCAAAGGTAAAAAGTCTAAAATAAAATAATGTGAAGAAGTACACAGATCATCTTCAATAATACAACATCTGATATTTTCAGTGGTGGACGAAGTACACAAATCAACTACTTGAGTAAAAGTACAGATACGTATAATAAAATATTACTCCAGTAAAGGTAAAAGTTAATCCAGTTTTCAATTGTACTCGAGTGAAAGTACAAAAAGTACTTGATTTTTTATGTACTTAAGTAAAAAGTATCGATAGATGAATGTTTATTTTGCAGTTTTATATAGGCTACTTATCATTTAATTTTATATTAGCATATATTTTTTTATAATCCTACTGCTCAGAATACCTGGGATTTTCCCAAAATAAGCAATAAGGAAATAATGAATATAATAAGGAAAATATTATTATATTTTCATAATGATTTTTTTTCTTTTCAAACCTTGTCTGTGGTGTAAAAACGTCCCTGGCCCAATGCCCCCAGAGGGCATCACTTCCCACATTGATAATTACTGTAGTTACCATTTTCTGAACATCACATCCTTTCTTTTTCCCCAGATGTAATCTATCTAGGTGGTTGAATAAAAATAGTTAGACTTTATTTTTTTTTAATTACCTTAATTAGTTTAGCACCAGCAAGATCATTAGATAGACAGTTAGCATCAGCTAACAATATTGACTTATTTTCAGCATGGGTTATGAAGTAAACATTTATATTTGTCCTTACTTCCAATTCTCGGGGGGGGGCGGGGGGGGGGGGGGGGACTCCCCTCCCCACTCCATCTCGGGGGGCTTTCTATTTCATGGACAGCCTCTAGGTGATCCAGAACATAGTAACTTAGGCTATGTTGTGCAGACAAAACAATATAAAAACAGATGTCACTAGGACTAAGGCATAGGCGTAGCTTGACGTTTGAGTTTGAGAGGGCCAAACCGAACCGGTGGATTTGGCCAGACGTACTTTTAAACACATTTTAGTTTTGCTATAGTAAATCTACATATTCACACTCACATAGAGCAGTGGCAAGTGCGTGAGGTTGTCATGGTAACCACATACATTGCCCACGAATTACAGCTGTGCTTCTATTTTGCCACACTAAACTTAGTAATAAACATGTTGAAAATAATACAAAATAAACATGTCTGTCAGAACGATCTCAAAGGAGGCTTTTATTAAGAAAATCAAGGAGTGAATTACTCATCTACTGTTTTTAAAACAGACATTTGCTGGGCTTGATTCAAGTTAATGCACAATGAGGCGCACACTTTTTATTAAGTCTTATTGAATAGACGATAAACAGTTTATATTCTAAAAGCTATTTAAAGGTTGTGTTCTGTGAAAATTAAATAACATTTGGATGTAAATGGTCGACATAAAAGTAGTGTGCGGCTAAACCGGCTACCTCCTGTGGATCACCTTTCTGTGGTTGACGTCTGGGATCATTTAAGCACGGCATAATATCTCCTCGGAGTTTTTCTTGTCGCCAGATCTCTGCAGTTCGTGATATGTTGTTCAAAACGCGGCGGAACATCAATTTATTCCAAACAAACAGGACAAGCATTAACATTAAGTCTATTGATCCACCAAAGTGCAGATTCGGTCAGTGACAATTCTTACGCAAAAAATGAGATTGAGGGCGACGTTTTAAGTTTTGTTTTGATTTATCATTACTACAATAACAATTTAAATGTTAGTTTACTGTTACGTATTCACTTTAAATGTAATTATACGCATTAATACATTTTAACTCATAGAGAAGAAAAAGTACTAAATATTTAGTTAAAATGTTTATCGCTACGTCGCATAGGGCTAAATGCGTAGCATTTTAGTAAAACTGCTAACGTTGCAGCAGCGGGGAAGATGAACGTGCATGAGTCATTTTATTTAATCTGTGTTATTTTAATGTTTTTTGACTTAAAACATAGAGACTCTGATGTTAATGTGTCTGCATTCAAGCATTTCAGTGGGCTTAAACAGATCACCCTTTACAGCAGATTTAGTTCACAAACAACTGACAGCTTTGGCCTAAATATGATTTTCAGTTACAATAATTAATCCTAAAATTCGACAATAGTAACTTACTTTTAGTAACGTTCAAATAGTGAGTTCAGTTCACTGGAGACTCGCTCTAAACGGTTCATTTGAATCAGTGAGTTGTCGACTCGAGGACAGCTGCAATCGGTTCATTCTGATTCGTGAATTAATCGTTTGGTGCGATTTGCGAACCGATTTAACGGGTTCAATGAAAAGAATCAGTTCGCTCACGAATCAGACACACTTCTGCGTCTCGCCTCGGAGCACGTGATATATTATAAGGAGTAACGATAAGTTTTATGAAATGTAGTGAAGTAAAAAGTACAATCTTATGCTTTAGAATGTAGTGAAGTAAAAGTAAAAGTTACTCAAAATAAAACTACTCCAGTAAAGTACCGATACTTGAAATGTACTGAAACGGGATAGTTCACTCAAAAATGAAAATTCAGTCATCATTAACTCAACCTCATGTCGTTCCCAAACCTGTATGAGTTGTTGAACACAAAATAAGTTATTTTGAAGATTGCTGGTAATCAAAACAGTTGGGGTTGCAATTGACTTCCAGTAGGCAAAAAAAAAGACTAGGAAAGTCAAGGAAACCACAACTTTTGATTACCAGCAATCTTCAAATATTTCTTTGGTGTTCAACATAAGAATGTAAGATATCAGAACAGGAATCAGAATGAGCTTTATGAGGTATGTTTACAAATCGAGGAATTTGTTTTCATGACAGGACGATTCCAAGTGTAACAGACTTGACAGTGACAGAAACAAAAAAAACAGATAATAAAAAAATGTCAAGGTAAATGAGGAATAAAAATATATAAATTGACAAATGTGTGTGCAGGTATATTACAATAGACAGTTTTATTTTTATTTTTTATGTACAGGTACTGTATATTATGTGCAAATTTGAGGTGTAGGCTGAGTATAAGTGTTAGATAAATAAGTGTATGAGTGAATAATAGTGTGTGTTCCATGGTTATTGTTAAGTGTTCGTGAGATGGATTGCCTGAGGGAAGAAAACTGTTCCTGTGTCTGGTCGTTCTGGTGCTCAGAGCTCTGTGGCGTCGACCAGATGGCAACAGTTCAAAGAGGGAGTGTGCTGGATGTGAGGGGGTCCAGAGTGATTCTGCCAGCCCTTTTGCTCACTCTGGGCGAGTACAGTTCTTGGAGAGAAGGGCGGGTTGTACCAATGATTCGCTCAGCAGTCCGGACTACCCTCTGAAGTCTTCTGAGGTCAGATTTGGAAGCTGAGCTGAACCAGACAGTTATAGAAATGCAGAGGATGGATTCAATGATGGCGAAGTTTAGATAGAAACTGTTCAGCAGCTCTGAGGCAATGGAGTCTATGTGAGTGTCCCACTTCAAGTCCTGAGAGATAGTGGTGCCCAGGAACCTGAATGTCTCCACTGCAGTCACAGTGCTGTCCATGATGGTGAGTGGGGGGAGTGCAGAGGGGTTTCTCCTGACGTCCACGGTCATCTCCACAGTTTTGAGCGTGTTGGGCTCCAAGTTGTTGAGACTGCACCAGACAGCCATCTTGTCTGTAAGAAGACTCGTCACCGTCCTGAATGAGGCTGATGAGTGTGGTGTCATCTGCAAACTTAAGGAGATTGACAGAGGGGTCTTTAGAGGTGCAGTCGTTGGTGTACAGGGAGAAGAGCAGTGGGGAGAGAACACAACCCTGAGGAGCTCCAGTGCTGATCGTACGGGTGCTGGATGTGTATTTTCCCAGCCTCACTAGCTGCTGTCTGTCTGTCAGGAAGCTGTTGATCCACTGACAGACGGAGGTGGGCACGGAGAGCTGAGATAGTTTGGGCAGGAGGAGGTTTGGGATGATAGTGTTAAAGGCCGAGCTGAAAGCAACTCATACAGGTTTGGAACGACATGAGGGTGAGTAAATGATGACAGAATTTTTATTTTTGGGTGAACTATTCTTTTAAGTACAGTAACGAAGTAAAACTACATCGTTACTGTCCACCACTGGATATTTTACAAAAGCATGAAGCAGCTGACGGGCGACTCACGACCGGAAGGTGACGTCACACGCTATCGCTCAGGTGAGGCTTGGGTTACGCATACGCACTCAGGACCTTTTACTCTCGAAGCGACATGCTGTCTGAATACACGAGAGGCCTTTATTCAGCCGTTCAAGAGCATTTCTGACATCTCTGGTGAGTTGATCTATGTTTTTGGGCGAGTTGCAATAATATTTGTTTAGCCTAGTTTAGTAGAATGAAAGACTTAAATACTTAATTAGATGCTAGTCTTGTCTGTAAAGGTGTATTGGCGTGTTTGTTCAGGGTTTACTGTGAATCCCTGTGTATGTATCGATCAAGAAAATAATGAATTTAAGAAGAAACGACAACGAAATAGATGCCTAATACACAATATATATTATATTTCCACATTTAAAACGGCTCCAAAAGTATTGGAGACTTAAAAATGTCTAAATGTCATTACATTTGATACAAAATATCAGACCAAGTTGCATTAATTTTGAAGCGCAATAGCATAAACATGAGTCTGAAGCATTTTTAATGATAAGACAATGTATGGGTTGTTCAGAATGAGGCTGAAAAGTGTTCACTTTGTGGTTGTCAGATGATGCTGTTCATAGTTAATGTGATGAAATTCACCTTTGGTAACTTTAGTAAGACACCTGTGAGGACTTGAGATGCACTGACTTCATATACACTAAAAATCACCAGTTGATTAAATGTAATTGCAAAAATACCTCAGAAAAACATTTGTGTGATATTTTGTTGTCTAATGCGTTGAAATAGACACATTTTAAGCAGGGCCACTGTAATGTGAGACATATCACACTTAAAACACTGAGATAAACTCAACAGCTTCTCAAGTCGTGCTCAGACTTGCCTGAACGCTAGAAGGGAATGCTGCTTTTTCACGCCCGTCTGTTTACCCAAGTCTTCATGTGGTGCACTTACTCACTTACCTGCACTTTCAGCCTGAATACAATTTTTTGTTACTGTCTTGATTTGCACAATATATGCTATAGTAGTGCTACGATTGCATTTTTGTTGTTGTTGTTTTACAAAGAGCTTTAAGCTTTAACTGATGAGTGCCACCTCCAGCATTCACAATAATAAAGCATATTTGTTTCAGCGAATTGAGTGAACAAAGGCCTAACCCCATAAACTGGGTGTGTTTTCCAATGTAAAAGTGTTTCGCAATAACAGTGACACATGGAGTGTCATTGGAAAGCTGCAGGTTAATGAATCACTGAGTGTTACTTCAACCTGAACCACTTGAATACTCGGGAACCATTATCTTAAAGGTCGATTAAAAAGGCCTATATTTATACTAGAAGCTGGAATTACCAGTTGTGCAAATTAGCAGTATGACATAACAGATATTAAACTGATTTTCTAGATTTAACCTTTGTAATGCATGCAGTGTCATGAGGGTCTACAGATATGCTGTCATTTATATCATTTCCTGTTTCCTGTTTTTTTTTTCTTTGTGCATGTTGTTTGTAACTTTGAATTGACAAAAAAAAATAGAATAAAATAAAAATAAGATAATAAATTAAATTTATATATTTTCATAATAATAAATATGTCAGATGCTTGGGGTTACTTTTCCAGAATTGCTTACGTTAATGAGGCCTTTTTTGCTTCGACATTATGATATCAGTGCAACCCCCCCCCCCCCCCCCCCTGTGTCACCTGACAGTTTGTACTCATTTACCCAAAAAATATTACAGATATTTGAATTCATTCGTCATCACTCTTAGAAGGAAGAGCGCATTTAGGTAATTTTATTACAAATTGATTTAAAATTTTATGGATTTAATAATTTATTTAAAAAAAAAATTTAATGATAAATACGAAATAAATAAAATTAGTGCCTCGATTTATTATTTCACACCTTTTTAAAACTTATAATCATATGATTAGTCGTAGTTATAGGTAATGCTACAGATCTACATTATATATATGTTAGGTAGCAATTAAGGATTTCAATAAATAAAATAAGTACTTAATATTATATTATGATTATTTACAGTTATGCTATCTAGTTTATATATTCAGTGGTGTGAAAAAGTGTTGGCCCCCTTCCTGATTTCTTATTTTTTTGCATGTTTGTCACACTTTAATGTTTCAGATCATCAAACTAATTTAAATATTAGTCAAAGATAACACAAGTAAACACAACATGCAGTTTTTAAATGAAGGTTTTTATTAAGGGAAAACAAAATCCAAAAACCACATGGCCCTGTGTGAAGAAGCGTTTGCTCCCCTGTTAAAACTGTGGTTTATCACACCTGAGTTCAATTTCTCTAGCAACACCCAGGCCTGATTACTGCCACACCAGTTCTCAATCAAGAAATCTCTTAAATAGGACCTCCTGACAAAGTGAAGTAGACCAAAAGATCCTCAAAAGCTAGACATCATGCCGAGATCCAAAGAAATTCAGAAACAAATGAGAAAGAAAGTAATTGAGATCTATCAGTCTGGAAAAGGTTATAAAGCCATTTCTAAAGCTTTGGGACTCCAGCGAACCACAGTGAGAGCCATTATTCACACATGGCAAAAACATGGAACAGTTGAGAACCTTCCCAGGAGTGGCCGGCAGGCCGGCTGACCAAAATTACCCCAAGCACAACGACGACTCATTCAAGAGGTCATAAAAGAACCCAGAACAAAATCTAAAGAACTGCAGGCCTCACTTGGTCAGTGTTCATGATTCAACAATAAAAAAGAGACTGGGCAAAAATGGTCTGCATGGCAGAGTTCCAAGACGAAAACCGCTGCTGAGCAAAAAGAACAAAGGCTCGTCTCAGTTTTGCCAGAAAACATCTTGATGATCCCCAAGACTTTTGGGAAAAATACTCTGTGGACTGACGAGACAAAAGTGGAACTTTTTGGAAGGTGTGTGTCCCAAAAAGGTGTGTGGCGTAAAAGTAACACTGCATTTCAAAAAAAGAACATCATACCAACAGTAAAAAATGGTGGTGTGGTAGTGTGATGGTTTGGGGCTGCTTTGCAGCTTCAGGACCTGGACGTCTTGCCATTATTGATGGAAGCATGAATTCTGCACTCTATCAAAAAATACTGAAGGAGAATGTCCGGCCAATCCGTTCGTGACCTCAAGCTGAAGCGAACTTGGGTTCTGCAGCAGGACAATGATCCAAAACACACCAGCAAGTCCACCTCTGAATGGCTGAAGAAAAACAAAATGAAGACTTTGGAGTGGCCTAGTCAAAGTCCTGACCTGAATACTATTGAGATGCTGTGGCATGACCTTAAAAAAGCGGTTCATGCTCGAAAACCCTCCAATGTGGCTGAATTACAACAAATCTGCATAGATGAGTGGACCAAAATTCCTCCACAGCGCTGTAACACATTCATTGCAAGTTATCGCAAAAGCTTGATTGCAGTTGTTGCTGCTAAGGGTGGCCCAACCAGTTATTAGGTTTAGGGGGCAAACACTTTTTCACACAGGGCCATGTAGTTTTGGATTTTGTTTTCCCTTAATAATAAAACCTTCATTTAAAAACTGCTTGTTGTGTTCACTTGTGTTATCTTTTATTTAAATTTGTTTGATGATCTGAAAAATTAAAGTGTGACAAACATGCAAAAAAAAAAAAAAATCAAATTTCACATCACTGTATATATGAGTGTATCAGTTGGATGGCAATATTTAAGGTACTGTATGCACAAATTGCATTTAATGAATTTTTCAGTAAAATAAAACAATGGGATTAAGTGCCTTAATTTTTTAAAACATTTTTTAAATATTAATTAATGGTATTTATTTATTATTATATTTTAGATCATTGTTATTTAAAAAAAATACAGTTAATGCTACATACTTTTATACATCAGTTGGCAAGTATGCAAATCTTGTATAAGTTTGAAACCGTTCAAGTCTACCAGCCCTGTGAGAAAGTGAACTGTTGGGAGAGGCTCGTCTGATAAGTCCTTACTCAGCAATGATTCGATTGATGAACATGAGCAACAGCAGTTAACTGAATGATTCATTTGATTCATCCTCTAGGCCTGTACTTGACTAACTAGTAAAATTGTTTTGATTAGGCAAAGTAAAATAAAATAATGCTCACTTATTTTGCTGCACAAGCAAGCACTCACTATTTTACTTGCCATTTTCTTCTATTTCATGTGCTGTTTTACAGTTTTAGGTTATTATATCTTGATCTTGAACTTTTGGATGTTGCTGAACCGAACATACAGTCAAGATTGAAATGAATGTAAACATTTCAAACATGTCAAACGCTTAGGAATTATCACACACGGCCTCACGCGAACATGCTGCTCGTTTTCACCCTCAGGCATCAACAATTTCAAGTATTGTTGCACAACAGTCCACACATGTCTCAGCCTGCCTCCTTATTTAAGTCCTCGCACACGTCCTGGACAAACTGAGTGCGAACATGACCTGTGTTTCTTGTTTTCAATGTTTGGAGAGCACAAATTGCTGTGATCTGTCAGCATGTGTTTTGGTGCAACAACAATGAGTCACTGTTGAATTCCTGGTGGTAAAAAACAGGATTGCGAGTACTGTGTAGGTAGAGCAGCTTTGAGTTGAGGTTTTTTCTGAGGGATGAGTTTAAGCGGAGGGTTTAGTTTTCTATTGTCACGCTCCATTCGAAGTCTACGGTTCAGTGCAGTTCATGCAGGAACAGGCCTTCAGGTGAATCTTCATGTTTGAGAAGTGGGATGAAATGAATGTGTGCCTTTTGGAATAGATCTTAGTTTAGTGCTGTTTTTGTTCAATAGATGTAGACGGGACAGCAGACGAGTTTTATTTCCAGCCCTTCAGCATCCAGCATCATGGACTACCACCTTCAGCCACGAAAACACTCAAACGATAAACGTATATGTTGGATACGGACACCTACATAACCCAGCCTACTTTAGAAAACATGATTTAAAAGCTGATTTTCTTTATTGAAGTACAAATTTTGTAGTTTTTGAGGAACAAAGCCATGTATTCTCCTCTGTGGTTCTTCATCGTCCTGCATGGCATCTTCCTGGCATGTGCTTACACTGGATGGAGCAATCTGAATAGTATCCCACGAAAAACCATTCAATATGAAGGTAAGATTAATCTTTGTTGAGTTTATAACCGTGTATAACTGTGAGCTGAATATTAGCATCTAGTTCAGTCTTCAACCCTGTTACCTACGTTATTGTAAGAATGTATGTTAAATCAAATATTTAGCATTATGGGAAATATGTAGTTTTCATATAACTGCTAGTTTATCAAGAATATTTGGTACCAAGCTAGTACCTTCTGAGTATTCGTTTAATTTGCAACCCTGTTACTTGCAACTTTCAGTATGAAGGTAAGATTCATCTTCATTGAGTTATAACTATGTACAACTATGAGCTAAGTATTAGCATTAGCATATGTAGAAAATACAGCACACAAATCGCATGTTTTTGATGATGTTATATAAACTATTATCTAACATTAAAGTTTCTTAACATAAAAAAATAGCTACTTTCAACACGTGAGATGCGTGTACATCCCCTTATTAGGTTGATTTTGACATGAAACCTCTGAGGTCTTGAACTTTTTGACTTGTTTCTAACAGTTAAAATAGTAATATGATAATATAAATCACAATTTAGACAATCTATCAAAATTATTTTTAATTTGTTGTTGTAATAACTTAATGACCTTTAACTTAAAATAACTTTAAAAAACACAAAAGATATTTAAACATTTCTGACATTTTGTGAGCAAGTTGCAACCCTTTTACCACATGATTTTCCCCATTTACCAAAAATATAAAATTCCTTAAAATTTTGACATCCAAGAAATAACATCACTTTCTACACCATGATAGGAAGTTAATTTAAACATGTAGTGTTGAGTTCATCCAGTTCAGTCTTCAACCCTATTACCTAAGTTATTGTTAGAATAAATGATCAAATTTTTTTTTAAATTTATTTATTGTTTGTTTGTTTGTATAAACGTATTGCTAGAAAATAAAAAAAATAAAAAATATTTGATTGTTTAGATTTTTTTTTACATGTCCCAAATTTTGGTAACAGGGTTGAGAATTTTCAATCCCCATAGAAAATGAATGGAAATAAAACTACACGCATATTGTTTACAAATATATTTAATATTTACTTTGACCTCCTGAAGTTGATGATCCTTTTTTTTTTTTTAAAGAGTTAAAAGTTTAACTCTATTTGAACCCTGATCATTGAACATCTCCACCCTGAGAGCAAATGAACAATTTCAATTGCTACAATGTAATTCTTAGTTATAATGCTTCAATGACGAATAGATAAGGCATTGTTATTCATTGTGCATGTATGTTTTTGTTCTTAGATAACCATGTGATTACATTTAAAGAGGAAGGTGTTTGGAATTACTCCACAATGCTGATTAGGGAGGATCTGGGTTTGCTGGTGTTGGGGGCGAGAGAGGCCATCTACGCCCTTGACATAAACGATATCTCTGTTGCCAAGTCGAAGGTGCCGGTTTGGTTTCCTTTCCTTTATCCCTTGCCAACAATACAACAGAATTCTTTGACCCCGTTTCAAAACGGCACGTATGTATAGTCTGTATTGATTTTTCTCCACCCATCAGGTGCCTTGGAAAGTTACAGAGGAGAAACAAAAGGAGTGCACCTCTAAAGGAAAACATCCTGACGTGAGTAAACATCTCTGGAACTCCCACACATGCTCACTAACACATCAACATATGCAAGCACTCTGAACAAGGGAAACCATTTGAGCCATCTGATTGATTATCTTTTCAGATCGACTGTCGTAACTATGTACGGATGCTGCATCAAATGAATGACAACTTGATGTACGTGTGCGGGACAAACGCCTTTAGCCCAACCTGTGATTACATAGTAAGTTTTAATTGAATAATTAAAAATAATAAATATGTATATTTTTGTTGTGAAAGAATATTAAAATATAAAGACAACAAAATTAAATAATTGTTTCAGAAATCTAAAAAACTCACAGTTTGCATCTCGTAATCTATCACTTTCTTCCTGGTATGTATGAGATTAGGTTTCATGTGATCCATCGGTTGGTAGCGTCATACTGTTACAAAAAACACCTTGTTCATTGTGTTTGAACAGACGTACGGTGATGGGCGGCTGAAACTGGAGGGAAATCAGGAAGACGGGAGGGGGAAATGTCCTTTTGATCCGTTCCAGAGATCCTCTTCCGTCATGGTTGGTATGTATGTCTTTCTTGCAGATTTAGGATAGTTTAAATGGATTGTGGTGGAAAAATTATATAATTTATTCTTTTATTTTGTTTTGTTATGTCACAGATCAAGACCTCTATTCTGCCACATCCTTAAACTTTCTGGGTTCGGAGCCGGTCATTCTCCGCACCTCTCCCATTCCACTGCGGACAGTGTTTAAGAGCTCTTGGCTCAATGGTATGTCAGACGTTATGACAAAACTTCATCAAGAAAACAAAGACTAATTACAGGCTTTAATTAGTACATTAGTAAAAGGCGTTGTGTTAAATCCTATTTTTTTATTTAGTTGTAATAACAGAACATGTCATATCAATTATATAATTTGATTAACAATTAAGTTTAAAGATTATTTTGACCTTTTTAGTAAAAAAAAAAAATTCGTCAAAAAAAGGTAACTTGTTCAAAACTGCAAAATGGCATTAACATAAGAAATTTGTCTCAGAATCAGTGTTATTTTATTATTATTTACATGCTGTTGCAGTATAATTATTTTGAATGATCTTTTTTAAATGTTTGAATTATCTTTATATTTTCCATTTTCATTTTAGTTAAGTTTGTTATTGTTGCATGCTTTTGTCAATATGTTTCTATTTCAGCTTAAACTTATTTCAGTTAGCTGCCAAGGCTACATTTGTGCTTTTGTTTTGTTTTTTCAATTTTGTTTGTTTATTTTATTTATTTTTTTATTTCAGCTTTATTTTAATTACCAAAACAATTTAGTTAGTTTCAGTTACCAATAGTTTAATTGTATCTACACCTCAATATCAACACTGCTCTGAACAAAGTGAAAGACACATTTTTTTACCCACTCAAGAGCCAAACTTCGTCTACATGGACGTGGTCCCAGAAAGCGAGGACAGTCCCGAGGGTGACGATGACAAGGTCTACATGTTCTTCAGTGAGAACGCTGTGGAGTACGACTTCTACAACAAGCTTGTGGTGTCGCGTGTTGCTAGAGTCTGCAAGGTAACACTTCACTGATCCCTTTACCTTGGCATATTTAGCCCTGATCTTATAAAGACATTTCGTTTTCCCCTGTTCTACAGGGTGACATGGGTGGTCAAAGGACCCTCCAGAGGAAATGGACCTCTTTCTTGAAGACTCGTCTGGACTGCTCTCTCCCTGAGCCCAGCCTGCCCTACATCATACAGGACGTCTTTCATGTCCGCCACAAGAAATGGAGGAAAAGTGTCTTTTACGCTGTCTTCACCTCTCAGTCGTAGGTTTTGTCCTTTTTTTCAGACATTCTGTATCTGAATTCGCTCATTTGTTCAGTTATTCACTGTTTACCATATAGTTCACTAAATAGAGTAACGGTGCGGTGACATTAGTGAAATTTCCACAAAGTTTTAACCAGGCAGCTTTTTGTTGGTCAAAGCTCAGAGTCTGTGAGAACAAGTTGAGCCCATTATGAAATCTGCATGGGAAATCTTGCACCTTTGCCTGATTCCTTTTGAAATCCCTGTATTTCGCTCATGAAAAAATTGCAGAACAAATATAAATGTGACTGCACCTTAGAAATGACTGAAAATGAATGAATTTGGACCAGGGTTATTATAGTTAAATGAAATAAACCATACAAAACATATTCTGTTACTTGAAAAAAAATTATTATAAATATCAATTAATTTGTTAGTTGCCATAATATATAGAAAAACTATTTATAAAAAAACTAACAAAACAACAAAAACACAACTAAACCTTAAAATTTAAAATATAAACACAAAAATAAAAACCCTATAAAAGTATCTCAGTGATACAAAAATAACACTGATTTATAAAGGCGGAACAGTCCTTTATAATTCCCACCTGACTGTTCACACTGCGACATATTTCCAGTTTTGAATCTAATTTCAAACCACATTTGAATTCAGTGTGAATTCAAAAAATTGGACTTAATGAGTTTTGTTGCAAAAATTGTATTAAAATAAAAATAGTACAACACCTCATCCGCACGTCAGTGCATCAGTATAAAATAGCTGCAGTTTATGATGTACTGCAGGTCTGACTATGTAAAGGATACGAGTCACGTGTCAATTAGATCTGATGAATGGTAGGACTGATAATTAAAGGATTGTCTGCCTCTTTCCTCCAATTTAGTCACAGTTTTGGTATTGTATTTTTAGCCTATTAAAGATGATGATCTGTTTATGTATGCAGGAGCTCAACAGATCTGTCTTCGGCAGTATGTGCGTACAATGTGACCGATATCAGCGAGGTGTTCTCACGTGGCAAATTTAAGACAGAGGTGAATGTGGAAATGTCTGATGTGAAGTGGGTCATGTACAACGGAGAGCTTCCTGTCCCTCGACCAGGAGCTGTAAGTGGTTGTTGGTGGTCTTACATAGTCTTATAGGGGATTCATGCAATTTTTTGTTATTTGTTAAATTGTACTGTGGAGAACGTCAAAGAATACTGATAAAATCCAAAAAACATGGGTTTCATGGAATATTTTAATTAATTCTGGTGGTAAAAACAACAAATAATTAAATATTCAAGCCTATATATATATATATATTATATGTGTGTGTGTGTGTGTGTGTAAGTAAACAGTAGGTGAGTAGTTTTTATTTGCATTCATTTTCTATGGGGATTGTAGTTTTTTTTCTACAATTTTCTTTTAACAATTTATTTTTCTTATTTTAACTATGCTAGAATATGTTGCAAGTAACAGGGTTGCAAATTAAACTACTAGTTAAATGGTATCACAAATTCTGTCAGTTACATGAAAACCAAATATTTTTCATAAAGCAAATATTTGTTGTGTGTATATATATATATGTGTATATTTTCTTCTGAAAAAATCTATCTTATTTTGATCTGCTGATACTCATCTTTGCAGTGTATCAACAATGCAGCAAAAAGTGCAGGAATAATGCGGTCGCTGGACCTCCCTGATAAAACCCTACAGTTCATCCGAGACCATCCCCTCATGGACGACACCGTCCGTCCAATCACAGGCAAGCCCCTGCTGCTCAAGAGAGGTCCGCTGTTGACCCGTCTCGTTGTAGACGATGTATCCGCATCGGATGGACAGTCCTATCCTGTGGTGTTTGTTGGGACAGGTATGATTCCTATTCGCCTCTAGGGCAGAGCAGCTCTTTACTGTCGGTTAGAGGGTGTGTGTGTGTAAACAGTTGTTCACAGGAATGTTAATCTTACTTTGGACTGTGCCGTTTA
Source organism: Sinocyclocheilus anophthalmus (assembly GCA_018155175.1). Classification (NCBI taxonomy): domain Eukaryota; kingdom Metazoa; phylum Chordata; class Actinopteri; order Cypriniformes; family Cyprinidae; genus Sinocyclocheilus; species Sinocyclocheilus anophthalmus. The sequence goes on from JADLZN010003226.1 coordinate 289,447, forward strand.
AATTACAACCTATTGAATTTGTGGTTTTTACATTAAATAATGTTGAAAATCTGGATATAGAAAGATTTTTTTGTAATGCAAGTCAATTGTTTTCTGTTTTCCATCAGAAAACGGTTATGTGCAGAAAGCAGTGAACTATGATGGAGAAATGCACATTATTGAAGAAGTAAAACTGTTTCAGAACGCTGATCCAATTGACGTCTTAAGACTTCAACAGAATCAGGTACGCAAAACTGGGACTGGGTATAGATTTTGATTTAATTACTTTCAAATTCACAGGCCCTCGATTTGAATTTGATTCATTTTGGTATAATTAAGTTGTAAAATAAGAGATTCTCTCTCTGTTACTGCTATATATATATATATATTTGCTGATTCAATTATATTCAAATTCGCAGGCTCTCGGTTTGATTCTATTCCGAGTCATTTGGGTTTATTCAGTTCTAATGTTCATTTTGCTTATAGATGAAAGATTCTCTGCTAATGCTCTATAGATTTGCTGAATCAGTTATATTTAGATTCACATACTCTCAATTTGATTTGATTCTGATTCATTTGGGTATAATAAAAATTGTAATGTCTGTTTTGCTTACATAGAGATTCTCTCTCTGTTAATGCTGTATTTGCAGATTTGTATATAGATTATATTCAGATTCACAGGCTCTCGATTTGATTGTGATAAATTTGGTGTTATTCACTTATGTCTATATTCTTTGTATGAACGATTCTCTCTAATAATGCTGTATATCAGGGATGTATATCAGAGCCACAGCCCTGCAGAGTTCAGCTCCAACCCTAATTAAAACTCACCTGCCTGTAGCTTTCTAGTAACCTTTCAGACCTTGATTAGCTTGTTCAGGTGTGTTTGATTAGGGTTGAAGCAAAACTCTGCAGGGCTGCGGCTCTCCAGGACCACGTTTGCCACCCTTTGTACTTCCAGGTGCATCTCAATAAATTAGAATGTCATGGAAAAGTTCATTTATTTCAGTAATTCAAAACCAATTGTGAAACTCGTGTATTAAATAAATTCAGTGCACACAGACTGAAGTAGTTTAAGTCTTTGGTTCTTTTAATTGTGATGAATTTGGCTCACATTTAACAAAAACCCAAAAAAAAATCTCAACAAATTAGAATACTTCATAAAACCAATAAATAAACATTTTTAGTGAATTGTTGGCCTGCTGGAAAGTATGTTAATTTACTGTACATACTCAATACTTGGTAGGGGCTCCTTTTTGCTTTAATTACTGCCTCAATTCGTGGCATGGAGGTGATCAGTTTGTGCACTGCTGAAGTGGTATGGAAGCCCAGGTTTCTTTGACAGTGGCCTTCAGCTCATCTGTTTTTTTTGGTCTCTTGTTTCTCATTTTTCTCTTGAAAATATCCCATAGATTTCATATGGGGTTCAGGTCAGGCATGTTTGCTGGTCAATCAAGCACAGTAACACCATGGTCGTTTAACCAACTTTTAGTGCTTTTGGCAGTGTTGGCATGTGCCAAATCCTGCTGGAAAATTTAAATCAGCATCTTCAAAAAGCTGGTCTGCGGAAGGAAGCATGAAGTGCTCCAAAATTTCTTGGTAAACGGGTGCAGTGACGTTGGTTTTCAAAAAAACACAATGGACCAACACCAACAGAAGATATTGCAGCCCAAATCATCACAGACTGTGTAAACTTAACACTGAACTTCAAGCAACTTGGGCTATGATCTTCTACCCTTCCTCCAGACTCTTGGACCTTGGTTTCCAAATGAAATACAACTTGCTCTCATCTGAAAAGAGGATTTGGACCACTGGGCAAAGTCCTGTTCTTCTCCTTAGCCCAGGTAAGACTCCTCTGACGTTGTCTGTGGTTCAGTACAAGAGGAATACGACAACTGTAGCCAAATTCCTTGACACGTCTGTGTGTGGTGGCTCTTGATGCCTTGACCCCAGCCTCAGTCCATTCCTTGTGAAGTTCACTCAAATTCTTGAATCGATTTTTTGCTTGACAATCCTCATAAGGCTGCTGTTTTCTCGGTTGGTTGTGCATCTTTTTCTTTCCACACTTTTTTCCTTCCAACTCCAACTTTTCTGTTAACATGCCTTGGAACAGCACTCTGTGAACAGCCAGCTTCTTTGGCAAATGAATGTTTGTGGCTTACCCTCCTTTGTGAAGGGTGTCAATGTTTGTCTTCTGGACAACTGTCAGATCAGCAGTCTTCACCATGATTGTGTAGCCTAGTGAACCAAACTGAGAGACCATTTTGAAGGCTCAGGAAACCTTTGCAGGTGTTTTGAGTTGATTAGCTGATTGGCATGTCACCATATTCTAATTTTTTGAGATAGTGAATTGGTGGGTTTTTGAGCCAAAATCATCACAATTAAAAGTACCAAAGATTTAAACTACTTCAGTCTGTGTGGATTGAATTTATTTAATACACGAGTTTCACGATTTGAGTTGAATTACTGAAATTAACTTTTCCACGACATTCTAATTTATTGAGATGCACCTGTATTTGCTGATTCGATTATATTCAGATTCACAGGCTTTTCATTCTGATTCATTTGGGTATAATTCAGTTCTAATTAGGCCTGGGCGATAAAACGGTATCGATATTTATTGACGGTACACCATCATCAGTAACGATAGAAAAAATGTTTTTTAGTTAGTTTCACGCGTTTTCATTTAAAGGCGCGTTATGAGTGACAAGCAGACAGCCAACAGAACACACAAACATGCTGAAATGAGTGCCGTGCCTGTCTGCGATGAGGAGACTGTGTATTTTTTAAATAAAAATTTGCATTCAAATGAAAAAAAAACGGTATATTTGAAATTTAGGAGTGCGTCAGGAAGCCTTATCAGTGGCGCTCGAGATGCGTTGAGGATGATGTTGCATTTTAATGTTTTTTTTTTAGTCTATATCCAGTTGAAACCACAAGATGCGCCGCTGCTGCATTTTCCATTCAAAATATTAGAGAACTATAGAAGCTCAATGCGGAGAAGATATTGGTTAGGTTAAAACAGAAACCAAGCCATTCACACAGAACGCATATTGAGTGCATTCTTGAGACGCACAACTATGACTGTTGCACTCATGTGACGAGAAAGCCATGTAAGAGAGGTTCAACTTTTAGAAAACGTCTCGAGAATTTGTGGGGTTTTTATTCCATTCCACTGCATCTCATATGTTTTTACATGCAATCGTGTGATCGGCGCTTTGGCTATTTGTATTAAGCTATGCATATATACATGATGCTGTTTTGTTCATTATTGTTTATGCAATTTACGAAATCATATTTGATTTATATGAATTAATTTAGATGTAAGGCATGTTTTTTTTTTATAGACAGTTATTTCCTTTGCTTTGGCAATTTAATGCGCTGCATTATTTTTCTCATTGCACCCTCCTGTGGCCTCAGGAGACAGGCCAAATGTTTCCTTAAAGGGGTCATATGATGCGATTTCAATTTACAAGTTACAAGCTCTTGGTGCATAAAGAAGATCTGTAAAGTTGCAAAGACTAAAGTCTCAAATCCAAAGAGATATTCTTTATAAAAGTTCAGAGTCAGCCACACCTACCTAAAACGGCTCGTTCTAACACGCCCCCACATATCTACCTCACTATGTGGGAAGATTTGCATAACGCCGCCCAAATGTTCACGCAAAGAAAGAAGGCGTAACTTTTATTCTCACTGTAGTATTGTTGCCGCTTTCCGCCATGTCCTGAAGATGCTGTGTGCTTCGTTGTGAAAGCGAAACTACTTTGTTTGGTCTTCCAAAAGAGGACGATATCCGCTTCGTCATGCCTAGAGCTGATCTGTGCTGGTCGCAGAGGGAATACATCAACTTAGAGCTGTGGATCGCCGGATCGGCTTTCACCGTGGACGAAGCCCGGGGTCGTCACATGTGGTTGCAGCTCCATCTTCCGTCGGATCCGCCGGCTGCGCCGTTCTCAACCCCGCCGCCTCTGCTCACTCTAGCCCGGCCTCAGCTCACGCTAAGCCGGGGCTTCCGCTAGGCCGCTGTGTTTTTCGTTGTGAAAGCGAAACTACTTTGTTTGGTCTTCCAAAAAGAGGACACAACTACAAATCAGTGGTTAAGTTGTATTTACAACACTGTTCCAGAACAGTTTAACCCAAATATCCAGATGTGTGCAGCACATTTTATGGAGGACTGTTTACTGATCCTGGGAGAGTAACATTAGACTAAAATGCCGGCAGTTCTGACTCACTCAAGTACGTTTTCATTTAAAGGATTTGCCACTGATGATTCAAACGCGAGTTTTGGGCAGTGTGGAGTAGCACTTGTTGTTTGTCATTTCTCTGATCACAAATGCAGACAGGGTTTTATGTTTACGCGGCGCGATGCAACGCAACGCGTAAAAAGACAGTATAAGTCATTATAATCAGTAATTATGTCCCCACTGGATGCAACAAATGCCTCGTTTGTAATGGGTTTTAATGTTTTTGTCTCGTCGCTCTGGCCGGACACGGCATCAACAGTATGGTGAGGGGCGTAACATTTCCGTCTCACGCTTGAGGTATTCGGCCAATCACAACGCACTGGATAGCTGGCCAATCACAGCACACCTCGCTTTTTCAGACCGATGAGCTTTGTAAAAATCGTCGCGTTTCAAAAAGGCGGGGCATAGAGGAGAAACAATAATGTACAGTATGTGGAAAATAATGTGTTTTTTTTACTTTAAACCGCATAAACACATTTCATTACACCAAATACACAAAATAATGTTCTTTTTAGCAGCATCATATGACCCCTTTAATGCTTATTTAATCTGCATATAAAATATAAGAAAGGAGATATTTGTTTCAATTTTAATTTATTTAGTTTTATTTGTTATTTTGTTTAAGACTATTAAAATAAGTTGTTTGTCTCAACAAATTTGGTAAATTAAAAATACAGTGGTTAAATTTAAACCTTTTTTTCTACTGCTCTGTTTAAGAAAGGTTATAAAAAAATTGACAATAATTATCGATGAACGATATGAAACATTATATCGTGATAATTTTTTTTGTTATATCGCCCAGCCCTAGTTCTAATATCCATTTTGCTTACATATGAAAGGAATTTTCTTTCTGCTAACACTATTATAAAGGGCACTGATTCAAAATTCATAATTTTGAACTATTATTTAAAAGAACTGGCTCATTTATTTCGGGAAATGGCTAACAAAAAAAAAAAAAAAAAAAAACAAAAAAAAAAAAACCGGAATTGTTTGTGCTGTGTTTCTGATTCACTAAAAAGGAATGGTCAGTTGTGAAACTACATGGTCATGTTTGTTTTTGTGTCCTTAAAGACACAATAAAAGCATAATCAGAAAAATTAAATAAAGCATAATTTTCACATAATAACAGTTATTTTTGTAACAACTCTGATTGGCAATTGTTAGAAAGACAAAGTGAAGGAATATTTTGTTGCATGTTTATCATGAATAAAATGCATGAATCGGCATGAGTTGTTTGTTTTGTCCAGTTGTATGCAGGCTCTGCGTCTGGGGTTGTTCAGATGCCCGTCAGCAGCTGCAGTCGTTATTCTTCCTGTGTGGACTGTGTGCTGGCTAGAGACCCTTACTGTGCCTGGGACGCCACAGTGCAACGGTGCTCTAGAGTACCCACATCACCTGAGAATGATAAAAGGTAAAGCACTAAAGTGCTCGCACACAAGTACAACCCCATATCAAGGACAAATTGCAAAAAAAATTTTTTTTTTAATTTGTGTGTGTGTGTGTGTGTATATATATAAAATCATTTACTTACCCTCATGTCATTCCAAACCAACATGACTTGATTTTCGGAACACAGGAGGAGATATTACCAATTTAAAATGTAAAAACTTTGCTTGTATTTTCATATTTTTTTGGAGCTGAGGGTTAGTAAAATATTTATTTAAACGTTTTGCATTTCTAAAATCTACTGGACTATATGTAAGTGTGTATAAACAACATATGCTAACAGTTAACATTTTTGCATTTCAGCAATCTGATACAAAGTCTAAAGGACGGGGATGCCACTCGATGCCCAACAACAGGTATTTATCAACTTTTTTCTGATTCAATATTAAAGGAATGGTTCACTCAAAAATACACTCACCCTCAGGCCATCCAAGATGAGTTTTTTTCTTCGGGACAGATTTTGAGAAATGTAGCATTACAACACTTGCTCAGCAACGGATCCTCTGCAGTGAATGGGTGCCGTCAGAACGAGAGTCCAAACAACATGATAAAAACATCACAATGATCCACACGAATCCAGACCATCAGTTAACATTGTGTGTTTGTAAGAAACAAATCAATCATTAAAACATTTTAACTTTAAAACCGTTGCTTCTGGCCATAATAAAAGACTGGAATCCATAATAACACTTCCTGCAGTGAAAAAGTCCATCTCTTGTTGTTCTCTCACATCAAAATCATATTTTGTTCAGAGCTGTTTTGGACCGTTTTTGCTTGTAAGTGGTGCTTGACTGTGCATAGTTTCTCTTCTCGCCTATTCAGCCTATGTGACTTTTTCACTGTAGACAGGAATATTATGGATAGTGGATTCGTATTTTAGCTGGAAACGGCGGTTTAAAGTTAAAAACATCTTCATGATGGATTTGTTACAAACACACAGCTGTTCACTTCACAAGTTGTTAATTGATGGATTGGAGTGGTGTGGATTACTTGTGGATTATTGTGATGTTTTTATCAGCTGTTTGGACTCTGATGGTACCCATTCACTGCAGAGGATCCATTGGTGAGCAAGTAATGTAATGCTGAATTTCTCCAAATCTGTTCAGATGAATAAAAAACTCCTCTTGAATGGCCTGAGAGTGAGTAAATTTTTAGCATTTTTCATTCTGGTGTGAACCTTTCCCTTTTAAAATCAGGGCTCTATTTAACATGTTTTTCACTTTTTCAGCTCCAGTGGAACCAAAGATCCGCACCCTGGTGCTGGGAAACAACATTAGGTTGCTGTGTCATCCAGACTCTAACTTGGCCCAGGTCATCTGGAACTTTGCTGGAAAACCACTCCCCTACTCAGACAGGAAGTATACTATTTATAATGAAGGCATCCTTGTCTACAATGTTTCTGCCGCTGATGCTGGACGCTACACCTGCACGTCAGTTGAGCGGGCGAAAGGGAGAGACTACACCCAAACGCTGGCCATTTATGACTTGCGTGAACAATCAGCAGCAGTTGTGACAGATAAGATTAAGACCACATTGGGAATCCTTTCTGAAAGCTACACAACATCATCAGGTTTGCATAAACCAGAAGAGCCTCCATTATATTCAAAAAATCTGAGCAGTGAGAGCAAATGGATAGTAATGCAAGTAGCATTGGCCGTGCTGTCTGTTATGATGGCATGTCTGCTGATCTGGAACCTGTACATGGGCCACATCTCTCCGTTTATGTGCTGTGGGAGACAATCAATCAAAAATCCCAGGAATCTTCCAGAAAGGGAATACATGCACACAGGAAATGATGCTGTGGACAGTAAACAGCAAATGGTCAGGCTGTGTGTCACAACGAACAGTGGTCTAGAAGCCACTAGCTTCCACAGGAATATCACCAATGGGGATACACCAACGGACATTTGTATTTTTAAGTACATTACAGACGAGTCTGAGATTTAAGAATTAGATTTTTTTTTTACATTATGATTTTGTATATTTTTATACCTATTTATTTTTATTAATAAAAAAATAAATCGTTTTTTTTGTGCAGAATTAGTTTAAATGCAATGCAAGTAGAATTAAAACTAATTGAAATTCAAAGAAATGTATACATTAAGTAAAAAAGCAAGGTTTGTCAAGACAACCTGTGAATGTTCTCTTAACAGCTTTTTTAGAAAATGTAGATACATTTGCTGCCCTATCAAGAAAAAACTAAGGTAAACATCCTACCAATTAGTAGCTGCATCCAAAATAGCATTAACTGAGTAGCTATTACATTTATGTAATATGTCGCTCTTTGCGACATTCACTCTCTCAGTAAAGAGTACAGAGCATGCAAGTCAGTATTTTTTGGTGCCATGACCCGGTGTTGTACTCAAGTACACATTTCTTAACTACGTCTATTCTTTCTCGGTTTAACCTCAATTAATACTATGACTTTGGACATACTATTAATTGGCTACATATATTCAGAAAGTATGCATATTCAGAAGCAAGGAGCACTAAACTTGTTAAAAAAAAAAAAAAAGCAACTTCAATCTGAAAAGGAATGTTTTTATTGAAATAAACTTCGTTAGAGAGCAGGTCCTGTCCATTTTTTGTACGGATTGTTTTTTTTTAAATACTTTGGCTACACAAGGCCAGTCATGGAACATTTCAAAATCAGCCTCCTTTGGCTCGGTGGAGGGAGATCTTAAACGAAAACTAATAAAGATCAAGTCACATGTTCATATTGAGTGCCTCCTGCCAACCACATTTTTAAACAATACGAAGCACAATTACTGAAATGATACAAGGATTAAATGCAAAGTAATACATATTTAGAAGCCAGTATTAATAACAGCACAGGATGTAGCCACATCCACCAATAGAGTTGTAGCACTTGAGGGAAACTTGAAAGCTATTAGTTCACACATGCATAATTTGCATGAAGAATTAAGGCGGTCTTCATTTCGAAGATGTGAAAAGCTTTAAACAGAAAAGAAAGCAGGCACAAGATGTGTTTGCAAGAAATATTCTCAGTCATAGATCTTTAAAAAAATCTTTTGCAGTTTAAAAAGGGTGCGTCATATGCAAATCATACCATTTACAAAGACATCTAATTCATGCTTGTGGATCTTGAAAGTCTGAACGAATAATTAACCGCAGTTTGAAATGAATTGCAGAAGCACTGATGTGGACATTTCTTGAGGTAAATGGAAAAGCTGCCATGATTTAGAAAAAAGTTTTGATATGCTTTTTCCTCTTTAAAAAAAATCACTTTCGCTAAAACGGTAATGTGATTGTACGGAATACAGTCATATACAGTATATGCATATGTATTCTACATGATTCAGTGATTTGATATGCAACTATTCTGATTTCATTCTCAAGCAAGTCAATGGAATGATAAGAAAAATCAAGGCTCAGATGAACTGAGATGAATTCATCAACTTAATAATGTCCTTTTTTTGCTATTTTTATACTAATGGTCCACCGTTTGCCTGTCATTTTGAGAGTAATATGTGTTGAGAGTCTTTAAAAAGGAGCAGTTTGCTTATTTGGCTTGGTTATTTAACCTTCTGGGTGGCGATTTGTCAGAATTTGCACCCAAAAAAGTGGTTTGACACATTTTTGATCATCATTCACATTAAAGTGCTCAAAAGATTAACTTGAACAAACTATTTGGGTTTATACACATTTTTTAAGGAGTGATTTAACATTAGATATTTTTGCTATACATGTAAAAAAAGAAAAATGTTTTTAAACAAATCAGTACAAATGCAAAGCAACTATTCACCAGTCCACGATCTGGTCAAAGTGTTTTCTCAGCACAAAATAAAGGGTAACGTCCCACTGCAAACTGCCCCTTTAATGTTAAGACAAGGAGTGGTACTCTGGCTCCATCTGTAGTTCAGAAAAAGTATCACCAGGGTCCACTCTCTGGGTAATTGGGCACAGTGGCTGGATACTGGGGCAGGCTGGGGCCGGTTTCAGAGATGGCTTTGAATCCTGCTTCCCTCACAGGGCCACTTTTCCAAGCGCCTGTGCTCCATTCTTCCTGTGCCTGCTGAAAACTGCCTCCTCCACCGCGATACAGTCGATGAACCTATTAGGGGACAGGAGTGATGTCACACATTGCTCTTTCATTTTGATTTAAGGGTTTATTCATTAAGGGTCGTGTGTGTATATGCAAATCATACCTTGATGAGAATGAACACCATTAGAACTGTATCTATGGTAAAGAGCAGAGTACAGATGAGCATGAATATAGCCGAGGCTACATTCGTGCCGAAAAACATCATTGTGGCAATCCAGCCACTGCAAAAAGATAAAAATATGGAAGTATTAAAATACCCACACAAAGACAAAATTTATTGAGTTAAGCTCAATCAACAGAAAGAAATAAGAAGTCAGAAAGATTTTTTATATGGTTATTTGAAAACAGTAATATTGTGAAATATTATTACAATTTTAATTAAATTATTTTATTCCTATGACGAAAAGCTGAATTTTCAGTATCATTTCTCACATGATCCATCAGAAATGATTCTAATATGCTGATTTGATGCTGAAGAAACATTTATCATCAATGTTGAAACTGTTATGCTGCTTAACATTTTGGAAACGGTAATACATTTTTTTAAATCATTAATAGAAGGTTCAATAGAACAGCATTTATTTGAAATAGAAAGTTTTTGTGGGGGGGGGGGGGGGGGGGGGGGAAGCTTTATAAATTTCCTTTGCAGTCACTTTTGAATCAATTTTATTTTGTCCTTGTTTTGAAATAAATTTATCCATTCCTTTACGGACTTCACAACTGTAGTGTTGAAAAGGCCAAAATTTGAAGTTTGTAAATCTTTTTTGTTTAAAAACATTTACTTCATCAGTTATGTTCATCCGGAACACTGAAGTAAAAATAATAGGATTAATCTAATCAAATTAATCCGCAAATTTCCACGTATAATAAATAGTTTTGTAGTTTGTGAGCTCGAAAATGCCTCCTACTGCCTAAGGCCTATTGACCTGCCCATTTTTTAAGTTCGCAAAATTATTTGTTGTGAAGCTGGACAATAAACCACAATGCTTTAACTGACTCCATATTCAGTGGGAAGAACTAGTTTTCATCCATGGGTGCCAAGGCACTTCAGAGGGTTTCCAGACAATGAAAGAGAATTAGTGTTTACCCTAACCTGGCAATCAAGGCGCATGGAAATTGTCTTATTAGGGTAGCCAAGTGATAATTCAACATTACCATGAGCTCTTCAATGTGTGGCAAAGTGACCCTTTTTTCGGACGACACATTAACTAAAATTTCCCTATACTGTACTGTACTTACGACCGAGGCTAAAATGGGGAACGTATTGCCTCTCTTATTGTGATTAACGTATTGGAAAAGTTTTCTCAACTCGGTGGGTTTTCATGACCCACAGTCAAAGAAACAACATCAACAACAAAAAAAAACTCAATTCTCAATGTTTTTCTGATGCAAGACTTTTATTTTGAAAGATTTTTGAAGCTGTTGACATTTCTGTGAATGCAACTTTAAGGATAGTTTTTTTCCAACCCAAAAATTCAAATTTGATGTTTATCTGCTTACCCCCCAGGGCATCCAAGATGGGAGGTGACCTTTTGTTTTCCCTCTTCGTCAGTAGAACACAAACGGAGATTTTTAACTCCAGCCGTTGGAGTCTATCAGTCGTATAATGCATGGAAATGGTAACAAAATCTATGAGAGTAAAAAAAAAACATGCACAGACAAATCCAAATTAAACCCTGCGGCTCGTGACGACACATTGATGTCCTAAGACACGAAATGATTGGTTTGTGCGAGAAACGAACAGTATTTATATAATTTTTTACTTCTAATACACCACTATGTCCAACTGTCTTTGGGCGCGTGCATGGCTTCCGGTGCGTGAGGTGTGTACGCGCTCTTGCGTAGTTTATGCAAGTGCCGGAAGTGATCTCTCACGTGTATACGTCATTCATTGTTTACACAGTGCACAGTTATTGTAGGTACGACGGCTAATCAAATTGGTACTTACTTGCGCTTATCCGGATTGTTCAAACCGACTTAAAACTAAAAGATTACGTTCTCTCGCGCGAACTCATTCGGGAGTGGTGACTTTCCACATATTCCCAACTTTTGAGCCTGCTCGCCTGAAGTTATGGTTGATTGCTCTTCAGCTGGATATCAACACACCCATTAACGTAAACTACGCCAGAGCGCGTACACACCTCACGCACCGGATGCCGTGCGCACGCGCCCAAAGACAGTTGGACATAGTGGTGTTTAGAGGTAAAAAATGATATAAATACTGTTCCGTTTCTCCCTCACAAACCGATCGTTTTCGTGTCTTAGGACATCAATGTGTCGTAACGAGCCGCAGGGTTTAATGATTTGTCTGTGCATGTTTTTTTTACTCTCATAGATTTTGTTACCATTGCCATGCATTATACGACTGATAGACTGCAACGGCTGGAGTTCAAAATCTCTGTTTGTGTTCTACTGAAGAAACAAAGTCACCTACATCTTGGATGCCCTGGGGGTAAGCAGATAAACATCAATTTAGATTTTTGGGTGAACTAACCCTTTAAGTTAAGTAGCCCTTATAAAAATTGTGCTGAACTGATTGAGAACTGCAATCAGATGAGATGTTGTCAGGCTTAAATGTCAGTGTCATTATTCTATATTGTATTCGCAAAACTAATTTGGGACTGCTATTTAATAGCCTTACCTTATAGGCATCAGTATTAGTCATATTCTTGCAATTGATGTGCATGTTAACTATATTTTAAAAAGTATATAATTGTTATTTATATATATATATATTATCTTAATTAAAGTATAAATATATCTCCTAACAAAGTGGGTCACGGCTTGATGACTATGAGAAAATGTGGGTCCCATGGCCAAACCAGTTGACAATCACTGGTCTAAAGTTAACTTACACAAAAAAGCTGTTCAGGAAACCTAACCTGATGAAAACCCACTTAGTTCAAATAGGCTATGAACACCAGGCGAGAAGCACTATGTGGTATTCTCAAATTCAAGGCGACAGACCAAAATCTAGTCACCATACAGACCAAAAGGATGAGTTTTGCTGTAAAAACGGAGCAAACGGAAAGAATAAAGGCAATCTAATCTATAATATCTTGTTCCAAACCTGTATGAGTTTCTTTTTTTCTGTTGAGCACAAAGAAGATATTTTGAAGAATGCTGGTAACCAAACCATTGCTGGTAGCCATTGACTTCCATAGTATGTTTTCATAATTATCCATCCCTTTGACAGCGTCTGACCCCCTTTAAACTTGTTCTTGCAAACAACGTTAATATTCTCTTAACATTCAATGTTAACGTAAATTAACAGCGTGCCACACTGCATGGCAAAATAAATACTTCTTTTTCAAGAGGTGAAATGAAATGTCAATCACCAAACCGCCAGTAGCAAATGAAAATTTTGGGTGGCACCTGGGGAAGCCAATCAGATCAATCAGATGTCCCTCCACCAATGCTCATATTAAATATTGAATATCCTAACATTTAAATGTTACTCACCAAGCACCCCAACCTGATATTCCAAGACTCTGGATGAAGGCAAGAACACATTGCAGAAAGAAAATGAAGAAGAATGCCATGAAGTTGAAGGAACTATCAGCCCTAAAAAAGACAAAACGGGTTAAAGTGAAAAATGAAAGCCTCAACTCTATTTGTCCTTTCCCAAAATGGGTTCCTTACCGGAAGGCTTTATAGAGTGACCTGAACCAGCAGGTGTAGCTACATGGGCTGAAAACCAGCAGCCAGAGGAGCGCAAACCCAAAGTTTTCCACATTGCCCCCGCCGGCCCACCAGGCTATGCAGGCCACCACATTAACACATAGTGTGATACAGTACACTGAAAAATAGAGATGTCAGTCATTAGATGCTTCAGTCAAAGTTAGGAATTTCAGCTTTGGTAAATCTGAAACCAAACTATTCCCAGTAGAGTTGACATTTCTTTACTCACACATCCAAAGATTGTAAACACGACGCACAAGCTGCTGGTAGGGTTGTGGAATTTCCTCAGCCACGTTCTGGTAAAAACATGGCTTTATGCGCATAAACTTTGGCAGAGGGGGGAAGTTGTTTGCTCGATCTGTCGGGCAAAAATGGAAAGGAATCATTTTTAACCACAGCAATAACAATAAACAATTATCCATTGAAAAAAGCAACTGAAAACAGTGAGATTCATACATTTTATATGCCAACCAAACCTGATTTACCTGTCATTCTCGATTTTGAGAAAGTGTTTAATGTTTATGTTTCTGGTGGTAGTGAACTTTTCTCTCTCTGAACTGATGAATTGAAGTTTTCAATGCTAAAAGAAATACAAATATCGTAAAAACAGGCAAGCATTCTTAAAATTAGATTTAAAAAAATGATCAGGCTTTTGCCTTTAAATTGTGATCACATTAATATGATACATAACTGTTGAACACTGCAAGCAACATTAGATCATAACTAAATAACTAAATTGTAATAAACTAAATTGTCTCTAAATAACATAAATGCATATTTTGTATTTAATATGTGTTCTTATTGTTTATAACAGTTCCATATTAACGATATTTCACTGCATTAATGATATTTGAAAACATAATACGGCTAACCATGTCAAACAAAACTGCAGTAAAAAAGCAGTGGTCAAACTATACAACGTCTACGCAAATTAGAAATATTAATGCATGTGCTTAAGAGAAAAACGACTGCTTTAATAATACAATAAAACCTCAGGCTCATATTCTTAATCATACGATACCTGTGCACCGCTAAATAGTTTGATGGGGAAGTGTCTGCGGCCGGCTTTGAATTCTGGCAATCCCGTGGCGGACTAGCGTTCTGGTGCATTATGGGAATTGTAGTTCTAATGAGGCCTGTTTTGCACGTAGTGGACGGAAGTTGTAATTTAAAGACTACAAGCCCCATTCCGAGATTATCAAAGGTGTGGTTAGTTTCCCCTGCCTTGTGGCAATGTATGAATATGACCCCTTTATGTTATTTTTGGCAGAAGCTTGTGAATATTTTCATGCTTTGGAATTAAGGATCATTCACGGTCTTATGCGGAATTACTAACGTTTGCTGTTAAAATATAAATCCTGAATGTGTCAAGCCTCTCAAAACCCACCTCAGAATCACGGAATTATTTCAGTTTTATTTAGGAAAAATTCATAAAATTCCATTCATAAAAATGTTCCATTTTCACTCATCAGAAACCCTCTACACCGAATTACCAAGGCAAAGTAGTTACACGGAATAACTTTGTAATTTATTATTTTTATTTGACCAATCCTACTCGAGAATCACACTCACTGTCCAATCACAGGTGTTGACCGCTCCGTGTTGCGAGGCAGAATCAAGCGTGACAGCCAATAATGTGACTCTTCGTTGATGTGACGTGGCGCGCCTCTGGCCAATCGCACACTCCGATCCAGTCCCGCAACAGGCTCCCGCCAATTCTGAGCGGGGAGCGCGAGGGGAGTCTGGCCGCCGGGGATGAGACTTGTCTGAAACGGCTGGACCGGGATTACACAGGGGAAAAAAACAGAACCAACCGCTCTAAAAGTAACAGAAACCCATCAAATTCGCAGTCGACACGTTAATGTTATACATGGAAAAGACGTGCAGTCGATGACTAGCCTTAAGGAGCTTTGTACGGAGTCCAAAAAGCGCTGCCCGTTTCCGTTTAACGTTTCCAGCGCGAGGAGTTGAAGGGCGCGGGGATGGTGGTCGTGATGCTCGCGGCCGAAGAGCCTCTGGCCTCCACACCACGAAGAGGTCTGATGTTTAATGTGAAATACAACTGGTTTAATGCGTGATTAAAGTCTATATATAGGGAATACTAATGGTAAGAGAGCGCATATAGGTGACTAATAACGTGGAAAAACTCCACATTTGACCGGACATTACTAACGTAATGAAACGGGTTTACTTTGGTTCATTTGCTCTGAGAGACGATAAAAATGTCATTTCAATGCCTTTTCAAAGTAACATTTGGGGTTGTCGAGGGGTTTGGCTCTTAATTAGCACGTTAGCAGTTGAGCTCAGATTTGTTATTGACAATCTTGTTTTCTACTCACACTAAATGTGATTTTCATTACGTGTAATGTTTTTTTTTTTTCTGTATTCAAGCGGGTTTATCAAAATAAGCCCCGTTTATGTTGTTCTGAGCTCAATCTACTACTTTGTTCCTCAGTCTTGGGTTAACTGTAATGGACGAACTTAATGTCTCAAGGTTCAGTAACGTTAGCCAAACTCAGTCGCTACAGGCCTAACTTACAAACCATCTTTCACTGAAAGGCGGGAGATCCAAACTAAACATTATACGTGTAGTTGGCCTCCATTATTTCTTTGGAAGTTTGTAAGCGCTTCTGCGTTTTATGTGCGGGCTTTTTGACATTTAGAAAGGTTAAAGTTACTATTTATCCTCGAAAATGAAATCTTTGGGTTCGATGTGACCGTCAACTAAATAGTTAACTAGCATGCAAAGGTAACTTAGCAGTTAACAGTTACCTTTGTTATGGCGAGGCGTGGTTTGACAAGGAGTGCTGTTTTGCGTCAAGTATTGATCTTAATGTCAGAGAGCATGTCAGATTGATGCCATTTGATTTTTTTTATAGCTTGCATATGTATTTCTGATGAAGGATTGGACCTTAACATACTCTTTATATATTTCAGGCATGGATTGTGTGGGCAAAGCTAATACCAGCAAGAAGCTTGTTCAAGGTAAACAACTTAAGGTTAATATTTCTAGTCAGAAATGGAAAACCATCCCCACTCAAAAAAATATGATAGTCATATGTTTAGTCATACCTCGAGGACCCAGTTTATTAAATCATTAATTTTTTGGGGGGGAATCTTGGGAGCTTATTTTATAAAAAATCCTGAACATCATTAGGATGGGATATGTTTGTAGGTGGATTGGGAAATTGTCCACGTAAGTGCTTAATGGAGTATGTCTCAAACTATATTGACTCACTTATGATATATCAGGTCATGCAAACCTTTTAGTGAGCCGTCAATGAAATTACCATTACTGCTTATTATAAGGATAAAAACATGAAACAATTTCCAAATATGTTTTATAAAGTTATTCTTATAGTGTTACTGTCTTTGGGCTCAATTCCTGTTAAAATGAATATGCAACTGGGTTTTTACCTTACATTTTTTTATGAAGTGTTTTCTTTTCTCATTGTGATATTACTTTACTGTTGGATGATGGTGATTAAAAAGAGAGAGTACATTTTTCCAGTTTATCCATAATGTAAAATAGAGTAAATAATGAAAAAAAAATTAAGTCTTAAAGCCCAATCTAATTAATAGTATTTAACAAATTGTCTTAGTCATATTTGTTTATTCAAAAACATAAATATTTTTTTCTGAATATAAGTCCATTCTTTTGTTTCTGGTTGTTGCTAAAGGCTGGAATACAGTACATGACTTTTGAACAGATTTTAGCCCCAGTCTGGAGGAGTTGACTAAAGTCAGAGCCAGTCTGCAGTTTTTGGCAGTCAGAGTTGTAAGATTTCACAGAAAATAAATGGTTTGTTTTTTGTTTAGTTGCAGACTGAAGTTGCATCCCAAATGATGCGTGTACACTCCAGTCTAGTGTATGAGTTTCTTTATTTTCTTTATGAGGTTATTTTGTCATCCATCAAGTCTAATCGCTCTTCTCCTTCACTTGTGTAATTGAACCTGTGGCCACTGAGTGTATAATGTCTCTTACATTTGTACCTATAGCTAAATGGGTACTTTATTTAGGTATTTAAAATACACTTTTATTTTTGGTGTGAACCCATTAATTGCACTATACTAAACAAATGGCATAGGATAGTGCACAAGTATGCAAATTAGGATGCACTTTTGAGATTCCATTCAGTAGGGATGTGAGATTGATCAAATTTTATTTTGATTTTGACTTCCAGCAATTATTATAATTGAGGTAAAACAATTACTGTGCTGCATTCCATTTCACACCCCTTTCGTTCCTTCACAGCAGTGTGCTTTTGTTCTTATCTAAAAGCCTCGACTTAAAGTTCAAATCAGTCAGCATGATTGCAGTCTACTATTGCTAAACTGCAAGACATGCTTGATACACAGATCCTCAGATGTTCAGTGTATAATGACCAGCAAATGTATGAGGCCTAGTGTTTTATAATCTTTTCAGAATAACTTAACAGCATTGCCTCCTTACAGCACGTCTACCTTTCAAAAGGCTTAACCCAGAAACCAAGGAATGCAGTGAGCCCAAAAGAACCAAAGGTCCTGTTGTCCCCAAGTATTCTGAACCCAGTGCGTTGGATGGAGAAAATGATGGGGACAGTTCCTCCACCCCGCTGCACCATGGCCCAGCTCTGGTAAATGGTCGTGGACCACTTGATTGCTTCATGAGCAGGCGGAAGCATTCCCCGGTCTGCTCTGGCCCTGAAACAATAGACCTTACTGAAGACTCAAATGATGCTGTCAAACAGCAGCCTGCACCTCCAGTTGCTGCCACCTGCCCCCTTAGCGAAGAAACAACGAAGAATGCAGAACATGCCACAAAATCTACAGAACCAACCACCCCACTGACAAAAAAAGATACTGAGAAGGACGAAGATGCCCTCCCACTGCTGGACATTGCTCAAGAGTCTGACACTGAGGAAGAAGAGCAGCAGGAGACTGAAGTCAGTCACGGGAATGAGTCTGTGCTGTCGACCGAGTCTACCAGCTCTCTCTCAGTGGTAGAGAGCTCACCATAGCCCAGCAGGATCTCTCCCACCACCCCTGGCCTCTGTGATAGACTGAATCAATTGATCTTTTTTTTTTTTTTTTTTTTATTAATTTTTTTTTGTTTTTTTTTTTTGCTTAAGTTAACCTGTTTGATCATCGATTTCCTTTTGCGATTTCAGGGGCGGATAACCGCAGCTGTAAAATGAAGAAGCGAGCCCTTAATGTAAATCACATCGTTTTTTATCACATTTAAAACCCAGCTTTTTATGTAAGGTTAATCTGAGCCTATGAGATTCAAGTTGGGTATTTGGGGGGGGGGGGGGGGGGTTATGGATTTCATGAGCCCAAAACTTGAAATCTTAGTATCTAGTAGTGCTGGAAATAAAAATTAAACTACAACACGATGTTCGTCAGAGATTTGGCGATATGAGAATCATACTCGGCCCTGGTATCTATTTTTATTGAGGCACGTGTGCAGCATGACTCGCTTAATTTAAATACAAAAAACGTTTAAAATTGATTAGAAACGTGCGAGGTTTCTACAACATATGATAGCGTGTAATATAATAGTCTATACATAAGGGTATTGATCTTGCTGCAGAAGGAAACAACCGTGAAAGGTATGCCATGCTAATGCAGATACTTTCCCCGAACAACTTTACACTGTGCGCAAATATTACATACTGCTAATGGTGCTACCTTATCTTTGTCAACACTGGCAACCATATCACGCGCTCTCTCTCCACTTTGGATAAAACCGCGCTTGCTTTCTGAACACTGGTAAGCTTGCAGTTTTTTTTTTTTTTTTTTTTTTTATCTGATCTCGCACTTCAAGTCTCTGCTCAGAAAACTAATTCATCAAGTGATTCATATTATGAGAAAGAGAGAGCACCGGTGTGGTATGAATTCCCCGTTTCTTCTCTATTAACATGATCTGTGGCTTTATTTCTGTAAAACGATTTTACCAGCTCCTTGTTGCAAAGATAATTTAGCCTTGAGCATTAGCTATCAGTTAGATAAACCCTCGGGGCAGCGCAAAAAAGTTTGTCCTTAATTTCTTGAGTGTTGGCCGCATAACGTTATCTGTGGTGAGGACTCCCCAGTGCAGGAGGACAGCGCATTAGTTTAGAACTTTTAATTTAAATTTTTTTAACGTAAAGTTTGTTAATTTGTGCAATGATACCCTTCCAGCAATGTAAATAGGGTTTTTTAATATTAGAATAAATACATTACAATATACATTTATTAGAATGAGTACATTATTATTTATGGGCTTAAAAACAAGATGCAAACAATCAGAATATTGGTGGGGAGTGCACAATGTAAACATGAAACATATGCCATTACCTATATTGTACTGTGGTTTAGTTATGGAGGCCCTTCATAATGCAGAGCTCAGCTGCTGCTCTGCCTATAGTTAGAAATGGCACTATAGTATGCAATGTTTAATAAACAGCTGTTTTACTAAATTCTGCTGAGGTGAAATTCAGTGCAGTCCTGTATCGTGATACGTATCGTATCGTGGCCTCTGTATCGTGGCATTGCTGGTGATACACAGCCCTAGTAGCTAGTGTGGGTTATTTCTCCTCCAGAAGTCCCAAACCAGTTTGATCACAATGTGGATGTTTGCACTTTAAGGGTTAAAGAAGGAATGATTGTTTACTTTTAAAGTCTAGTCACTGTGGAATTCTGCACTCCATTTGAATAGCTCTTTATTGTCTTATTGTACCTCAGAGTGTCCAAGAGCAGGAGGAGAAGCAACGACAAAAGGAAGAGAAAGAACGCCAGAAAGAAGAGGCCAAAGCTGCCAAGGAAATGAAGAAAGAGGAGGCCCGCAAGCTAAAGGAAGAGAAGGAGAGGGAGAAAAAAGAAAAGAAGGAGAAGGATGAAAAGGAGCGACGAGAAAAAAAGGAGAGGGAGGAGAAGGAAAAGGCAGAGAAACTAAGAGCTAAAGAAGAGCAGCGGCAAATTAAAATTGAGTGAGTGTCTCAGTAAAGTATCACAATAATAGTTGTACTGATTTTTTTCTTAGTTTTATGAAGGATGCTAGTATTAAAATCTGTTGTAAATGCTATTTAGGGCCAAACTGGAAGAGAAAAGAAAGAAAGAGGAGGAAAAACGATTGAAGGAAGAGAAAGATGTGAGTGGTTTTATCAATCTTTATTCCTGAGATCTTCAAATTTGGATGTTATTGTTTTGCGAACTGTTCAGGTCCTCATTGAGTTTGTCCATCTGTTTAGCGAATCAAAGCTGAGAAGGCTGAGATTACACGCTTTCTACAGAAGCCCAAGACCCAGTTGGCACCAAAGGTAAGAGTCACATTATTCACTGGAATAAAGACTTGTCAAACTACATGTGTGAAACATTTACAAATGTTACATAAGATATCTGTTTGTCCAACAAGGACTCATTCTCAAATGAATAAGATAATCTAAAAGCTAGAAATCTTTCCCAATGTAATGGCTGTCATGCTTTGTTTACGCTGTGTTTTCTTTTTCTAAATTTTTTTTTGTGTTTTGTTGTGTTTCAGACTCTGGCGTCTGCCTGTGGGAAATTTGCTCCTTTTGAGATTAAAGCTAACATGTCTCTGGCACCACTGACTCGAGTACAATGTGAAGACTCCGTTCTAGAGGAGCTGGACCATTATCTTGCCCAATCTGACAGCACTCTAAATGGACTGAAGGACTGGACAAGGCATAAACCTCGCCGTTCAGGTCCAACCCAGCCCAGTCACAGTGCTGTAAGGTAAAGCCATATTAAACCTGTTGCTGAGATACTCATGAACTTATAAATATGCGGAACACTAGCTGCTGTTTATATGAGAGTGATGTGAAAAGCTTATTCTTTGTTTGTTTTGTCTGTTTTCTGTTATTAGAGATTGTGTGGTCATAACTGACAGTCAAAAGGCAGATGGCGTCCCAGACCGCCACCGTTATGGCCGCATGAAACTCCTGCAATTCCATGACAACTATCGTCCAGCTTACTGGGGGACCTGGTGTAAAAAGAGCACTCTCATCTCTCCACGCTGCCCACTGAGACAACACAAGGTAAAAACACAAGAATGTGTAAATGAAATCAGTGCTTCCCACACATAGACTTCACCTGGGCGTGCCCCCCAATTATATTTGGTAACACATTTTTGCTTTTCATTATTTTATACTCTTATACTTTTTTTTTTTTAATCCGCCCGAGATGATGAAACCATCCGCAATCGATTTAGAGGCCGTTCACATGTCATGTCTAAAAACTCATGGAAAACGCCAGCCGTGCCACTTCTCTTTTCAAAAGCGCTTGGGAGCTCGCGCTCCAGTGATATGCCGTTGCTAATCAATCATGAGGCGCGTTGTTGATGAAGAAGATTCAGCCAAGGATAAATGGATTTCCATCCCTTGCATTAACTATACTACTAGATATGTTTATGGACAGCTATGATCAGCTGTTTGTCCATCTTGGCTGAACTTTCGATCTCTCTTTGAGTGTGCTTGTCACACGTCTACATTTAAAATAACGAACTTGAGCATGCAAAAGACGTGACATGAAGAGCCTCCATGTTTCATAACTGCTTGTTCGGTGTGCAAGAACTAGGGCTGTGCGGTACTGAAGAAAAATGCGATATGCGATACCTAGTTAAAAATGCGATATTCGATATGCGATATGATATTGCTTAAGGTGTGTAAAATCAATTAAAATTATATTTTAAAATATTTAAAAATGAAAATTATTTAACCAATTTGTTTCACATTCTTTCTTAGAAAAGAAAGCATCACTACAACTTCTGAAAGTGACCAGCAGTGTTTTAGAATTACATAAAAAGTAATGTCACAAATCTGAAAATGTAATTTTAACATCAATGTGAACAAACAAAAAAAATGAATGCCACTTATTTTATATCAATGTAACTTTGCTTTCAGTTTATTACTTAAAGTACACTTTAAAACCTGTTACTTCGTTCCACTTTTTGAGTATCGGCCTTAAAATGACATTTCCAACTTAAATTGTTATACATTTTGAATGCTTTGAAGCAGAGACTTAAGGTTGTCTCTTTTTAAAGAAGACACTTGGCAGATTATTGCAGAAGTGAAAAAAGTTATAAAGATTATATAACAAAAAAGTTATGGAAGTTTAAGTTTATGAAAATATAAAATGTAATAATTTAAATATTTATTTTATATGTAATATATTTATTTTCCAAAACATGTTTTACTCTAAAACTGTGAGAAAATCTAAGCCATAAATCTAAACAAGTTGTGTTCCGAATTTGAGGTTGATATCTCAAAAAATTAACTTTCAGTGAAATTTTGTTTGGGCGTAGTACCAAGCTTTTCCACTAGATGACCATCAAACCCCATTATGGCGCTTTTCCACTGCATGGTACGGTACGGCTCGGTATGTTTCACTTTTTGGGGGTTTTCCACTGGGTGCAGTATCTGGTACCTGGTACTTTTTTTTAGTACCACTTCGGTTGGAGTTCCAGGTGAAGCGTACCGTTACCAAAATGTGACGTGTAAACTCTGCTGATCACGGATTGGCCAGAGAGAATCGTCACTATCTGCGTTACTGAACTTGTGACACAAACACAAAAGAACCGCTAGATTTAAATCAGCACAGCCAGTGAAGGATCGAACGCAATTGTTTTGAACGAGCGCACCTTTTTTTAACAGCCAAAAAGTGTTGTTGTCTGTTGCGGAAGTACAGACATTCCTCTCATTGTTAGCAGAGGAGCGGATCCAGCGAGAACTTGATAAGGCGACGTGGAATGAAAATGTTTTTTTAGGAAAAAGTCAGTGTAAGTAGAGGCGTATAGGCAACTATTACGACATGTGTCAATAATCCGCACACCACGTCTGAAGTTGGTACTGAACTGCGTGGTAAAAAAAATGGCCAGCCGTCCGGAACCGATGCATGCCGACCGAGCCGAGATCATACCACGCATGGAAAAGCGCCATTAGTACTCCTATAAAGGCCGGGCCAGGGTCACATTTCCTATATGGGAGTGATCTGAAACATGTTTGTTCATACTTTATACCCTCCAATGGGTATTCTGACAGAACGAGGATCACAATGACAGAAGTATTAAGGTAAAGTATTACTGTAGCGTATGTTTGATTGGGGTCATGTCAACCATCGTAAAAAACACACAAAAGAAATGCGACAAGAACCCTGGACGTACATTATCGTTTTGCGGCAGGAGGGGGGGGATCAAGAGAAAAGTTGAGAACTTTGTTTTGGAATTCTTTATAGTGGTCGAAACAGGGGCTTTTAGGAACCTTGTTTTCTAAAAAAAATAGTAATGATGGGTTATCATGTTTGGAGCTTCGAACATGACACAGATGCGATTTTAAACCGATTGGTGTTCATGGATTTTGCTAGGATCTTTTATCACTTTTTCAAAGTGAAGGTCAGAACTCGCTCTCTGACTCTGATGAGTACTCTTCTTACAAATTAATAAATTACAGTTGCTCTGTACAATATTTAAAAAAATCAGTCACCAAATATGAAAACTAGAGGCTTTAAAGTGGAAATGAATCAGTCAGTCAAGTTGACATTATTTAGTAAAGTGATTTCCACTTTGATTAAAAAAATATAACATATTTAGGGCTGGACGATATGGCCAAAATTTATTTCACGATATATTTCTTAATTTCGGTCGTTACGATATAATTCCGATATCAATATGGACACTATTAAAAAAGCCTCATAAAAATGGCCAAGAACGGCCACAACAGATGTCTGTACCTACAAACTTATGAAAAATTTATTTGCCAACTCTATGAAACCTACTCCTATAAAACTATATAATATTTTAGGAAAAAATGCCGCAAATAAATAAATGTTCACCTTTTATTGGTATTTAGCCTTCATACAAACAAGAAATGTGAAATCACTGTCAAATAAATCTCAGACTCTCTTTATTAATATTAATATTTTTTACTTCATACTATAGGCTAACATACCAGTCAAAATTTTTTATGTTTTTTAAAGAATTCTATTCTGCTCACCAAGCCTGCATTTATTATCCAAAATACAGCAAAACGTAACATTTTTGAAATATTTTACCATTTAAAATAACTGTTTTCTATTTGAAAATATAATTTATTCCTGTGATTTCAAAGCAGAGCTTTAGCATCATTACTCCAGTCACATGATCCTTCAGAAATCATTCTAATATTCTGATTAGCTGCTCAAAAAACATTTATTATTATTATTTTGTTGAAAACAGCGGAGTAGATTTTTTCAGGTTTCTTTGATGAATAGAAGGTTCAGAAGAACAGCATTTATCTGAAATAGGAATCTTTTGTAACACAGTACTACAGTAACAGTGTGGTTTTTACAAATCAATTTTGCTCAGGATTAGTGAGACTGACAACATGCGCGTTTGCTACAAGTGAAGTAAAATTCTATATTATACCTTTAAAAAGAGTTTTGATGGTATCGTGTCTAATTTGGAGAATATACAACAACAAAATTTTCGTGGGTGTCAGATAAATGGGGCTAGATCTTATGGATCGTTTCTATTCATCAAGAATCCTGAAAAAGGGGTGTACTACCCGGTTTTAATATTGATAATCAAAAAAAGCATATTAGAATGATTTGTGAAGGATCATGTGAGACTGAAGACTGAGTGGGCCTAATGATGCTGAAACTTTAGCTTTGATCACACGAGTAAATTACATTTTAAAAAGTTATATTCAAAGAGAAATCAGTTAGGGTTTGTAAATGTAAAGAATATTTTCAAATGTTACTTTTAGAGACCGCATTTTGGTGCATTTTTGGATCAAATAATGGCAGTGGAAGTTGTGGAGCAGACTATCCTTCTTTAAGAACAAAAAAATCTTGCAGTTCAAACCTTGGAGGTAGTGTAGGCGTGGGATATGGATATCGTTAGAACTGATTGAGACGTGCATTAACCAAGGAAAGGGGTAAACGAAGTATGACCCATCTCCGAGTTTTGCCATTCAGGGGGGAAGAGACACGAAAATAGAGCACAACAAAGAGCATGTTTCCGGAAAATGGGTTTACATCAGTGTAAATGCTACTGCTTGTCTGCCAGCAGGGGGCGCTGTGAGAGCGGTGGAACTAGCGGTTTCTCCAGTAATGGCTGTAAACAAAGCAGCTCCTCTCATGAACAGTACTTTATCAGATACAAATGCCATCTAAACTATTCTGAAGACAATCTGTTCCCTTCAGAGATACATTCATATAAAAAACCCGCGATACGTTTTGATTTTGAAACGTGCAGTGATCATGTTTATTCAACGAAGTCAAACGTCACAAATAAATCAATGTATGGGAAACCTGGGAATGTCAGTAATCGGAAATGTGGTTAAAAATATTTCATCCGTTACTGAAAAAAACTACGTAAGTCGCGATACATATTGATGATTGACATATTGTCCAGCCCTAAAAAACACGATTAATGTAACCATTTTAAAGAAAAAAGTTTGTTTTGTTATAGCTTTTGGAGCAAGGGCGTCGCCATCTTGCAGTACCACCGCGTGTGACATCTCAGGGTTGGTTCGTTCCGATGGCCAGTTAAGTAATAGAAGCATTGGACACAGCGCTTTGTGTTTTGTAACAACTCGAAAAAGATGGTACAAAGTGGGATGTCGAGGATGGCAACACAATTATGGCATGAAAACATCACAAAGCAAGGTCCATAAATAAGAGGTAGCAAATTGTCCTATGGGCCTTTGACTGATAACGGCGTGAGACCGAGCAGTATTAGGGTGTGAGAAAACCGCACCCGTAATAAGAAAATGTGGCGGGAAAATACGGAAACAAATACTCGTCTGGGTGAGCATGTAGTGTACTCCTCAAGCCAATTCATCGTCGCCACTGGGAGGGCGTTCTTTGTGTGCACTAATTGCGGTGATGAATGCCGCTACACCAGACAAACTCATTTTGTACAGGGCCTAAACATCTGGCGCTGCTAACACGACGAGTCTGGGTGTCTAGCTCATGTGGTGTATGTGTGTTCCTGTCCGACCGCGACCGGACGCGAACAGAATGAATCTAAATCGACACCAGCCTGAGTACCGAACATTCAATCTCTTTCAGAAAAGGTCTAAATCAGGCAAGCGAAAATGTAAATACCGCACAGTGAATCTATTCCTTCTAGGTCGTCAGCGCATTAAATGGCTCAATACACTTTAGATGGCTTAACTGGACAAGGCCATTAAAACACGTGAGAGGTCAACTTTAAGGAAGCACATCTGGTCACCGAATAAATGTTCATTATACATTGTTTGTTTTAGGTATACACACGATGTCCTGTTAACAGCATGGAACTCAGCTAATAGAGTATATCGTAGTTAACTTCAAATAAATGATGCATCCACCTGGTGAACCAGTCAATGTAATTGCATATGTCTAATATTGGTCTGACAACAATCAAATGTACATTTACATGATACGCGTTCCTGGTTCAACTCCCCTTGCGTCGCCTGGCATTATGAAAACTAAAATGGGTTTTTGGGAATTCTCTACACGATCAAAACTTCGTGATTTAGACAGTTTGATGTTGGATATTCATCAAAATTATGGTGAAAACCAAAGACATTTGTGAGTTAAAATAACATCTTTTTGTTCAAAAAGTAAAGAAATGCTTATATTACTGCACTGTCCAATGGAGCGAACCAACCCTGTGACGTCACATGCGGTGGTTCTGCAAGATGGGTGCTTGCTCTAAAAGCTATAACAAAACATCCTTTTTTTCTTTAAAACGGTTACATTAAGCATGTGATGTTATGATATTTTTTATCAAAGTGGAAATCAACTTTAAACAAAGAATGTAACCCTTTTATACTATGACGGTGCTTTTCACTACTTCCCACTTTAAAGTCTTTCAATGATATATCTTTGTCATGGCTTGCAATTGGTATCAGACTAAATACTACTTGTTATAACATGTAATGAAGTGGCCAGTGACAGTTATACAGGTTAAGAGTACTGTCTTCATATACCACAGGGCAAAAACTATAAGCCTAAGAAATTTCAAACATTATTAAGGCATCGTGAACGTCAGAAGAAAAAAAAAAGACAATATCTAACAAATTACAACATGATATATCAAATAAACAGCACGGTTTCTGTGGAGTCTGAAGTTGTACAAGAAAGTCTTAATTATGATTTCAAGATATCTTAAATTTGGGGACGGAAAGACCAGAACTGCATTATGGCTGAATGTGACAATTAAACTTCAAAAAAAGGCTACGATTTCATTAAATAAACATGAACGCTGCACGTTTCAAAGTCAGGTGCTGTGCTGCTTTGTGTACTGCCATTACCGGGGAAACGGTTATATTTCTACCAAACGCTCCACCTGCTTTCAGAATGAATGAGCATTTTCAATAAAACAGTTTTTTTTGTTCAGAGTTCAGACAAATGCAAAAATCGACCCATGTTTTTACCCTGCAAACACACAGAGCTTTAAATGTTAACCGGTGGATATCGAAAGAATGAACACTACTTATAAAAATCTAAACATAATAGTGGTGTGTGCGGTATGTATGGTCTAGCAATACATATCGTAGTTTTTTTTTTTAACGATGTTGCATTTATACTATTGAGTATGTTCGCGAAGCAAAACAAAACCCCTACAGAGTGCATCGCTACACGGTGCTGAAGTCCTATCAGTTAGACTATGCGCCAATGTAACGTCATAAATAGAACCCGGCAGCATTTTTCTGTCGGGGATTTGTCGTGTCGTGCAGCATCCAGTGTAGACCATATATATGTACAGGTGCATCTCAATAAATTAGAATGTCGTGGAAAAGTCCATTTATTTCAGTAATTCAACGCAAATTGTGAAACTCGTGTATTAAATACATTCAGTGCACACAGACTGAAGTAGTTTTAGTCTTTGGTTCTTTTAATTGTGATTTTTGGCTCACATTTAACAAAGACCCACCAATTCACTATCTCATCAAATTGGAATACTTCATAAGACCAAAAAAAAAACATTTTTAGTAAATTGTTGGCCTTCTGGAAGTATGTTCATTTACTTTACATGTACTCAATACTTGATAGGGGCTCCCTTTGCTTTAATTACTGCCTCAGTGCGGCGTGGCATGGAGACAATAAGCCTGTGGCACTGCTGAGGTGGTATAGAAACCCAGGTTGCTTTGATAGCGGCCTTCAACTCATCTGCATTGTTGGGTCCGGTGTCTCTCATCTTCCTCTTGACAAAACCCCATATATTCTCTATGGGGTTCAAGGTCAGGCAAGTTTGCTGGCCAATCAAGCACAGTAACACCATAGTCACTGAAATCCTTTTGGTGCTTTTGGCAGTGATTACCAGGTGCCAGCCTCCGACTAGGAAAATGAAATCAGTATCTCCATAAGGCTTGGTCAGCAGAAGGAAAGCATGAAGTCGCTCTAAAACTTTCCTGGTACAGGAGTGGCTGCGTGTAGACACTGGCCTCAGAAAACACAGTGACCAAAAGTGCTCGGGCCATGTAGGTTCAATTGAAAAAAGTAAATTTTGCATTTAATTTGGAAATTAAGGTCCCAGTGTCTGGAGGAAGAGTGGAGAGGCACATAAACCATGTTGCTTAAAGTCCAGTGTGAAGTTTCCACAGTCATTGATGATTTGGTATGCAGTGTCATCTGCTGGTGTTGGTCCACATTGATTGTTTTCTGAGTAAGTTAATGCAAACGGAGCCCAACCAAGTACTTAAAGTAACTGTAGCAGAAATGAACATCTTTTCCGAAGGAAGGGCCCACATTTGGCATAAAACTGTTGGTTTTTTTTTGGTAATTTACTGAGTATTCTTAATTCAGGTTGATGATAGAAATGAAATTTGGGTGGGTTTTTGTGACAGGTGAACCAAAATATACACAATTAAAAGAACCAAAGACATTAACTGCCCGTCGGGGTGAGTTCATTGTCATTTGTACCCTGAATTTATTTAAGACCAGTTATCATGACACACTTTTGTTTTGTTGAATTGACTGAAATAAATGAAGCTTTTCCACAACAGTTCGTGTGTGTACTGGGGGTGAGATGGGCATGCCTGTTCATATAAATATATCTACATGTGTAGACGGCAACTGATTTACATGATTCTCATCGTATTCTTTGTTGGCTCCGCGCCACCACAGTCCGGTGTAGACATGGTGTAACGTGTTGGTTCTTGTTGGTGATTCGACGGAGAACTAATCGGTGCCTAGGGTTGTGGTATAGTAATGGAGTAGGATAAAAGGGAAGCGGGAGCTTAGAAAATACAAAATCGGGGAGCAATAACAGGTGTCACCCTAATGGGGGGTAGAAGGTGTCAGGTGGTAGGGAACGGGGGAAGTGATTTTGTTGGGGTTGGGGGTGATTTCACACTAAATGTCAACATTGGCTACCGCAATGCGCTTACAACCCACCTTTACAGGTAAAAATGCCCATAAAAAACTTGGTTGTGAGAAAAATGTGATTTAGGGTTGATGTCGATCACCTGGGGCTAGTGGACTGACCGCACACAGAATGTGAAGAGTATAAAAAATTCAGGAGTCGGGATCTGGCTACACACTAAAATTCGAACCTAAGATATCGGTCACAATAACGCCATTTCCGTCAAAATATTGTCTAATTATCGTATCGTCGATAAAATCCCCTGTAATTTGACGGAGTATAATTAGTTATATGTCACTACCAAAAAAACAGCCAACCAACTGAATTGTTCGTAGGTTAAGGGATTGATCTAAATTTTCCATTAATAATTATTAATATTTTTAAATTTATTGATTATACATTCATACTCTTTGCGCATCCCCTTTTTCTTAAAAATGGGGTGTTAAAGGCTGAATGTAAGTTTATCATTTTATAAATCTGTTTTCTAAACTGTAAATTGTGCTTTTTGCGTAATTTACAGATTTAATATGGTCCTATACTACAGAAGGGATGTGGGCGCCTACCCCTGCTCATATGGTATTAAAAGTATTGTTTATTGCTGCGGCAGGTCTTAAAAAAGGTCTTAAATTTGAGCTTAAAAATCCTGTAGAAACCCGGAAACAGTAGTATTCAGGTACAGAAAAAAAATAATAAATAATTAAGTGTAAATGGTGGAGATTTATTTAAAATGATTCAAACCTATTACAAGAGGTGTCAGATATTGCGATGCGAGTTGCGTATGCATAGGGGGGGGGGGGTGGGGAAGAAGAAAAAAAAGTCGCGATGTTTACATTTGCGATATTTCGACAATTTCTATATATTGTGCAGCCCCCCTAGCAAGACCTGTTTATTCCCACTGACAATCCCACATGCGCTGCAGAGATGCTGTTTGTTCCACATTGCATTTATAAGAGCAGTTAACCTCATCCAAAAAAATTCATGGATCTCTATGGGCCTCTGCTGCATGTGTATGGTAATTACTAACTCTGTATTTCCTACAGATTTTTCTGTAGCCAGCAGATGGCAGATTTCTGCCCCTAACACCTAGATCAATATCCAGAAACAAATTAAATATTTTATTTTGGTCATCATTAAAGTTTTATTTTTTCGCATAAAAATTTAATTTTTCATATAAACTAATGGTGTAGTTGAGCAATGTTGTGGTAAATGGCTAAAAGGTACTTCATATCTCCCTAAACACAGCATAATCTGTATCAAAATGAATTTCAATAAATAAAAATATTGTTAAAAGTCACACATTATTTGTTGTTTGTCACATGTAGTAGACCATTTTTGTGCCATGGGTAATAGGATTTTCACTCAGCTACCACCGCAAGTATATTTCACGTCTGTGGAAAGAACTGGAAATGCAGCATCAGACCCACCTTAAACTTTACTGTTGTCATGGCAACATTGTGATTGTGATTACTGTCTAAATACACTTGTGTTGTGAAGTCATTTCTCAGTAGTACCAAGGAAAATTTTATTTCTTATAAGATATACTTGATACAATCTGTGGCTGTATGTGACTTTGTTTACTTAGGAAAAGTTTGGATGAGATCCGAGCAGGACAATGGGTTGGCAGTTTTTCAGCTTGCAAAGAAGTTCATTGGTCACTGTCGAGGGCCTGAGAGTCCAGTTCACTAACTGCTTCCTCTGATTTCAAGCAATTCAGAAATAAACCCAACAATGCCCCAACTCCCTCTGATTCTATAGCAACTCTATGATTGAAGTTTATTAATTGGCTAGTGAGATGACCGATTAAGATCATTTTACATGTTCATAATGAGTAACCTATGGTTTTGACCACTTAAAAATCACTAATTTCTATCAAATAAAAAAAATGAAACTTCAAAATTAAAAATGGCAAATACATTAAACTTTGCCAGAATGGAAAACGGTAGAAAATTTTGCTTAAATAAACCAAAGGATAATTTGCAGCTACTGATAAACATGTGTTTCTCATAATTTATAGAAGTTATTCTTAGTAGAGGTTTTTTCACTATAGCTGGTAAATTGACAATTGACAATCACAATTGACAATTTAAAATCGAAGTTGTAATTGCAAGGTAAAATTATCAAAGCCTTTTTGTCAGTTTTTATTTTATCTCGTTGTGACAAAATGTAACTAAATCGTTGCCCTACTTTTTATATAAAGTTGGATATATTTAAGTATGTATATCCATGTACATGTGGTATACTCATGTTGGGAGATTTATACTAGACAATCTCATCTGCTTGATTGCATGATATAGTTGCAAAATGTAAATTATATTACCCAACTCTAATCTGCTAAATGCAACTATAAGGCATTGAAGGTATTAAGATTATAAACCTTAACATAGTGGTTTTCTCTGAAGCTGCTTTGAAATTTATAATTGACTATTATTTACCAAAGCATGATTTTTTCTTATGTGGTGGAAATGGGCTTCCATAGCAACCTGAAGTTTTTGTCTTATCAGGGCCTGCTGGATTATGAGGTGGACAGTGATGAAGAGTGGGAGGAAGAGGAGCCGGGAGAGTCTCTGTCACACAGTGAGGGGGTGAGCAATATGACATCACTATTTCTGTAGTGACAAATTAGCCATTGTTGTCTGCATGTTTGAATTTGGGGGTTTAATCTGGCTTTTCCTTCCAGGATGATGACGATGAAGGAGGAGATGATGACGACGATGATGATGGGTTCTTTGTGCCCCACGGTTATCTGTCAGAAGGGGAAGGAGCACTTGAGGAAGACGAGGTATTTTAAACATCCCCCTTCTTCAGTTGCCTCATTAAGTCACGTCATGATGCTAACAGGCTGCTCTTGCAGGAGGGTGGAGATCCGGAGAAACAGAAGGTGCGTCAGAGGATGAAGGCTCGTGAATGGGAGAATGAGCTGATGTCTAAAGGGAAGGTGAAGGTGTTGGAATCGGTGGTGCGTGGCTGCCTGTGGGAGGGGGAAGAACCTGGGCTGGACCTCCTGCAACCGTATGCTATCTGCATTCTTGAGCCTTTACCCAGAGACGAGCCCTGTACCCCTGAACAGGATCTCTCACGCCAACAGAGGAATGAGAAATGTGAGTACAGTGTGTGTGCTTGACTGTTATATGCTTGGTAGATTATAGATATAGTTAGAAGCTAAAGATTTCTCATCTGCAGTCCATGTTTCTTGACGAAATGCTATTGTTAATGAGCCTCTACAAACAGTGATCAAGTGCGAGATCATGCAGAGATGGTATTTGCATTGCGATGAAGTACACACACTGTATTAAAGGCTGTTTTCAGCCTATTTACTCGTGCAGCAAAAACCGAGTGAATCACCAGTGAAATTTCCAATAGGGTCTAGCTGCAGATCTCTGACTTCTCAGACACCTGCACTTCCGTAAGTGAAGTGGCTTGTAATCTTTTTTAAATTTTATTTTATTTATTTAATTGAATCTCTCAACATTTTACAAAAGTAGCCAGGTGGTGAAGACAAGAAAAAAGAAACAAAATTACAGTGTCACTTAGCTGCCTGCACTCTCTGCTACCTGCGACATCACTTGCAATCTACACAAATCGTGCCAAGACACTGTGGATGTTAAACGATTAAAACTAATTTGGTACTGTAACGTACAGGGTCCTGCAAGAAAAAGACAAGACCTCCTAATCTGTGGCCACAATACAGCAGAATATGAACACAATGCGCAAAGTCTCTCGTTAAGTGTTTTCCTCCTGTAGAAAAACATAAAAACTTAACATGGCTTAATGTATTAAGACGCTATTAAAATATCAAATTCAATATAGTTTATTAATAGAAATGTATACTACAAGGCAAGGGAATGGCAAAGTATAGATAGATGATAAGACTCATTAGTAAAGTCTCATTGACTCAAAGTATATACAGACCAGCAGATATGAACATGCATTAAGAAATGAATTAAAGTGATATTAAAAGGACCAACTCCGTACAGGCAAGCAGACAATCCCAGAACGCAATGCCTTAAATTGCACGTTAAACGTGTTCCTCCCATAGAAAATCATTAAAAATATAGCATGTTAATGGACGAAGAAGGTGACATAAAAAGCCTGTAGACAATTTATTCTATATGGGAAAATCAGGGTCTGCGCTTAACTTTCTTTTAGGAGCACTTGGGCCCTTACCTTCTTAAAGGGGTCATATGGTGCGATTTCAGTTCTCCTTTCTCTTTGGAGTGTTACAAGTGATTGTGCATAGATAAGATCCCTGAAATTGCAAAGACTAAAGTCTCAAAACCAAAGAGATATTCTTTATCAAAGTTAAGACTCTGCCACGCCCCCCTAAAACGGCTCGTTATAACATGCCCCCACATATCTACGTCAACATGTGGAAATATTAGCATAATGCAGCCAAAATGTGCACGCAAAGAAAGAAAGCGTGGTTTCAGTAACAGCAGTTAGTGTTGAAGCAGCATGTCAGGGAGACACTGTGTGTTTCAGTGCGAAAGCAAAAGAACTTTATTTAGCCTTCCGATGCATTAGAATCTTTACGATACTTACAACTGAACAGTTAATGCATTTAGAGGAGACCGTTTCGTGACATAGAACGGACTGGGAATTCTAAACTGGCATGACAATCTGCGCTTCTGAATCTGCTACTGTTTGTTATCGTTACAGTAGTGCTATTGACTGTTCAATATGCGGACGTTTTGCGCATCGTGTGTGTGTCGGGTGCGCGCGTGCGTGTGGAGAGAGAGATAGAGGGGAGAGGGTCACATAACATATCACAGTGGATTCAGCTGTCTTAACTGTGGCTTGTGTAATGCAAACACATACCAGTTTCATCACTGTGTCTGTCACGCGACTCTGTTTCCCCTCTGTCTTTACATTTATTTTGAAAGAATAAGCTCGCGATTATGGTAAGGGGAGTTACATTTCCGACGAGTGCTTGCGGTGTTCGGCCAATCACAATTGCACTGGGTCAGCTGGCCAATCAGAGTAGACTGCGCTTTTCGGAAGGAGGGACTTTGTAGAAAAACTAAGCGTTTGAGAGAGGCGGGGCATAGCGGACCTACAATAATGTACAGTATTTGAAAATAGTGTTTTTTTTTTCATTAACGCATGGCAACAGAGTCTGTTACACTAAATACACAAAAATAAGGATCTTTAAAAAAGCATCACATGACCCCTTTAACCGTTCAAAATTTAGGAGTCGTTCAAAATTTAGGAGCAACCCTTTTCTTAATTAGGCTGCCACGATAATCGCATGACGATCTTTAACGCGCATATTGTCAGAAAGCCAGTTCGTAATCAGCGGTAAATCTCCCATCAACTGCGGCTTTCACATTGAGCGCATTAATACACAGAGCCGTGTTCACTGAATTAGCTGCGCAAAAATCGCAAGAATATGAACGTGGGTTGGCGCAGATAGGTCAGTGAACAATGGCTCTGTGTAGTTATTGCTGCTCAATGTGAAAGCACGCACGTGATGGAGATTTACCGCTGATTTACAGAATGGCTTCACTGACAAGATGCGCGTTAAATATCGCAATGCGATTTATCGTGCAGCCCTACTTCTAATCAATAATCCAAAATTTTATCAAAAAGTAGTCTTCCCATTACGAGGTGATTATTTGACTCCTCTAACTTTATTAAAAGTATGTAATCTTTTGTCAAATTCTTAAAAAATATATATTTTATAAGCTTTTTAAAAATTGTAATTAAAACGACAGAATAAGAACAAGTAGAATAAGAAATATAAGTTACCAGTCAAATGAAATCAGTATTAAAAAAAATTATTTGTACCACAGAGGTGGCACAGAAGAACACAAAAGTGGCTTGGTGTACTATTAGACATTTAATGAGGCTCAGAAGTGGAATGAGTGCAATTAAATCCATAAATTAATGATAATAATGTTTTAAATATAACATTTTGAATATAGAAATATTAAATGATTTAAATAACTGGAAAGATAATTTTAAAATGAAAACTACAACTGCCAGCAGGTGGCGGCAAGTCACTGATTTTATCACTGAATCATTCATTCAATTGATTCATTCGAACGGCTGATTCATTCAGGAATGAATCAAGTGACTGACTTTATGAATGGGTATCATGAATCACCGACTCACTTGATTCGTTTAAAAAATCCCGTTCATTCATAAACGAAACACGGCTCCACTGTGTCTGTGTTTTAAACAATTTTTGACAACGAAATAGGGCAAAATCAGACAATAGTGTTCTAGTCAGACAATGTAAGTCACTTAATATTAAATTCTTGTTATGGAATTGTAGGGAGGTAAACGAATAGACCGCGAGCCACGCGTGTTGCGTGAGTCATTTCTGTCCCCCAGCCTT
Source organism: Sinocyclocheilus anophthalmus (assembly GCA_018155175.1). NCBI lineage: Eukaryota > Metazoa > Chordata > Actinopteri > Cypriniformes > Cyprinidae > Sinocyclocheilus > Sinocyclocheilus anophthalmus. Next base: position 325,512 of record JADLZN010003226.1, read on the forward strand.
CTACCCCCCTTCCCCCCCCGGAGGTTCGACAGCCTTCGTCGTCACCAGTAGGCCCCTCGGGAGATGCTTCAACATAATCGGCGATTAAGTTAGGCGTCGCGCTCTCTTATAGTCTCGGAGATCGCGCTCACGGAGACCGCGTTTGGCTTCGTAGGTCACGCTCCGATAGAGCCGCGCGTAGGTAGTCTGAGGGGGAGCTTACTGTTCTTTCGTGGTTTTTTTTCTGTTCCTCGTTGTCCTCATAAGGGCATATCAGGACTCACAGACGCCGCTTATTCCGACCGTACTTATGAACTAGATTTATGTCAGAGACACCTGACTTTTGGTACCACTGTTTTCGCTTTGTCATCAAGTTCGTAAGACTATGCTTTCCAGTCTATTTTTAAGACTAAAACAGAAGATGGATTCATTGTTGTTCTTAATCAAAAAGCACAACAATAAAAAATCAGTAAGATACCATGACAAACTAGCTTACAAAACGTTTAACAAAAAACGAATAAGATGAGGCATGGCAAACACCACATACTGTATTATATACCGACTAATAAAGCATTCGAACGCGATAGGGAACGTTTAGACAAACAGAGGAATCAAATAAATAAACGAGAGCACTAGCTTAAGTTAAACCGCACAAGAAAGTTTAAAAACACAAAATAGAAGTAAAACAAAACGGTGACAGTGCTTGCATGTTTTATCCACAATAGCATGACCTGCCCATGTTCACCTTCTTGGTTTAAGAAGTCGGTCTTTTACTTGACTTCGCTTGAAAAAATTCCATCGTTTCCTAAATAGCTTGTATTTGCTGCGCAGAGCGTCACGCTCGTGATGACGTGGCCGAGTCTACTCTCTAAGCGCTGTTTCATTAAGCTTTCAGTTTCGTTTGCCCTTTGATATTTCTCATATGCAACAGAAATGGTGCCTGCCAGTTTGATCTCGGCCGACAGTGCGACCGCGCACACAAATCTGTCGCACCAGGCAGAGAAACCTGGTCGCAGGGTTTTTTTTTTGTTTGTTTTTTTTTGTTTTTTTTTTTCTGGAGACTGGCCATATTAAAGACCCTGTTCAAGACATTGATGCTTGCATATAGAAAAGCCACAGGCTCAGCACCCGCCTACTTCTACTCACTATTACGAATCTACATCCCCTACAGAAGTCTGAGATCCGCTTCAGTGAGCGATGGCCTCGTGGTAAAAAAAAAAAAAACTTTGTATTATTCTGCCCTTTATCTAGCTTGTACTTGTTTGAAACAATGCCTGAAACTTGGTATTACGAACACTTCCTGTGTCTGTTTGACTCTTTAAGAAGAATCGCTTTATGTATTCCCCAATGGTAAGTCACTGTGGATACGATAAAAGCGTCGGCAAAGTGACTAAATGTAAATGTAAAGTTCATAAGTGCAGCACTGCTTTGTTTACAGCCGAAAACTAAGTTTTCTTTTCAGCTGTTGGGCAGCTTCTTGCTATGTTTTGGGGGGGGGGGCCCCCCCCCCCCTATACCCTCTGAAGTTTGGGGACAGCTCAGCTAGAGGTCATTGAAGGATGTCTAGTCATCAATAGAGAATTAGAAGGAAGTAAATACAATGTCATTAATCAATATATTAAGATAACCTATGTTATTTAAATGACTAAAATAGCCTATAGACAATAATGAGCAATAATAATTCACCACATTGGTGCAATGACAAATTCAAGCGCACAGCTTTACCTAATTAATAATTAATATGTTTAGTTATAGCATTTATAATTTGAATTATACTAAGAACACCAATAAAAAAACTGCGGGTGCGCTGGTACCCAATTAGTAAAATGTAACTTACCATTATTTTAGAAAAATCATTAAGCCTACATTCAGAGCGGATTTTTTTTTTTTTTTCTCAGGAAAACTGGGCAGGCTAGAATCAGAAATAGCCACAACACAGAAGTGAACAATAAACAGTAGAAATGGCTAAACAAAAATTAAATAATTAATCCAAATTTTGAACAATTATGAGTAACATTAGGATAAAACGTCTAAATATGATATATTGATCGCCGTCAGATGCTGAGCCGACAGGACGCTTTACTTATCTCCCCACCATCAGACTCTCTATCGTTCATGGCATTTAGTGCTTCTTATACCTCTTCAACATTCATAAATCGAGCCTGAGCTGCCGCGTACGCACTTTTGTCCTATAGTGACGGAGAACTGCCATAGATACAACCGCTAATTCAATGAGGAAAGGGTTGTCCGAGGCAACCGCGTGTACTGTTACGGAGACTGCGACTATGGCCCGGGCGGTGAGAAGTGGAGAAACTCACTGACCCAGATGACGCAGGCACGAACACTGTCCACAGGCATCCCTATATCTGAGCGGGTAAATTTACCCGACCCTAGGCGTTATAGTAATATAATGTCAAAATGTTTTTATCTGGTTTTATCTAAACAGTTTTTAACAACAGGGGATTGTAAATCACACAATTTTAGTAAAAGTCAGTGACTGGGAGACTTGAATGTTTTATTAAAAATCTTTTATGTACGTTTTAAAAACAGCCACGGGTTCTAGTGTTAAGCCATATTAAGTGTTTATGGTTTTCTACGGGAGGAAAACGCTTAACGAGAGACTGTGCATTGTGTTCACAGGAGCCCCTGCCACCTGAACCTGGTCAGTATCTGGATGGGAGACCTCCTGGGAAAACTTGGTTGTTGTTGGAAGAGGTGTTAGTGAGGCCAGCAGGGGGTGCTCACCCTGTGGTCTGTGTGGGTCCTAGCGCCCCAGTATAGTGACGGGGACACTGTACTGTAAAAAGCACCATCCTTCGGAAGAGACGTTAAACAGAGGTCCTGACTCTCTTTGGTCATTAAAAATTGCATGGCACATCTCGTGAAGAGTAGGGGTGTAACCCCGGTGTCCTGGCCAAAAACTGCCCCCCTGGCCTTTGTCAATCATGGCCTCCTCATACTTCCCCCAACCACTTGATTGGCACTTGACCTCTCTCCTATCCACTGTAGTGGTTGGGGTGAGCGCACGGCACCGTTGTCTGTGGCTGCAGGCTTATACCCTCACACCGGGGACTGCCAGCGAAACACTGGTGTGGGTAAGGAGAGACCCCCCCCCACATGATTGTAAAGCACTTTAGGTGTACAGCAATACACAATAAAGCGCTATATAAATGAATAATTTAAATAAACTATGCTATCACTTATAATAATAATAATATATTCTGCTGTTCTGTAGCCACGGATTAGTGGGTCTTGTCTTTTTTTCCTACAGGTGACTTGCAGGACCCTGTACGCTTTGGTACTAAATTATTTTTAATCGTTTAACCACCACAGTGTCTCGTCTCCATTGGCAACACGCACCATTTTTGTCAATTGCAAGTGACGTCGCAGGTAGCGCGGAATTACACGTAACATTGTAATTTTCTTTTCTTTTTTTCTTGTCTTCACCACCTGGCTACTTTTGTAAAATGTTGAGAGAATAAATAAATAAAAGATTGCAAGTGACGTCACTTGCGGAAGTGCAGGGGTCTGAGAGTGCAAGTGCATGTCTGCAGCCAGACCATTCTTGAAAATTCACACCCAAAAATGGGCAAAACATAATTATTTTCATTATCCACTTGGTTTGCATTCCTGAACAAAAGTAAACTGCCTTCATTACATGCCTCTATACGCAGTGAGTTGCCCACCCACTCGATAAAATCCTCTAAACATGTATTGCTGAGAGCTGTTACATATGTGTTGCTAGACGTCTCACTCTCAGTGTGCACCTGCTCACAAGCGGCCTTGCCCTTGCTGCATGGAATGTAAACAGCAGTAAATTATAATCAACGAGTTCCTGGAGTTCTCTGTCGCCCAGCAAACTGCCTCACCCCACAGAAAGTACTCAGAAGTGTAATAGACAATTGTCCCCACCCAGGTAAACCAGCTTACACGTGTCATACTGAAAGTCAGCATCAACCCAGTTCCCTTGACAAAACAAGATTTTGCCATGGAGTGTTTGGTTAATGTCGCGCATCAGGAAAATCAAGCGCTGTGGGGGTGCGGGGGGAAAACTACCAAGTTTAAAATTCGTATTTTTAAAAAAATATTATTTTTTTTTTCAATCTTCACAAATTAACAACTTTTATTAATTTTGAAGCTTAAATACAATCAGAAATAAATTAAAAACAAAAGCTAGTGATGGGATAAATTGGAAAGTTTGAGTAGTTTGAAAGAGCTTTATTATAAACAATGTCCCTGATAACATCTGTACTCCCCCTTAGCCACTTGTTTGTAACAGCCTGTTTAAAGGCATATACAAGCTTACAGAAATCACAGAGTATTACTGATGCTTTTTATGTCGTCAGAGTAAAACATGAAAATATCGTGAGCTTTTGTTAAAAACAAACCCTTATTTCAGGCATTTACCAGAACCCCATTTAAAAAAAAAAAAAACATTGGGACATTCAAGAAGATGGAATTTGTTGTTATTTTGGTGTATATTTCTTAGTAAATTGAATGAATCATTTGCCTAATGCCTGGAAAATATGTTGTCATTGACTTCCAGTTGCACTCTGAGGAGTGTTTTTGGGAGCATGTCAGAATTATGAAGCTACACAAAACACATTTCTAAGCATATTGTCTTATTATTTGGCAAAAGGATCCAAATCAGGCGTATCATAAAGGAGCACGCCGTGTACGAAAAGCGCTCCACTTACAGACGATGCTGCTGGTACGTGCATCCAGAAGTTCTGGCCCGTCATTCTCAGCAAGCCTTGTCCGTTCCCTGCCAGTGGACCTACCTCACCTCCGGCGCTCAGATTACCCGCGACGAGCACGCCGGCTCACAGGGCAACTCGCCCACCACGTCCAGTTCCACCACACCCTCCAACAAGAGGAAAAGCGCCAGCAGCCACTCCATCACGGCAGTCAGTACATCAGAGGAGCAGTAAACTCCGTGGCTACTCTGAACAGGTGCAGTGTCGAAGACTTTTTTTTTTTTTTTTGGCTTACCCATTTGTCTTCTGCTAACTTTGCGGTTTATTACACAATGTATTTAGACTGAGACCATGGAGACCGATGGCTTCCAAGCAGACACCGAAGATGATGAACGCGATGATTGCATCATCATTGGGGAACAATCTGGTAGGTGTATGTTGCTAATAAAGCTTGACAACAAACAAATCTGCCAGAATTAGCTTGATAAATGTGTTTTTTCCTCATAGGATCCTCTGAACAGGATGCCAACACATCCTTGCGACAAACAAGAAGAGAAACACGGAAGCCCAGGACCGAATGCCTCCGAAACTGCCTGGCGTCTGCCCTACCCTGCCGTACACAGCCCACCGCCTGAGTCTGACCACTTGCCTTGTTTGGGTGTGCAGAATGCATGTGAAGCGATGGACACTCAATGAACGCTCTAAGTTGGAAGGATCATAACCGTATTAAAGGTCACCTGGAATTAAATAATTGTTCCTCTTCTTTAAGTGGAGATGTGCTAGATGGTCTACTGCTCGTTACCTTCGTAGGAAGATGGTCCCACTGTTTGGGATATCGTTCCTTGTAAAACGTGCCGACTGCTGGTGGTCGCAGACTTATTAATCAGTCTCGGACCCATACCCCAAATCGCGGGAGGTTGATGCGTCTGCTGGGTTCAGCGCTCAGAACCATTTGTTTAAATCCTTAATTTTTTTTTTTCTCTCAGAATACTTCTTGAAATGGTGTAGTCTTTCAAAAATAATGACAATGAAATATGTTGCACTTTTATATCCCATTTGCGTTTCTTTTTCTATTTTTACCCCATCTTAACGTCTTTAGCCCCACTAGAAGTTTTTCCCTGTTCCAAGAGGCTTTGTATAACAAAAGCTTATGCCGAGTGTGTTGCACAGGCGTGCAAGGTGGTGTAACTACTATTTTTGTGTTTTTTGGAACAATGGTGAGACCGGCAGCTAAATGTATGTGGCATCTACGGGGAAAAAAACAGCAGCATTGGCATCTTCTTTGGTGAAGTGTTGTCTAATTGTCTCGAAAAAACTGCGCCGTAGTTTGCTTACAATGGTTTCCTACAAAGCTTGTTTAATAAAGCATATTTAAACAGGAATATTTTTTAATATGCGTTAACAGACATTTTTCTTCCCTGTGTAACATGTACAAGAGTTACTTTTACATGTGGTTTTTCACATTCACGCATCACATTCGACAATGCATTTTATTTCATACATCACATCAAATGCAACAGAACACAACATTTTGAACTTGACAAAATAATGTAAAATACAAGCACTGTTCATTTTTAATATAGCATGGTTTAATACAGGAACAAGCTTGTGACAATATTCTTATTGTAGGAAGCGTCTAATTACCCAAAGTATTCACAAAAGCAGGTGCATTTTTAACTTGACTGTGCAAGGTTTCCGGTGTCAGCCACTTTACAAACACGGTCCATTGTACTCCATAATATTGCAACCTGGTATTTGTTATATTTTTCATAATTATAAACACTTGTTTGTAACGCAATAATTTACCATTTTATTGCTAGTTTTAATTTAACCAGCTTCTAATGAAGCAAAATTCTTGCATGTTGATGGTAAATGGTTTACTTTTGTTTAAAAATCAGGTGGAGCTTTGATGCCATCACATAGCTTTTCAAAATATATTCATTTATTGGTAAATATATTTATCGTCTAGTGTCTGTGCTGTTTCTCTCCAGAAGTCATTTTTAACATAACCATTTGTAAATGCAAGGCTTCCGGTGTTGATCACTTAGTTTCTGTAGTGTATGCTTCTTGATATTGCAAACTGATATTTATCATATTTTAATTCATTATCATAACCATAAACACACTTGTTTGTAGCACAAACAGTTTTACAGTTTACTGCACTTTATTATTACTCTATTATTCTTCTAGTTTAGATCTAGTGGCTAATGAAGTGGAAATCTTGCACATTCACAGATAGGCCAGTGTTGCAAACGTGAGGACAACTAGTGCAAATAAAAATAAATGAAAATTGTCACGTGCACCATACACTTTGGGCTTTATTATACAAGTCAATTAGCTGACATGTTGACAAATCAAATGAGTGGACATTTATCTGCATTAGGAGGTAGATTGTTGGAGACCAGAGCTTTTTGTCTAATTTAAGTTGCGTTATAACATTCATGCGTAGTTTCATTTATGTTAAGCAGGAAATAAAGCACAAAAGACAATCAGAACTTGGTAGAGCTCATGTTAGATACATTTCAAACTGTTTCTGTTGTCACAATGAGATTTTATGGTACATCGACATTTCTCTCTCGGCAGTAGCTATAAAGTGCTTTAAACGACGAGATCCTCTTAAAGACCATTTCCAACCGAACTGAGCATCTTCCGTCATATAATGACTGGTCATGATGCCTCAAGCAACAATGCATTAGAACAGAACAGATTGTTTGGAAATTGGCCCATACGGTGCTAACACTCCACATAACATCACTGACAGGAAAACCTGTGTTTAGCACCATATAAATCTACCTAGCACAGGCCGTGGACACACTCAATGTATCGGGCTCATCCTGTGAAACTGTGTGGGATTGTGGTGGTGGACTAGGAGCGGCGAGAGAGCGCAGGCAGGGACAGCAGTGACCAGGGAGACACAGCAAGACTAAATGTTCAGCTCAGGATCTTGATGTTCTTTAACAGTGCTGCTTTAAGCAGAATAGCATTCTTTCCTCCGGCTGCAGCGATGTCTGCCTGCACTGCGGCGTCCCATGAGAAGGTCAGCAGAGCTGCTGGGGCCTGGAGGGTGAAAACAAAGGTATGATTCAAGTATTAGTCATTTTTTAATGAATTAAAATAGTAGACGTTTGAACTTGAACTACCAGGTTGCACTCATTCAGAGCCAATTCCTCATCATCCTTCAGTTTTTGTCCTCCAGGTGCCATCAGCTCAAAGGGTTGCCAGCCGTTCTCTAGAGAATCGCGCACAAACTGGTACAACGCTGCCACCCTCTCCCACGCCAGGAAAGTGCCTGCAGAGCATTTCAAATTTAATTTATGCTGAAGAACAAGTTTGCCAAAAGAAGAAGACACACATCTATGGGGAAAAGCATTCTGGAAGGTTTAAAAGCTTCAATGTGCAACTCACATTTGATAAAAAAAAACAGGCTAATTGCGTGTTTCTAAACATCATTCAAACATTTTATGCCAAAGCCCTCTGTGAAAGACCCCTTACCTGAAAATCTAGATAAATATATATATATATATTTACAAAATAAAATATTACAATATAAAATGAGGTAAACGATAGATCTTGTTTTTTTTTTTTCATACAAATATTAGCTATTTAATATTTGGTTAAAATATAGCTGTTAAAGTGAATAAAATAATTGAGATTATCTCATTTCAATGGGTGTTATTTTGTTTTTAACAAAAGTATAACCAGTTTTACAATTTCTTTTAACATTTTAAACTGCGGGTTTACACAGCTTTTTTACAACCTGCTATATTAAATGGATATTTTTCATTTATAAAAGGTATACATGCGTGTTAATATTTAAGGAAAAATATTGGTCTGGCTGCCAAAAGGAATACTGTTCAATTTTTATAATTTGTTTTATCTCACTTTTCCTGTTCGTTTACTACTATATTGCAAAAATCATGTATAAATATAAATATGTTAAACGTATAGTGAAAATATTGTGGTTAAACAGGAGGGCTGCTATGGAAGTCCTATTGTTTAAGTAGGAATGTGTTTATATTTTTTATTTTATTTTACTTTTTGCTTGCAGGTTAATATAACACCTATATACAATACAGAATGTTAAATACATAATTTATTTTTCCATTAATAAAGATATTATATCAATGTGTTAAATATTACGTGTAAAATGCCTAACAACGGAATAAAATAGATTAATTTAATTTTTAATTCAATTTTATTTTATAACTTTTTGTACACTATTTTTCACTTTTTTGTTACACTAGTTTTATGTGTATATATATATGTATGTGTGTGTGTATATATAATTAATAACAATTCAAAAATACCCACCCTGCAGTATATTTTCATCCGGTAACCGCACTCTCAGAAAGACCCGCTAGTTGGTAGCTCATCTTCGCTTCTTGACCGTCCCATCTGAGTTAAGTGACTTTTCACGCAATTCGGCTTTGGTTCGCCAGCATACCGTGTTTTCGCAGTCCATGCGCATTTCATCATGCGATGAAGGAAGATCATAAAAACACGGTAAGGCTTTTATTAGCTTAGACAGCTCAAACGCCACCGTTGTTCATTTCTTTACTTCAGTTGCTGTTCTCTTTTCAGTTCCTCCGCGGTGAGATTGTAGAAGTCTGGGGGAAGCTGGAAGTGTGTGGCATGCTGTGAGGGTCTGAAGACCTGCGTCTGATGGTCCAGCTTGGCTCTGACCGGCTCGCCCTTCTGCAGCCGCTCCAAATGAGCCTTCATCTGCTCCAGAACCTCCGATTCCTGCGCCGGCAGCACCAGGAACTCCTCAGTCCTGTCTGAGAGACATTATTCCGACGGAGAGCATGTGAGGACATTGCACACTTTACCCTTAAATATAACACTATGTACACATTACCTTCGCCATCTACTGGCAGCGTGGTGCTTTCAAATCCCAAGGCCTGAAGATACTCCCGAGATCCTTCAATCCCACTGACCTTCTCCTTCATAAATAAAAGGACAAAATATAAGTGCATTTGCTGTTTGAATTGACATTTTTCTCAATCCTGGCAGTGAAAATGCTCATACCTGAAACACTTTATTGCTAAGTTTGATCTTCCTGTACTTTTCCTCAGTCGGATTCTTACAGATGTTTTCGACGTACCTGTCCACGCATTACAGGTTTCAGTTAAACATTATACAAACACTCAGATATTGTTGCGCAAGGTTCAAATAGTCCTCACTTGCTAATGACGTCAACGGCAGCCTTTACTTTCTCTTTGTCTTTATTAAAGGTGTGAATCATCATAATGGAGGCCTCTATCGCATCCTCTGAGAACCTCTGTGAAGAAAGAAGAACCTTCAGGAACATCCACATGTAAGCTCTTCAAAAAGTCATCAAGATTGTGTCTGTAATAACCTCACCATCAGAATGGCCTCCTTTATGTGCATTTCTCTTTCGGTCTTTGTTAAGGTTTTTCCAGTGAGAGGACAGATAAAGAAAACTCCCGACACTGAGAAACAAGACAGATCCTTCTGTGGAACACCAGAGCCCTTGAAAAGGTACAAATCAATATGGTCAGGAAAAGGGTAATGCTGCTATTGAAATGAGCCTGTACTGGATCTGAAATCTTAAAGGGACAGGCCACTCAAAAATGAAAAATCTGTCATCATTTATTCATGGAACACAAAAAGAAGCATTTTGAAGGATGTACTGGCCTCCAAAAAGGCTCTTATGCATATTTTGAAGGTGAATGGGGACTGGAGCTATCAAAATGACCAAATATTTCATAGAATAATAGCTTAAATTTCTCACAAAATCTATTCCTCACAAATAGTTAGACGGTATACTCATGAGTCATTCTGCAGCTATTTAATTGCATTATTTTATATTATAATGTAATCAGACTTTATATTAAAAATGTAATCAGGCTTTTTAAATTTAAAAAATTTTTTATATATTATTTTATGAAAATAATAGTTGAAAAAAATGACTCTATATTCCAAGATGAAAAGGTAGGAAAACACTGAAAAATGAATTTTTTTAATATAATGAATTAAAAAAACAAATCCCCCAGTATTTTGCTCCAGTCCCATTCATTTTCTTGTATTATTTTTTATTTTATCTAATTTGAATAACATATATAAAATGTAATTATATTGTTGGACAAAAAAAAAATATATTATATATATATATATATATATTATATACTATATATATATATATATATATTCTATATATATATATTTAAAAAAAAAGATAAATAAAATACAACTTCATTTTAAATATAACATTAAAATTAATTCACAATAACTATTCCTTTAATGGTACCCAAAGCTATTTTTACACTATTCGCAAGTTTTACACAGAAATTAATAATACTTTTGACAAAAAAAAAGTTTTTAAATTATGTACACTCACATTAAATAAAAACTGCAGTCACATAAGTAGCCTAGAAAAAGGTTTATTCCGCACAAGGGTGGTCCACCCTAATGGTAGCGCATGTTTAAACTCACATGACCAACTACAGTCCATAATTCCCTATAACACCTCTGTTTTCGGACACTTTCAGTCAATATATCTGCAAAACCATTTTCTTCAGTAGTCAGACTTGCCTCGACATCAGTGTTCTTCAGGCTGGCAGCCGTGGCAGCCGCCTCTGCTTCAAGTTCGCGCTTCACTAAAATACAACGACAAAATGACTGACTATATTCGCTAATACTTTCAGATTCATGAGTGAAAAATCTAATAATTTACCCTGATTCCTTATGGCATCCTGGGACGTTTTCAACACTGGTCGGTGCTGTTGCTCGATCCTGGCGAGGGCCGCAGCCCCTGCTTTCTCTGCGCCCTCGGTGGGTGTTTTTCTGGGCGCCCCGTGAGGAACCTTTGGCGCTTGAGGTTTAGAGCTGCTGGAGAAACCAGGAACATAAACCACTCACTCACTTCTGTACTGAATACAAGGGTGCGAACTACGGGGGAGCTAGGCTACACTTAATAAGACATGGGCTTCCCTGAAAACGTGATTTGTGAAACATTTTGGGGGGAGGGTCCGCTAAAAATATTGACAATGTGTTATTTTGAAGTGCAATTTCAGTTTTGTGTAAAGTGATCATCGTGGATTATTATGTGTAAAATTGCAAAAATATCATTCATTCATGCATGACCGCGATTTAAAACTAATTCCCTTCAATAAAGATAACTATACAAGCTATTCTTGTCATGAGCCAAGGTGTGGGGACACTGCGGTGCAAATTCCACTAATGTTTAGTACATGTTAACTCAAAGATTCGTAGAACAAATATAAACGCTGGACTCTGTGGTCGATTCTGTGTTAAGGTACGGCATGTTATTCGCAATTACAGGTGCATCTCAATAAATTAGAATGTCGTGGAAAAGTTAATTTATTTCAGTAATTCAACTCAAATTGTGAAACTTGTGTATTAAATAAATTCAATGCACACAGAACGAAGTAGTTTAAGTCTTTGGTTCTTTTAAGTGTGATGATTTTGGCTCACATTTAAACAAAAACCCACCAATTCACAACAAATTAGAATATGGTGGGCATGCCAATCAGCTAATCAACTCAAAACACCTGCAAAGGTTTCCTGAGCCTTCAAAATGTTTGGTTCACTAGGCTACACAATCATGGGGAAGACTGCTGATCTGACAGTTGTCCAGAAGACAATCATTGACACCCTTCACAAGGAGGGAAAGCCAAAAACATTCATTGCCAAAGAGGTTGGCTGTTCACAGAGTGCTGTATCCAATCATGGTAACAGAAAGTTGAGTGGAAGGAAAAAGTGTGGAAGAAAAAGGATGCACAACCAACCGAGAGAACCACAGACTTATGAGGATTGTCAAGCAAAATCGATTCAAGAATTTGAGGGAACTTCACAAGGAATGGACTGAGGCTGGGGTCAAGGAATCAAGAGCCACCACACACAGATGTGTCAAGGAATTTGGCAACAGTTGTCGTATTCCTCTTGTTAAGCCACTCCTGAACCACAGACAACGTCAGAGGCGTCTTACCTGGGCTAAGGAGAAAAAGAACTGGACTGTTGCCCAGTGGTCCAAAGTCCTCTTTACAGATGAGAGCAAGTTTTGTATTTCAATTGGAAACCAAGGTCCTAGAGTCTGGAGGAAGGGTAGAAGCTCATAGCCCAAGTTGCTTGAAGTGCAGTGTTAAGTTTCCACAGTCAGTGATGATTTGGGGTGCAATGTCATCTGCTGGTGTTGGTCCATTGTGTTTTTTGAAAACCAACGTCACTGCACCCGTTTACCAAGAAATTTTGGAGCACTTCATGCTTCCTTCTGCTGACCAGCTTTTTGAAGATGCTGATTTCATTTTCCAGCAGGATTTGGCACCTGCTCACACTGCCAAAAGCACCAAAAGTAAATGACCATGGTGTTGGTGTGCTTAACTGGACAGCAAACTCACCAGACCTGAACCCCAAAGAGAATATATGGGGTATTGTCAAGAAGAAAATGAAAAACAAGAGACCAAAAAAATGCAGATACGCTGAAGGCCACTGTCAAAGAAACCTAAGCTTCCATACCACCTCAGCAGTGCCAAAAAATGATCACCTCCATGCCACGCCGAACTAAGGCAGTAATTAAAGCAAAAGGAGCCCCTACCAAGTATTGAGTACATGTACAGTAAAAATGAACATACTTTCCAGAAGGCCAACAATTCACTAAAAATGTTTTTTTTATTGGTCTTATTAAGTACTCTAATTTGTTGAGATAGTGAATTTGATGGGTTTTTGTTAAAAGTGAGCCAAAATCACCACAATTAAAATAACCAAAGACATAAACTACTTCAGTCTGTGTGCATTGAATTTTAATACACGAGTTTCACAATTTGAGTGGAATTACTGAAATAAATCAACTTTTCCACAACATTCTAATTTATAGAGATGCACCTGTATGTGTGGCTGGGTTGTTAGAGGTTCTGCGGACTCTCGATGTCTTCGGTCTAACTGAACGAAGGAATTATGGTATTCTTCTGTAGCCTGACGACAAGTAACTTTAACCGTTGTTCATTTGAACTCAAAGACAGCCTGATGCTTTTTTATAGACTATTTGTGGGTGGCTGTTTCACCTATCAATTGGTGTCGATAAAGTATAATAGGGTAAAACCTGTATAGTGATTTATCCTATATAGAGCTTGCATAAAGCAAGTAGTACATACACTTGTAGCTGTTATGTATCTTTGTAAGTCATTGTAAGCCCTCCTGAGGCACGCGCAAGCGCATGAACCCCCCCCCATAAAAAAAAACAAACACAAGAGGGCTCCCCCGAAGTCCATGGTATAGTTCGAACACTGCTTGAAACCATTGTTGTAACCCTTGGGTGCCCAACCCTGTTCCTGGAGATCTACCTTCCTGCAGAGGTCAGTTCCAGCCCTGATCAAACACACCTGTCTGTAATTATCAAGTGCTCCTTCAGACCCTAACTAGTTGGTTCAGGTGTGTTTGATCAGGGTTGGAGCTGAACTCTGCAGGAAGGTAGCTCTCCAGGACCAAGGTTGGGCACCCCTGTTGTAACATGACTGGAGCAGCAGCTTTCAGGGTTAAATCACTCCCACGTGACTAACACCAGCCCTGCACTAAGCCTGTCAGTAATTATAGCGATGAGGCTGAACTCACAGATCGGATCCCATTGCGTGTAGTTAAAACACTGATGCATTTAGCACATACTATACACGTTTCCATGCGTCAGCTCCAGATATGAATGCAGTCCGACAGGTATAGATGCACTTTGTTCGGATTTCTGTACATTGCAGTAGATTTCAGGTGTAAAATAATACCTAACTTGCACTTTGAACAGTTTCAAACGCTATTCGATGTGTCGTGATCTGATCATGTAAACTCGCTATGTTTAATGTGAAAGTGTGGTTGTCATGGCAGATCTCATTAACGTCTGATCTGTTTACCTGCGGTCATCTGCAAGTTTCTTTCCTGGTCCTGCTGACTTGAATTTGATATCCTTCTTGATGTCGTCGAAAAACTTCTTCATTCTTAGCGAGAAACTACGTGCAAAAATGTTATTTAAAAAAAAAAAAAATGAAAAAAGTTGTTAATTATTTATAACTGTCAGACACGGCACCACCCAAGCGATGTGTTTACCTCGGGAAGAGGACCGACTCTCAACCGGAAATACGCTCGCTAAGCGACCGGAAGACAAAGATTGGGTTTTAGCGACACCAAGCGGAAGGGAAGGATAAAGAGATCTCTTAAGTTGCGACTGATTTCAGCCTGTCAGTCTTGAAAGAGCAGTCTGTCCGTCATGTTTTTGGGATTGTGTTCATATAGCTTCTTTTTGGAAGACATTTGGTACTGTATGTTTCTATCTTAGACAGTTTTCCTTTGGTGTTTAAGGATGTCTTATTTGGTTTTCGTAACTCTTAACAAGAATCTAAAAGACAAGTATTTTCTAATAAATCTATAGCCTACATAAATCTATATGTTGTGTGAATGAGGGAGGCAGGGATTTAGCAAAGGTTTCTATTTTTCTTTCTTACCCCTTACTTAATGCTTTGTGTTTGTTTTTTTTTCCTGGTTCTTTTTAAATTGTGTATATCTCTTATTGTTGTTGTAATCTGTTTTGACCTGTAAATGTGTGTATTTACCTTTTTATATATGTTCAATAACAAAAATCAAGTGGAGAGGAGTCACAGATTCTTAAAACATTATAAGAATTTTGTGACGATTATTTTTATACAGGATAATTTAATTTTAAAAATGTGTTTGTTTATTTAACATTTTATTCATTGATTTGTTTACTTTGCTCTTGCTCTTTAATGTTCTTCTGAAGGTGTTTGCATAGCATTTCTGTTCCATTAATAGCAATAAAAAAAAATGATTTTTTTTTTTTTAATGATGCAATAATTGTAGCGATATGTTTTGTATTTTTTAATTTATACATCGTTAAAACCAGTCAGTGTTGGAGTGCCTCAAAATGTAAGATGCCATTATACAGTCTGTGAAACAAACATTTTGCAAGAAATAAATACATATGCTTAATATTTACGGCTTTATTTAAAATGGTTACATTTTAATTATTTCATATTTGGCAAACAACTGCGAGAGTGAGTACACGCCAAATATTTTTTCCCCAAAATATTGATTCCTCAAAACTACTAACATGCACTTAAAACTACTCCAATAACTACTAAATTCAGGAACCCGAAGCAGAATCGTTACATTCCTTACGATTCGCATTCCTGTTTTCAGTAGATTATATATAATGTTTTTAGAGAAAAAATAATTTCATAAAGGTGCAGCAGTTACATTCCACTGAATGCATTTTGAATATCTGTTTTAATAAAAAAAAAAGTATGAAATTATTTTTTATGTTTTCTCAATTTCATTTTTAACACCGTCGGAGCGCATGTTAATATATTACGATTGAACTGAAGTCTTTAGCGGCGTACACATTGTACATTCTTATTGGTGGAGGTGAAGAGTGCCAAGTCCGTTCCTCCAATCATCGTCCTCAAGAGGGGCGGGACTTCCGCTGACAAAAAATGGAATTAGCGGAAACCGCTGCAGAAACCAACCGCCTTTCCTCGCGTATTGTGTCCGAACCAGGTCTCACTGTCCGTCGGCCTGAAAAACGGACCGCGGACGCCCACAAACGAGCAGAACGAGGAGCGGTGCATAGAGGGACGACAAGATGCCGCACAACTTCCTGCCCGGGGATCTTGTCTTTGCTAAAATGAAGGGATATCCTCACTGGCCGGCGCGGGTAAGAGCAGCGCACACCCCCCCCACCAGCCCCGCTGTGACCAGCTTTACCTCAGCGCCTAGTGATTTACCCAACACCGGACACACACACATGTATATTATGCAGACAAACTCGAATTATATTTTACTTTAGAGTCTAGACAGCTTAATGTATTTGTTCCATTTTACTACCCTAGTAATGAATGGATGAGGCTAGCTGGCTTGCTAACCTGTTTGCTGTAGGAGCAGCAACGCTCGCGTGTCCACAAAGTTTTGTTTATTTTTGTATTTTATACATCGGGAATCGTCTTTAGATACATAATGGGGTAAAATATGAATCATTACTACATTTAGACTTGAGACTTTTATATTGTTTTGGCTCAATAACAAGTAAAATGCAATGAGGGGGGTTGAGTTGTCGTGTTTACACATGGAGGTGCTTTACTGCACGTGACTTGCTCAGTGCAAAGTAGAAAACTCATTTATTAATTAGTGTTTAATTCTATAAACCTTCACATTTCTGCTGCAGAAGCTCTGAAGAACATGTAAACACCTTATTTTGATATTTCTCCTCCAGATTGAAGATGTTGCCGATGGGGCTGTCAAACCACCACCTAATAAAATCCCTATTTTTTTCTTCGGGACTCATGAAACGTACGTATCCCTGGATTCTAATGAGCACCAGGTTGTTCATTATGATAAATGGATGGATGCTTATTACTTGTAATGAGCTGTGTGCATTACCTAATTTCTTTCTCTTTAATTCTGTATGTTGATTAGGGTGACCATATGTGCCATTTTTTCCGGACGCGTCCCGGCCAGGATTTCTATATTGCCTAAAATATCTAGGTTTTGGCTTTGTTTGTGTGTGTGTACATCGGTGTATGACAGGGGTGCCCAAACTCGGTCCTGGAGGGCTGGTGTCCTGAAGAGTTTAGCTCCAACCCCAATTAAACACACATGAACCAGCTAATCAAACTATTTACTAGGTATACTGGACACTTCCAGGCAGGTGTGTTGAGGCAAGTTGGAGCTAAACTGGAGGACACCGCCAGGACCGAGTTTGGAAACCCCTGGTGTATGACATGAAAATACCATACAGATGGTTCCTTATGCTTTCAAAATGCTCCACGAGGGTGGGTACTTTGATGGCACATGATCGATCTGAGCGCGCTGCGTTATTTAAGTCGAAACACTAATTCTATGGTACCGGGAATTGCATCGCTGTTGACCGTTAAATCCCACATTCTCACACACACATGAAGTGGTCCATATGTACAATGCCTGCATGCATGGTCAAAACGACTTTTGCGATCATTACCTTCAGAAGCATGAAAACAAAGCCAAAACCAATCCTGGCTAGGACGCGTCCGGGGAAAATGGCACGTATGGTCAAGGCAAGGCAAGTTTATTTGTATAGCACATTTCATACACAATGGTAATTCAAAGTGCTTTACATAAAAGAAAGTAAAAAAAAAATTATCACAAATAAAACAAGGAATTTAAAAACTTTGAAAATTATTTAAAAAAAAAAAATTGATTTAAGAGATTTAAAAATAATTTAAGAAGACGATTAAACATAATATAGTGCAATCAGTTCGGACAACGCACAGTGCTCATTCAATAAATGCACAGCTAAACAGATGAGTTTTGAGTCTGCATTTAAATGTGACTAATGTTTTGGACTTGATCTCTTCTGGAAGCTGATTCCAACTGCGGTCGGCATAATAACTAAAAGCGGACTTCCCTTGTTTTTTGTGAACCCTTGGTATTTTTAACTGACTCTATCCTAATGATCTGAGTGGTCTGTTAGGTTTATATTCAGTGAGCATATCTGCTATATATTTAGGTCCTAGGCCATTGAGTGATTTATAAACGAGTAAAAGTACTTTAAAATCAATCCTAAATATAACTGGAAGCCAGTGTAAGGACCTGAGGACTGGTGTAATATGCTCAGATTTTCTGGTTCTAGTCAGAATTCTGGCAGCAGCATTCTGGATGAGCCTAATGTTGCTTAATAATCACAGTGTTTTTAATAGCATGGTGGGGCCTTGCATGTCAGAACTGTTATGGAGGAACAGGTGGCACTAGAAGAACCTTTTTTTAGACCATATTTGGTTTCCCCTTTTCAATATTTTTCAATCTGAGAATGTCGTAGACGCTTTCATATATTAAAGTCAGCATGCAATGAAAAACCACTCTATATTGTCTAAATGCATGTTTTGGATCTTATTGTAAACACTTCATCTGTACGGTTTCATTTGGTCAAAATGAATTTTAACCTTATAATGTTTAAGCAAAATGCCATAAAAATGAGTGTAATGCTCACATCCTAAAATCCAATCAACTGCAATGCATAGAACAAAATTTACATCTTACATTTTTTTTTTGATAATTCGTTACACTCATGTACGTCACAATACAGAAGAACAGATCTGTCGCTACTTCTGTTTCACACAACTGTATAATACTGGTTTAATCTACTTTTTCCATCCTTTCAGAGCATTCCTTGCACCCAAGGACCTTTTTGCGTATGAAAAGAACCAAGACCGATATGGGAAACCAAACAAAAGGAAAGGGTTCAATGAAGGCTTGTGGGAAATCCAAAACAACCCTCATGCCTCCTATACCACACCTGCAGTAAGACTTAATTTCTCTGTCCATAATCATTTGTTGGTTCATGACAACAAATACTGATTTGTCACATCTTCCTTGTATTTGTTCAGCCTGCATCATCATCGGATAGCGAGGAAGAGCAACCTGCGCCAGGAAGTGATGCGGAAGATGACGATGAAGCAGTGGTACCGAGGAAAGCTGAAACGGGAAGTAATGATTCTGACTCTGGAAGTGAGAATCAAAGGAAGACGGCTGTGAAGCACAAAGCTCCTGCTGCAAAGGTATCCAAGCATGAAACAAGCCAGCATGGTTGATTGTTGTGTGAATCAGCTGTATAGCCTCACTGTCATCTCATCTGTCACTTTTATCTCTTCTCCTGCAGTATTATGCATTATACTTTCAGGTGCTCTGATCTCTCTTTTCAAAGCTCTTAATGTCAGTTTTAGTTACAAATTCACTAGTGTTACATAGAAGAGTGTTAGTTGTTGTAGAGTAATCGGTGTAGTGCACAGTTTTTATTTAAGCAGTGGAGTCATTTTATGTTATGAATGTATTCATAGCTAAGCCTAAAGTATGTTTACCTTTACATTAATGTGTGCATACAGTGCATCATCAGCATAGTACACAAGCAGACAGATTTTTCTAACCATCTTTGAATTATTTTGCACTAATTATTAGTTAGTTTGCGACACTTGGGCTGTTGATTCACAGTCAAAACAAAACGGATGAGATGGAACATCAACTATAGACACCTGCTTATGTGAGGGTGTTAAGAAATACATGCAACTCTAGTTTAAAAGTGTACAAAGACATTTTTATCGCAAATACCTTCTAAGAGAAATAGTGCAGACACTGGGGAGGGATGAAACTTTGTAATGCCCATGTGCCAAGCATCTGTGTTCGTGCACACTGTCAAATAGAGTATACTTTGAAAGGCCCTGTGTTCTGCTGTACAACAAAATGCTAGGGTGTGTCAAAAAATGAACTATACTTTGGGCTTAAAGTAGGAAGTAGAAGTAGTTTTGGCACAACATCCAATAGAGTGCCTAAAACCCCTTCATACTTAAAGGTGCAGTAGGAGATCTTGGAAAATGCTAACTTAAGCCTGATAGCACTGAAAGTGAACGTCCTGCAATCGCCGTCCAAAGCCAAGGCCCCTGAAGCATAACGGTTCACAGACCAGGAAATAACAGAGACAAACATTATAAAAAGGATACAACATCAGCGGTTCCCAATTACGTCCTCGCACCGGATGTGACGAAAATAGTGTGTGAAGAGGCTGCGCAGAGCAAATCCTGAATGGATGTTCTGAAGTGAAGTAAACTTCAACGGATTTCCCCTGCTCAGAGAGTAGGGAGCAATGAACACTGTGTAGGGATCATATCGATAAGGCACACAGTTCGTGCACATAGCTCACTTCTAACGAGCTAGTTATCTGAATCGGTTGTGTTAACTAAGCGAGACATGCAAAATATGCAGAGTGGGGGGGCGCGAGGACTGGAATTGGGAACTGCTGGGCTACATCATGTTTCTTTCACCGGTGAAAAAACTTTAAAAGTACTACAATACCAGGATAGAAGATCGGGTTGTTGATGTTTGCCTTCCATCCTCGCTCTGTCTGCACAGTGTGCGTGAACACGCTAATGACGTATCCTGTCTGCGCGAACAGGGTGCACAGAGGTATGCAAATACATATTTGACAGGCAGGCAGGAAAGTCAATTAAAACACTCGGACCGAGCGTTTTGATTGGACGAGCATTTCTTGATCCTCCGCCTTCCACAGAATATATAAATACATTTAGACCAATTAACTTAAATGATTGCTATCGGGATGTGAAGAGACTTTAAACCAGCATAACAAAAATATTTCTGAAGACAATCACCTATTTTACCTTTAAGACTGAAGGGCCGTACGTACCAAGTACGATAACAATAACTAAATAGCTACTAAATCTGTGAGAGAACAGAAGTTCACACTACAACTATAATAACGACACAGAGGAATGATATCATGGGAATCACTTTCAGAATGACTTTTCCATCTGATTAACGATAAAAACATTGACTGCCATTCAGAATCCACTTTAAAGAACTTAATTATCATTCTTATGCTCTTTTACAAGTGTGTGTTGTGATTGGCAGCACTCGGCGCTGGTCGGGAAATGTCATGCCCCTTAACATAGCCGCCTGCGAGCTTCAGTGTAAATATTGAGTCAAAATCAAATGAATTTAAACCCAGATGATTGTAATCACTCTAAGTTCGTCTGCCTTGGGAAAGCTAGCGTGTCTCCGACATAGTGATAACACTCGTTGCCTTCTCTAGTGCAGCTCAACCAGGTCTCGTCCCATTCGTCAATATTTGTGATATCACAAATCCCGGAAAATATGCGTTGTAGTCCAACCGAGTTGTTCGTTGTAGTTATTGAAAAGGGATTTTATAAAAACGAAATATCTCCCTTTGGAGTGGACTTTGAGATTTGTAACTTTGCAGATCTTTTTTATGCTCAAACAGCAACATTACAGACTACCTAAAGTTGAAAAAGTGAAAAAGCATAATAGGACCCCTTTAAAATGGCAGACAACAAAACTGCAGCGTGCTTCTAATAAAAAAACCTTATTGCCTGTTGGTGTGGATGCTAATATGCATATCTTTGTAGATGTGAACAGGCCTTAAGACTCATATAAACAACTTTTATGGTGCTTTTGTGTCCGTTTTAAGCTTGAAAGTTTCACTTCAGTTCAATTCTTTATGTAAAAAATATAAATGGATAAAACTACCTTTTATGTCAAATTTAGCAGCGACCACCAGTGAAGAGAACACGGGCATCATCCAGTGATCGAGAAGGAGAGGAGAGTGGATCTCCCTCAGAACCCGAACCGTCACCCAGCTCTGACTCCGGCAAAAACAGCGACCAGGTATTCCTGTCTGGAATTTGATCAAACACCTCATGGCTTTGTTATTACCCTAAAAAATCTGTGGAGTTAATAGTACATGTTGTATTAACTTTGTAATTGTATTAACGAGTTAATAATGTGTTCTAGGACTTCACGCCACAGAAAGAGTCGGGCGTTCGAGGCGGCAAAAAGCCAGCTGGCAGAGGCAGGAGGAAGGTGAGACAACCTCACTGACATGTGGCCAACTATAATTGCTTGATCTTAAACTTTTTTTATTTTTTTATTTTTTTGTATCATTTTAGAAGGCATCATCTGGCTCAGACTCAGAATCGGGATCCCAGTCAGATCAGAAGGCCGCCAGGAGTGATTCGGACGATGAGAAGCCTCGACCGGCCGTCTCTGGATCCGAATCGCAGTCTGGGTCCAAATCCGACTCCGATTCAGAACCTCCTCCTCCTGCAAGGAAAGGCCCACAAGGGCGCAAGAAAGGTGAGAACATGCGCTTTGCAACGTGAGCCCAGCAATTTTATAATTAGTTTTAACGGTTGAGTAGTTGCGTCGAATAGCTGCACAGTGGATGGAAACTTTACCGGAGACAGTTGTCCTCAGATATCAGAAATCCTAGACAAGTACATCAGAATACTAAAGGACACTTTTCTTTTTGCGTTATGTTCCAAGCGGAGAAACCTCCGCCAAAGCCACGGGGAAGGAAACCCAAACCAGCTCCAGAAAGGGCTCCTACCTCTTCATCAGACAGTGATAGGTGAGTTTGGTTCATCTTTTCCTTTTTAGCATTTTTACATTTGCACTGATGATGATAATATACATTTTTTTTTTCTATTATAAATCTATTATACAACTTTTGCCAATTTTTGATTTAAGCCGTTCATTTTAAGTATGAAAAAAATATTATGATCATGGCATGAAAAAGCATACAAATATTCCGTGAATTTGAGGAACACATGGATGATTGTTCGAGTTTGACTTTTTATTCAAAGCGACAGCGAGACGGACCGCGTCAGCGAGTGGAAAAAGAGAGACGAGGAGCGACGGAAGGAACTGGAGGAGCGACGGAAGAAAGAGGAGGCCGAAGAGCTCCGTCGGCTCCGGGAGAGAGAGAAAGAGGAGGAAGAAAAAAGGAAAAGAGAGAAAGAGAACAAGGCCAGGAGAGGAAGCAGCAGTGACAGCAGCAGCAGCTCGGACCATGACGTGGATGATCACCCTCTCAAAAAATCCAAGAAGCCTCCGCCTCCCCCCATCCCCGCACCATCAGACTCCGACTCGCCACCACCCGCAGAGGCCAGTCACCAGAACTCTTCCCAAATGCTTTCTACTAGAGATGGTTCTCAAAATGTTGACTGTGTTTCCTCTTTAGATGAAAAAATCAGCCAAACGTCAAGACAGCCAGAAAAGGCGGCAAAAGAAAGAGAAGGAGGTAAAAGAGAGGAAGATCAAAGAAAAAAAGCTACAGAGATCAGAGGAGAAACACAAAGCGAGGTATGCATTTAGATCGAATAGAATTCTTACTATGAATTGATATATATTATAGTAAGTATTATTGGGATTTTGAATTGATTATTTTTATATTGTCAGTTTTCATTTTAATTTTACTTTTAAGTTTTAGTAATTTTTTTGCTTTTGCAACTTGTCAGTTTTTTTTAGTAATTTTAGTACTTCAACTTTTTATTTCAGTTAGTTGCCAAAGCAACATTTTTAATTTATTAAAAATAGTTTTTATTAATGAATTCGTTTTTTTTAAAAAAGCTTTTCATTACATATTTGTTCGATTTTATTTGATCTATTTCAGTTAATGAAAGCGATTTTAAAGCAGCACTATGTAACTTTTGGCGCTCTAGCGGTTAAAAAAACAGAACTGCACACATCCCGCGGAAGAACATTCCAACCGGAGCTACTTCTCTTAGTTTATGTCTATGGCGATTCACGCAGGTATGTGTTGCTCCGCAGCGGTGACGACCTGACCAGGCTACAATAGTCCAAATATAAGTACTTATTATAAGTGTACCGTAGTGATTCGGAATAAGACAAAAACTCAGTTTGGAAGATAAAATCATGATGTACTCGCTCATTATATACATTTTGCAAAATTTGAACACAGAAAATGTACATAGTGCTGCTTTAATAGTTCTAACTTTATCAATAACCAGTGTTATTTCAGCGTTCTATTTCAATTTAGATGCTGTTATAGTTTTTATTGATATTTTGAATTAGTTTTCATTTTTATATTTTTTGTTTGCACTTTGAAGTCTTATTTTTTGTGTTGTTTTTGGCCTTTTTAAAACTGTGAATGCAGTATTTATTAAGTAACTTTATTTTATTTTTTTATAATTGTTTAGTTTTAGCAATAATAACCCTGACACTTTCAACACTTTTCTTCCACAAGGCCTAAGCCAGAGAAGCCGAAACGAAAGCTGGCGCGTCCACCCGAGAAGAAAAAAGGTCACATGACACATGTTCTTATGCCTGTTCAGTTCTTTTGAATAATGTTACGGTCAGTCAAACTTGAACTCTTGTTTCTGTCGCTCTGTGTATATATATTCAGAACCCTCACCTGAAGAGAAACTACAGAAGCTCCACACAGACATCAAGTTTGCACTGAAAGTTGACAACCCAGTAAGTAGTGACATCAGCAGTCCAGCCATGTGTCACGTTCACACACAAAAGCCATTAAAATGACCGGAAACATTATTCTACCGATCTTACAGCAAAGGTTCCAGTCTAGTATTCGAACAAGCAATGGTTTTGGTCAGACTCTGCTAGGATGCCCGATTCATTGAATCAGTTGATTCAGACTTGTTTTAGTTCATACTGTTCATGTGAATTTAGTTCATGTGAGATTTTGCTGTTTATTACAGTTGTATATTTAGTATTGTTTTATTTTATATTTATTTTAAAGCTACCCTAAATGAAATCCTTACTTTTACACAGGAAAATATTTTTTCTTTATTCAAGATATTACACCTTCAAATAGTTTTGAACTCTGAATATAGCCTTTTTAATAAATTAATAGTCTAATATATATAGACTTTTTTTTGGCCCAGTGTTGTTTATTCTTATTATGATTCTTTAAAAAATTAAAAAATTATAGTATTTTTATATTTTCGTTTAAATAATGGTCATTTACGTTTTAGTGATTGATTTTTTTTTTTACTTTTAGTGATTTTAGTGCTTCAGCTTAAATTATATCAGTTAGTTTCCAGGGCAACATTTCTACTTTTCATGTAATATTATCATATTTTCTTTTACTTTAAGCTGTTTAATGAACAATTTATATTAAATTATAATCTATTGTTTTAATAGTTGTAGTTAATGGTAATGTCCCTGGTTCAGCCACTGACCATCATGCACGGAAATTGGCAGGTCTGATTTCAGCTGAACCACACATGACCTCTAAACTTTCAAAATGCTGTTGAATTTAGTCTATATTTATAGCAGAGGCTGTACGTGTGAAAATGACGTGATGTGTGAATCTCCTGGTATCATTCTGCGTCTTCTGCTTCCTTTCAATCTGTAGGACATTGAGAAGTGTCTACAGGCCTTGGAGGAGCTCAGCTCGGTACAAGTAACCACTCTAATCTTGCAGAAGAATGCAGATGTTATTGCCACACTCAAAAAGGTACAAACACGAGAAAATCTTTTAATTTGCAATCCATTTTACTGTTTAATGTGAGTTATTTCTGAGTAAAACATTGTTCAAAAAGGAAGGGAAAAGTGTGATTGAAATTTTTGGGATCATTTCATTTTGATTTGAAAATCATAATTTTTTTTTAAATATAAAAAAATAAATAAGACCATTAAATTGATTAAATATTTTATATATGTTAAATAAAACCGGCATGCTTCTGACCATCTTTTGTCTTTTAGATTCGCCGGTACAAAGCAAGTAGTGCGGTTATGGAGAAGGCCACTGCAGTCTACAATAAGCTAAAGCGCCAGTTCCTGGGCAAGATTGAGTCCGGTAAACCAAAAGCGGATGAAAAGAACCAAGAAATCAATGAGCAAGACACGCAAAACACAGGTAAACTGTCAAATTAGAAGTTGTCACATGCAATAATCAAATGAGTTTTAAAACATGTTTTTTTACACTTTGTATCTTCCTTCCAGACGACTCTAAACCAGTGAACGGAGAGTCAGAAAGCGAGAAAAAAGACATTTCTGAATCCGAAACCAACCCCAAACCCACAGACCAAGAGCAACAGGATGAGAACAAATCCCCGAACGGCATCAGGTGAAGAACGGCTGCCTTTCGTTCTGTTTTAATAATTAGTCGGAACATTTTCCTTGTTCTTAAGCAAAATAATCACACAACGTGCTGATTGGTTTCGCATTTGTCTTTCAGGCCCAATCCAGATGACCAAACAGAGCAGCAAACACTCACAACTGACTCCCCAGAGGCCAGTCCAACAGCAGACACAGACATAAAAGAGGACTGCAGAGCTCAGGACGAGCAGATGTCTTCTGAGAGCTGAACTGCGCTCGTTTCCTTTTATAATGCTCACAAACACACTCTGGCTTCCTTCATTCATTTGTGTTACTTTTTGTCTGCCCACCTTTGTGACTTTTTTTTTTTTTTTTTTTTTTTTTTTTTTTTTTTTTTTTTTTTTTTTGTTTTCAGAGTTTTTCGTGTTGTACATAAAACATGATATGAACCTTATTAGTACTTTTGAATCGAGACGTCATGAGGCAAACAAGCGCCTTAATCTAAATGTTCGATGTGGATGATTCTGCACTAGCCACGTTTGGTCAATCGAGGGCGAACGTTTTATGCTGACAACTAGGAGGAAAAACACCGAAGCCCAAATGTATTTGATGAACTGTCGCTTTTGATGAGTAAAACCTTTTTTCCTTTTGTTTTTTATGAAAAAAAGGAGTCTGGTTTTATGTTGATTGATCCACTAAGCCGTACAGAAAGCGATCATGAAGTTTCATCATCATTCTCATTATTATTGCACAAATCTACATCTGAACTGTATGGATTTCAATAACTTTCAGTGTCTATGGACTGACTAAACGCTGTAGACGTACTGTTTGTTGTCCATGGTTTGGTCCTCTAATAACATCTTACATCTGCATAGGTTGACCCAATAATGCTATTCTTTTCTTGGATGTCCTAAAAAATGCTTATCATGCTTATTATAAACATGTTTCTAGTGCTATGTAACTTGGTCGGTGCTTTTTTTTTTTAGTATCCCTGAAGGATTAAATAAAAATTCCGCATGAGGGCCATGATTTTGAATGTTTTTATAGATGGACCATGACTTATTCTCTTGATATGTTCAGAATATTACACTTAATATACTGCCTAGTACATACTACAAAGTATAGGCTGCATGTTTTGGTACAATAGGTGTAGAATAGTATATTCTCGTTTAAAACACCCACTGTCATCTATTCTAAAAAGTGTAAAATAGTAATTATATTTATTATTAATTGTTCATTTACATGATGTGAGTTATTTAAATTATCAGCTCAGTAACATTGTAATCATTTTAGTCATTCCTATGATGAAATGTTTGACACGATAAACGCAGGAAGCAGCGACGTCTTCGCGTAAACAAAGGTTTGATGGTCTACTGGGGCGTGACGTCTTCGTACGCAAACGCCAAGGACCGCGGTCGCGCCACTTGCGGGGTGACTTTCTTTAAATTAACCAATTTATTTTATTAAAGAATAAAAATATATTAAAAAGATAATATTATAAAATCACGAAAACAGAAAATCTGTTATCTCAAAAGAAGAATAAATACATCTCATAAGTTCTTTGTTGAGCAAATACTGATTCAACATAATATCTCCAGAAAGTACGGTTTAGAATTGATTAGAATTATGTATTTATGCAATATGAAACTGTAATCTGTGAAACCAATAAGCACGTTCTCCACAACATCAAAAAGGGAAATGTTAAAGACGTAAATATCAAAATCCTAAACTCCGAAAAGCTTCACGCTGGGAAGAGTCCAGTGCGTCGCGCGTTTGCCAGCAGTCAGGTGATCAATCCGCCATTTTGTCAGCCATTTCCTACCCTGGTCCGCTGCAGATCAGCACTTACAGAAAGAGGGAGACCCTTCCTGCACAGGCCGCTGTTCGGGACTGAATGAGAGACTAGCGCTCCAGCGGGCCGGTCAGTACTCACATAAAGCCCGTGTTCGCGGTTCGGTCCGGTAGGGCAGGAGGGAACTCATCATGGCTCTGAAGATCGTGAAGGGAAGCATCGATCGGATGTTCGATAAAAACCTGCAGGATTTAGTACGTGGCATTAGGAACCACAAGGAAGATGAGGTGAGACACGCTTATCCATTTATTTCCTTTTATGTGCCTCAAATCAGAATTGGATGTTTTTGTAAATTTGCATAAAACCCAGCTGATCTCGTATCGGTGATCCTAAAATCACCTGATTTCAGGTGAGCTAACCGGCTATAACCTGACAAATGTGCCTCGATAACAAACGACTGTTTTTTTAACACAATACTTTATTTCAATTATTTTATATCGCTTGTGTGGCAGGTGACCGCTGTTAGAGTTGTTGGAACACTCTGTCATCGTTTTGTTTATCATGGATGAGGCCAGTTAGCAATGCTAACGGTTAAGACACTTATATAAATACATTCTGCAAAGTGAATACAAATTTGATTCCGTCCTGTTTTTGACACGAACCGCGTGATTATAAATGTAATAAACAGACTGCGTGCGTTAAAGAACAGACGCTCATTCAAAATAGCTCGCCTCACTTATGTGTGTCATGAGATTGGCGTGTCTTAAAGGGATAGTTCCCAAAAAAATGAAAATTCTGTCATTAACTACCCTCATGTCGTTCCAAACCTTTAAGACCTTCGTTCATCTTCGGAACACAAATTAAGATATTTTTGATGGAATCTGAGAGCTGTCTGACCCTGCATAGACAGCAACGCAACTGAAATGTTCCCAAGTCCAGAGAAGTAGCAAGAAGATTTGTAAAATAATCCATGTGACATCAGTGGCTCATCCGTAATTATACGAAGCTACGAGAATACTTTTTGTGCGCAAAAAATAAAACGATGATTAATCATTCTTCTCCTCCGCAGACGCAGCGGACACAGAACAGCATGCGCTGTTTACGTCCAGTGGATACTCTCCTAAATGGCGCTAGGGTGATGCGGAGACGACGAATTGTTGAATAGAGGTCGTTATTTGTTTTTCTATTGTGCACAAAATGTATTCTCGTAGCTTCGTAAAATTACGGTTGAACCCCTGATGTCACATGGATTATTTTACAGATCTTCTTGCTACGTCTCTGGACTTGGGAACATGTCAGTGGGAGTGAGTCTAGACGGGTCAGGGAAAAGATCCAGATTCCTCAGACAATATATTAATTGTGTTATGAAGATGAACGAAGCTCTTACAGGTTTCGAACAACACGAGGGTGAGTAAATAATGACAGAATTAAAATTTTTGGGTGAACTAAACCTTTAATGCCTAGTGAGCTGCCTATGAGGACATAATTTCCTGGGCATCATAAGGGCCTTTCGCACCGCAGGAACCTTTTCATAGTACCAGAACTAATTGTGGAACTACCCACTTTTTGGTGTTTTTGCACCGCCGGAACTGGGTGCGATTTTAGTACCAGACTGCCTTTTTCGAGAACCAAATTAGCTCCTACTCCGGAGCAGGGTCTAACCAACACAGCTGGTACTAATCGTGACGTAAGTAGACATTGATTGGCCAAACGCGTATGAAAACGCCCTCACCCGCCATGATTTAAACATACTGTGTAAACATTGTGTCAACTTATTTCGCAAGTATGGAGAACAGAGATAGATGGACAGACACTGAAGTGCAGGCACTTGTAGCAAATGTAGCACTGCCAGTTGTCGTTGGAGATTCTTAGTCCTCCTTTCCGTTCTTTCAATCGCTTTACGTATACGTCGACTTTCCATGTCCATTATTGTGAAACCCGCGAGACACAACAAAAACACAGCTCCGATTACAGCGTCCTCCATCCTCCTGTTGTTAATGTTGTTGTTCTTCTTTGTTTCTGTTGTTGAACGTCGCTCACAAATGACGTCGCTGTCGACCGGCTTACGTCACTTCTTAGTACACACTATCGGTGTGAATGCAACCTTTTAAATGGTACTGGGAAATAGTTCACGCAAAATCGTCCCAGTACTTTAGTACTGTACATTTTAGTTCTGGAACTAAAGCGGTGCGAAAGGCCCTATAGGTGCCTTCTGACAACGTTCGAACGCCCCTGTGATGTTCAACTGGAAGATTCGAATGCGCATGATGACGCCTGCGATGCTCAAAAATGTTCGATTGGAATGTTCGAATACTGTTATGACGTTGACAGATGTTCGATTCGATTGTTCGAACTCACCCTTAATGCAGATACATTTCTAGTTCAAACGTTCCAGTGCACCTAAGATGGCCAAAATCTTGGGTTAAAATGGTCGAACATTAATAATATACACAAAACGTTCAGGGTGAACATTTGAACTTTTTGTATGATGCGTTCGTTTTGAACGTTCTGATGTGCTTATGATGCTCAGTTCAGGTCTTCAAACATGTTTGAATGTTTAGATGCATCTATAATAATGTTCGAACATTTATATAAAGCCCCAAAAGCATTCAGAATTCTCAAAAATGCTCAGCTCGAATGCACTCAGGATGCCGACATATTTGTCTGTTCGAACATGTCCGTGATGCTTATAAGTGTTCGATTCAAACGTTCAAATGCACCTTCGATGCACAAAATGTTCAGGTCAAATGTTTGGACTTGCATATGTGTGGTAGAGTTGAACGTTTTGATGTGCTTATGATGCCCACAAATGTTGGATTCAAGTGTTCGCACATATATACGATTCCCAAAAAATTGTTTAATGCAAATATGTGAACACACACATGATGCCCAAAAACGTTTGAATCAGATGTTCGAAAGGGCTTATAACGCTGGATTCAAATACCTCTGTGACACCCAGAAATGTTGTCTCTGTAGGCAACTAACTAGTTATAAAGACACAGCCGTCGTCTTGGCTGTGAAATCAGTTTGACCACAGCATCAGGGATGAGAATCGCTGGTTTCTTGTGATGATGAGTGGTTGAAATGAAGATGAAATTATGAATCAGATGTGAAAGTGTGCGTAGGCCTCAGGCTGCCTGGTTACCTATAATGACAAGGCTAAATTCTCTCTTCCAGTATGCTCCATCCTCGCCCCTCCCCTTGAAAAAGGGAACAAGATGCTGTGACAGTGAGCGTTTATAATCACAACAGGGTTTCCCCGCTTTTATGGCATTAGAATTCTGTTCCCTTTTTAGAAGATTCATATTGATTTTTTTATTTTTAATCACCTGTTTGCCCTTCCAGCAGACAACAGGTCAGTGATTTACGTGTTATGAAATGCAATAAACCTAGTGAACACTGAAGACTGTTATCAAGTGTTTCTGATGTGCCATAACCAGTGAACGTGTCAGTTTGATGCAGGGTGGACCTTCCTGGATGACATGAGCTGTCCGAAGTGGCCTTGAGTCTGTGGCAAAAAAACATAGCATTGTGATAGCATTGCATCTATAAAAAAAAAACACTCTCTTTATATTGGATATTTAATTATTCATGCTTATTTCCTGTGTTTACTTTTAGGTTACCTGAAGTTAATCTTTAAAAATACTAATAATTTATTAACACTGTTAAAGGTAATCTTTAACAAATCCCAAAATAAATATATATATTTTTCATACTGTACTAATGTTATGATGGGCAAATTCACTTGGAACATTTATAATAGGCCTAATTGAT
The DNA here is from genome assembly GCA_018155175.1 of Sinocyclocheilus anophthalmus. NCBI lineage: Eukaryota > Metazoa > Chordata > Actinopteri > Cypriniformes > Cyprinidae > Sinocyclocheilus > Sinocyclocheilus anophthalmus. The sequence goes on from JADLZN010003226.1 coordinate 357,153, forward strand.
TTTAGTTGTTAGTGTTTTCTATATATTTTATTTATTTATTTTTTGTATGAATTCGTATAGAGTTTTATTATCTGCCATTTATCCATTAGGGCTGTAAAAAAAAAAATCGAATTTCGAATATTCATATTGCAAAAAAGTTGCAGTTTTTAGGTGTGCGTCAGGCAGCCTTACCAGTGGCGCATGAAATGCGATGACAATGTAAGTGTCATTGCCTTTGACTGCTTTTATTAGCCTGTCCAGTTGAACCCACTAGATGCGGCGCTGCTACGTTGTTCATTCAAAATATTGCAGAAAAAGAGAACAATCAATGCGGGGAAGATGTTGTTTATGTCAAAACTGAAACCAAATCGTTCACACAGAACGCATATTTAACGCATTTTCTAGACGGACATCTACTGTTGCACTCTCGTCTCGCACAAAAGAAGCCGCATGTTTAGAAAGCCATGAAAAATTAATGCAAGTTCAACTTTTAAAAAACATATATCGAGACTTTATGGCGGTTTTTCCCATCCCAATGCATCTCAAGTTTTAAAATGCAGAAAGTACTCTTTGTGATTGGTTTTCGGTCCTTTGTATTAAACTATACGTATGCATGATGCAGTTTTGTTTCTAATTGGTTAAGCAACTTTATTAATTATATATGTTTATAAACATTATTTTAAACATTAGGCACTTTTTCAAGATTAATCGTGGTATTTTATTTATGATTTGAATAAATGTGCATTAGTAATATTTTGCTAGATGCGCCCTCTTGTGGCCTCAGGAGGGAAGCCAAAAGCTTTTCTTCACCCTATCTAAAATTATGCCTTTTAAATTCGAATATAATTCTAATATTGATCATATTTCAGTAAAAATTTTGAATTTAGTTTTTCAGACATTTTGACAGCCCTATTATCCATTTGTCAGCCGTAACATTAAAATAATTCAGTTTATCTGTGTTGGCCAGAATGTTAATATCTGTACCAGTTTTGTCATTGTTAACTAAAATATGAATTATTAAAACATTTGTGTTAATTCCAATCAAGCTGAATTAAAATATAAATAATAGAAATGTTGTCTTTGCAGCTAGTGTAAGCTGTAAGATAAAGTACTAAAATGACTGAAAACTAGAACTGAAATAAAAAATGAAAAATATTTTAGAAAAACAAAAACTAATAAAAATTGTAACAATTACAAAAGCTAAAAGAAAAAAGTATAAAACTAAAATAATATATAAATAATAAGTTGATAAGCACTAAGTGAGGTATTCCATCCGCGACCAGAACGAATCAGGATCTAGGCATGACGAGCGGATAGTCGTCCTATTTTGGACAAGGCCAAAACAAAAGTAGTTCGCTTTCAAACGAAAAACCAAAGCGATGAGGCCATAGCGGCAACAACAATACTACAGCGAGAATAAAAGTTACGCCTTCTTTCTTTGCGTGAACATTTGGGCCCCGTTATGCAAATCTTCCCACATAGTGAGGTAGATATGTGGGGGCGTGTTCGAACGAGTTGTTTTAGGTAGGTGTGGCTGACTCTTAACTTTTATAAAGAATATAAAGATTTGAGACTTTAGTCTTTGCAAATTTACAGATCTTCTTTATGCACCAAGAGCTTGTAACACTCCAAAGAGAAAGGAAAAAATGAAATCGCATCATATGACCCCTTTAACGTTCCAGTTCTGGTGTCCTGGCCCTGTTTAATCTGCAAACATCTGGAGTCAGGTATCAGCAAGGCTTGGTCAATGTAACCTGTTCTGGTGTACCTAGATATCGTGTCTGTTACCTGGCCAACAGCGTACAGTGCTGTGAAATATTCATAGGCTCCTGAATTAACTGTCAGTCTGTGCGTGTGTGCGTTCGCTGCTCTGTTTGCTCTCTGCCGGTGGTTTCATGTGAGACCTCTATATTTGTTTTCCACAAGAGGTGGGTGTACTTATCCAAAGCACTGGCTGGGGCTCAAAACTAGTGAGCTGCCTACCTAAACTGTATTTTTGGACAGCATAGTTGCATTTGAAACTAATTTTGGAGTTGAATCATTTTGGTGATCATAGGTGTGTTTGAATAGTCTAATTTTACAGTAGCTTGTAAATTGCATGAAATTGTCACTTGTTTGCTGGTTAGTGTTTGAAAAGAAGGAAGAAAGGAAGGTTTTTCTCCAGACTGTGCTCTCTTGTTTGCTTGGGAAGGACATTGAGTTCATCTTCATACTTCAGTGACGGTTTGCAGAGCTGGTTGAATCCAACTCTTGGCTAACTAACAAATATTTCAGTCATGGCAATGGGCTGAAATTGCCCATAATGCACAATTCATTGGAGCTGAATGAGGATTGGACTAGAACATCTTTTGGAGAACATTCTATTGCCACATGTTTTGTTATCTCAGGGATGAAATTACCCATAATGCATCATTCATGACGATTTGACAGGAAAACCTTCCAGACAACGGGTTTACCTCTAGAGTTTCATTTTTACTGGGTCGAAATTAACCTTAATGCATCATTCATAAGAACAACATGAACATTTGACACAAGCCCGAAGAACCTTCTTTAAATCCAGTCTCACTGGGTGGGAATTACCCATAATGCATCATTCATAAGAACTGCATGAAGATATAACAGGAAAGCCTTCTTTTGCATCGTATTTTTATTTTGCTAAGTGGAAATCACCCATAATGTGTGATTTCACCCAGAATTTTTTTTACCTTGTATTCTCAGTTTCGCTATGCTTAGATTACCCATAGTTCATCATTCACAAGGGTTTTGTAAAGATGTGTCTGGAAACTCTTCTGGAGAACCTTCTTTTACCTCATATTTTCAGCCTCAATGGGGGTAAGTTGCCCATAATGCATTATTCATTAGAGCTGTGTGAAGATTTGATAAGAGAACCTTCGTTTACATCATATTTATATTTTTACTAGCTGAAAATCCCACAATGCACCATTCACAAAAATTTCTAGATGTGACTGAAAACCTTCTGGAGAATCTTTATCCCATATTTTCAATCTTGCTGGGTAGAAGTTACCCATAATGCACCATTTACAAGAATTTAGCATAAAGACGTGACAAGAATATACTGGAAACTTTTGTTTACCTTGCATTTCAGTCTCCGGGCTCAAATGACCCATAGTGCATCATTCACAAGGACTTGTAAAGATGTGATTGGAAAATCATGTGAAGAACCTTCATTTACCTCATGTATATATAATTTTACTTGGTGGAAATCACCCATAATGCAGCATTTACAAGAATTTTGTAAAGATGTGACAGACCTTCTCTAGAACTTTCTTTTACCCCAAATTTTCAGTCTCAATGGGTGGGCATTACCCATAATGCACCATTCACAAGAATTTAGTAAAGACGTGACAAGAAATCACTCTTGAAACCTTTGTTTGCCTTATTTTTTCAGTCTCTTTGGGCTTAAATTACCCATAATGCATTATTCACAAGGGTTTTGCAAAGATGTGACTGGAAAATCTTCTGGAGAACCTTAATTTACCGCATATTTATGCTTTTTACCCTACTGAAGACATCTTGTACTAAATGTGGGGCTGTGCCCATGTACCGGTTCTCTGACCCCTTCAGTTGTTTCTCTCCTGTCGCTGCTCTGGCTGTCTCATGACTAAAGACACATGACCAGCACACTCGCCTATACAACAGCACTCTGTGTGTCCTTGAGATGCTGAGAGTATGTGTGCTGTGTGTCCAAGGTTCTTCTCTCTCTCCTTTTTTATTTATTTTTTTTATTTTTTTTTTTTTTTTTTTGAATTAAACGTACGCACTGCTTCGTGTCCATGTTTAAAACGCACTCCAGCTATGTGAAAATAAGTGTATAATTGTAACAGTTCATTGTTGGAGCTGAGCTGAATGAGAGCGAGAGTGCGAGATGCAGAGCGTGTCCATACCAGGCTTTTTTTAGCCTTACCTGCCTTGGAGAATTTTAAAAGATGATATCTCCGTTTGCATTGAACTTTCCGCTTCGTAACTTTGCAGATATTGTTTATGCTCAAACAGCAACATTAGACACTATGTAACGTTAAAAAAGTTAAATCGCAATGAACCACCCCTTTAAGTAAAATCAGGCATTTAAAAATCTTTGTACAACAGACAAAATGAATAATAGTTTTGATTGTGGTGAAAAAGGTCAAACTGATCATTTGAAGGAATAGTTTATCTAAAAATGTAAATTGTAATTTAATAGCCCTCATTTTGCTTCAAACCCATATTATTATTATTATTATTATTTTGTTTAATTATTTCTCGCTGTAAAACACAAAATAATTCTTTGGCGTAATGGTCCAACCCAGTTTTATTTTAGCATCATTGAGATACTATTATAGTGTTACAGTTTTGAGTTAGTTATATATATATATAATAATATAATATATATACATACATACTACATATATATACAGTGGTGTGAAAAAGGGTTGGCCCCCTTCCTGTTTTTTTTTATTTTTGCATGTTTGTCACACTTAAAAGATTCAGATCATCAAACAAATTGTAATATTACTCAAAGATAATGCAAGTAAATTCAAAATGCTTTTTTAAAAATGATTATTTATTTTATTAAGGGAAAAAAGCTGTCCAAACCTGCCTGGCCCTATGTGAAAAAGTAATTGCCTCCTAAATCTAATAACTGGTTGTGCCACTCTTTGCAGCAACAACTACAATCAAGCATTTGCGATAACTTGCATCACCGTAGGTTTCTGAAGAGCTTGAAGTCGAGTGGGCGGAGTGGCCGTTGCCTCTTTGCAGTGCGTCACCGCGCATCACTCCCGGATAATCAAAAATGGGCAAAGAGGCTGGAGCTGGTTGCTGAAGCCACGCTCACCTAGCTCGATGGTGGTGACAGCACCGGCAATCCACCTGTCACTCAAGTGGCCACGCCCCTTAATTATGCAGAACTTTAAGGCGTAATATAATTTAAACAGATGAGTTATAAAAAAAAGTCACCCCCCTTAGAGTTGTCATGAAGGGCAAAATTAGCTATATAGAACAAAACCACTTTTTGTACCAGGCTGTAAACATTTTTTTTTCTGCTGTAAAGTTGGACATTTTAACATCGGGTGTCTATGGGATTGTCTCCCTTTTAGAGCCAGCCTCTAGTGGCCAGTTGACAAATTACAGTTTTAGTCACGTCCGGTTTTCCACGGAGCGACCGGAAGGTGCCGCTTGGTCAAGAGGGAATTTAAGTCTGACTGGTACCGAATCTGTACTTTTGAAAACCGATCTGTATAGTTTTTTTATCATAAATGAAAATGAATACTGTACCTAGTTTTGTAGATCGGGAAGTCAGTAGGCGGGAACCGGCGAACATTCAAGATTTTTAATAAAATAAACACAAACGAAAGAGGCGAAAAAGAGACCGAGAGAACAGGAGACGGAAGGATGAGGAGAGACCGATACGAGAGAGTAAAAGGAAAAAAAAATTATCGGTCCCGGACCCACTGCGCTGGTCCCTCAAACCGTCTGAGAGGCTCTCACTCGCAGTGCGGCGATTGTATGACATCGTGGTGAACGCCAACCGGCAGGAGTCCCCTTGTTCCCTGCTCATCCCCATCATGGCGGATGGCAGCAGGCTCCGGCCTCCTGGCGAACTGGGCCAACTCCTCCGCTCCCTCTCGGATGGCAGCCACCCCTCCTCGACCCAGGAGCGCGGCAGCGAGCTCTCCGTCCCACCTCGTCTTCCATAGTTCCAGCACCACCGCTTGTTCCTGCTGTCCGATCTCCTCATCACCGCTATCCCCTCAGCAGCGAGGGCTCTCTGACAGTGTGTCCCTCCTTCCTCCCGGGTTTCGACACCAGTGTAACTGTAGTTTGTAGATCGGGAAGAAGGAGGCAGAAACCGGCAAACACTCAAAGAAAACTTTAATAATAAAATAAACACAAAATAGCGCGACAGCCCCTCGCGGACGACTGCCGTGCACAAACAAAACCAAAACACAAAATAAACTCCAGGCCTGGTCCTCTCTCGTCTTTCACTGTCGTCACTCCTCCTTTTATCCTTCCAGAGCTCCTCCGTGAGACTCGAGACCGGTGAGTGGCGCAGGTGTCGCTCATTATCAATTACTCCACCGGCCTCGCTCCGTTCCCCCGCCCCTCTCTTCACAGATACATTTTGCTTTGGCAACTACAAATAAGTTTTGTTTTGTTTAATTTATTTTATTGTCAACGTTTTTTTATGGTTTTAGTTTACTACAACAACCCTGTCCTTTGTGCTGCTGGTCTCCATTCACTTTCATTATTTGGAAAAGAGCAGCTTAGACATGGTGCTAAATATGTCTTTGCTTTTAATAGGAGAGTTTGCTTTCAGATAGAAATATGGCAAATCACACTTTGTTAAAGTTTCAATTAAAGCTTTTTTTATTGCGGTTAAGTTCAGGCAGTGATTTGATAGATGCTGCGGATAACAGGAATCTTAACGATGCCTTGGGCTGTCATGGAGAGCATTGCCTTTTTTATTTTTGTCTCACAATACTTCCTGTTCTTTCTACAGGCCAAATACATCTCTACATGCATCGATGAGATCAAACAAGAACTCAAACAGGACAACATCGCTGTTAAAGCCAATGCAGTCTGCAAGCTCACCTACGTAAGACCATCCACCATTTATATCCTCTCTGATCTGCTTCATAATTCTTTGAGCTCAAGCCGTCACTTATTCTTTTGCTTTCTCCTCCTAACAGTTGCAGATGCTTGGCTATGATGTCAGTTGGGCTGCGTTCAACATCGTGGAGGTGATGAGCTCCTCCAAATTCACGTACAAGGTGAGAGGCAATGTCAAAAATAATATAAGCACACAGTCAAATCAGATCCAGAGGTTCTCAACATTTTGGTATTTAGAATTTATACGCTATTTTAGTGTTATTTAGGGCCGTATAGCAAAGATTTAAGTCCGTAATATTAATAGTTAATTTTACTACCACTTATTTCACTGACCGAAAACACTTTTTTTTCTCTTTTAATTGTGGTTTTAGATTGCAACACCTGTTTTCAATGAATCATCTACAATGCAGCATTATTTCTATACTATTAAAGTATTGTTAAATATAAATAAATTAATATACAAGTGATTTAGGCTTTATGTTCTTTTAATTAATTATAGTGAGTGTGCTTTTGTCATTTTTTATTAGTTTTTTATACTTCTATGTTTGGTAAGACGTTACAATAAGGTTCCTTTGTTAACTTAATTGACATGAACTACAAAAAAATCTTCTCCAGCATTTATTCATCTTAGTTAAGGGATAGTTATAAAATCCCCATGATTTACTCGCCCTCAAACCCTCAAAGGTGTATATGACTTTCTTCTTTCAGATGAATTGGAGTTATATTAAAAATGTCCTGGCTCTTCCAAGCTTAATAATGGCAGTGAATGGTGGTTAATATTCAGATTCCAATAATCACATAAAGTGCATCCATCCATCATAAAAAGTGCTCACACAGCTCCGGGGGGTTAATAAAGACTTTCTGAAGTGAATCAGTACTTTTTTTTTTTTTTTTTTTTTTTTTTTTTTTTTAAATATCCATATTTTAAAACTTTCTAAACCGTAGTCTCTAGCTTCCGCTAACGGTTTGCGCGAGTGGCGTTCCAGCGGATATTGTAAGACGTAGGTGTAGCAGCACTTTTTTATGATGGATTGGCACAGTTTATTGGACTTCTATTGAACTATTGAATATTACCCATTTACTGACATTATAAAGCTTGGAAGAGCCAAGACATTTTTTATCTAACGCTGATTGTAGTCCTCTAAAAGAAATAAAGAGTCTTTCCACTAGGATGGTTTGAGGGTGCGTAATTTCATTGAGTTTTCCATTTTGGGGGTAACTATCCCTTTAATGTTATTTGTGTATTTTACTTTCATTTTATTACAAGTTGGCCTACAATGCCCCCTAAATAAATAAAGAGGAGGCTGTTGCTGCTGCTGCTGAAAGCGCTTGTAACTTTTGACTCTATCGCACCCCAGGCGCGTCATTCTGTATGTACATTCTCAGATTAAATGCTGTGATCCAAAACAGTGAATCTAATCATCATTCAGGCAAAAGTTCACTTCAAGAATGACCACACTACTGACGTGATCTTATCGTTAACACAGCCAGAACACATGAGTTATTCGTCTTATCAGCAAGGCATGTCAGCATAATTTTTCATATCGGTCCGATGCCGATATTTACATTTAAAGTAAGCCTTTATCGTCCGTTTCTGATATTGTTCCAATAATATCGTGCATCCCCTTGTTTTTGTTTTTATTCAGCAACACTAGTTCATAAATGACTCTTTCTACTCTTGTTTTCAGCGAATTGGCTACCTTGCAGCATCACAGTGCTTTCATGAGGGCACTGATGTCATCATGCTGACGACCAATCAGATCCGCAAGGTGCACTTTGAACTTCCCTTTCACCTGTATTTGTTTTGATTACTCTGATTGCCAGTCAATTTAGTATTATTGAGATACTTCTATTGTTTCTGTTAATATTTTGAGAATTAAATGTAATTAATTTTAATTACAATTTTAGTAATTTAGTTGTGTTTTGGTAATTTTTAGTCGTTGAATTAGTTTGAATGATATATATATATATATATAATATTATATATATATTGTATGTAAGTATGTATGTGGTGGGTGTATATGTGTGTATATGTATGTATTTATTAATTTTTATTTAATTTATTACATAAATTTAAATTAAAATGAGATAGCTAGCTAAAATATTTTATATTTTATTTCCATTAACATTTGTTTCAAGTAAAGCAAATGTTTTTTTTTTTATGGTTTTATTTTATTTTCAGTTGTAGTTGTAGTAACTATAATAACCCTGCTGATTGCTATGGGACGCTTTATCATCTCTCACCAGGATCTCAGTAGTCCTCACCAGTATGACACCGGCGTGGCCCTGACTGGCCTTTCCTGCTTCGTGACCCCTGACCTTGCTCGTGACCTGGCCAATGACATCATGACTTTGGTAAATCTGTTCACAGTGTTTACTAAAAGCAAATATTGACTTTGAGCACACATTCCTTCAGTCTCACCCTTCATCCGTCTCAGATGTCCCACACTAAGCCGTACATTCGCAAGAAGGCAGTGCTGATCATGTACAAAGTGTTCCTGAAGTATCCCGAGTCCCTGCGACCTGCATTCCCACGCCTCAAAGAGAAGCTGGAGGACCCAGATCCCGGTACGGATGCCGAATCTCATCTCGCTAAACGCTAATATTTCAGGCTTCTGCTTGAACCCAGTGTTTAAATTCTGTATTTCCCAGGTGTCCAGTCAGCAGCTGTGAATGTCATCTGTGAACTGGCCAGAAGAAATCCCAAGAACTACCTTTCCCTGGCACCCCTGTTCTTCAAACTCATGACCTCCTCCACCAACAACTGGGTTCTCATCAAGATCATTAAGCTGGTGAGATGACACCTAAATGTGTTGGGTTGGAAAAAGAACCGATTCTCCACTTTTGTCCATTTCTTTAATGAGGTTTTCATGTTTCAGTTCGGTGCTCTCACTCCTTTGGAGCCTCGTTTGGGAAAGAAGATGATTGAGCCTCTAACAAACCTCATCCACAGGTAACAGTGATACTAAAACACTCCAAAGCACTCAAGTTGGCCAAAAATATTAGGGTTAAATATAATTCTGCCCTTCCTCTTATTGTCTCCCTCAGTACCTCGGCCATGTCGCTTCTCTATGAGTGTGTCAACACGGTCATAGCAGGTGAGTCTTATTTGGTGCCGTGACCCGGTGTTGTACTAGAGCAAACACATCGCTATTAATGTCTGTTCTCTCTCCTGTTTCACCTCAGTGTTGATCTCGCTGTCCTCTGGGATGCCCAATCACAGTGCTAGTATACAGGTGGGCCACTGACACATCAGACCCTTTCCACACCAGTCTAATTTACACTTTACATTGCATTTGCAGTCTCGGTCTGTTAATTCATAATGTTCAATATAGAGAACTTTGTTGATAAAATTATAAAGGGATACATCACATTTCTTTTTCTTAAGCTGTTACATTGATACTTCAGGTTTTATTTATGTGTCCATTCATATAATTTCCTAAAGTACAATTAATGAAGAAATGAAGAAGCGAGTCATCTAAAGTGAAAACATATTAAATTACATTTTAATAAATTTACAGAGTAAATTTTAGACACATTTGCAGGGTTTCCGCGGGGTCTTAAAAGTATTAAAGTTCGAAATTTTAGTTGGTATCAATTTAAAGGCCTTTAAAAAGTCATTGTACAAGAAGTCTAATTATGATTTCAAGAGTCTTAAATTGGGGGACAGAAAGACGAATTGCGATATGGCCAAATGTGCACGAACTACACTTCATTGAATAACTCTAAGCGCTGCGGTTAAAGTCCGTGCGCGCTGCTTTGTGTCACAGACAGTTACTGGGGAAACATTATATTTCTACAAACGCTCCCTGCTTCAGAATGAAGGAGCATTTTCATAAAACTGTTGTTTGTTTAGAGTTCAGAACCAATGCAAAATTGACCCGTCTTTTTAAGACCCTGCAAACACGCAGAGTCTTTAAATTGAACTGTGGATTGAGCGAGACACATGCTTAAAAACCTCTAAACGAATGGGTGTGCTATATGTTATGGCTGCGATAATATCGTAATTGTTTGTTTTAAAAAAACGATGTGCGATTTTGATATTATATGAGTATATCGCGAAAAAGCAAACCACAAAACACCTACAGAGTGCGCGCTACATGAGGTGATGAAGTCTAAGCAGTTAGACTAGTGCACGTGCTCATTTATAGTGGCGTTTCTTTCACTGCATGAATCAGTCTTTAAAATGCATTTAGAATTATCCATATTTACGATATGGCAAAACATTTTTATATTTAATCATTTGATATAGTAATATCCACACAAAGATGCCATTTTTTTTCTCCAAAGTGAGCATGATTACAATGTGGATGTTTATTGAACTGTAGTCTAAAATCATGAAGTAGAAAAAAACATTTCAAACCCAGCAACGTGCTGTTTTTGCGTCTCTGAGCAACTACGGGTTTCGTACCTGAATGAATCAACCGGTTTGAAAGTGAAAGTGTTGTGACATGTGGCCAAGTATGGTTACTTATACTAGGAATTAGTGCTCTGCATTTTCCCCATCCTAAGTGCACACACACAGCAGGGAACACACACAAACCGTGAACACACACCCGGAGCAGTTGGCAGCCATTTATGCTGCAGCGCCCGGAGGAGCAGTTTGGGGGTTCGGTGCCTTGCTCAAGGACACCTCAGTCGTGGTATTGAAGGTGGAAGAGAGCGCTGTACATTCACTCCCCCCCCATCTACAATCCCTGCTGGACCTGCGACTCGAACTCACAACCTTTTGGGTTATAAGTCCGACTCTCTAACCATTAGGCCACGACTTCCCCATTAAAAACTTTAGGCATTGGCCAAATCAGGGTTTCTGCAGGATTTTTAAGCTCAAATTTAAGACTTTTTAAAACCTTTTTTAAGACCTGCACAAATAAATTTAATACCATATGAGCGGGGTATGGCAATGTCTATAGTACCATATTAAACCGTAAAATTACTGTAAAAGCATAATTTACAGTTCAGATACAAGTTTTCACAAAAACAAAGTTTTATAAAATGATAAACTTAACATTTCAGCCTTTAAACCATTGTTAAGAAAATGGAGCGATTCGGTTCAAACGCAATGACTCACTTAATAGTGACTTGCTGCCACTTACTGGCAGTTTTAATTTCACATTTAAGGTACCTTTTCATTTTTTAAATAATTTCAAACATCAGTTTTCAATGTTTTATGTTTAAAATATCAAAACATTATTTATGCATTTGTAACTGCAGGTTAAAGTATTCTATGTCCCTCAGAGTTGCATTAAACAGTGTGTAAATGCATCAATGGTCCTTCTAATGCAGCTTCTGTGTTTCCTCTGCATTACAAAGATACATTTTGTTGATACTGATTTCATTTGCTTGCTAACAACCCAAATGCAAGAATTTGACTCAAAAGATGGTGCACACTTTTAGAAAAAATGGCTTTAAGGTAAAAATGTGCATAAAACTTGTTGGAAATTATAAATTTCTCTTACTGCTGTGAACTGACCACACAGAATGTGAAGAATATAAAAAAAAATGCAGGAGTCAGCTGTCCACGGTAGTCCTTAAGATATCAGCACAATAACACACTCAGCAAAATAACGTCTAGGTATCATTATCGATAAAATCCCAGAAAATATCGATATATATTTTTTTCGTCAGTATACACCACACCTCTAATTTGTTATTTAATTGTATGATAATTGTTTTAAATTTATATAATAATTTATACTTTTGACTCATCCATTTTATTAACAATGGTTTAAAGGCTGAAATGTAAAATTTATAATTTTATAAACAATAAATTATGCTTTTTACAGTTTAATATGGTACTATAGACATTGCCCTACCCCGCTCATATGGTATTAATCTTATTTGTGCAGGTCTTAAAAAAGGTTTTAAAGTCTTAAATTTGATCTTAAAAATCCTGCAGAAACCCTGATTTGGCCAATGCCTAAAGTTTTTAATGTCATTTAAGAAAATACCTAAATACGAATAAGTATACAATTCAATAAATGATTAATTTTATTGCTTACTTTATTTAATATTTAGTATTATGTGTCCTTTCATGTCTTTTACTACAGTTCAGTGAAGAAGCAAATCATCTAACGCACAAATTATTATTGTTATTATTATTTTATTTAGTAAATATTGGACATGTTGAGACAAATCTTTGGGGACGAATTAATTTCAGCAATTATCATAATTAAATAGTCACTTTTGCATAAAACCGCTGCTAAATGAATGAATTACTGAATTATTTTAAAAAAGTAAATTTAACTCTAAATATCAACATTCAGCCATAAGTTTCTTACCTGATTTTTATAAGTTGCCAAACTGAATCCTTGGCTTTCAGACAAGCACTTGACCCATCTGAAGTTGGCTTCCTCTTTGACCGTTGATGTAAAATGGTGTGGAAAGGTTTTAAACATGGTAAATAATGCCTTTTATCTCTCCTTCTGTTTTCCATTTCTCTCTCCGGTCCACAGCTCTGTGTGCAGAAACTGCGAATCTTGATTGAAGACTCGGACCAGAACTGTGAGCCTTCTGTCAATGCCTGCAGTGTGTCCTTCTCTCATTGTCTGTGTGTTTCTGAGTCCCCCCTTCTGACCCTGTAGATAACTCGAAGACACCTCAGTCCTACAATAGGGAATTGGCAAGAGTCAATCATATTTTTATAGCTTAAGGAACCAGAAAAGGTTCCTCCAGAAAGCAGTAGCATTTCAAGACATATGCATCAAGTAATCTGAATTATCTTGCAGGAGTTCGAGTTATCAGTGTCCCAGTGAAGCCGGCTGTAGAGTAGCTCTGTGAAGCCTGGACTGCCATGTTTTGTTTCTCCAAAACCGCTGAGTTCCCTCACAGGGCCGTTTGGTATTTACTTCCAGCTGAATGTTTTGGCATTCTGTCAATCCTAAAGCCCCATGTCTTCCTTAAATAGATCAGTTTTTGTACATTTTGTTTTTTCATCAACAAACCTAGAACGTTCAGGATAAGCCCACTGTCCTAATGGCCCAACACTACAGAACTGTGGCTCCAGCTGTCATGCATCTGTATTAGTCTATTTAATTTTATGGGCATTTCAACCATCAATTGCCTTAAATCAAATATGTGGTTAATTTTTGTAAAATCTGGCAGAGTAAAACAAAACTGTCCATTTGTGTTGTTGTGGGGGTGTGTGTTCTTGGGCGTGTGTGTGTTTGTTGTCCTTTGTGTTTTCCCATTGTCTTTGTGTCATTTCAAATGCTGTACATTTAGTAACATTTTAGCAATAGGCTTTAAATTCAGCATGTTTGGAAGTCGGCACAAAATGGAAGCTCAAAGTTTTTTAAAATAATTTTTGACCTTATATTTTTAAATAAAAAAATGTTTCAGTTCTTTGGTAAAATGCTAGACATCTCTTGGGTGATGTAACTCTGCCACTTTCTTAAAATCGCCTGCAAGCTCATGTTCAGATTTGCCTTCATCCAATCAACAACCATTCGAGAAAAACGAGTCCCAAATCTTTTTTTCTTTTCCATAATCCATTTCACTCGGATGTACTTCGTAATATGGACAAAAATATCTGTTGCTACTTCCATTACATGCCGACTTGTGCAAATAGAAGAACTGAGACAAAATGTCAATTAGCATAAATTATAGGGCTGCACGATTATGACAAAAATCATAATTGTCGATTATTCCCTTGAAATTGTAATTGTGATTATTAATTACGATTATCACAATTTACATTGAATGATGTTTATACCATTGTTTGATGCAACTGCATGCCGTATTTTTATATGAAAATAAACAAGCTGAAAACACTAACTGAAAAACTTTTAGTGCTTTTCTATAGTATTAAGCCTGAATGGTATTATAATGTTATACTAAAACTTAATTTAAACTAATGGGAAAAACCCTTAAGATAACATGTAGAAAGAAAAAAACGCATCTTAAACACGCAGAATAACATAAGTGGACTTTGAACGATTAATTGCCGCTTTGAACGATTACGTAATTGTGGCATCCCTAATTGTAATCGTGATTAGAAATTCGATTAATTGTGCAGCCCTAATAAATTAGCATAAAACAGAGAGACTGCGCTTCATTGCAAGAGTCACTTAGGCGCTGTGATATTTTGCAGTGAAGTACTTGGGTCTTCTGGCCATGTCCAAGATCCTGAAGACGCACCCCAAGTCTGTGCAGTCGCACAAGGACCTGATCCTGCAGTGTTTGGACGACAAAGATGAGTCCATCCGACTGAGAGCTCTGGATCTGCTCTATGGCATGGTGTGTACGACTTTGTTAACGGCATTTGTTTGCTTACATTTCTCTTAAGTCTCATTGTGAAGAGCTCAAATATAAGAAGTTATTAAAATGTGGGTAACTAGGTCTCGAAGAAGAACCTGATGGAGATTGTGAAGAAGCTCATGCTGCATGTGGACAAAGCGGAAGGCACCACTTACCGAGACGAGCTGCTCACCAAGATCATCGACATCTGCAGCCAGAGCAACTACCAGTATATCACCAACTTTGAGTGGTAAGACTAAACAACAGCCCAGTACACATTTAGGGGCCGTTGACAGAGAATTTCAGTTGTTTTTCTATGTAAACATGCGCTAGATGGTGGTCTTTGGCTGGATCTTGAGCTGTATCATACATAACACAGCTCAGCTTAAAAAAATATCTTGGCTTGTCTTCCACTACCCTGCATCTTGCGTTACTAAACAGAAAACGGCATTTTGTATGAACTGGCCCTTAATTGTGTTTTTGTGGGGTTTTTTCCCCTTTCACTGCCCTGTGCAAAAAATATGTTCTGTGTGAACTGCCCCTTAAATATAGTACTGAGACTTGAATTTTTTTTTCCTATTCCACTGTCCTGCGTCTCACGTTAGCACAAATGCACATTCTATGTGAACCAGCCCTTAAACCAGTAACCGTTACTAATTTACATAGCCATTACTGGATACAGAAGTCAGAAAACAACCTTATCTGTCTTCCAGGTACATCAGTATCCTGGTCGAACTGACTCGTCTGGAAGGTACAAGGCACGGCCACCTAATCGCCTCTCAGATGCTGGACGTCGCCATCCGCGTCAAAGCCATCCGAGGCTTCGCCGTGGCTCAGATGGCCACTCTGCTGGACAACGCACACCTGCTGACCGGCAACACGCAGCGCAACGGGATCTGCGAGGTTCTCTACGCTGCCGCGTGGATCTGCGGAGAGTTCTCGGAGTATGTGCTGACGATCTGGAAAGGTTCATACTTCAACCATATAACAGCATGCTAACATCCTTTTCCCCACAGGCATCTGGAAGACCCCATGCAGACACTGGAGGCTATGCTGAGGCCCAAAGTGGCCACCCTGCCCGGTCACATCCAGGCGGTGTACGTACAAAATGCTGCCAAGCTGTTTGCGACCGTGTTGCGAAAGCACGAAGGGGAGACGGACAGCCATGCCGCGCAGGAGACCAGCCAGCTGCTCATAGACAGACTGCCCCTCTTCGTCCAGAGTGCCAACCTGGAAGTGCAGGAGAGGGTGAGGAGAAGCTTTATTCGGACATCTCGTCCCTTATGAAACTTCACCATGATTTTACTACAAATAAAACCAAAAAACATGGTTACTATAGTTAAACCATGGTAGCCACAAATTAACCATGGTTTTGCTACACTAACCATAGTTTAACCATGGTATTTGTAAGAAAACCTGTGGTTATACAAAAAAAAAAACAATGACAACATGGTTACTACACTTTTACTATAGTAAACCTATGGTTAATTTTCTTAAGGGGTGGCTGGCAGTGTTTTTGGCATCACAGGTACTTTCCTAGCATGAAGGCTATTCCAGACACTAGATGACAAAATTATATAAAATGAAGTGGAAATTAATTTCCAAAATCTCAAAATCCATTCAACAACCAGTGAATTGAATCATCGCCCTATATTTCGGATGTACATCCCTGACTGACAGATAAAGCAACCAATCACGTTTCGTTTTGTGCCGCATCATGTTTAGGGGTGTGGAAATGTTCCACTAGCCTGGTCGGCGAGGTCAATATATAGACTTTCGTGTGAGATATGGAAGACTCGCTAATTGTTGGAGCCGCGATATATTTGCGACTGATAATTTCTTTTATAATTAATGTTTTATAATGTTTACATAATTATTTCACCAACTGTTTATTCTATCGCGCTGCCTAGTAAATGGTTTACATTTATTTTTCTAGAATAACCTAACTTAGTTTATCATATTATCATTTTCTAGATTATGATTATTATATTTTTTTTATTTGTTATTTTGTATTAAAATTAAGTGTCATATTTATAATTGTGTTTAACACCAAGAATGCGATCAGTCACCACACAGAAGTACAGTATTCCTACCTTGATTTAAATAAATGTGCTGGTATCGGATCTATCTGTATTGACCGATCTCCAGGACTTTTCAGTATCGGATCGGATTGTTCTAAAAAAAAATGGTACCGTTGCCTCCCCTAATTTTATTAATTATTTTTAGTTATTTAGGCTATATTTTTTCACATTCTGATACCAATCGCTAAATATTCCTTTATTTTATATACAATTTTTGTATTTGAAAGAGTGGTATTACTTGCATTGGTTTATCTATTATATTGTCATACTGTCCATTAATCAGTGGCATAAACTGGTCTTAAAATGGCAAGAATAAATTTATCGCATTACTTTGGTGGCAAAATCTCACAACAAAAAGTAGTTATCGTGACAGCCCTAGTTGCCACAATAACAGAGTAAAACAAAAGTGTGTAAAACTCTTGGTCGAGTTTTAAAGAGTCTATGTCGCGAACTTTACAAATTTCACATACTTTTGAAAGTCCACAGCGTTAGAGTTATCCGATTCGTGCTCTTAGCACGTTGTAAACACGACAGCTTCTTCTAACATGAGGGGGTTTGGCATCATGGTATCGTTGTTTCCAGGTTAAACAACGCAACACACACGTCTGCCGTAAATCCTGTATAATTCAACCAATCAGATGATAACTTCGAAACTCCTGAAGTGTTTCCAAATTTGTGTGTCAGACATTCAGCCAACTGTCCGTGGGCGTGACGTCTGAGGCTGAGACTGTAGCTGTGTCCCAATTCAAAGACTCCCAATTCGAAGGATGCGGCCAACACGGCCTTCGAAAGACGCTCCGAGTCTAGCCTTCGCAGAATTTCCTGATTGTGCCAGCAGGTGTTCCCGATTAATGCTCCTGTCGCGTGGCAACGGTGCAAGAAGAGAGCTGCCATATATGTTATTTGTTAATGAAAACGAAAATAACTGGAGCCTGAATTGTTAGTTCTTGACTTTTAATGACCGAATTACACTTAAAAATGTAAAAAAAAAACGGAAAAAAAAAAACTTACTTTCATATTGATATGGGAAAACGTGAAAAATATAAAATATAAAGCGATAATGTCGACTGTGTAATCTTACCCAAAATGTGATTTTATGTTGTTTATTCTATTATTGATTATTATGTACATAAATGGACCATGGTGAACATATTTAAACAGGTTTTCAACCCGGTTTAGTTTTATGCAGCTGAATATAAAAAGTTAACTTACAAACGTTACTGCCGCTCGTCTACTGCAGCTGACAAAGTTGCTAGGCAACAAGAAGAGTCCTCCGTAGGCTAGACCGGTCCGAGTGCTTTGGAAGCAGCCTTGATATGGTTTGCAGTTGTAGCAACTTAGCAATAAACTTTATTCGTTTCATCTCCAAAATAACAAAGTGGTGGACATAGTATTCACATACAAATTATATTTTTTCTCATAGGACAGCTACAATACAAAAACATGGTCCTTTACAATATCATGCACTGTTGTACATTAAACTGCCCAACAGTAGGCCTATATAAAGTATTTAAAATGTAACAACCTTGAACATATTCAGAAGTAAAATGCAACATACAGTACACTGTAGTGAAGCAGTAATACTAATGCAAGACCATCATATATAGTTGTTTCTGCAGAATAACATAGGCTAGCTTCTCTTCATACCTTAATGTACAGTACAGTATGAAGGATAATACTTTAACTTAAGGTTTTAAATGCATGCATTTTTTCCTCAATGTGCTAATAGTAGTTACTGAAATACTTTACTAAAGTAGCTCATATTTCTTCCAATTACTTTTTCATAGCTCTACAAAATTAGTGCTTTCCTCATTTCCTTAAATCAGAGCAGACTCCTGTACTGCAGGATAAAGCTGAACCTCACTGCTGGACAGTGGAGATGTGCTCTCTAACACTCTGGAGACTATCCCAGATAATGCCACACCGTGATTTCTATGGTAGCCCGTCCAGGTCCAGCAGCTCCACCAGGGTCTCACTGCTCAGCTGAATGAAAGTGTACATACAAAAGATTGGAAAAAGAAAAAAAATTCATTTTTATGTATTGTTAAAAGTTCTGATGTTGAATTGAAGTTATTTTTTAATTAGTTGTAAAAAGTACTTTTAGTATAGAACAATTTATTTTCTTTTGCAAATGTTATTCAGAGGCAAAAAAAAGTATAGAATAATTTCTGACATTTACATATTATAACTTGCTTTGCAAAAATTAACAATTTTCAGAACTGCTTCTCATCTTTTATTTACAAGTTTCAACTGAAACAATACACATAAATTACTTTGCTTCATTTACAAATAACTTAAATTACAAAAGCAATAAACAACTTAATCCATTTCATTTTTAAGTTTCCCAGAAGCACGATTTTCTCCAAAACTGTCCTAAAAGAAGAGAAAAATGAAAGAAAATTAAGACAGGGCTGCAATCTTAAGGTTAGAGAATATGACAACAGGACATGCATACAAAATACTTCAAAAATCATGTTTCTGGATCGTCAAGTTTGCCTAAAACATTTGTGGACATATCTTGCTACAAAATAAATAAATAATAAAAAATGAAATAAAATAAAACTAAAAGTTAAAGACTTGTCTACTTATTAAGTAGCCTTATAGGCCTACTTGTCTTATTGTTGTGGGCTTTATATATGGGTGAGGGCTAATTGTTGTGAACACAAGAGGTCCTAGTGGAAATATTACAGATGGGTAATGCCTTACCTCCAAGCCACAATGGCAGAGTTTTTGTCCCAAGTACAGGAATTATCAAATTCAGCCCTCTAATTTAATAAATACAAGTTATTTTGCCTCAGACCACCTAACAAATGAATCTGTTCACATTTTTTAAGACCCCTGACTTTTAACATTTGTTTTGCTAGCTATTTGAGCAAATTAAAACACAATACTTACATTTATAAGGGTATTCGTTGGCAGCCACAGAACCATCACCGCTATTTTGTTTGAATAAAAGTCCCGTAGTCACCGGCGCGCTATGAATTCTGGGATAGGGTAGGCTGTGAAGGATCCATCTCATGTATCCTTCATTTGCCGGAGAAACGGAGGACGCATTTGAAGTCGCGTTCGAATTGCGGCAGCCTTCGTCGTGACGCAATCGGCCTTCAAATGCGCACTTCGAAGGATGTAGCCTATGAATTGGGACACAGCATATGTGTCATGACAATCGAAAATGGCAGTGTGCTGAAGCATGTTAGCATTATTTTAAAACATGCTAGCAACATTTTAAAACATGCTAGCAATGTGATAATACATGTTAACAAAATGCTAGCAACATGCTGGAAATGTTACAAATATCCAAGCAGCATGCTTGGTCAAGTTAGCAGTGTGTTAAAACATGGCAACAACATAGTAGAAGCCAGCAATGTGTTAAAACATGTTAGCAGCATGCTAGCAATGTGCTAAAATGCTGGAATTGCACAAGCAACATGCTAATTCAAACAAGGTGTAAGAAATGGCAACAACATAGCAACATGTTAACAATGTGATAAACATGCTAGCAACATACTAGCAATAAGTTAAGTCATGTTAGCATCATGGTAACAACATGTTGAAACATGCTAGCAGTGTGTTAAAACTTCAACAACATAGCAGCAACATGTTAAAGGGGTCATATGATGCTTTTTTTAAAGATCATTATTTGGTGTAACAGAATATGTTGACATGCTTTAATGTTCAAAAAACACATTATTTTTCAAATACTGTACATTATTGTAGGTCCTCTATGCCCCGCCTCTCTCAAACGCCTTAGTTTTCTACAAAGTCCCTCCTTCCGACAAGTGCAGTCTGCTCTGATTGGCCAGCTGACCCAGTGCATTGTGATTGGCCGAACACCGCAAGCACTCGTCGGAAATGTAACGCCCCTTATCATAATCGCGAGCTTCATCTTTCAAAATAAATGTAAAGACCGTAAATAATGTCATTAGTTTTACCATCAGTTCAAGCCCGAAAGGGGAACACAGTAATGATGCAGTACACAAGCCACGATTAAGACAGCTGACTCTACTGTGATGTGACGCTGTCTCTCTCTCTCTCTCTCTCTCTCTCTCTCTTCCTCTCACACACACGCACTGCTCACACACGTACACGATGCGCAAATTCCGCATTTGAACAGTCCTATCAAGCAAATACTAAACTAGTCACAAACTACGTACAGTCGCGATTCATATCGCCATATTTCCACATAGTGATGTAGATATGTGGGGCATGTTAGAATGAGCCGTTTTAGGGGGGCGTGGCAGAGTCTTAACTTTGATAAAGAATATCTTTTTGGTTTTAAGACTTTAGACTTTGCAACTTCAGGGATCTTATCTATGCACAATCAGCTTGTAACACTCCAAAGAGAAAGGAAAACTTGAAATCGCATCATATGACCCCTTTAACACTGGACTTTTAACTTCTGTTCCCCGCCAGCATTTTTGATATTTTTTTTTGTTTTTTTTTTTTCACTAAAATTTGATGCCCTTCAGTATATTTTGCTGTATGAATATTTGAATATGCAATACACCAAAATAAAGATCAGAGCCTTTATTTTTAAACAAACAAAAAATCAGTTTTATTCAAGCTTAAAGCATTCATTTTTTTTAATCAACACTTGAATGTAGGTAGGTTTCATAAAAAATGCATTATTTTGAGCAAAAAGGTGAGAAAATCACATTTTTATCAAAAACTACATCTGGATAATATTCAGTACAATTATCAAAGCATAAATCCAGTAAATCCCTTCCATCAACACCTCTAAACCTTGCACAGACACATACCACTTCCTGGATCAACATTTTACTCTGTAACATTATGCAGTTTTCATTTATATGCTGTCTATTGCTGATGATCGCATTCTTTTTCATATGCATCTGTTTATGTAAGAGATCGCTCGTTTCTCCATCCTGTTCACGTGTGTTTTTGTTCGGGAGGTTTTGTACTCGTTCAGAAGATGCGTAATAGTGCCCTCGAGTGTATAACCGTGAAAACCCAAAAAGCCGTAAAAACTCGTTTTTGGCTGGGAAGCGTTTTCTTGTAAAAGACAAGATAGCTTGTCAATGACGGGGAATGAGTTAACATGCTTATGCTTTGCAATAAGTTAAATTATGCTGAATCATGTTAGCAATGTGCTAAACATGCCAGCGAGGTGTTAAATGTGTTAGAAACATGCTAGGTTGCAACATGTTGCGAACGCCTTGCAGTTAGCAGAGGACTGTAGCAACCACTTTTATGGTCTGATGTGGGTTTTTTTTTTTTTTAGAGATCACATGTGTTCCTAATGTGGTCTGTTTTGGTGTAATGGATCTGATGTGGATTATTAGGCATCCGAAGAGGGTTTAAAGGGGTCTGATGCGGTCTAATGTGTTTTTGCAGGGTTTAATTGGGTCTGATATGTACCTCCATTGGAATCAGTTGTGAGCATGAGCAAAGCGCTTTTCATTGATTGTGATTAAAATAATAGGGTTTATTAGGCTTCGGAACAGACACACACACACACTGCAATATTAACCATGGTGTTCCCCTGCAGGCGTCCTGCATCCTCCAGCTGGTGAAGTACATCCAGAAGCTGCAGCAGAAGAAGGTGGAGGTGGCCGAGGAAGTGACGGCTCTCTTCGCTGGAGAGCTCAATCCCGTGGCCCCCAAGGCCCAGAAGAAAGTGCCTGTACCAGAAGGGTGAGTCATTGATTGTATATCAAGGGAATCGAAAGAAATAGATGTTTCAGCTGTTGTTTTCCCCCTCCAGTCTGGATTTGGATGCCTGGATCAATAAGCCTCCATCAGAGAGTGAGTCTGAGGATGAGAAGCCCAAAGCGGTGTTCGCTAAAGAGGAACCCAAGCATTCCAGATCAAGACACACTGAGGTGGACGAGAAAGAGTTGGCCAGGGTAAGTCCACGATGTCCTTTAAACCTACAGAAAATATAAAAATACAGCCGTCCTAATTAGGGGTGTGCGATATACCGGTAGACACGATTAACCGGTAGAAATTTGTCAACTAGTAGAGATTTTGGACTATGGCCTCTATTGCGGTTACACACTCTCATGACGTTGCTGTGCTGCATGACCATGAAAATGTATCACTTGCACGCATTAAGCATTGCGTTTTAAAAACAAGCAATTGTAAGCTGTTGAAATGCATTCAGCAGCGAAAGAGAACTAATTTCACTATATGCGTGAGCTGTCTGAGAGACTGTTTCTGAGCGCCGTCAGAAAGGTGCGCGCATGAAGACTGTGCTCATAGAGCGCGGGAGCATTGAACGGAGTTATTTTTACTGCTGTATAGGCCTTGAATGGTTAAATACACACACTTGTATATGTCAGAATGCCCATCTTTCCAAATGTCCTCGTAAACGGAGTAATTATGTCTTAAGTGGAAGCAAACTGCTGAGAAAGAAAACATGCGTAACAGTATATTGGGTTCGGGCAGCTCTTAAAGTGACAACAGTCTAATATTCCTGCTATCTGTCATTCATGTTAATCAAACAACAAAAGAGAGAAAATCTCTGACTGCTCTTGACTAAATCTCTTTTGTTACTTTAATAAGTAGAAATTAAATTTACACAGTGAAGAATATGCAGTGTTTTATACATTTGATTACTTTATGCAATGTATGTAGCATTTTTTATTTATTTGTTCTACTGTAGTTTTTGTCCTATTGCTTCTAATTAGATTCTTATTCTTATTTAATCGCTGACTGTTTACTTGTTTTCAGTGAGCTTGAGTTTTTTTGTTTATTTAGGCTAGTATTCGTTTTTTTTGTGATATTGACACTGGTGACAAGAATTATGAAATTTCTATGGTATAAAAATTTTTGATGTCATAGATACCTTATTTAAAAAGAAATAACTATATCTTTATCTATATCGTTACCATGAAATAAAATGACTCCTATTGTGATATAAGATTTTGGTCATATTGTCCACCCCTAGTCCTAATACACTTGTCCTATTTCACACAGAGGAGGGAAGCCAGGAAGCAGGAACAGGCCAACAACCCATTCTACATCAAGGCCTCGCCATCATCTCAGAAGGTACGCAGTCAAATGATTTCTGCGATCACATAAACCTCAGGCCGAAACATGCTTTTAAGCACCTTGAACTTGTTTGCAATTGCAGGTGTATGATGCTCCAGGTGTAGAACACATTCCGGTGGTGCAGATCGACCTTAGTGTGCCTCTTAAAGTCCCAGGTGAGCAAATCTACAATCTCTTATTTCAGCAGACCAAATAAAACCACGGTTTAATTTCATTGTCCATTGTTTGGTCCAGGGATGCCCATGTCCGACCAATACCTGAAGCTGGAGGAGGAGCGCCGGCAGAAGGAGAAGGCTGAGAGAAAGAAGAAGGAGAAAAAGAAAAAGCGGGAGAAGCGAGGGAAAGAGAGGAAGGCGGATTCAGGTCCCGAGAGCGAGGAAGACATAACGCCCGCTCACCAGGTGGACATAGTCACAGAGGAAATGCCAGAGGTGAGCAGCTGTTATTTTGGAGTTGTTATTTTTATCCCCTAAACTATATGCAATAATGTTGGCTTGTCTTGGTTCCCAGAATGCCTTACCGAGTGACGATGACGATAAGGATCCCAATGACCCTCATAAAGCTCTGGACATCGATCTGGACAAGTATGTACCACATTGATGCCTCCTACAGTTCATACATGTGCTACATGTAGTGATGCACAGAAATTCATTTTTTACTAAAACTGAAATTTGGCGTTCTTGTTTTGTGTCCGGTGTTTGGTCTGAGAGACTTTCTGTCAGTCTGAGGATATTAATACTTCATTTTCAGTATCACCACTGTTTTCCCTCCAGATATTGTTTTCATTTTCATGTTTCTCATGGCTGTCATTCATTAGATGCCTTTAGCAGGTTCTGATTGCGGAGTCCAGAATCTCTGTTCATGCAGATGCAAACCAAATCTAGTTCTTTTGCATCTGTTGGGTTTTCCGTGTTCTGATATCGAGGAGCTTTCTCCAGTTCTTCTGAATCTGCTCCACTCTCTTACACACACTGCTTTCTGCTTGTGTCTCTCGATCTCTCTCTCTCTCTCTCTCCCTCATGCATGCACACATCTGCCCTCCTGACAGTCTGCTGTCTGGTTCTAGCTCAAGGTAAGTACTTAATGTGGTCATTTGACCCAGTGGAATCAACTGCCCAATTACCAGCATCAGTTTTTTTTTTTTCTTTTCCTGGCAATTGTAGTATGTCACTGTTGGACCGAATAATATTAGTCAAGAATACATTGTGCATGACTGATCAGCTCACCTGCAGGTTGGGTTTTGGCTGTGGTCATATTGCTACAACTTGAACACTTTGGTTCTAAAGTTTGGGGTTCGAAAGAATGGAATTAATTTTAAATCAAATTTTTTTGTAACATTATAAATGCATTTACTGTCACTTTTGATCAATTTAATGCATCCTAGCTGAATAAAACTGATAATTTCTTTCAAAAATATTAAAAATCTTACTGACCTCAAACTTTTTAATGGTAGTGTATATACAGTACACACCAGCATTGACAGCCTTGCCTGGCTTTAACTTTTCCCTTGAAATTCGTGGGCACAGTTTTTAAACCCCTCAGCTGTTTTCAGCTTGTTGTTGTACAGGAACATTTTACTGATTTAAAGGCCTCTTCACACCAAATCTCAATTTCTGACACAAAACACAATGCACCACAAGATTTCAAATTAAGCGAAGCAAACTCCTTCATACCTAGTTGAGAATATTACGTTTCTTTTTTTTGTTTTGTTTTGTGCTGTTTGGAGGCTAGGTTAGTTTAGTTTTTATTTAGTTTTCTATACTTTTGTATGTTTTTATTTTTCATTTGTTTGACTAATTCAGATCAGTAACTTTTTAGATGGATTTGTGAGTGCTTTGAGTGATTAAAAACAACCATTTGCTTGAATTGAAGTGAACTGATTGTGAAGTGAACTACACTGGTTGCACTTTGAGTGTTGTTGTATGCAGGGACAGAGCACAGTGCAAAATAAAGACATGATGTCCAGTTATTTCTTCTTTTTTTTATGTCATTATATTCAGAACTCACAACAATTTCTGTTGCCTTCACACTCTAGAAACCATGTTTAGCTCGTATCTGTGGAGAAATGTAGATGTTCAACAAATTAAAATAGTTCAGATTCAGTATTTATTTTTTTTTGTTAAATAAAATCAATTCTTAGCACTGATTGGTTGATGTAAGAACAACAGTTTGAAATGTATTAGCTGATGAAATGTTATACTTGTGTGGCGCTGTCACATTAGACTTGTTGCGAACAGGCCTTTGGACTGTGTATTGAATAAACTGAAGCCTTTCCTAGCTTCCATGTAACTGGTTATCTCTCTTGCTCACAATCTCCTTTTCTTTCTGTCCATCTAATCTCTGTTTCTCTTATTCTTTCCAGGCCGCTTGCAGACAGCGAGAAGCTTCCCGTGAGGACCCACCGTCCAGAGGTGCTGAAGAGCCCTGCCGAGGACAGAGTCAATGAGAACATCCCGCAGGAGACCAAGAAGAGGAGCGGTAAGGAGACGAAAGAGAAGAAGAAAGGCAAGGAGAAGGACAGGAAGGTGAGATGGCAGTTTTGTATAAATAATAATTGTAAACATCTGCATTTAAGCAATTACGAGCGTTTTTGTAATTCCACTTCATATATGGTGGTTTTGATGTTTTGTAGAGGAGCAAAGAGGAAAAGAAAAAGAAGAAACATAAAGAAGTGGAGGAGGAGCTTCTGGAGTCCCAGCCAGAAGAGGCCGTCCAATCAGAGGAGACCAAAGAGGCGGCAACCCCGCCCACATCCACATCTGCTGAGGTAGGATTGTTTTTGCACCTATAGTAAAGTATTATCTTTAAAAAAGCTTGTATTATAGCCTCTCCATCACTAACATTTGCTGTTTGCTTTATTTATACTTCGAAATATTCCATTACTTCGTTGAAACTGCTCAAATTTGGGCTGCCACAAATGACAAAATTTATATACAAAGCTTAAATCAATCGTTAAACAGAGAAAAAGCATGAAAACGTCTGTTTTAATGGCCACATGCCTGCAGTCTGTACTGCTGTTTAGAGGTGTTCATGATTAATGGACGATTAATTGTTGTTAATTTAATCCAGTAAATCTTATTTGTATTGTCTAATGCATTTCAGCACAAAATGCAGAAAATGTAGTGAACTTATTACGTTACTTGTGCATGTTATTATTTGACAAGTGGTCCAAAATTGGAAATTTAGTTTTTTATATATATATTATATATTAGGAGTGTAAAGGTACATGTATTCGTATGAACGTCACGGTTCGGTTCATGCTGTCAGAGGATGAATACAGTCAGGAACTGACCGTCTTCAGAAGTGTTTTGATGTTTTCTTTTCCTCTTACCTCCATATAATGCATATTAAAGTAGAGTTAATAAGCACAGAATTGCTTTGTTTACAGCGGTAACCAAGGAAACTCTAAATCGCTGCTGTTCCGTAAGCGCCACCTACTGTCAGAGAAATCAGTTGCATTTTCATTCAGCCCGTCTGCTGTTTTTGTTTTGTGCAGTATATAGTTTCACAAAATTATAGTCAGACCATTCTGTTTTTGCTTCAAATTTCAAAATTATAAAATCTAATTTAAATACGACTGCCCATGTATGTAACACTACTGTCTGTTCAAAATAAAAGAAAATAAATAAATTTCCTGTTGTTCCAAACTCGTATCGCCTGTGCGACTAAATTTTGTGTGCGGTTGCACTGGCGCGACCACCGCGTTGTTCAACTCATAAGCGCTGACATTTCTGTTGCATCAGTGAAACATAAAACGGCAAACGAAACTGAAAGCATAACGAAACCACGCTACTCGTTTGAACTGTGCAGTGCTTAAGAGTATAGAACCTGGTTTATACTCACCTGTCAGCACGAGCGCGAAGGTGCGCACAGCAAAAATGAAGCGAATATTGAGGAAACAATGGATGGTTTTCAAGTTAAAGTAAAGAAGACCGCTTCTTAAACCAGAGAAGGGGAACATGCTGGTATTCTTGTGGGGAAAAACATGCAAGCACTGTCACTGACAGCAAGTTTAGTTTTACTTTTATTTTTTATGTGAAAGCTTATATCCTTTGCTGTTTACGCGCGT
Organism: Sinocyclocheilus anophthalmus; assembly: GCA_018155175.1. Lineage (NCBI taxonomy): Eukaryota > Metazoa > Chordata > Actinopteri > Cypriniformes > Cyprinidae > Sinocyclocheilus > Sinocyclocheilus anophthalmus. The sequence goes on from JADLZN010003226.1 coordinate 385,143, forward strand.
TATGCATGGAGGCTCTCTTTGTTTTATTTCATTATTTGATTCCTCAGTGTTTGCTAAACGTTCTGTAATTTAGTCGGGATATAATACAGCATGTGGTGTATGCCATGCTTCATCTTATTCATTTTTGTTAATAAACATTTCATAAGCTTGTTTGTCATCATATCCCTCTGTTTTATTGTTGTTGTGCTTTTTATTTAAGAATAACAATGAATCCATCTTTGGTTTTAGTCTTAAAAAATGAAAGGTGAGTAGATGTATGTAAGCAAAACAGAAAATTATCTTTTCTTGTAAAACGTGACGATCGCAAATTTGAAAGTGAAAGCACCCCAAGCCTGGCTTATAACACAGCAAAAGAGGAACTCCCCTTCACAAAATTCAAATAACAAATAATACTACTGATGAAAAAGAACAATTTGAATGTTAACTACTTTCGTTTCAATATAATTATAAACTATGATAAAAGTTAATCAGCATACATTGAATAATCCCATGTTGTAGCGCAAAAAAAAAAAAAAAAAAATGTAGCGACCCAAATTCATGTGCTCGTGCGACCACTGGAGAAAGTAGTCGCAAAAGAGTGGCCAGTGGGGAAAAAAGAGTCTGGCGCCCTGCCAAACGGGATTCTGTGTACCGTTTAAACCCCTAATATATATATATATAGATATATATGTACCACACACACACACACACACACACATCATGTGAAAAAGAAAGGACACCCATTGAATTCCTATGGTGGTCCATATCAGGAAATAATAAAAAACTCATCTGTCCTTGGCAGGTCGAAATTTGAGAAAATAATCAATGATCTTTAAAGTTGCAAGATTTAAGCTGCTTTATTGTCAATTCTTCCACATTGTACAGCACATACACACAGAGAATTGAAATTGCGTTACTCTCAGAACCTTGGTGCGTACAGATAACACTAACAGTAGAACATTAATACAGATAGATAGAGATTATCTATAAAATACAACTATACAAATAAGGACATGTAAAAAAAATTAAAAGTTAAATAAAGCAGCACAAGGCACATGGCAAACCAGTGAAGTAAACAACAGTGCAAATATAATGATTGTAGTGCAAAAGAGCTTATTCAGACTGATTAAAGTGACAAACAGCTCAGAGAGTTCTTTATTTAAACTTTCAGAAGAGGTAGTTGAATGAGGTCAGTTCAATGCTGAATGAGGTAGGAGCAGACCAATGCTGCACAAAGTGACTGGTGCAGGTCACAGTGTGTTAGTGGGAGGGGAGTGGAAGGACCTGGGGAGTGGGGGAGGGGGGGGGGGGTGGGTCTGGGTTCAGCGGTGCATGGGCAAAAGAGGGGAGGGATCCTCTGATGGCACTAGGGGGACTTTTAAAGAAGCTTTGTGTCGGGTGGGTGGGATCACCTGCAATGCAGAGGGCTTTGCGGGTGAGACGGGTTCCATAAATGTCCTGGAGGGAGGGGAGAGAAACACTAATGATCTTCTCAGCTGCTCTCACTACGCGTTGAATTGACTTGCGGCAGGACGCTTTGCAGGCACCATACCACACAGTGATGCAGCTAGTCAGAATGCTCTCGATGGTGCCTCTGTAGAAGGTGCACATGATGGGGGCCGGGGCTCTGACTCTTCTCAGTTTGCGGAGGAAGTAGAGATGCTGATGTGCTGTCGTCCAGGAGAGATCTCTGTGATGTTGCCACACCCAGGAACTTGGTGCTGCTCACTTTTTCCACAGTCGCACCATTGACGGTCAGAGGAGCATGCTGAGTGCGCACTCTCCTGAAGTCAACAACAATCTCCTTCGTCTTCTCCACATTCAGAGAGAGATTGTTGTCACTGCACCACCCGGCCAGGCGGCTCACCTCGCTCCTGTAGTTTGTCTCATCTCTGTTGCTAATGAGACCCACCACAGTCATGTCATTCGCAAACTTAATGAAGAGGTTGGAGTTGTGTGACGGTGTGCAGTCGTGTGTCAGCAGAGTGAAGAGGAGGGGGCTCAGCACACATCCTTGGGGGGCCCCAGTGTTCAGTGTGATGGTGCTGGATGTGTTACTGCCGACCCGTACTGCCTGAGGTCTCCCAGTCAGAAAGTCCAACAGCCAGTTGCACAGCAAAGTGTGAATGAGCTGTTGAGGGATGATTGTGTTGAATGCCAAACTGAAGTCTATGAACAGCATTCTGACATACGAGTCTTTTTTTGTCCAGATGTGTGAGTGCTGAGTGGAGGGTAGTGGCGATGGCGTCACCGGTCAAGCGGTTGAACCGATATGCAAACTGGAAGGGGTCCAGGGAGGGGGGGAGGGCAGACTTGATGTGGTGCATGACTAGCCATTCAAAGCACTTCATGAGAATAGGAGTAAGTGCAACTGGACAGTAGTCATGGAAGCAGGATGGAGACTACTGCTTCGGGACTGGAATGATGTGTTAACACAATGCCAATTTCCTCTTTGGCATTGTGTTAACACACACCTGAAGGCTCCAGAGCAGCAAACTGCCAGAATTTTGCCTTTCTAGAGCGTCCTACACACTTAAAATTAAATAAACAACAGAAAGGCAAAAAAAAAAAAAAAAATTATTTAAATATATTAATTAATGAGGGCATATCAGTTTGTTCGCTTAAATTAAATTATTTAAAAATTATATTTTTCTCACATCAAAGTAGGGCTGCACGATTATGACCAAAATCATAATTGTCGATTATTCCCTTGAAATTGTAATTGCGATTATTGATTACGATTATCACAATTTACATTGGATGATGTTTATACCATTGTTTGATGCAACTGCATGCCGTATTTTATATGAAAATAAACAAGCTGAAAACACAAACTGAAAAAAATGAGTGCATTTCTATAGTATTAATCCTCAAATGTCAAATATACATCGGATTAGTTTCTTCTTTAAATTATAAAAAAAGTACAAATATAAATGGTATTTATAGTGTTATACTAAAATTAAAACAATGGAAAAACACTCAAGATTACATTTAGAAAGAAAAAAAAGCATCTTAAGCAAGCAGAATAACATAAGTGGACTTTGAAATGATTAATTGCCGCTTTGAACGATTACGTAATTGTGGAATCCATAATTCTAAATGCGATTAGAAATGCAGCCCCTAATGCTACAGATTGCAATATTAATCAACGATAAACTGGTGTTAATTTTAATGATACTTCGAATATGTAAAATTCCTGCTTCTTAATCTAAACACTAGGGGGAGGGTTTGCTCCAAGGGGGGGGATTAAAAAAAAAAAACAAAAAAAAAAACTGAAATATTATTACTGCTAAATGAAAACAATTGTGTCCACATGTGTACATTGTATAAATCATAAATTAATTAACAGAAATATAACGATAATATTACTACTATAATAAAAATATATAGTTAAATATATATATATATTTTAATGTAAAATGAACATTTGAACAACTGTTGAAGTGGCCATAACAGACATGGTGATGGAATATGTGCTCATTTTGTTTTCTGTCGTCGTCAGAGCATTTGTTTGGGGTTCTGTTTGAGTCAAACAGGATTGGACTCATGTTCCCCGCCCTGCCTTTTCTGTTCTAGGCCTCGGATCTGGATTTCTGGCTCTGTAGCGCTCCTGTTCCCCCCGCCGCCCAGGTCCGGTCCCTCACATTCTCTCCCTCTCCTCCCCCTCTGGTCATACTGCTGTCGGTCTGTCCTATTGTTAATGAGCGTCTGTTTTATGTGTTTCCTTCCGGCTCTCACTGTTCTTGACGTGCCAATCTCTTCGTCTCGCCTCTCTTTTTTTCACTGTTTTTCACCGGTCTCGCACATGTGTGTGTTTGTTAGCATTTGCTTGTTTTAGTTCAGGGTGCATGTGTGCACGTGCAGAGGTGTAAATGTGTCTTAATTACTGATGTGGGAAGCTTCTCCTGTATGATCGTGTCTTTATCATCATAAACAGCCATTACTCTTGACAGTTCTTGCGGTACCGCATTTGCCTCATGATCCGAATGTAGGTCACCTGAGACAGAACGGCCTTGATGTACTTATTTTGTCTGTCCAAACGTCATAGTTCAGTTCCTCTTAATGCAAACACAGTATTATCTTGACCTCAAAAGCGAAAAAACAAAAACATCACTTTCTCACTGCAGGTTCACCACTTTCTCACCATTTTCTCCCAATGTGACAATTCAAAAACAAATAAGCTTTTCATCTTCTTGATCATGATATTGTTAATTGTGCATGCTTCATAGTGTAGAGGATCACTCTGTGGAAGGTTTTGAAAGCAAGAAGTGGGTGTGTTTTAATGTTTGATTATTTACAGGAGGAGACTGCGCCCTCGTCTGCTGCTGCTGTGGACACGAGCTCTGCGGCCGCCCCAGAATCTGAGCCTGATGAGCCTAAAGACGCAGAACCAGAGGACACGGTGGGGCTTACACGACTGCTTTTTGTTTTAAAAAGTAGTTTTCTGTTTGTTCCACCATCAGTGCTATGTTCATCTTTATAAATCTTTAAAATATACACACGTTAATCATTAAACAACAATACTTGTATAAATTTTTCAAATAAACATAAATACACAAATGTACACAAATAAGAATAATTTATGCTTGCGTGTGTATACATATAAAAACATTATATACTATTAAATGAATCATTAATCAACAATAAATATATGCATTTTAATGGCAATGGCAATTTTATTTATATAGCACTATTTACTGCAACCAGAGTTGACCAATGTGCTTTACAACAGAATAACTAAAAACGGCAATAACACAATGAAAAATAAAAACAGTAAAACCAAGAACAAAGAGAGAAAAAGGGGGAAAAAAACATAACATGCAGCAAAAATATAGGACAAGGATAAAGAGTGAAATGATTTACATTAAAGTAAATTAAAAAAATTAACATTATTAAAAAAAAACTGTGCGTGTATGTATTAATTCATATTACATGCATTTAAATTAAACATTAATCTTTTCAAAAAAACATTTAAAAAACATTATTTTATTTAAACAATAAACAATCATAGTTTACATTAAACATTGAATAAATACAATAAGTTAGAAATCCTCAAAAAAAAGAACTGAAATTATTTACATTTAAATAAAAATATTTACATTTTTTAAAACTATATATTAATAAACCATACATTTAAATTAAAAAAAATTAAACATAAATCAACAGTAAATATATGCATTTTAACAAAACATTTGAAAGTTTCATTGAACAACATTTTTTAAATTACATTAAACATTATATAAAAAATTATACATATTTAAACAAAAACAGAAATTATTTACATTAAACTAAATAAAAAAAATTAACTAACTTGAGTAACACATTTAAAAGTAAAAAACTGCTGTGTGTGTGTGTGTGTGCTGTTGTATGTATGGTGTTTTGTGTGTATATATATATATATATAAATATATATCGGGTTGTTTCTCGAGGAGGGCAAGGGAGCCAAGGGGGGCAGTGTCTCTCAAATGGATGAGAAAAAAAAGCCTTACAAAAATAACCCGTGCCAATAGTACAAAATATACATTAAAGTATAAATCACAAGGTTTTCTAAAGAAGAGGATAATGGTCAACAGACTGAACCAGAAGGTGAGAAACAGGGGGAGTCGCATCTACTCGCCGCATCTGAGCCACAATGAGTTTTAAACGGCCACCTAAGGCCTGCGAGTGAGTTTGAGGGTGTGAGGAAATGAGAATGCATGGGGGGGAAAATGATCGGCCTATGAATTGGGTCATTCGATAAATCCGCCTCTTGTGTTTAGCACTTCTACGTTAGTGGAATCCGTCTGATGATCACTATAATGCTTTAATGGGAGGACTCCAAAAAAAGGTGTAAGTAAAGAATTCACCAATTAGGTAAACTATTGGTGACGTCAACAAGACTTAAAATGTCACGAAAACATGATCTGTGGGAGTTTTTAGTGAGCAATCAGCTTATTCAAATTTAAAGTAAATTTCTGTGTCTGAGACCAATATTTACTGAGCTTTGATGACCGATGAACCGAATAATTAAAAAATAGTTCAAAGTTAACTATTAAAAAGAATAGCTGAACAAGTTCACAAATAAAATATTTTGTTTAAATTGTTACGGCTTGATGTTCTTAGTTTGGATAATGTAAAATGGTGAGATTCATATTTGGCTTTAATAAATAGAATATTGATTAGCTACATTTTTCTAATAGTGTAAGCAATGTTTATTTATCCAAGAAAATGTGACTCTGACATGAATTTAAATTTGATTAAAAAAATTGCCTCATTTCAGAACACCACCGCACACCACTGAGATATCTGCTGTGTAGTATGTATGTAGGTCTATATCTATATATAGTATTTTTCTATATATTTATATATATATTACATGTAAATACTACATATCAGACTACATAACACACACACACACCCAACACCACACACACACACACACACACATACATAGTGGAGATCAAAAGTAGAGAACAACCTATAATTTCCTAAATTTGAAGGTCACTGCTTAGTCCTATATGAAGTTATCCTAACAGGAGTGGAAGGGCAGTTTTTTAAGCATATTTCTTGAATTAATTGTATTCTGAAGCTCAGTAGAAAAAACTTAAATTAGATATTTGAAAAAGAACTCTGAGATTTTCACTGAGATTGCAAGATGGTGGGCTCTAGGCGACTGAATTTAATTTATTTGGGTCTGATGGGAAACATTTTGTTCGGCATCAAACTGAGGAAAGACTGAAGCCCAAGTGCATAAATAAGTCAGTGAAAGATGGAGGAGGAAGTGTCATGGTTTGGGAGATGTTTCTGCAGCAGGAGTTGGGCCTCTTATACAGATACACAGCTCTGGCAGTGTGTTCATCCACATTTGAACAGAGGATCGTGAAATTGCTGTAAATACAGAGTGATAAGAAAGAAAGAAAAATCAAACCTGCTTTAAAACCCAGCAACACAACTGTAGCTGTATAAATTTACGACAATTAACAAAAACAAAACCGCAAGATTTATTTGACATCAAAACAAAAAAAAAAAAATGCTGTCTAATCGCTCTCACTATACTTTGATGTCACACACAGAACAGTAAATGCAGTGCTGCTTCAAGTCAGAGCATGCTTTGGTTAAGAGACGCATGACAGTTTTCTGGGCTTTATAGCTAATATTTCATTTTACACAATTGTTCGCAAAATCGGACAAAATTGTGTCTAATGTATACCACATATTAACTTATTGAATTGTTGTAAATAAAAATATCACATTTGCATCTGGTCAGGTTCAAAAAATGCTGAGAATCACTTCACGTAACCCTACAAAATGATTAACGTATAGGCTGTCAAAAAAAAAAAGTCACGGTTTCGCGAAGGGAAACAAAAACAGACTTTTAAAGCTCTGACGTAGTAAACGCCAGTGTTGGGGAAAGTTACTTTGAAAAGTAATGAATTACAATGTTGTGTTACTCCCTAAAAAGTAACTAATAGTGTTATTTATTTACTTTTTATGGAAAGTAATGCTTTACGTTAATTTTGCGTTACTTTTTAAATCTGGACAGGGCTTGCTTGTTTGTTTTTAAAATAAAGTTATATTTTTGGCAAATATAAAAGCCTTTTCACACCAAAAGTGAAATGAATAAGCCTCAGGCTGAAGGGAAAGTAAATTTACATCCCTACAGTAGAATGCAGAAGAAGACATTTCAACACACTTCAGCAATAAACAAAAAAAGACACAAATGTTTGTCTAGAGTAATTTTTGCTTATTAGTATGGTTGAACTGGATCATCGAAGGTCAGAAGCAAAGACATTGGTTAATAGAATGGGATTAAATACATAAAGCTTATTTGTGTTTATTTAACATATTTAATTATTGCAGGGTTGCGTCATATTCTGAGTTGCATTATTTTTATTATTTTTGAGGAATACTGAATCTGTGGTTTGTTTTTTTTGTGTGAGCGAGATGAATTAATGCATATTCATATTTATTTTAGAACTACAGTAACATCTTCTGATTTCTCCCAATATGGGGACAGGAGAGTTGTCAGTCAATAAATTGAAAAAAAGTAACTTGCGTTACTTATTTGAAAAAGTAACTCAGATATTCTCTTGTAAATTAAAAAGTAATGTGTTACTTTACTAGTTACTTGAAAAAAGTAATCTGATTACGTAACTCACGTTACTTGTAATGCGTTACCCCCAACACTGGTAAACGACTTTGATAGAAAAGTAGAGTGAAAAGTACATATATTTGTCTTTCAAATGTAGTGAAGTTAGTCATCAGTTTAAAAAGTGTCATAAGTTTGAAAAGTGTACTCATGTACAGTAATCAAGTAAATGTACTTCGTTTACTGTCCACCGCTGAGTGTGAGAAACTGAAGAAAATGTCCTACGGCCACAGATATGCTGAAGTCACTCTACACTTCATACTAATTTCTGACAGCTATAACCCTCCTAAATTTGAGTTGTAATCTTCTTTCATGCTACAGTGGTTACTGTTCTCTGCCAAATAATTTTTCCGTAAAATAAAGGTTTTTGTTGAAATGCCTTGGTTATTTTGTCAAACATGTTTGTGGAACAGTGGAATAGCTGATATTCCTTCAAATTTTGAACGATGAAGACTAACAATATTTCGGAAGAAATCAAGTTTATAGATTGGTCTCTAATTTTGATGTCCACTGTTAGTGTGTGTGTGTGTGTGTTTTTTCTTCAGTGTAGTAATTTGCAACGCTTAATGGGATGAGCAGGTCACATGACATGTTCCTGATTTATGTATGTTTAGGCAAGGAATGACTTTTCAAGATTTTATTGAAAAATCAGCAGAAGAATACAAAAAATTGTTGTGCTTTGTTGAAACCAGATTAAGCCAACTGTGCATTGGTTTCCTGTTCAGAAATCCTCTAAACACAAGAAAAAGAAGCAGAAGAAAGAAAAGGAGGAGAAGGAGAAGAAAAAGAAGAAGAGACACCACCACCACCACCATCATCATCATCATCACAGTGATGCCGGCGGGGAGGATTCAGTGCAAAACGGCACCGTGGAGGAAGAGGAGCCTCTGCCGGTCAGTATCTATCTAGCCAGCCAATCACAGAAGGCCACTCTGTGACATTAAATGCTTAGTAAATATACTTTATCCTGTACTTATCCAACCTCCATCTCGTTTCAGCCCATGTCCAACTACTCTCTGCTGGCCGAGAACTCCTACATCAAGATGGTGAGTGTGGCGTGACGGGATGTGGTCTGATGTTTGTCCTCTGCACCAGCGTGAAGCTCAGCCTGTAATTGAGATCTCATGATCCTGTCACACGGCTGCTGTTTTTGCTGAAGCGACTCGTTGCTTTAAGTGATTCTGGTCTGTGGTTTGTGAATGATGTATTGTTCATGTGTCTCTGTATGTATGTTTTAAGATGAAAGAAGATGCTGATCAGGTAACCATAGGAACAGAACTACTGTTGTTGCCACTAACTTGCTGTGATACAGACTTTAGTCACAATAGACACCAAATACAAACAAAAACAAGGTTAATAGGTCAGTCCTGTGTGTGTGTGTGTATATTTAATATATATATACTATATATATATATATATATATAGAGAGAGCGAGAGAGAGAGAAAGTGTGTATTTTGTTGGTGTATATATGGTAAATGTGTGGGTGTGTGGTGTGTGGTGTGTGTAGAAAAATGAATAAATATACATTTAGTAAAATATTTAATATATGTTAAAAATAGAATATATATAATATATTCATTTTACATCTATTAAAAATATTTTAATATTTGTATTCATGTGTTCATGTGCGTGTTCATTAAAGTCCAATTAAATCTGGTTTCTGCTGTGACTGACGTCTTTTGAGTGCTATAAGACTGTCTATCGAACATTAGTTGTTAAATGCACCTGTTTGGTGTAGTTAAAGCTGATGTGATTTCTTTCTCGTTTTGGATGATGATAATTATATTAACTGCCTTTGACCTGGTTTTTGGGCTTATATTATTCCCATTTCTTCTGGCCTTCTTTAACCGCTGTTCTGCATGTTTTGGCCTCCTAATAGTTTCCTACTCTATAAAAAAAAAACGCCCTTTTTTTCTGTAGGTGTACGACATCCAGGGCAACCATCAGGATGAGAGCAAAGTTGTGGTGTCGGTCATCTTTGAGAATAAGAGCGACAGCTTCCTCAAGTCAATGGAGTTCAATGTGCTGGATTCCCTCAACTCCAAACTGCAGCGGCCGGAGGGAGCCGGCGCTCACGACAGCCTCACCGTTCCCTTCCAACTGCCACCAGGTCAGGATAGCGACGCTCCTGAAAGTGTCATTAACTGGATTTAGGCAGATTTTACTCATGTATTCAAATCTTTTTCCAGGGATTTCAAACGAGGCCCGCTTCGTGTTCTCAGTGCAGAGTATTGTCATGCCTCAGAAACTAAAGGGAACCCTCACCTTCATAGTTAAGGTGAGAAACTCCCATACACACAGAAGAGATCATACTTTTCCATATGTTTCCAGTGTGAGTGTTAGTATTGGTGACGTGCGTATTGATTGTTTTCTGGTGCAGTCGGACGAATCCTCCACTCATGAGAAACTGGACTTCAAACTGCACTTTACATGCACATCATACCTGATCACCACTCCCTGCTACAGGTGAGCAACACATTACCAAACCACTCGTAATGGAGCGCTATAGTTCTCTCTCTCTTCTCTCTCTCTCTCTCTCTCTCTCTATCTATCTCTCTCTATCTCTCTCTCTCTCTCTCTATCTATCTATCTCTATCTATCTATCTATCTATCTATCTATCTAGATGTGTATGTATATGTACTGTATATGTATATATATGTACTGTATATGTGTATATATACAGTGGGTACGGAAAGTATTCAGACCCCCTTAAATTTCACTCTTTTTTTATATTGCAGCCATTTGCTAAAATCATTTAAGTTAATTTTTTTTCCTCATTAATGTACACACAGCACCCCATATTGACAGAAAAACACAGAATTGTTGACATTTTTGCAGATTTATTAAAAAAGAAAAACTGAAATATCACATTTTGTTCAATTAAATCAAAGTAATAAGACTGTACTGAGTGGTTTCATGTAGCTGAACATAAGAACCTTGTGTTGTCAGTGACGCATACGCAAAGCTGCTGGAGTCGGGCGACCTGAAGGGCAGCTCTCTACGGCTAGAGGGGATCAACATGCCCTTCCACCACCTGCTGGCCAGGATCTGCTTCCACCATCACTTCTCCGGTGCGCCGACTTCACAAAAGACGCCTGTGATACGTTTCAAAATATGGACACCCTTAAATCCACTGTTCTCTTGTTTCCTGTGTTTGTAGTTGTGGAGAGGATCGACTCCTGCGCCTCCATGTACAGCAGGTCGATCCAGGGTCACCACGTCTGTTTGCTGGTCAAAACCGTGAGTATTTGGAATATGCAATATAAACTGAATCATAATGATTCTGATTCCACTAAGCAACTCTTTTCAGATTTGAAGATGATGATTCATTAAAATCCTATGTTTCTCTTTCTTCCAGTCCGATCAGACCGTCTCCATCGACGCCAAGTGCGACGAGCCATCGCTGCTGGGGAATGTGCTGGATGAGATCAAGCAGACCTTCTCGAAATGCTGATCGTGTCTGAGAGACCCCTCGCCACCCTGAAACCCCCTGAAGCCCCATCCCAGTGCAGCCCGTCCGGCTGAACCACACGCTCAGAATCATATATCGCACTCTGAGACTCGTGTACCTTCTCTTCCTTTATATTTATTGGCTCAGTCGTTCTACTGTTCTTCTTTTAAGACCACAAATTTCAAGCCCGCTCCTGCCTTTGTTTCCCCTCCTCGTCCTCTGACGTGCGTTTTGTTCCTGATCTCACTCTTCATCCTCTTCCTCGGCTTCTTCGTCTCTCTTATGGTCTTTCCATTGTCTTAACGGTCCACGACTTTCATCTTGAGAACTGGATTTTTTTCGTTTTCGATGCTCGAGTTGTGTGCTTTTTTTTTTGCGTTGTGTTGTTTGTTGCATTTTTTTTCTGTCCTGAACTCCATCAGCGCCTTTCTCTACATTAAACATCAGTGTATCTGTTCTTTACCAGTCTCGTCGCATATGTGTGTTGCTCTTTTCGAAGGCTAGCACTTGCGCATTACAGTACCTCTCCCACAGATCCCACGCCAAGATTACGGATAACTCTTTAACTGATCATCTGACACTATGTCATCACAAAGTTTTTTGTTGCAGTTGCACATTTTGCAAACTAGAGGATTACACAGTTGAATTCTAGACCATGTTTATACTTGGGATCACACGTGATATTAGTGATATCATGTGTGATAGCCCTAGTATTTGTGTCCTAAGTGGTAGATAATACTACAGTTGCATATAATTAATTAAACTGCACACTAACCAAACCTGCTCAGGATAATGACGGTTAGTAAAAGTGGCAAAATGAACAAAACCAGATTATTTCACGCTCGCCAATCCGAATCTAGTGATGCTTGAACTTTTATGTCAGTTAATGGACGCAAATTGCTGGAAAAGTTCCAGTTAAAGAAAATTATCAGCACCATTGAAACCCTAATTGACGCCACCAGGATGGAATCTTCAGGTCGGCTGTTTACCTCAGAAATAATGTGATTTGTACATAGTTTGTGACCAAGAAACCAATCGATTGTAATCGCATGCCAAATAAGTTTTGTAGATGGGTGTACTGTGTGTATTGTGTATATTTATATGTAAATACAAACACATACATGTGTATATATTTAAGAAATATTTACATGCGTATACATATATATTCATATATAATAAAAATCATATATAAATTAGTGCTGTCAGTCGATTAAAAAAAAAAACTAATTAATCGCACATTTTTCTAAAATTAATCGCGATTAATCCCACCTAACATTAAAGTATTTAAATATACTTTTATATTGCAATAAATATAGACCATATTTTTTAAGGACATGTGCGTTTCCCTGCTACAATACTGATGTCTCTAATAAAAAACGTTATCTAATATTTTATCCATGCACTATATTTGAGAGTTATCAATTTTAACATTTATTAGACTTAAATACTTCTAATTAAAGTGAACTTAAAACAATCTTCACATAAACCCATTATAATAAATTATATACATATTTAGCTACCTGTGGCCTTCAAGTAGGAAATATACAGTATTTAATTTTTGAAAAGTGTGAGACTCTAAATAACATAGATGAACCTTAAAGCTACAAATTTATTGATGTTTTTTTTTTTTTTTTTTTTTTGTTCTTGATAAAATACAGCAGCTAGGTTATTAGGTTATTTGGCTGCTTAAGCAGCTGCCGCGCCTGAACATGATGGGAAATTGACACGCATCATCTTTTCATAACCTTTACCTTTTTGACCCACTTCAGGGTTTTAAGTCTCTACTAAGGAAGCGAAGAGTTGAATCGGGTGTTAAATGAGGGAGAACGAGCAATCTGGCGAGGCTGCTCCAGGATAAGTTCTTTGCATTCATGATTGTCCCTGTTCTAAATGTGGAAAGCATAAAGAATAAATACATGCAATAAAGGGATAGTTCAACCGAAAAAAGGAAAAATTCTGTCATCATTTACTCACCTAAATGTTATTTCAAACCTGTATGACTGCTTTGTTCTAACGAAAACAACGGAAGACTTCTGAAGAATGTGGGGGGGAAAACCAGCAAGCAGTTCTGGCGGCACCATTGACTTCCTCATAGTATTTTTTTCTTCTACTATGAAAGTCCACTCGTTGGTCCCTTCAAAAACAGCTCCCTACTGAGTTACAAAATTTTCTTCCAAGCAATATCTCCCTTTTGTTCGGCCAGAACAAAGCACATTCAATACAGGTTGGAACTACTTGAGGGTGACCGTGACTGATGACAGAAATTTTCATTTTTGGCGTAAGAGGTGAACTATCCTTTAATGACAACATAACGTAACGACTTTCGAGCTTTAATATGGAACTATACAGAGGCTACGGCGCAACGCCGCCGCATTGTGTGTGTTATTTGAAGTAGCCACACGGTTATAACAGCTGACAGGACAGGAAAATTCTTTTTACTGACTTAAGCCCGTAAACCCCAAAGCACGACTACACTAGAAAGGATAACGATATTAAGTTCTAAAAATCGTTTCTCAATATTTAAGCAAAGAATAGCATAGTTCACACCACAACTATAACAATAACGATACAGAGGAACGATATCGTTGTGATCCCTTTCAAAACGATTTTTTTCCAGCTGACGAACGATAAAAACATTGACAGCAAATCAGAATCCATCCTGCTTTAAAGAGCACAAGCATTTAAAGCGGCAGCCGCCGAGCTGCGCTTAGAATAAAATAGATACTGTCCGCTGGTGTGGACACTAATACAGTTATCTTATAGTTATCGTTCTTGGTGTGAACGGGGCTTTATGGCCTGACAACATCTCATCTGTTCACGGTTATTCTACTGATGCTCTCTCGTCACCTGTACATTTTCCGCTCTCATTTGACCAGCACCAGGCGCTGAGGTGAAGTTGGAACGCGTGTCTGAAAAGTCTCCGGTCTGATGTGGTCGTAAAAACGTTCTGTGTCTAAATAAACAAAATTCTTGTCAAGAAAAAAGAAACTGAAGCAGCAGTTGTGGTCAACCCTAGCTCCGCCCCTGCGTTAAATTAATTAAATATTTTTAACACATTAAACTGAAAAAATTAATTGCCTGCGTTAACGCGCTAATTTTGACAGCACTAACATATATATATATATACTGTATATAAATATATGTGTGTGTATTGCATTGGTGTGAAAAGGTTTTTGCCCCCTTCCTGTTTATTTATTTTTTGCATATTTGTCACTTAAAAGATTCAAGCAATCGTCAAACTAATTTTTATATTACACAAAGATAAATGCAAGTAAATACAAAATGCAGTTTTTAAATGATTTTTTTATTTTATTAAGGGAAAAAAGCTGGTCCAAACCTGCCTGGCTACGTGAAAAAAGTAATTGCCCCCTAAAGCTAATAACTGGTTGTGCCACGCTTTGAAGCAACAACTCTAATAAAGCGTTTGCGATAACTGGCAATGAGTCTTGCACATCGCTGTGGAGGAATTTTGGCCCACTCTCCTTTGCAGAATTGTTTTAATTCAGCCAAATTGGAGGGTTTTCGAGCATGAATGGACTGTTAAGCATCTCAATCGGATTTCAGTCGGACTTTGAGTGGGCCCTCCCAAAACTTAATTTCGTTTTTCTTGAGCCATTCAGAGGTGGATTTGCTGGTGTGTTTGGGATCATTGTCCTGCTACATACCCCAAGTGTGCTTGAGCTTGAGGTCAAAAACTGATGGCCGGACATTCTCCTTCAGGATTTTCTGATAGAGTGCAGAATTCATGCAAAGCAGCCCCAGATCATCACACTACCACTACCATGTTTGACTGTTGGTATGATGTTTTTTTATGAAATGCTGTGTTGGTTTTAAACCTGATGTAACGGGACACACACCTTCCAAAAAGTTCAACTGTTGTCTCATCAGTCCAGAATATTTGCCCAAAAGTCTTGGGGAGAATCAAGATATTTTTTGGCAATGAGAGACGAGACTTTGTGTTCTGTTTGGTCAGCAGTGGCTTTTGCCTTGGAACTTTCCCATGGATGACGTTTTTGCCCAGTCTCATTCTTATTGTTGAATCATGAACACTGAAAATGAATGGAAAGGGGCCAAAGTGATGACCAAGCCTTGCAGATTCACTATAGATGCTGTTAGAGGGTCTTTTAATGAGCCTATTAGATGAGCGTCAGACGGTGGTGCTTGGGAGTAAATTGGGTTGGCCGGCAAACTCCTGGGAACGTTCACCAGTATCCAAGTTTTCTCAATTTTGGATAAGATTGGCCATGGTTCGCGGGTACCCAAACACTTAGAAAGGCATTATAATCCTTTCGGACTGATTACATGTCGAGCGTTTTGATTCTGTCATGGGTCTTGCATTTCTTAGATCGCGGCATAATGTGTTGATCGTTTAAGAGGTTCACTTTGTCAGACAGGTTCTTCACTTTAAGTGATTTCTTGATTCAACAGGTTTGGCAGTAAACAGGCCTGGGTGTGGCTAGAGAAATTTACACAATAGCTTTCTAAAAATAATGTGGTGAATTGCAGAGTTCTTGCATGGATTTAACAGGAGGGTGGCAATTAATTTTCACGTAGGGCACGTAGTTTGGGACAGCTTTTTTTCCTTTTTAAATACACATAAATCATCATTTAAAAAACTGATTTTGTATTTACTTGCACATACTTGTGTAATATTTAATTGTTGATGATCTGAAACCATTAAAGTGACAAAATGCAATAATTTTTAATTACAATCCAATATCTTTTTTTGGGGTGTGAAATGAAAAACACCTTTAACACATTTGCAATTAACAAGGACAGTAGCTCACTGTTTCTGGACAGTAATTAAAGTGAGTTGATAGTGATTCGCCTTTTGGCTTGCTAATAGCTGTCTGAGAATATAATGTTAAGGGGAGGCGCTAAAAGTTAAAGCATACACTTCCCTTGGCCTGTACACACGTCCAAATACACCGTGGTGGAGTTGTGAACCCAGGCAACCAAACTTCATGTTCATGTTCTAGCATACTTTCGAATGCGTCGGGATACATTTGCAGAGATACAATGAATCTTTTTTTTAATATGCTGTTCAATTCCTATTTTTTTTCCGACACTAATGAATACTATGTACTGACTAATACAGAGCACATGCCTTTGTAGGAGGTAAATCCTGAGGTGTTAACTGTAGATCAACAGCGCGACGACGTAGCGGCACATCGGGTGTAAAGAGACGAACCGCCACAGTATAGTGGAGATTGACGCTGAGACCCACCGGACAGTTATCCGAGGATAATCTTGATCAAGATGTATTTTCCATCGAGTACGAGTGAGTTCATCACAAGAGGACTTGAATAGCAGGTGAAAGAAAAGTTTTGGGAAAAACAACATCGATCTAGTGGTTTACAGGTCCTGTTGGAGGGATCCTGCTGGAATCATTGCATGATGGATGAAAGCAAACTGAAGTATAACAACACTGGAATTTTGTGCTACATAGTCACATTGAATCACAGTTGTAAACTTGCATGGGTCCTAGGAATGTAAAAACTTTTGCCCTTTTTTTCTTTTTGTAGTTTTGTTTGTTTTTGCTAATTCATAACACTTGCTAGGAAAACTCCCTTTAATGCCTTGATGGTGTGCAATTATTTTTAGTGTACTTTTTTGAGTAAAAGGTGGCGTCGCACATATTAACACTTTGATGGCTTCTAATGTTTTTTATTGCTTATGAATACATAAATCAGCCCCTGTTCGGAATGTTTTTAAAATGTCATTTTGCCATTAATGATATAAATATAAATATTCAGTAGGGGGCGGTTTGGGGTGGTGGGGGGGATTTGGGGGGTCCGTATAAATATGAATACTTAGCCGTTAAATGTGATTCAAGGGAAGTGGCCCAGCTAATCTAATAAGGTTTTCCCTTTGGCAAGTTGTAGTGCAGATATTGCTGGATTTTACTTATTAAATATACTCTGATGGCTCTTCATTTGAAGGTACTGTCCAACTCCTTCATATGTATTTTCCGACTCTATGATGTAATATAATGTTTTAAGATGAATAAATGAGCTGCAAGAATGACCAATAATGTGCAAGCAACATTTTTGAGAGGTCCACGCGAAACAGTTTGAGAAGGATGCTATAGATTTATGTGTGCACCAATAAATTCATGTCTACATGTAGACCAAATGTTTACCTCTTTGATCGACTACAGATGTTTCCTTTTTGTAATCATATGTGTGAACATTAGGCAGTGAACAAAGTTAAAAATACTTGGCATATTTGTTATTTGTAAATCATTTTGAACATGCATAATGTGAAAATTAAATTAGTTTTCTGTTTTGTCTATCTGGTTGTTTACTTTAATATTTAAACCTTATTAGGATCAATTTTAATTATATATTTCATTTATCTATGAAATATCTTGTTCTCGCAGGGTAAGTCATAGATGGATAGATAGACCGGCACCGATAGCTGAGCGACAGAGGTAGACGATAGAACGAAGACAGATGCTAGAGGACAGAGGATTCGAAAGACAGCCATGATAGATAGACAAATGCCTATGATTTTTGTTCGATGACAGTGATAGATCGACGACAGACAGATAGCTCAGGGACGATGATTTCGAACGAACAGACAGAGTACAGCTCGAAGATAGATAGACGGAAGAATAGATAGAGACCGACTTATAGCTAGCTGAAGAGAATGATAGATACGATAGAATGAACCCGAGTAAAACAGCATGACTGACTAGATAGCCGGGAAGATAAACAGAGATAGATGCTAGATAGAGACCGCTAGAATCGATAGACGGAAGAACAACAGAGGATAGTAGATAGCGGAAAAGATAGATAAACAGATGATAGATAGATAGACGGAAGATAAACAGATGATAGATAGATAGACGGCAGCATTTGATAGAGAGAGAGGAGATAGGATAGAGAAGATGTAGATGATAGAACGTAGACACTAGATAGATAGATAGAGACTTAGATAGATAGATAGATAGAGACAGATGATAGATAGACGGAAGATAGATAGATACTATAGATAGATAGATATAGATAGATATATACTGTAGATAGATAGATAGATAAACAGACAGACAGACAGATAGATAGATAGAACGACAGACAGATAGATAGAGACAGATGATAGATAGACGGAAGATAGATAGATAGAACGACAGAGATCAGATAGATGATTGATAGATAGAATGACAGAGAACAGATAGCTAGATAGAAGGAAGATAGATAGATCGAGACATAATAGATAGACAGAAGATAGATAGATAGAATGACGAGAGCATAGATCTTGACGCTAGATAGATAGATGATATACAGACAGACAGAAAGACAGACAGACCGACAGACAGACGATAGATAGATAGACAATCAGACGATAGACAGATAGTAGTCAAGTCAAGTCACTTTATTTATATCAGCGCTTATTAACAATAACAGCTTTGTCAAAGCAAACGGAACCAGCATTAATAGGAAACTGTGGCTCAATTAATTGAAAAAAGGCAATAGTAAAATCATTTTCAGTTAAAGACAGGCATCATTGAATTTCAGTGATGTCAACATCCACCGACTCATTCAGTTTAAATAGTATCCTTTGCATCATTTGCAATCAAGTCAACGATGACGCTGGAAAGACCCCCCTCGAGTGTCCCCAAATCTAAGCAAGCCAGAGGCGACAGCGGCAAGACGAAACCAATAAAATCCATCGGTGACAGAATGGAGAAATAAAAACCTTGGGAGAACGAGACCCGGCTACATCGGGGGGGGGGGGGGGGGGCCAGTTCTCCTTGACAGACGAACCCACCAGTTCAACTCCAGCGCTCAGCCAATGAGATAGACCAAGACCCGCTTAGGCCCGACTCGTAGATAGATAGACAGTAGATAGATAGGTAGATAGCTAGTAGATAGGAACTTAGTAGATAGCATGATAGATGATAGATCGATAGACAGTAGACAATAGTAGCTAGACGATAGTAGTAGAAAGATAGACATTGACGAAGGTAGATAGATACATAGATAGACAGATAGATACATAGATAGATAGAATGATAGATAGATAACAGCTAGACATAGCTAGATAGGCGATAGATAAGATGAAAGTAGAAGATAGACGTAGATAGACTAGATAGGGACAGATATACAGATAGAACAGACAGACCTAGATAGATAGATAGATAGATAGATAGAAGATAGACAGACAGATAGATAGATAGATAGACAAAATAGACGGAAGATAGATAGATAGATAGATAGATAGCAAGATAGATAGACAGATAGATAGATAGCATAGACGGAAGATAGATAGATAGATAGATAGATAGATAGATAGCAGAATCGACGGAAGATAGACAGGACAGATAGATAGATGATAGATAGTAGATAGATAGATAGAGAAATGATAGATAGATAGATAGATCGATAGAAAGATAGATAGATAGCCGGACGGACAGACAGACAGACAGAGATAGATGATAGATGATAGATGATAGACAGATGATAGATAGATAGATAGATAGATAGATGATAGATAGATAGATAGACGGATAGATAGATAGATAGATAGATAGATAGATAGATAGATAGATAGATAGATAGATAGACGGAAGATAGACAGACAGATAGATAGATAGATAGATAGATAGATAGATGATAGATATAGATGATAGATAGATAGATAGATAAGATAGAGAGATAGATAGACGGGATAGACAGACAGATAGATAGATGAGAGATGATAGGTAGACAGACTCGATAGGATAACGATGATAGATGATAGTATAGCTAGATAGATAGATCGATAGATGATAGATAGATAGATAGATGATAGATAGATAGATAGATAGATAGATAGATGATGATAGATAGATAGATAGACAGACAGACAGACAGACAGACAGACAGATAGATTTGCTGTTTCAGAAAAAGTTTTTGGTAATTGTTTCAGTATTTTTCTAAAAGGTTGCTTTTTGACAACTTACCCAGTGTTGAAATAAAAAGTCAACGTAGCAGGATACACTGTCTTTAAGCGCTGTTGCAATATTTCCTTGTGTTGTGTTTCAGTCGTGAGGTTAAGCTGCAGGAGGCGTATCTTCAGCCGCGCGCTGGCACAGGGGGAGGGGGCGAGACTCCGAGACTCCGAGACTCCTCAAACAAGCTGCGCTGCGTTGCGTGTTTATTTACTAGCGGAACGCTTGATTAATCTAACACGTTTAATATCGACGGCAGGTGCTTAACGTGGGACTTCAAATGCCCGACGCGAACAGCAAATCGACGGGGGCTGGTACTAGCTGAGCGTAAACAGTCATCGAGTGACTTATCTCGGGTTTGTTGGCGCGCCGTGGGCGACTTGAGCGTGTGTGGCTACTGAACAAACCGCGGCGTTTGCAAAACGAGCGAACTAAAGTTGTTTGCTGGGTAATTTTGGATGCCAGATCGTTTGTTTTCGGAATATGGCTCAGCGTGGACACCATCATGTTGCGAGTTCCCAAAAAGCTTTAATGTTGGAGCTGAAAAGTCTTCAGGACGAGCCGGTTGAAGGCTTCAAAATAACTTTAGTCGACGAGTCGG
The DNA here is from genome assembly GCA_018155175.1 of Sinocyclocheilus anophthalmus. Classification (NCBI taxonomy): domain Eukaryota; kingdom Metazoa; phylum Chordata; class Actinopteri; order Cypriniformes; family Cyprinidae; genus Sinocyclocheilus; species Sinocyclocheilus anophthalmus. The sequence continues at coordinate 406,239 of JADLZN010003226.1, forward strand.
ATTTGTACAACTGGGAAGTCGCGATATTCGGACCCCCGAATACGCACTATGAGGGGGGTTATTTTAAGGTGAGTGACGGCTGACGGTATCTTCTCTTTTAATGTCATTTGACGAGTTTTTATACACAAACTAATTCTGTGTATCAACGTCAAATTGAACACTCGATAACGAGAGTGACTGTTTTATTACAATTGTTTATGACCTCTGTTAACGTTGCCAATGTTCAAGTGTCATTCGCTTTTAAAGGAATGAAAGTTCTATTGTTCCAAACCTGTTCGACTGTCTGTCTTCTGTGGGACACAAAATGAAATCTACGAAGAAAAGATGTGACCTTGGCTGCTACAAAAAGAGGCCTAATATTTCCTTTTGTGTTCCACGGAAGAAATAACTTCTAAAGTTTTGGGCTAAAAACGGCACGAGCGGAATTTACTTTCGCTGTAACTTACTGTCTTTTTAAAGGAAACGTTCGGCGTTCTCATTTTTAAACGCTAACGTTCCATTTGTCCATAATTTGGTCTGTGCTCAATGAAAGAGTTGCTCCATTGTTCCTCATTGTTCTCTAGAATTACTATCAGTTGCTTTTTACACACGGTTCACTGGAACAGCGACTGAATGTTGTAAAGTTAGATATTTAAAGTTCAAAGTATGAGTTTATTTCGAATATAATAAACCACAAGAACGTTTTCTCAGGATGGACAATGAAATCCCTAACCTATATTATAAAATCTATGGCTTCATTTTTGGAGCTTTATCACTTGTTCTACATGTTGAACAGTGTCTGTCAACAGGACAACATCAGTTGCTCCATCTGTCAATAGCTTGGTCATGACACATGAGTCTAAATTTAATTAAAATGGCAAAGATTTTTGTTTTGAAACCCTTATGATCTTCAAGCTGCACTTACAAACATGTAACGTTATATTTTACTTGAACCAATTGTTGCTAAATATCTGCTGTGTCCAAGCAAAGTCACTCTGTCAGACCACAACAATGGCAGTTATATTTAGCCGGCTTCATAGCTGTGCCTGTGTGTCATTGGCTTGCTTGCTGGCCAACCAACCTCCACACATCATGCCGTTAGCAAGTGGCCACCGACCTGCTGGGAACAGCGGCTACTGAGTCACAGCCTGGTGGAACCAAAAGCAAATTTGATGGGCCAGTAGAATCTCTCTTTCCTGTTGTCTGAAATGTAAAGACTATGCATGGCTGTGAAAATTCAGTTCTCTCCTGTTGTTTTCCTGCATTGATGTGGAAAACCGTGTCTGTTTGTTAGTGGGGAGGAAGGAAGCAGGTCAGCCCTGCGACGTTCTCAAAGTCTCTTCCAACAGGAAGAGATGAGTAACCATGACTTCCTGCACACTACTCTACTTCATCAAAACAGACAGGTTTCCCTTCTGCATTCTTTTCCCTGTTTTTTTGTTCTTTTTTCTTATTGATTGGTATCATCAGTATTGGATATGTAATGTTACTGCTGCCAATTTCCCTATTTAATTTAATGTATTTTACATTTGCTGTTATCTAGAGTTAACCTTTAAAAACACGAATATATATTTTTTTCAGATCTCCCCCCCCCCCCCAGCACTAATTTTTTTGTGTACATTAATGTGTGAGATACATGTATAGGCATTTTTTAAATGCATTAAATGAAACGTGTTTTATGATATTTATTTGAATTTGTATTAGATAGCCCTGTGTGTGTACTTATATAATTTTTTTTGTTTGTGTTTTGGTCATATAATGTGTTTGGGACACTTCTCATATATGTGTATTGTGTATCTATACTAAACTCTACATATATATATATGACTTTTTTTCTGCAACAGACACATGCCATATGTGCCATAAACAGGTACTAGGTATTTTTCCATCAAGTAGTTCATTATTTTAACAAATTTTTACTTATTAACATAGAATGTATAGTGTGCATTTTATAGTCATTTTATATAGACTTTAAACACTGCTCATCCAATCAGAATTGGATGAGCTATATAAAGACTATAAACTTTTTTTTGAATTTCTGACAAAAATATAAAGTTAATCGAATGATAAATTGTTCCTGTAACTACTCATCTCGTGATATTCAGATTTTGGTCATGCCAGCCGCCCCTATAGCATCACTCTGTAGCTAGCTTCAATTTTCCAGCTAAGAGAGATTTGGCGCAGTTATTAAGTTCTCATTAGTAGGATCTCTCTAAGCAGGCTTCAAGTTCTTACACGTGGTGCTGAGCTGACAGGTATCAGGGTTTGCTCCTGATCAGCTCGTCGCTCCAGTGAAGCATGCACACACCCAGGGCCTGTGGCAGGTGAGCTGGGCTTGGCCGTGCTTGACTCAGCCTGGCAGCTCGAGTCATGTTACCCCCTTCCCTCGCCAGACTGATGGAGTGTCAGAAACCAGAGACTGACACACTAACTGGGCCTGTTCTAGCTTCTTTTAGTGCCTGGAAGTTGTTTGGAGTGAGTCAACCCATAATAACAACTCAATTTAACACTTTCAAAATGTCTGGTATGACTAAGAACCAATAATGAACAATCTTTTGTGAGAAGGATTTCATGTTTAACATCCTCTGTGCAGTTCAGGCACATGCCCTAAAACCTCAAGTGTATTAAAAAGGAAATGTAGTTGTGGTTGGTCTTATTCATATTTAGAAGCAATTTTAATGTTCCATATATCATGTCGTCATGCACAATACCTGGGAAAAACTAGAGGAAATGTGCAATGTGAAGCTAGAAATAATTTTAGTTTGAAATGGCAAAATATTTTGTGGCCCCGAATGTGACTCTCAGGTGATTTAAAAAAATTCGATAAACAAAAATAAACTTATGAACATTGTTAAATCAAACCATCTATTATAAATGGTAAATCAACTTGAATATCAGAAGGTGAAATTTATCTATTCACCAACACCAATATTTATAATGGATTTCTTGGTTTATCGTTTCATTTGTGGGCGAGCTGGTGTTTAATCTCATTGTTCATCGACGGTGTCGGTGAATTTATCTATGAAATCAATTATTGACATTGGCAAACAGATTAATTTACGTATTCGTATATTATATGTATTATAACTTGGAAATGTAGACATTATCAATTCCAGCTCTGTAATCAAAATTTGACTGTCAGAAGAATAAAGAAGCAATCCATTATAACGTGGGAAATGATAGAATCCAATTTGGGTACTACAAACTGACTGCGAAATTGTTAATCAACGGTCGTTAAGCGATGTTATGAATTAGTAGTAATTAATTAACACAATGGTGGTTCAGAATAAGAAAAAAACGGTTACGACAAGGTTCAGGTAAGGTGCTGGGATAAGTTACATTATGGGTTAGTGATTGTTAAGTGCATGTTTAATTTGTCTACTGTTTTTCTTGTGATCTATGCATATTATTGAGTAGGCTTTTCCCCACTGAACCGGGGGAAGCCTCAACCAAAACTCTTGGATAACACCATGCCCAAAAAGAAGACTGCGTAACCACGATTATATCGGCAGCTGTCATTGGTATCACAGTAACATATGATACACCGAAATTAAACTGCACAGCTGAACAATGATCTGTAGCTTGAAGCTAGGAGAATGGGATAAAGGGAGTTCAAGAAAAGGGATGGAAAAGTCGTAAAGGAAGAGGATAGTGGAAAAAGACAGGTCGTTAGAAAAAAAAAAAGTGTGGGGGAAATGAAGTGGTGGGAAATTAAAAGACAACTTTAATAAGATAGGGATAAGAAGGACATATGGACGCTGAAATACATGTAGTGGAAAATGAAGAAAAAAGGTAAAGAAGAAGGTGTACATTAAGTTTGATTGTGGGGGAGGATAAGCAAAGGAGATGAAATGAGAGGTGGAGGAGAGGAAGGCAGATTGTTTTAAGGCGAGAAGCGTGGAAGGTTGGGGGGGATCATTTGCTCTGCGCCCAACCCATTCAATGGGATTGTATGCCTACCGATGTGGATTCTATTTCAAAAATGAGGCATATTGTAGGAGGGATTTATTTTTAGTGTGACTCCAAACGGGGATTTTTCGGCAAAATTATTTGATTGTATTCAAGAGCCCCAATGTCATTAGCTTTCACTTCAACCAATAAATTACAGAACTCGATTGATGTTTGCCTTAATGAAGGTGCTCATTAAAGCCAAATGCTGGCGGCTCGTCGGAAGTTTACATCTGCTGAATCACTGGTCCAAAATGGCAGGGCGGTATCGCTTTGAAGGCCGCCGAGCTGTGGTCCAAATCTTGGTTTACCTGAAGCTGTCGTGCTGTTGGCTGATTGTGTGCTTGGGTTATATAATCAAAAAAGTTGAATCGAAGGAAAAGAAATCCTGGTTGGTGTTAGGTCATACGAAACCAATGTGTAGTTGGGTTAGGATAGATTAATGGGTAAAATACCGCAATAGAGGTGGCGGGCATGTGCGCTTAGAACCGGGGCATTGCGGAACTGACACTGTTGGAAAGGGTCCCTTTCACGTTCACGGTGTGAGGGATACGCTTTATGTGTTACGAAGCGTGAAATTCCAAACTGAAGTTGAGAACTAATACAGGGGTGGGAACGTTCGGGGGGTGTGGTTGGGTTGCGTGTTGGCAGTGCCGCAGCCCTGAGAGTTTTGCGTCACCCTAATCAACACACCGGAACAAGCTATCAAGACCTTCCTGAAACGGGTTTAGGGAAGCTCAGCCGGTGGCAGGGAGTTTTTATTAGGGGTGAGCTGGCTCTGCAGGCTCTGCTCCCAGGACAGGCGTTCCGCCCCGCTGAACTACGAAACTGATGACACCGAAGAAACTCATCCCATTGACTTCCACAATATCCACCCCCACCCCCCTCCGATCACTCCTCAACGTTTCCACACACACGAGCACGACTTTACCATTAGATTTAGCAACTTTCAGACCTTTTTAGCGGCTTTTTCCCATAGAATATATATATTGACAAACCTAGCGACTTTTTTGTATAAACTTTAGCTATGGTTCAGTTGGAGGATTTCGTCGGTGCTGTCCCGCGAGCGCGAGGTCTGACCTTCCCGGAGAAGTGTCACCTCTCTCGGCGTCGGTTCTGTGCAGTGAGCGGCAGAGAAGAAGAGCATTCAGTTGGCCGCACAGCAGCCGACTCGTCAATAAATGAGTACACAACAGCGTTTCCAAGCACCTGTCGCTTACTGATTGTTGAATTCTAAGATGAGCGTGTTTCTCTGTTTAATACACAGGTAAGGTTTTTTTTTTTTCTTTTTTTTTTTTCCTTTTTGACTCAGACGCAACCGTGCTCTTCTCTGACAAAAAAGTAATATAGCCAAAACCACCGCATAGCCGCTCTTTAGTGTAGATGCATGTTTATTTTATCAGACGATGCCGCGATTATAAAAGAGAGTGACTCCTGGTTAACATGTATAAAAGGGGTCGTGTTTAGTCACTATTTAGTGAGGTATTTTTTGATAATATTCACTCATCAATTAGGTACAGTAAAAGGGTGCCAGATCGAAGGATCTCCAAATATACTGCAGTATTTACTCTCTCAATCAGTAGACAATATGGTTAACACCCGCTCATGCTTGAAAAAAAATTTACCGTCATGTACCGTGAAACCGGTATACTTTTGAAATCCCGTGTATAAATTTTTGGTATAACCCCCCAGCCTATACACCCCATAAAGGAATCTATAATGTAAAATTCTACTTCCTCTTTTCCACTGTAATGGAAATTTATTTAGAGAAAGATTAGTGAAGATTGGAGGAGCGGGCACGAAGCTATTCGCAGGATGATGGTCACACGGGTTTTGTGGTTTCGTGTTGGAGAATGTGCCTTTGAAATCATTTTGTGTTTAGGTTTGGTGGGGGTTTACAGGGTAAGAATGTGGCGGGAGTTTTGTGAGAATTAAGTACAACCCTTTTGTTGTGTGGCTTCGGGCAATTCCACGGTCGGTCCCGGCTCGGGAGGTTTGTCCGCGGTGAAAGGTGCTTCGCAGGTGGGTTCGTGAGCAAGTGGTGTGGGGGAGGTCGACTGTACCAAAGTCTTGGCTATGTCGTATATCAACCGTCGGATCGACGGGTGGGTGCGCAGCCGATGTGATGTGGTATGTCAAAGGTAGGCATCGAAAAAAAATCATAAATTGCCACATCTGCTTTTAACAGGTTGGTTGGTGTCAAAGTCTTAGTTATCATATATATTGTACTGTTTTATATGCTGTTGATGCTGCACAAGCAGTAATTATAAAAATACGACTAAAAAAACATACACAGCCATAAGAGCTTTCAACCAGTCCATTAGTACCAAAGTCTTAGCTATGGTGTGTTACACAATCTGATTGACTGTTAATGTTGCACCTGCAAAGGATGTAAAAATGCAACCGTTAAAATCATAAACAGCCCTAAACCAGCCAAATTGTACGTACCAACTACTAAGCAAAAATCTGTAGTTTTGTAGTCTTTTAAATTGAGTCCTCTCATCTAGTTATTAGGTAACGTAGCTAAAGCAAGACACTCGGCACACAGGATGTCACAAGAGCTTGTGTGTGTCGGGTCATGTGCAACGGCGGAGGACTCCTGTAAGCTGCCAATGGCGAAACGTAATACCGTTACCTTCTCACATGGATCCCTACTTGAGGTTTAATAGGCTTGCTTGCTTGAAAGTTGCCCTACACTACTTGGGTTTCAAGAATCGAGTAGCACCTGATATGTACAGGTGCCACTGTGTGTGTGTGTGTGTGTGTGTTTGGTTGCCGGTTGTCCCCAACCCCAGAGTACCCCCTCCGAGAGCTGGGCCTTTGAAGCACACACCAGCTGACCGTGCAAAATCAGCAAATGTGTGCTGTGGGGGTTGTGGAGTGGTCTGTATGCATGTGTGCCCACCACCCTCTGTACTGAAAGGCACCAGGCTCAGCTTGCTACAGATTGTGAAGGATTTGAGTGGATGTATAACAGGTTTGTTTATGCTTGGATATGCATGTCACAGATTCAGTGTGTAATCGTTTGGGTTTTGAAGCCAGTAAAACAAGTTCAGACCTTGGCAGAACCTTGAATGTGGTGCCGCCAACTCTAATGTTTGAATGATGGTCCATGATATTGAGGGTTATTGAGATTCCGCTTCCACAAGACTCTAAACCAGGTGAGAGACAGGGCCTACGACCGATCTAAAGTATCCAGATAGAAATTTGTTGCCCATTCTCAATGGGAAAGTGCCCAGCAACATTGCTCAAAGTTGCCCCGTGTATCATCACCTTAAGGTTTCCTCTAGGTATTTGTTTATAATAATTGTCACTTATTAAGATAATACTATTATCTTATAAACACTGTTAAGATTATCAATAAGAATAATAATATAAATCTTAGTATTAATTTATTATTATTATTATTATTGTTATTATTATCTTAAATACTAATACAAGTATTCTAGATGCACCGACGACCGGCCAGCCGATCCTTTATTGCCTGCGTCGCTTGTGTTGTGCCCAATTCTGACCCCTGCCATATTATTACCCCCTAGTATTGGTAGGTTTAGGAGTAGGGGTGGGGGAGGGATTAGGCAATCAGGTAGCGACTTGAATGAGGGGGGGTAATAATTCAGCAGGGGGTCGTAAGTGGGCACAACACCGGCAATGACATCACAGCAACGCGCATACTCAGTCGCGTGTAAACATGTCGATTCTAATTTTAATTGCTTTCAGTGTAAACGGAGACTGATAATGTATTTATGCCGTGCCAGATGAGGCCTGCACAGCCTGAGTGAGTGTGTGAGAAAGACAGCACACACAAAGTAACTCACAGAAATTTATAGATGCATACTGCGGTAGAAAAAAAATATTTATAATATATGATTTAGATAGCAACATTGTTTCCCCGAATATCAATATCAACACTATTGTGACTCTGATTTTATACAATAGTATTTCAATAAACAAGAAGTTAAAATTAAGTGACTTTAGATTTTAGACAAAATATTGACAGTTCAAAAATAGTTCTGATCAAAGCCTCAGCCAGAACTGTTGTGTGTCCCCGAGCAACACAGCAGTGTTTTGTTACTGAATGAATCCACGTTTTTGAACGAATCAAGTGAGCCAATTATTCAATGATCCATTCATAAAGACAGTCACTTGCCTCGTTTCTTATGAATCAGCGTTTTTGAATGAATCGGTTGAATGAATGAATAATTGGCTCACTCATTAAAACAGACATTTGCCTCCACCTACTGGTGGTTTAGTCATTTAAAAGTTTTGTATGTTTAAAATATGTAAAACATTAATCTTATAAAATTATTTATGCATTTGAAATAGGGCTGCACGATAAATCGCATGCGACTATTTAACGCGCATCTTGTCAGAAAACCGGTTCTGTAATCAGCGGTAAATCTCCCTCACCTGCAGGCTTTCACATGGAGCAGCATTAACTACACAGAGCCGTTGTTCCCTGACGAGCTGCGCAAAAAATCGCGCGAATATGAACGGGTTTTGCTGCAGCTCATTTTTTTGTCTGTGCTCTTTCCATTTAAAATGAGAGGTAACCACTGCATTTTACTCATGATCCAAACAAAGATGCTGCATACATTCAGCATGAGCAGTTTTTAATCTAAATTGGATTGTATAATTTAGAAATTTGAAGCAAAAACAGAATGGCTTGACTTCAGATTTGTGAAACTATACATCCAAAAATAACTGCATGAAACAGAAACAGCAGATGAACCGAACGAGACGCAGATTCACTCTCTGACAGCAGGTGGCGCTTACGAACAGCAATGATATGTTTCCCTGTTGCCGTCTGTAAACAAGCTAGCTGCGCTTATTGACTGGCTGCTTTAATATGCATTGTTCAGAGGCAAGGTGAAAAGAAAATACCATCTAAACTTTTTTTAAAGACAGTAAGTTCCCCTCAGTCATACATTCATATAAACTCCTACTCCAATTGAATTGCGATTTGTTTGGCATCTCAACCGATATGAATAGTCACGTATTTGAATCCATTTTCAACCGGCTCGCAGTTAAGTTACATCCCTACTTGATATACTTTAATATTATTAAATGTAAAGATTATTATTATTAACAAGAATAATGTAATAATAATGTGTAATACACTATTACTATCGTTGTTGTTGTGTTTATCAACAGAAATTACATTTAATAAGTGTTATTAAGAATAATACACCTTTTATATTGTTATTTCAAAATAAATCAAAATGTAACCTTGGACTTTTTTTTTGACTGATTTTTATTTACAAAAATTATTAATGGCACTTGTTAATCCATGTCTAGCCATATCTATGGACTAAAATATCATAGAAACTTAAAGAGTGGCTCGTTTTACCTCAACCACCAAAAACCTGGATACTTGTGTTGGCAGTTCTGTCCGCTAACACCCATGTGAAGCCTACAGTAGAGCTCACAATTTCAACTAGTATTTATACATGTTGAGGATGTGTGTTTTTCTACATGCTTGGAGTCTTCTGTCCAAATAAAGGACGGATTAGCAGCCCGTGCCACAAATCAGTTTATATGTTGTTTGGCTGCGTTGCAGATGGTAGCTTAACTGTAACAGGCTTTCAGTTAAATCAGATATTCTCAAATGAAAAACATACTAAGGGTACCACTTGATTTTTCATCTCATTTGTTGGTGCATGAGGTATTCTTGCAGTAAACCCATATTTTTTACCACTTAACCAATGAATACATCATCTAAATGTGTCATGGAGGTGTATTTAGTAGTTGAATGACAAAGCTATACAGCACCGGTTGAGATCTTGGGTATTGGTGTTGCATTGCTCCATTGAGTGGCTCTGTGTTTCATCACGTATCATTGGAAAACAATGTGCCATTACATCCATTCCCTAATGCATGTGTTATTTCTTCCAGGCACGTATCAAATTCCCTGTCGACTACCCGTACTCTCCTCCTGCCTTCAGATTCCTTACCAAGATGTGGCATCCCAACATCTATGAGGTTAGCCTACACAAACCCAATCACACTGCAGCGTGATCACATTTGTTTGTATAAAATAACATTTAAATTTAATTTAATTACCTATAATAACTTAAAAATATATATAATATATTCATTATGATGTTTACCTTTTTTATTGTAAATAAATTATGTAGGAAATTAATTTACCAAATTTGACAATCATAATTGCTTTGACACTAGCAAATATGTTACCTTAAAAGAGAAACTGAATGTAGTAAATTGAATGCACTATATTTTGAATATGGATATAGTAATATACAGATTTCGACGGGTGTCAAGTTTCGTTTATATAGTGCTTTTTTTATAATAAAAATTGCTTCAAAGCTTTTCAATAAAAAGCAGTTCAATAATAATAGTATTAATGTAAATACATTTGAAATTTACTCCGTTTTAATGCTCATAATCTAACTTTTTTTTTAATATAAGTGAGGAAAAAATTTACTATTGGTCTTTAGACTTTTAAACACGAATGTTAATGTTATTATAATACACAAATATTGAACTTATATTATTTAAAAGCCATTTCGTTAGTTAGCTGAATCATGTTAACTGCGGGGGGGTCAATAATTATTCAGCAATTCGGGATGGGTACCGAAACTCGGTATTTAATTGGTACCGGGGCTAAATTATGAAAGACCGAAGTATCAATAAGCTCTGACGTTAGCGGTGCTGCTGTCGGTACTGGAGAGATTAAGAAAACACACAGCCTACATTTATTATTGGTATATAGACATTATCTTGCAATGTCTGTCTCACCAGAGTCGTCAGCTGTTTTGATATGCAATAATATTCAGACATTTATCTGTGATGCATTTTTGCTATTCGCAATTCAGAAGCGAGATCGCACTCACGCGGAGGAGTTTCAGCACGCGCAACATGAAAGCCCTGCTTGATTATGATAGAGGAGAGAACTAAACATTCAAACATTTGCTTACACTTTAAGCCTGTGGCTGTGATATTAAGATTTTTATTGCGATTTTGGATTCTAATGATTATAAAAAAAGAAGACTATTAAAAACGTGCTGCGTTTCGTCTAGCGCAACTTCCTTCCCTTAACAGCGGTGCGCATTTGTTCCTCCAAAAAAAAAAAACTTAACGTCAGAATTAGCACAGTCGTGATTGTTGTAAAATGCCGTCTTATACTGTGGCTAAATTTGGGCATGTTTGATGTAAACTTTACATCACCAATCCTCGGCAAGAGACGCTGTTCACAGACTGAATTGTGTTCGCGACACAGTGCGCACCGCTCCAATACGGACTGCCCTAAACAAGCAATACACTTTGGGCTTCGGGTGCACATCCAAGCGACCAAATACACAAAAATATGTCAAAATGGCCAGCTTGGAGAGTATTCACTTAAACACTGTTTGTGTCTTAAATGGACGTGAACTGTTGGGATAAAATCTGATGTACGTCAATATTGTCTTAGTGGCAGCAGTGACTGGCGCTTGGGCCATCAGTGTTAATCAACCACAAAATGGGCAAAAGACAAAAATCACTCACAGCTCTCAATCTGCATCACGTTAGCTTTAATAAGCATAATCCTATCCATTCAGAACGTGGAACTTCAGTGTTCATTTTACATTGTGATACTTCCATTCGATTTTTTTGTTGACCATATGACTTACCTGAACAGTAGGGTTGTGAAACCATACTGTCTCGAACGGTTCTTGTCGGTTACGATATCATGTCATCGAGCTGTTCCTTTGATATCACATTCTCACAATGCTTGACACTGCACTGCATCCTATTTTAACTTTTACATTCCATTTATTAAAATTGGCACGAGATACAAGCAGTCAGATATATGCCCTTACCTGACCTGGTATCTAAGTTAGTGGTCTTCCCCCCGCTATTGCGGTGACATTTGAACCGAGGCATCGGAGCTTGTGTAGAGAATTAAGGGGAGTGCTAGATGAAGCCTCGATTTGAAGCTTGTGTTGTGTTGTTAATTGTCATAGAAATCACGTGACAAATGACAAACGAAGCTTCACGTTCTGTCCAGTCACGTGCGCGATTCACTTTGCGTGTCGAAATGTTCAATCCCCCAGATCTTACTTTACGAATAAGTTTTAATTTGGACTTATTCAGTTACATTTTAGATACCCAGTCATATAAGTAATATGAAGAATACAAATTATTTCTCGAAGCTTTGAATCTTTTCCTGAAACAGTCAGAGGAAAGCCTCAGTGCTTCATTTGCCCATCCATACCCCCTACATATTTCATTGTGCGTGACATGATTTACACACAGAGTGTCTCTTCTCCAGGTCGTGCTTACCAGGTTGTTCATAAAAACCGAAATGTGCCCAGATGTCGGCTTTTAAATTAGTTGGAGCATTTTTAATTACTCGCACTCACGTCTCACCTCCCTCCACCATTAGGCGCGTTCGATTTGAAGCAGAGCTGCACAGGATGAGAGTATAACATCAACCGCGAAAGCATAAGGATCCGTCTACTCTCTTATCGCTCTTGCGGTACTTGGACATACACTGATCATTCTGCACAGCGGTGCTTCAAGCCAAACGTGCCTAATGTATGCAAAGCACGTATGCGACAAATTATGTCAGAAAAGCGTCAGTATGTTATAATCGGTTATAGTCTATTACTGAACCGATACCGAATCGTCCTCGTCTGCATCGAAGAAACGATTAATTTCGACACCCCTACTGAACAGTAGACCTTCGTGGAAAAGTTAAAGCACTGTTTATTTAATTTGTATCTTTGTTTTACTTACTGTATCTGTTATTAATCAACCTAAAATAATGCCTGCACACTGGTGCATTTACAAATTAATTTTTTTTTTTCTAAATGTTATGTAAGCATATTTCAGAATATAAAGCAATGTTAATTCAGCTCTTAATTTGTGTCTATATATATATTAGGGGTATGACGAGACACTTATCCACGGACAGACACTAGACTGGGTTCACGAGAACGAGACGAGATTTTGACTTTTTTTTTTTAAGAAATCCTCACTGATGAAATATATAGGGGAAAATAGTCTTTTATTCAACTGAAAAATGTATGTGCATTTTGAAATCAACTTGTACTTTATGAAATTAAACATCTATTTTAATACATTTTATGCAGTAATAAACATGTAAACACTGCTAAATATTTTGTCACAAACTCAACTGACAGGCAAGTAAATTGCACAAAAATTATGAATAGTATAAATAAAAATAAATAATAAACAACAAATATATCTTTAAAGTGGAAGTGAAGCAGTCAGACAAATTTACATTATTTAGTAAACTGATTTCCACTTTAATAAAAAAATATATTAAAAACATGATTAATGTATCAATTTAAAAGAAAGCAGTGGTTCCCAAACTGGGGGGCGCAGCAAGGCTGAGGGATAATTAAGGCCCTATGAAATCCGTTTCATTTTTTCCTAAATTCAGTTTTATTTTTTTCCAAATTCCGTTTTTTCCATTTGAATTTTTCTGGATTCCGTTTTTTTCAGTTTGAGTTTTTCTCGACTCCTTTTTAATAGTTAAAATAACATTTTATTAATTAAAAAGCATGTCTAATTAATTAAAATCTGAAACTTATACAATTTCACATCATTTTATTAAAAGTTTAACAAAAATTTTATTTTTAGGGCCCTATGAAATGTTTTATTTCTCACCATATTTATATTTTTTATTGTTACCAAATTCTGTGTGTTAGCATGTCTAGTTATTTGAATGCAATAAAACAATTTATTTTACTTAAACATTATACATTTTTTTTTCCCCCTCAGAAATTTTGTGTTGTGTATTTAAATTTTTCTGGTTATCCAATGAAGGCATAAACTTATATTTCTTTCTTTTAATTATGGAAAATTTAAGAATTTTTTTTTTTTTTTTTTAACTTTTTACTATTAAAATTAAACATGGAAGAAATGTTGTGTGATTATTCCTTAAAAAATAATGTTCGTTTCATTTTAGTAGTAGGAGTAGTACTAGTAGGCTATGTACATTCTACTGAAAAATAGTTATAGGCACAATGGGCCTCATTTACGAAACGAACGTACGACAGAAAATTGGGCGTACGGTCGTTTCAACGCAAAATTTGGAATTTATCAATATGGACGTGAGCGGTGGCTACGATCAAATCTCACGTCTGGTCTCAGCTCGTGTACGCAATTTTTTGAGTTAGCTGAACTTGCGCAGATCATAGTAAATACGGTGGAGAATTGTAGATTGACAGCATTTTGTTCATTATTATATTCCTGACCGTCAAACGAAGCTCATTAGTCAATCGTTAACTAGTAAGATTAGAATGTCTTTTTTTTTTTTTGGTGTTGTTTTGTACAGGGCTTTAGCTTTATATGCGCGAATAGCAGCATAAATGACCATGAGGATATATTCAATCGTTGCATCATGCACCTGCAGCGCTTCTGTGAAAGGAGAAAAACAGAAATTACGTTTCTAAAAGGGATAAAATCAATAGGATCACACAAAATATATAATAGGCTATGATATAATTAAAAGATTAACAAAAGGGGGGGAAAAACTGTGCAACAAGTATAGGCTACGCTCATTTTTTGTGACACACTCAATGCATTTTATTTCTTTTCTTTATATATTTATTTGATTTAATCCATCTGATCGCAAAGGTGCCTCACGCACACACAAACAACATTAATTCTACCGTTGCCTGACATTTCAGCCATTCATCAAACTAAAAGCAGTCAACAAACATAAGTTACACTGCTTATTTGAAAAGGTCCTCTGTAAAATCAGCGTGCAGTGCCTAAACAAACATTTTTGTGCATGTGAAGGATTTTTACACGGATATTAGAACATGAGTTAAGTATAATGTTTAGGCTACATAATGAGTAATAGTTATGCAAACAAATGTTACAAATAGGATATGGCAAAAATGGATACATTTGGATTCTTCTGGTATGAGACAGGCGCGTGAGCACAATGCCGTTTCAGTTTTGCTTGACATTTATGCTGTTTATAATGAATGCCACTATAGCCTTATTTGTGTTTTATTTTACAGTTAAAAATATAATTTTATAACTACTTATTTTCATTCATGTTCTGTTCTGAATACCGTTAAATTTTAAATATTTGTTGTAGAGTGAGGGAAACTAAATCTGTTTATGTTTACCAGTATTTTAATATACATATAAAATTACATAAAATTAATGTAGCCTAATTGTTTGCAATCACAAGGTTAACGGGTGTTTTTGGAGTAAAATCAATTTCTCTTTAGCGAGATTACTTCCTCTTTTTGGCCGGGTTTTGTTTCTGCGTGTCGTAAACTCTAGGGGCGAGGCTTCTAAACCAGGTTGTTTTTAGGGGTGTGATATTCAAATGATGATTGTTTTCTGGACCCACATTTATCAACATGCGATCATTCGGACGATGAGATCGGCGGCATACGAATGTTTCATGAATCACACGTTAACTCTGTCGTAAATTGATTTGTGCGCACAGATCTGCGCTCGTTTCTACGTTAGATTGATAAATGATCAGCCCAATGTCCCCTTCAATTATTTATTTTGACAGGTTGTCGTGAATACCTTTACAGTTCTGTGTATGATATGACAGTTTTACTCAAATCAAACGCTAAAATCCTCATGAAGTGACTCTCAGAGCAGTTAAGGAGATGTTCATGTGTGTTTACGTCCTCCATTTATTGAGATGGCAGACCTAAATCAACAAGTCGCGGCGTCGCTTCATATGTGTCTATTAAATGAAACCGTGCGTCTGCGTCATTCATTAACAAGACGCAGAACATGCAGGATTATACTTTAAATTGACTTTTGCGGCTTATATTACAGATATACTAGTCCATATTGTATTTGCTTTGAAGTGTCATGACCGTAACTTTTGATTAATTCCTTCAAATTCCGTGACATTCAGTGTTAAACTGTGAATTCTGTTTTTATGTCTGGATAAAGGCTACACTGCGTAATTTTCCCGCTTATGTGGCCACTTGCCTGATGTGAAATAAAATATCTTGCATACCACCACTGGTGAACGAGCCAGTGTAATGCAAATATATCTGAAAGGTCTGCGCGAGGATATCTTCACCACCTCGCTCTTGTCACACCCCTAAAATATATATATAAGTACCGATAAGAATACCGTTCAAGTACCGGATCGATAAGCAGTATCGGTAAGAGTAGTAATACCGTTAAAACCTTAACGATACTCATACCTATTCACAATTTATTATTTACATCTATTTTTTTAATCGTATTTTATGAAACTAAGCATAATTTTTAATGTTATCAAAAGTAAGCATAGCAGATATTTAACAAGATATAAACATATTTAACAACATTATTTCAGAATGGCGATGTATGTATTTCCATACTTCACCCGCCAGTGGACGATCCCCAGAGTGGAGAACTGCCGTCAGAGAGGTGGAACCCTACACAGAATGTCAGGTACATGCAAATTATCTCATAAAATTAAACCGCAGTGTTCTACATATTCTTAATCCAATGTCAAATAGCAGTATATTGTGCAGTTTGCTTTGTGATTCTTTGCACAATGCCTTTTCTTGTCGGTTACGCCTCAACAGTTTGAGATCATTAAGCCAAACAGTTGTGATTAGTTTAATTTAATCAGCTGATATCTGCATCCCTTTCAGAACGATCTTATTGAGTGTTATCTCCCTGCTGAATGAGCCCAACACCTTCTCGCCTGCCAACGTGGACGCCTCCGTCATGTACCGCAAATGGAGGGACAGCAAGGGGAAAGACCGCGAGTATGCAGAGATCATCAGGTTCGAGAAACCCTTTTTATCCATTTACGCTCACATCTTTTACTAGGGTTGGGCCAATAGACGATGCCATCATCCATCGCCGATGGCTGACAGACATTATGATGTTGAGCCGACTGTGCAAAAAAACACCAATTGAATAATAGGCTAGATGTTTTACACAAGCTAAACGAAGCATACAAAATTTGAAATAATTTGAATAATAAATATACTTCACTTTCCACGTCCCACATCTCGCGCACAGCTGCGTCCGCACAGATTTTAAAGTATACTCCTTGGCGGACGAGCTCGACACATGCGCAGTATCACCTCTTTGACTTGCTTTGTCTCAACATTCACCTCGCGCATGCACTTCTGTTGATGAAAATTTTTCACAAATTAAGAATGAGGATTTTTCAAATCATATATATGTATCAGCTTTAATGCACTTATCAAAAAGTATTCCAAATCTATCATTTAACTTACAAGCTGTGAAGGAGTGGAAAAATGTTCAAATACTCCATTTAAAGTGAAAGAACTTTACATAAACAAGTTTATAAATACACAAAAGCTGTGTCCCAAATGTCGCACTATGTACTTAAGCATGTAGTGTATGAATTATATAAGGTTATTTTGTCATTCATAATCTGAGTCTAATAGCTCCTCCCCCTTCACTACGTAATTAAAGCTGCGACAGTTGAGTGCATGAAGTGTCCAACATTCCACACTTCGTTTTTTCGGTTATTTAAGTGCAGCATCCGAGTATTTAAAGTGCACTTTTTATTTTTGTTATTTTCAGTGAACACACTACACACTATTTATACTACAAAACGTCATAGAATAGTGCATAAGTACGCGATTTGGGACGCACATAAATTCTGTAATTTTCTGTCAAATACTGTCGCTAGCCGGGTTTCCATCCAAAGTTGCAAATTTAACTTGTGTGCAAAATTGGTCACAAAATATTGCATAAAACATTTGCGAATAAGCACCGTTTCTATCCAACGAGTCAAAGGGAGCAAAATCATCACTTCCTGATAAACTGGCACTAAATTCACTAAGAAAGTAGGAGAACCCTGAATATATTTTTTTATATTTACTACTTAAATATGAGATAAAGCAGACTAACCCAATAAATGCGGTGCATTGCTTTCGGAGTGATGCTGCTGGTTGTGGAAAAAAAAAAAAAAGACGCAGTCATGTAATGCTTCTGCACAATTATGATTTTCAAATCTTAAAATGAGTTTAAAACCATGGAGACCACAGACATGAAGACTGTTTCACAACACGATTTTTAGGCCTTATACTCCCTGAAAGTACCACTAACATTCATCAAACCCCGAGACCACACACAATGATGATTGTAGAACGATTTCACAGTGACATGAGACATCAAGAGTCGTACAAAAGTCAAACAAGTTTAATCGTAATGACACCATACAACACCATTTGACCAAAATCGCTTGCGACAAGCCTCAAATCGGGCCACACTCCCTGATCGTTCAGTAATTCAAATCGGTGCTTAAATCTGCCTAAAATCTCTAGTGTGTGCCGGCCCGGCTTAAGACTGTTTCGGGAGGCCAAATCAGAATACTTTGCGACAACTTTGCCGGCGTTCATTTAGGAATGACCAGAACCTTTCAGATTCTGTTCAATGAGTTCTTTCCCGCTGTTTAGTCAGGTTATGCCATCCCATAACGCAGTCACGTGACTTTTTTTTGATGCACATGGAAGAATTAATTTGGCAAATGCGTTTCTGTCTCCCGTTATTCGCATTAACCCTTTTTCACACAAGTCAAAAACCTCAAGCAAGTGTAAACTTTTTTTTTTGGTGAATTAAGAATGTTTTTTTTTTCTTAATTTTGTGTTTCCATCACTTTCTGATGCGATACGTCAACATGCGTATAAAAAAAACAGTGACTGAAACGCTTACTGTTTGGATGCAGTAAAGCATGATGTAGCAGAAATCATCTGGCTGATGTTTGCATTTTCTTCTGTCACTGGCCATAATTTTAACCTTGAAATCAGGATTAGGCATGAAATAATGTCTTCAGAATCATTCATACATGTGAAAATTGTCTATGAATTGAGCTAATAGTTGTAATCCGGCTCGGAGGAAGACAGAAATCATGTCTTTGTGGCAGTTCTCTGATAATTAAGTAATAATGCAAGACCACTTCACCTTACAAATGGTTATTTAAAGCAGAAATGTTACAAAATGCACATTTTATGAATAAGTGTGTTGTAGAGAAAAACAGGCACTATTTTTGGAATTGGCACCCCAAAATTTGAATGAAACCAGTATTAGATTTAATTCGGTGAATACGATATACGAGTTATGCATGTGAATATACAAATACATCTAAACCTATGCATGCATAGTATTTGTGTTGCATTTTGTGCGTTTGTACTCAATTGCATGGTTTGGTCCTGTTCACAGGAAGCAGGTTCTAGCCACCAAAGCCGACGCAGAGCGGGATGGGGTCAAGGTGCCCACCACGCTGGCCGAATACTGCGTCCGTACCCGCGCCCCACCTGCCGACGAGGGCTCCACCTTATTCTATGACGACTACTATGATGATGAGGAGTTAGACGATGAAGAGGAGGGTGAGGACTGTTGCTATGATGAAGATGACTCTGGGACAGAGGACTCTTGACGAGCAGCGCCCAAGCTTTCCGAACTCTCCGCTTCGGTTTTCCGTTTGGTTTTGTAGCTTTTAAATCAAGTCGAAAAGGATTTTTTTCTGTTTGAGGATCTGAGATCCCCGACATCATGAAGGGCAAGAGATGAACTCTTTACGTCTGTTCAAGCAGCAACCAGAAGTAGCAGTCAACTCCAAACCGAGACTCATTGAGGGTTTTTTTTTCTTTCTTGTAGTTTTGTCTGGTTTTGGGGGCAGGTTGGGTTCAACCAATCAGTGTGAAACAGTCCAGCTCATGTTTATTTGATTCTCGGTAAACAACTTGCCTTTCAAAGGCACCTGATCTCAGGTTTTCAGTGTCTGTGATTCAACAGTATTGGCGACTTGGGTGGGGAAAAAAAGTAGCTAATACACATTCTCAGGGCTACTTCTCTTTCTTACACCACAATGCATCATATTCTGCCTCTGTAGCCAAGGACTGAACAAGCTGACTGATAAATGGGTGATAAATGCATTGCATACAGTTCACACCATTCTAAGCTTCGTCCTCTTTTTGGACTTTAATGTTTCATTTTATCCACCAACAGGCATGTCTTATTTGTGTTTTGTTCTTGATTTTATGGGGTTGCGAGGTATTGCGTTTGAATATTCGCTACATTTAGCTACTCTTTGACATTTGTTGGTATTTTAGTTGTCATTTATCCTTTTCTTTTTAACGCTTTGTGGTGCCTCTTTATTTGGAACCTAAAATCCTCCTCAGGAAAATGGACAAGACATTGGTGTGTTTGTGGCCGACCTCTTGACCCGAACAGACTCTTTAAACCCTTTCAGCAAATTCATATGCACACGGAGGTATTTTGGCCACTTTCCCTTGTTTGTACTTTTTTGTTTTTCTTCTACTTTTTGTTATGCTTTGTAAATCTATTTAAAGTCTGAATAAAGATCTTTATTAGAATTTGTAATGCAATTATGTTGATAAATAATCAATTAAAAAACGAAAAAAAAAGAATTTTTAATATATCTATATAAATTTTATGTAATTGTATATAAAACTGAGTTCCTGTATATTTTGGTAAGTCAGCTGTTACTGGAATACAAATTGCCAGTAGAGTGCAGCAGTGGGCTTCTTATTGTTACGGTTTTGTTAGATTTATCATTCTCTAACCTAACCATAGCTAATAGGTTATGCTCTTATCGACATGAATTTTTTTTTGGAACATTTTTATGAACATTCTGGTAAATTTGCTGCATTTTATTCGAAGTAAAGCAGCATAAAATCAAGTAATGCCATTATGTCCTTCGTTATTGTTGCATATTTAAGTGTGGCAAAATGGATCATAACATGTCTATTGTTCTAAGTCCAAAATCACTGCCATCACAACATGCTTATGGCATAATTCCCTTCTATATCTGAAGTTAAAACGCTTCATAGTCCAGTGCAAGTGAAGAAAAAGCATATGCTAGACAGCCATTCTGAGAGAAAAAAATGGATGTGAAGGGTTAATTTGCATTTGAAAGAATGAATGGAGTTTGCTACAGCACTCATATGCCAAGATCTGTCCTTTGACAAGATGTCACTGCAGTCTGGAGGTCTGCGGCTCAACTATGTCGACAGACCTGGCTTTGAAGGTCAGCTAAACTGAAATGTCTTTGATTGGAGGCACCACAGCATAAAGCACTGATGATCTTCAGTATCCGATCTCTCCGTCCCAGAGCCGTTGTTCAAATTCACTGAGCCAGGAAAAAATCTGATACACTTGTCAATTGACATTGTTTTTAGTAAATCAGGGATGACATTTTAAAAACCGTTCCATTAAAAAAAAATATATATTATAATTCAAAGAAATCATGAACATTTATTAGTTTAAATAAAATGTATGGGCATGAAATAAAAACTGAATTATAGAAATGATTACAATTTTAAATCCAGTAATCATAAATCGCTTAAACTCATAAATGCATTGGTCAAACAGCGTCGGAACCCTGTAAAAGGTTTTAGCTTATCTTGCAGGGCAAAAAACTCAACATATAACCACATTCTGTGTTGTGCCGAGACTTTGTGCTTCTTTACAGGTAGAACTACTGCATATGATTCATCCTTATCCCATTATAACAAGGTCTTGATTTCCAGACAGGAGTGTTGTTGTTCTCACCCACTCTACGACTGTAGCGGATTGGCGGGTCGAGCGATTCAGACAAGAGGGTGATGGGAGAAACTTGAAGTCTCCCAGGAGGGTATGAGTGTGTCTCTGTCTCCAAGGAAACCAATGACGGGGAATGGAGTGTAACAAAAAACCCTACTGTGAAATGAGTGAGTGGTGTTTATTCCCTTCCACACCTTGCGTTTGTCAAAGAACATAAATGAATCCATGTGAGCCCTACATAACTTGTTGAACACTGAGTACTCTGGGCCTTTTGGCTGTCCACTTTTGACCTTTATTTTATTTGTTTTATAGATATTCCAGATTTTTATATCTGTCCAACAGAGCCATCTAACTAAACCCTTTAAATACAGCGACATGATTTATTCACAAGTCTGAAATCGTTACTTTTCTCAACTTGCCAAAGAGAGCTATGTGCTGATATCAATATTTTCGTTAAATTTAAACATACTTTTTGTTTAGATTCTCACATAATTATTGTATGGCATTACATGAGACATATGGACTTAAATATATTTGTAGTTTTTCTGCATAATTTTTGAAGCAGTATTTTTTTTTTTTTTAATTGTGCTCCTGAACAAAGAAGGTCATACCGGTTTGGAATGATGTGAGTAAATAATGACATAATTCAATTTTTGTGTGAAAGTACATGTCCATAACTCAATGTCTAATTCTATTCCTGGAGATCCAGCATCACCCCAGGGTTTCTTTCTCCTCGGGACACTATTTGGAACCTGTTCCATTTCTGCTCCTGTAAAGATCTGTTTGTTGCCATAGATATGGCAAGGTCTCCAGGGAAACCAATGGTCAGATCTTGGCAGAAGATAGGCAAGTGATTTAAATTAAATTAAGTCAAGTGCTTTTGAGCTCCACTTTTTCGGAACAGTCAATTTTAGCAATGACTGAGCAACTAACAAGCGATGATGGAGTAGCCTACCTATTTTGTGCATACTCTTCTGTGAGTACTACAGATCAACTTCAGACTTTCCTGTCTGACTGAAGGCTACTTAAACCTGTTGCTATGGATAAAGCTAATTATATAAGCCAATTACAACAATGGCCAATAATTAATTAATCATTAGGAAATTGAATGATTCTGTTTCCGTTTTCTCGGTAAATGAATATAATCTAAATATTAATATAATATAATGATAACATTATTATTTTAAATATGAATGATTACAACTCAAAATGTGTGTCTTTAACTACATCCAGAAACACTGAGAAGAATCATTGCGAGTCGGTTATGACCAAGGTGACACCTTGCGGTTCAGTGAATCCGAATTCTGGAAACGCTCCAGCTCGTGTGTTTTCGAATCACTAAAAGGAACCGACTCATACGAGTCATTTGTTCTGGAATCAGAATCGGTTATAGTGTTTTTGATTCACTATAAAGAATCAAATTTGAACCGGGTCACACTTGTAGAGCCTTAAATTCAGGAGTTGTGTGACAGAAGACAGAATATTAACTTAAAACACTTTGGAAACTTGTCAGTGTTGTGCACATTAAACCAATACGGGAACCGACACGCATATAAAATAATTCCGTTCCTCTGTGGAAGGTTGTGAATAAGAGCTGGTTCTCGTTGCCGTCTTTTGTAAACCCAACTTGACATTATTTTTAGGTATTGCAACATACATAGCCTATCCTCTTAACAATATTTGTGCCTTTTTTTTTAAACAGGCACTGTGTGTGTGTGTGTGTGTTTTAAAACCCAGCATTCGGTCTTGATTGTTTAAAGTGCTCGGTTTCTCGGAATCGATACATCTCTAATCGGAAGAGCACCGTTTCCTCTGATTGGTTCGTTCAGGCGCGCGTCTGCAGTATATAAGCGCAACAGGCGACCTGCGGATCTGAACCTCTCTCAGCGCAGCCTGGGGAAAAGAAAGCCCGCACACACACTAATGAACTCTGTGAAGGTGAATACTGTGTGAGGAATCGCAGAGAAGAGGAAAATCATTTGCAAATCCAGTGAGTAATTTACTCTTAACGCAACAGGTTTAAAAGTTTCCTTAAACTTAATTGTAATGAACAATTGTAATAAAAAAAATAAATAAAAAAATATGTTAGACGGTGAATATTCATGAGAAATGACTGATTTATTTTACATTTCAAAAAGGACACACTTAAGACATTGAAGAAAAGCTTTCACATTAAAACTCGTCATAAGATGCTGTCTTTGTCTTGTTTTCTTCTAGTAAATGAATGTAGTTGCAAACAAGTTAAAATACACATTTAAGATGCATTCACTGTCATTTTCTGTGTGGGTTCAGTACAAGCACTTTTGAAACTGTGGTTACCCATTTTTTTCTGTTGTAGATGAACAGCTTGTGAGGATGGTACATATTAAATAATAATAAAAACAATCTGCTGATTCAGATTATGAAATTTTTATATGTAAACACCACTGACAACAGTGTAATTTTTTTAATGAATTCTGTAAAAATAATAATAATAAATTGGCAGGTTTAATTTTAATGAGTGTCAACTGTTAGAGTAGTGCAGTGCAACCTGTTGCCATTCCTGTGAATTCAATCTCAGTTTTGATCAACTGAGATTGTTGTAAATAATATTAAATTAACAGTTTGTCTTAACCAAACATTTTTAGCAAGAAGAATTTAGTTGTTTTCAGTTCTGGTCTGAAGTACCCCAGACTGCATATTTTGGATGTCTCCCTTATTTGAAGTACCCAGTGAAGGTCTCTTCAGAGCCTCTGTTAATGAGCTGATGACATTAATCAGGTGTGTAACAGAAGGACAAAATGTCCAGTGAGTGGGTACTCCAGGACCAGAACCGAGAACAAAAAGGGGGAAAAAATCCCTGAACAAGAATGTCCAGAGAAAAAAAAAAAGTTGGATTTTTCTTTGTCTATTGTCAAAGTTTTTCAAATATCATTTGAGTTGTTGATCTAAATCATGTACACTTGATATTAAATTTTTCAGATAATTTGATTTAAAGGCAATTTCGTACAAAGTTTGTAATCAATAAAAAAATTATTTTATTTAAAAATGTATTCAGTATGAACTTATTAAAAATTGATTTCTAACATTCTAAAAGAAATGCCATCTCACACCAAGTCTATGAACTGTAAATGAGCTTCATGTGCTAACATGGTTTTTTCAAGTCTAGAATGTTGCACATATGCAAATTAAGGCGGTAAGACTTAAAGGGTTACTCCACCCCAAAATGAATATTTAGTCATTAATCACTTACCCCCATGTCGTTCCAAACCCGTAAAAGCTTTGTTCGTCTTCGGAACACAATTTAAGATATTTTGGATGAAAACTGGGAGGCTTGTGACTGTCCGATTGACTGCCAAGTAAATAACACTGTCAAGGTCCAGAAAAGTACGAAAAGCATAGTCAGGATAGTCCATCTGCCATCAGTGGTTCAACCGTAACGTTGTGAAGCGATGAGAATACTTTTCGTATGCGAAGAAAACAAAAATTACGACTTTATTCAACAATTTGTCATCTCTGTTTCTCTCCGCATCACCGTAGCGCCATTTTGGAGAAAAACCGTAAGCAGCAGCGTAGTTCTTCTGTTTCGCGCGCTGCACGGAGGCGCTGTTTTTCCGTTCACATCAAGTGGATATACACGTCGAAAACTTCTCCTTGTGTCGCGGCTGACACAGACGCTGCTTGCGTTCAGCGGATATTCTCCAAAATGGCGCTACGGTGATGCAGAGAGACACAGAGGAGACAAATTGTTGAATAAAGTCGTTATTTTTGTTTTCTTTGCATACAAAAAGTATTCTCGTCGCTTCATAACGTTATGGTTGAACCACTGATGGCAGATGGACTATTCTGATGATGTCTTTCATAGTTTTCTGGACCTTGACAGTGTTATTTAATTGGCAGTCAATGGGACAGTCACAAGCCTCCCGGTTTTCATCCTAAATATCTTAAATTGTGTTCCAACGACAAACAAAGCTTTTACGGGTTTGGAACGACATGGGGGGGGTAAGTGATTAATGACATTTTCATTTTGGGGTGGAGTATCCCTTTAAACCTCCACCCACCTCACAAAAAAAAGGTGGAGGAATCTTAATCGGTTTTCACCTAATGGTAAATAGATGATTGGAAACAGAATGCTCGTATTTGCCTGAAGAGATAAACATAGCAACAGTGCGCTGCTTAAGCACTTTTCATAATAGGATCATTATTAGATGGAAAGAATGTTGACAAAACATTCGATTACTCATTTACTTACTAAAATATCACTAAAAGGTTAGTGTTTGTGTTTGTTAAATGTTTAAATACAGTTTGGTCATGTAAGATTGAATTTGCAACTTTCAAAATCCCCCCTTGAAAGATGTCACCCTACAACTTTAGATATGTGGGACAATTGTTCATGATATAATGGTGCATTGTTGTTGTAAGGGTCAATTGTAAGTTATTAATAGCTGTGCATACTTAGAGCTCATTTTTTGAATGTTCTGTTGCTTGTGGTTACAGGCATCAACCAGTGGGTTCAGCCCAGAGGGATCATGTGGGTTCTGGAGAAGATCCGGGACTCGGTCGAAACAAATGTGCTCCGCCAAGGAGAGGCGGGTGACAAAGGGAAGGCACCTGTCTATAGCAACGTCCTCACACCTGATAAGATTCCAGATTTCTTCATCCCCCCAAAGCTGGTAACCTGCCCACCAGAGACCGAAGCTACTGATGTCAACTCCAAAGAAAGTCTGAGACCCTCAACATCAGAGCAAACCATCAGCAACAAGAAGATCAGCAGTCCTCGTAGCCCGCGATTAGTCAGCAAGTTGGCAGAAGACACCAAGAACCTCCTTAGGGCGGCTAACCGCCACATCATTCAGATCGAGAGCGCGGATGATGTCGCAGCAGGCGACACCAACGCCGACCCTCAATCCCAGACTGCCATGTCACTTCCTTACATTCCAAAGACTCAGACTTCTTATGGTTTTGCCACATTGATGGAGAGTCCCCACACCCGGCGAAAAGAGTCCCTGTTCCACTGTGACCACACCAGTCCAGTTACGTCACCCAATACCCAACGCAAGTTCCAAGGCAAGAGCAGCAACGAGGGGAATCACCTCAACCCTCCGGACTTCAGCACCTCTCGCATAAACCCCTACCGATACTTCAGCGGTGGCGAGAGCGACACTTGCTCTTCGGCAGAGTCGTCCCCGTTCAGTTCGCCACTGCTCTCTCGTTCTGCCTCTTTACTGAAGATCTTTACCCATGAGACACAGGCCAAGGTCGCCAAAGGCAAGCTGACATTTGCCAGGCATAGTTCCTTATCTACAGACGAATGCAGCTCGGCGGAACCCAGTCCTAATGTTCCTAGACGGAGCCATTGCTCCTCCTTGCAAGGTGGTGGAGCTCTGGACCATCTTCATGGTTCGGACCGTCAACACAAGGAGCACACCATCAACATGCACAAAGGAGGCACCATCCGACTTTGCGCAGACTATGATGCAGGTACAGCCCGTCTTCGAATCCGCATTATGGCGGCCGAGGACCTGTATGATCCTATATTTGACATTAAGAGCATCAACTGTTGTGTGTCACTCTACCTCAATCCAGGCAAGTTGCAGAAGCAGAGGAGCACGATAATCAAGAACAGCCGCAATCCCATCTTCAACGAGGACTTCTTTTTTGATTCGGTGACTTCGGCTCAGGTTAAGAACCTAGCTCTGAAGATCAAGGTTGTGAATAAAGGCACTAGCCTGAAAAGAGACATGCTGTTAGGTGAACGGGAGGTCCCTTTGTGCAAGCTCTTGTCTGGATTTTAGGCCTTCAGAATGGGACGCTGTCTTTAAAGGTGGAATAAGGTCTTCTATACTAGATAGTTGCTTTGTTGTTTTTCATGTAGCTTGATGCGGTGGTTAATTTAGTATTTACAGATTCAGAAATGACAACCACCACCTGCTCAAGATCAAGGTATTAGCATTGCTCTGAATTTGTTGCCTGTAAATATAGAAGAGTCTATGACCAAGTCTTTTTGTATGTTTCCTTCCGTATTTTGGTTGTTCTACGCATTTAGCCTAATTAAGACCAAGCGTTTACCTTTTTGATTGTAAAGACTCCACAGACCTGCAGTCCTTTGAAGCTGCTCAATGGCCCTCTGTGCTCATAGGGCCTTTCGCACCGCAGGAACCTTTTCATAGTTCCAGAACTAATTGTGGAACTACCCACTTTTCGGCGTGTTCGCACCGCCGAAACTGGGAGCGATTTTAGTACCGGACTGCCTTTTTCGAGAACCAAATTAGCTCCTACTCCGGAGCAGGGTCTAACCAGCACAACTGGTACTAATCGTGACGTAAGTAGACATTGATTGGCCAAACGCGTATGGAAACGCCCTCACCCGCCATGATTTAAAACTCTGTGTAAACATACTGTAAGCATGTCAACTTATTTCGCAAGTATGGAGGACAGCGATAGATGGACGGACGCTGAAGTGCAGGCACTTGTAGCAAATGTAGCACTGCCAGTTGTCGTTGGAGATTCTTAGTCCTCCTTTCCGTTCTTTACTTATACGTCGACTTTCCATGTCTATTATTGTGAAACCCGTGAGACACAACAAAAACACAGCTCCGATCACAGCATCCTCCATCCTCCTGTTGTTAATGTAGTTCTTTGTTTCTGTTGTTGAACACCGCGCAGAAATGACGTCGCTGTCGACCGGCTTACGTCACTTCTTAGTACACACTCTCGGTGCGAATGCAACCCTTTAAATGGTACTGGGAAATAGTTCGCGCAAAATCGTCCCAGTACTTTAGTACCGTACATTTAGTTCTGGAACTAAAGCGGTGCGAAAGGGCCTCATGTTAGCTTTGATCCTAGATACATCTGCTGACTAGTTTGGAGGACAAATAACTAGTGTACAATGTTGCGTCACACTGCATGAGTCGGTGTCAGACTTTGGCGTAAACTTGTAAATGCGATGTATTCTTGCAAATGTGCAGAATGTCATTTGGTGAAACCCAAAAGCCTTACTAAAGAGCGATTTTTGCATGTTTAGATTTGCTCAGACTGAGCATCGTTATCTGTATCTATTTGTTGGATATCATATAAAATGAGTATTCTGGCTTGAAAAAAAGCCTTTTATGAAATGGGGTCATATGAAATACTTTCTTTGAAAGTCTTTCCATGCACACTACTTGCCCAGAGGAAAGTACCTAGTAAAATATCAACTAACATTAATGTTATAGGAAGATCTGAATTCCAATCCTGTAGCCAAAAATGTAATGGTCAAATTTATATGGTAAAATTCAGTAAAATCATATGGAAAGAAAACTGAAGTGTATATGCTGCATGTGCCATTATGCAAATGAATGATCTGATGTGCATTTTGCTTTTTCAACAGATTGAAATCATTTGAATAGAAAAGTGGTTGAAATTAGACACGAGTATGATCATGAATGGATGGATGTATGGATCTTTCCTTTCTGGCTAGAGATATTATTTATTTTTCTGATAAAACAAGACTATTAAGTTATTGGAAAGAATATCTAGCCTCCTTTGATGATTCATATTAAATTATATAAATTTAGTAAGCGTTTATTTCCTTTCTGGCTCCACTTTGTAGATGAATAGCAGCAAAGGCATTTTTGAGGTAATGAGGCAGCTAGTACTCATTAAAATGCTAACAAAAAAAATGGCCCTATTGAAACTAACTAATAGCTGGTTGGTTACAAAGGTGATGCAGGGAACGGACAAGAACATATATTTATGATCTCTGGATTGTGCAGTAATTATTTGAGTGCAAAAAGCATATGAAGCTTTTATATTTATATTCAAGTGTTTCATTAAGTCTTTAATGTCCTAAACCACTCGAATGCTGGAGTCTTCCTGTTTTAACAGGTGTTTTTTACTAAATGAAAAAAGTGCCAATCCTATGTACTTGATGTAGAAGTGATCTGTTCACATGGTGTTTAGTGTGATTTATTCGTAGTGGATCCCGTCAACTCTGGTGTTTGTAATTTGTGTGCATGGATAATATTTTCACTGTGGTAATCAACCTATAATATTTTTTGAAGTGTGAGCTGTTTGATGGAGATCTCAGTGTAATTTTTTCTGCACCTCTGCATGGATGTTCAACTGGTGTATTTGTATCTTAAATGGACAGCTGGATGGTTTTGCAACTAATAATAAAAATAACACATTTGTGGCCATTTTGCTTTTTTATTTAATAGTTTGATCAATGTACTTCAATTTTAACACTGCTGATACTCTGGTGGTGCATTTTGTATTTCCAGTAAGAATGGTGACGTTGAAGTCTCTTTAGTTATTATTATTAACTACACATGATTTGTGGTAATGTTTCATATGTGGATAATGAATTTATAATAAGGAAGGAAAATAGACTTTTCAGAACGTTCCAAATGCAGATGTTAGTATATCCATATAACTGATATTAAAATATTAATATCAAATCAAGGTGGTGTAGCATTTGGACCAATCAGACACACATTTTTTCATTAGATTTAACAAATCAGTTATTCATTAGATTAACAAATAATCACAGACCTCTCACCCAACACCAGACTCGGTGCCTATATGCCTGTGAATGACGTCCAGGCCCTTGGTTACCATGGCAACCATGACACCTCAGCCAGACCAGATAAACTTTACGGCCTAATGGCATGTTGAGAGTTCTCCCACTCACTACAATTTCCATAGGAAAGGCACATAATGCTCAGCAAAATGGACTCTTCTCTAATTAACTCATTGGAAAACCTTTCTTTGAATGAACCTCATATCCTCCCTTCAATCTTGTGTAAATGTGTTACTCTGTCTTGTATATTATCTGTTGTATTGTATACTGTTTTATGCATGCTTATGATAGAACCACTCATCGTTCACTACACGTTCATGTAATCTTACCTATGCCATGTTTAGTATCTATGAATTAATTTTCTGATGATCTAAACGAGAGTGTATATTATATGTTGGTACATAGGCAATATATTAGTGTTCTAAGAATCTTTTAGTAATTTTGCATTAACACTCAATCAAGTTCCATATGCAAATTATCATGCCCTCAGTCAAAGGGCCGTAAAACTCTCCCCCCAAAAGTTCAAGACCCTGGCTCTTTAATTCCCCCAGGGTGTGACCTTGCTAGAGGAAAAGGCACACTAGCGACCCACCCCCAGTCTGCGTTCTTTTCGGTGCGTTTCCACTGCGTGTACGACTCGGCTCGCACGGCAACGCACTGCACGACTCGATTCTGTTTGCGTGTCCACTCATTTTTAGTACCGCTTTAGAGTGGGCGAGATTATTCACATGTCGTATAGTTGCTCCGCCTCCTAGTGCCACGCCGTACCGCACTCCTGAAAAACTTTTTCATTCCGGCTTCGCCCATCAGCTCGACGCGGGATCTGCTCTCGCTTTCAACGAGAGGAATGGTCTGTAGGCTCTTCTCAACAGACCAGAAACGCCCTTGTTTGGTTGTTAAAAGGTGCGCAATCTTTGTCAAACGTTTGCTTTCGATTCTTCGCTGGCTTGCTGATTTCAAGTTCTGACGCAGTGACGATTCTCTCTGGCCAATCCGTGTTCAGCAGAGTTTACACGTCACGTTTTGTTAACGGTACGGTTCACTTGGAACCTCATCCGAGGTGGTACTAAAAAAAGTACCACGTACTGTACCCAGTTTAAAACCCCCCAAAAGTGAACCGTATGTGCCATGCAGTGGAAAAGCGCCATTAGATTCTGAGAAGATGGGGATGCTGAGTTAGTCTTCTAAGGACACCCTAAGTTCGTGCCAGGCCTCGGCCTTGACTTTCCATTCACCAAAGATCCTAGGATCTCAGCTGATGTCTCTTAGCTCTTTTTCACTTTCCACTGGGAAGAAACTCCCAGTCACCATTGAGTCAGAACATCTTTGGGGTTCATCACTCTTCAAACCTGGAAGAACGTGATCGCAAGTCCAAAAACCTTGAAACCATCAAGACTTTCATCCGAAACTGCATCCGGACACTCGTTCAACGACCAAGGCAATGAAAGTATTGTATACATTTAACTAAACGAAACCGAGGTTTAGTATAAGCTGTAGACCCCGTTCTAAAGCGGTGCTGATGGTTTTACTCAGGTGGTTAAACTGACTCTTTTCATAGCTTCATTCTCAGTTTTTTTCCTGATGGCTTCATCCATCAAGCCCCATTTGCCCTTTCCCATGTATGAGTGATTGTATGTTTGTTTGTTTAGATTAGTTATGTGTGTTATCGTTTAGTTAATAAAAGTTGTGCACAAATTTACAGATTTTCTGATCCTGGCTTGTGAATATGTCCCTTAGCAATTGTGATCCTTTGCTAACATCTCTAATGAATTCTTAGGCTACTGTATGAAAGTATTTTCTGTGGCCACGAAAATACCTTTTCCTAGAGTTGATATGAACTTACATTGAATGTTCGCTGAACGAACAGTTTGGTTGATGGCAATTTAATTCTGCTACTGTTACTACTGGCAGCTGAGGTAAATAATTTTAATTAATTATAATTAATTGTAATTATTTATATACGTTTCCCTTTAGAGCTAATTTGCTACAGTGGTTATGACTTATAAATTAAAGAGTTAGAAGTATTGAATTTTACAGAGGCCAATATAACTAACCGTAATAAAATAAGAAGATTTTAAGAAACTTATGATTATTAAATATTAAATAATTTTAGAGGAAATATCACTGCAAAATGGGGTTGAACCGAAAATGAGGGACGAATAGACAAAAACAAATTTAGCATTTTCTTCTAAACTATTATCTTATTTCTCATAAATAAGCATTTTAGGAGACAAAACGGAAATCTTTCATAAGAAAAATAACCCGTTTGATTGTCATGGTGATGAATGGTGACATGCAAATTGGCTTATATTCTGAAACGTAAATACAATTTATGATCAAAAGATTGTTCAAAAGAAAATTTTGTTAAGTCTTTTATGCAAGGAGAATCACCTGGTGACATGAGACAAAAATGAATGAAATGAAATCATTCTTCAGTTATAATTGTTATCCTGTGATGAACAACAACACTCACGTAAGTCATTAGCCATTGTTATGAAATATGTGTATCTGAGACCTCTGTCCACTAAAAAAAGTTTCTGGGGCTTCTAGAAAGGTTTCTCAGCAAACAGAAATGTTCAAAAGGGGCTGAAAAGACCAGGTATCTCTTTCTGGTAAACAGATAACAGCAGAGGGTCATCTGTCTTCGCTGTCCGCCTGGCCTCCACCTCATTAGGCCAGAGGAAAAAAGGAGCGAGAGAGCCGAACAGAATCAGAGCAGAAAGACAGAGAGGTAGTGCACACCTGTTTTTCCAAATGAGCCATCCATAGTTTCCCCCCTCTCTCCGAGCTTGTCTCTATGACAGCCGTACTAAACAACCCATTTCTGCCTCTTTTCTTCAATTTCTTCAACTTTCCTGATTGGATCACGTCCTTTTATCGTATAGGCGTTTCGTCCACACGGATCTGGCGTTTTGGTAGAGGGAAACCGATATTTTTTGAAACCGGGTCCCAGAGTGGATGAATCTGAAAACGCCGCCCTTGCGTTTTTGTGTGTACAGCGAATCCGTATATTTTCTGAAATGATGACGTCATCAGCTCACGTCTCGCCCCTAGTCAGACACCGTCAGACACCGCTACGTAACAGCAACAAAAACTTGAACAAACACTGAATGATTGTCTTTTTAGTAACTAACATTAACACAGATTAATAAATGTATTGTTCCATGGTCGTTTGTATACCGGCTCAAGGTTTATGCGCATAGTAAACTGAACCTCCTACTGCTCCCCAGGCGCCGCAGCAAAAATGGCTGCTCCGGGTGTGTGTTCACGGTTTGTGTGTGTTCACGGTTTGTGTGTGTTTGTTCACTGCTGTGTGTGTGCACTTTTGGAAGGGATAAATGCAGAGCACTAATTCAGAGTATGGGTCACCATACATGGCCACATGTCACTTCACATAGTCCAAGTTTTCTTCTCCATTTTTAGTGTATCTCTGTGTCAGAATTACAGCACCACATACTGGTCTGACATGTATACTACAATCGTTTTGAGTCAGTTTCAGTGGTTTCGTGTGCAGATATTTCTTGAGACAGGGGGGAAAAAGATTGGATAGGGAAAGCGCTCTGGCTTCGGTGACGGAGCCTAGTAATGTCCCATAGTATCCTCTTAATTACCATTTTTCATACATCAAATAACACTAAACACTAAGAGCTACTACTAACAGCAAAATCCCCAGAGTAAATCAACTATGCCAGAGTACATATTCCCAATCTACAGAGTGTTTAAAGTAACACTGCAGCAGAGTTTACTACTGTCAAGGTATTATTGATATTTGTCATGTCTAAACCTGAGCTGTAGTTGTTCATCTTCAAACATTGTTAACAGTAGCGGGTTTTTCTTTACTAATACTTCACGCATCAATGAATTCATTGCTTAATTACCCTACTGAACCATCTTCATTGTTACTTTGAAACACTCTGTAGATTGGGACAAAACCCCCCCTCCCCCCCCCTGCGCAGGTGGAGGGTGAGGTTTGATTGAACTCTGGGGATTTTGCTGTGTACAGCGTCACTCTTATAATGCATAATTCAGCTACGAGAACATCATCACGTGAACACAGCTTTTATTACGCTGTTTTCTGTAATAATTGATTCTGATTGGTTGATCATGCAATCTAAGATACTTCCAAATGTTAGCTGTCGCCCATTGCAGCTGAAACCGGGTCTACTTTCATGCACATCACATGTACGTCTCCAAGATGTCTGTTAAAGATCGCTTCACCTGGAAAGTATCTGCTGTGTACAAACATCTGATAAACGTCTCTAAGATGTCAGTTTTACATACTTTCTAAATCATAAACATCTTAAAGACATTTTCTAAACGTGTATTTGACATCTGATAGGTAACGTCCTATAGATGTATTGCAGATGAACAAACACTCTAAAAAATACATCTTGCAGACAGCAAATAGACGTCTCTGTGATATACGTGTGCTGTCAGGGTATTTATTTATTTGGTAAGTAGCTGCGTACCCGAATAATGTACAATTAGTCTTTAATGCTCAGTAAACCCAAAATGTATTTTTTTTTCAATTTTTTAAGATAACCAATAGATATGTGTGCCAGAAAATACATTTTGTATTTTTTTTTTCTAACTGATACTTATGTTCATTTGCGTCTACACTAGTAATCTTGATAAAATGTCGCAGAAGGCACGGTTTCATTTATCACAAGAAATGGCACATTATTCAGGGGCATACAACAACTACTTCCTCACGACTTGTGATTAAAAACTCTTCAGTCTTTATCAACATGGTGATTTGTTCAAGACGTTTTTGTGACATTAAAGCCGCCTTTGTGTAGGATTACACTTGCTACAGCCTTTCTCCACCTCTTGACATGATGCTCTTTGAAAATGCCCTCTCACACAGTTCAGAAATGGATTTTTCGTGTATTATATTGGAACTTGGGGTAATATGTGTTGTAGCATGAACTCTTTGACTTCTGCTGGAATTAGTTTTTCACAAGGTTTTTCATAATAGAATGATAGAAAGGAATCGGAAATCAGTGCTTTTCTGAATACGTTGTTATTCTGTTTACTTGCTGGTGAGGATGTTTTTGGCTTTTGGAAAGCATCCACGAGAAATCTGCAATTTTATGTCAGATCATCAAACCTCTGCCGTATGTTTTTTCTCTATTATCATCAGGGGCAGATGTTCCTGGGGTTTCCATGGGAACGCATGTCACTCTGATTTAGATTGGCCGGTTGTTGCCTGTAGGTGCAATAAAGTTGAACTGAGAGGAGGCCTGTGATCGCTGGAGTGAGCTTCATTACTCACGCTGGATGGAAAGACAAGAGAACACCGTCTAAGACAGTACAGGTCATCTTAAAAGGTCAAGATTGTCGAGAGACAAGTGGAAATATCACAGTTGTCTATGTAAGTGATGCATCTGTGAGAGTATTCTGGATAAATATTGAGCTCTGCAATATTCCAACGTAGACACTGAAAGTGTAATTAAATGTATTAAATTTAAATATATAAAGTGCATATTTTAATATTACTTATAAATTGTTGTATTTTATTGTAATTTATATATTATATTTTATATAATAAACAAAATCCTTTAGTAGTTTTTTTAAGGAACCATCTAACTATGATTCTGTACATTTATCACATTCATAAACCATGTATGTATATGATACCTTCATGTAAAAATAAATAAGACAATATAATATACTATAATAGTAAGTCAATAAATAATACCCCTTAATCTGCCATGGTACTTAGAGTATTTTTTATTTATTATTTATTAATTTAATTATTTTGGCAATTTAATCTGTAGACTACACATGAATATTTGAACAGAGGTATACAGCAGTGGTAAGACAGTAACATTTTGGATGCTAGACCCACATTCATTGTTCATTTTTCCAAGATGGAACAAACTGTTCCAGTAGCAGTTCATCCTGCATGATATGTCAGACCATCTTGAATGGCCGTCTCTCCCCATTTCATTCCAGCACATGCAAAACAGACAGGCAGCAGCCCCTTCACTTGCTCCCCAACTCTGTTGTTGCCATAGCAATCCCCCAGCCAATAAGAGCCTTTACCTTTTGCTCCCTGAAACCAAAGGGAAGCACATGAATATGTGGTCTCACAGCAGTGGCGATGATGCTGGGTCTTTCTTCTCCACAGTGGGCTTTTGAATGCAAACATGTTGAGCTGTTTAAAAAACGTTTTTACATTCAAAAAATTTTGCCTGTACAAAACTTGCGTACTGAGCCCACCCCTAAAGCCGTGATTGCAATTTCATCGACATTTTGCGGGCAAAAAACTTGTCCGATGTCTATTGTCCAAAAAATTTGGAATGTCTGAAGCACAGCTCGCACAGAAGTCACTTTCAAACCAAGCAGATTTCTGCTGGTCAACAGCCCAATGTAGCAAATTTGCCAAATCTGCATTGGGAAATCTTTCAAAATTCTTGATCGCGTTCATTTCTATTGAAATCACTGGATTTCGCCAAACAACGTTTAATGTGACCACACCTTAAGTCTCTATAATAGAGACTGTCTGAAATGTCATGAAATGATGTATGACCATCCACTCATTACCAATCAAAATGCATTTAATTCATTTAAATGCAAATGTGGACTTTTTTTACAGGTCCCTTATTCACAAGTTTACATAATTTATGCATTCGGCAGATGCTTTAAAAACCAATCTACAGTGCCTTCAAGGTAAAAGTCCCGTGGGATCAAACCCATGATCCTTGTGCTGCTATAATGCAATATTCTACCAATTAAGCTACACAAATACCAAATTATAATGCAGAAAAAAGGGCATAATGCATTAATACAAGAGTTTCTGTGGCATGTCCTGCTGTCAGTAGGGGAGCTAATTTAGTAAACGCTCTTATGGGATCGTATTTCATGGAAGTGACAAACAACCGATTCGGTTGGAGGACATGTTGCTATAATATTATGGTCTTTAGCTACGACTTGGGTTTCTGCCACGGAATTAAGAAAAAAATTTAAATAAAAAACAAGTAGTTGCGACTTTATCTCACATGCAGTTTTGGGGGGGAAAAAATTAAAATTGTGAGATATAAGCTCAGAATTCTTACTTTTTTCTTGCATTTCCAAGTTTACATCTCACAGTTCTGAGTTTATATCACAATTCTGAATTTTTCTCAAACCTGAGTTTTTACATCTTCTAGAAAGCTCAGAATGGTGAGATTAAACTGGAAAAAGTCAGAAGTGTAAGATAAAAGTCCACAATTACCTTTACATTTTTTTATTGCCATGCGAAAACCATAGATATGTTAAATGCCCTATTACGTCTATTCTATGATATCTCTACTTAAGCTGTCGCCGTATTGGGAATGTTCAAGAGCATGTCGTGAACACTTGAGAGTCAGTGGAACTGGTGGCATCTGCAACCCTACCTCTTAAAACTAAAGGTGCTTCAAAGGTTTCTTCAAGCGATGCCATAGAAGAACCTTTTTGGTTCCACAAAGAACCATTTTGTCAAAGGTTCTTTAAAGAACCATCTCTTTCTTACCTTTTTGTAATCTGAAGAACTTTCTTTCACCTCAAAGAACCTTTTGTGAAACAGAAAGGTTCTTCAGATGTTAAAGGTTCGTTATGGAACCCTTTAGACCAGGTTCTTCTATGGCATCGTGACGCACCTTTATTTTTAAGAGTGTAATTTAAACGCATATGGAAGACTATATCTGCAGTAGACTTTACAGTAGATGATTTTGCTAAACTAACACAGTACAACAAGACGAAGCCGTTAGCTTACACGACATTTAAAAGGCACTATAGTTTAAAAACCAGTAAAAGTATCGATTTGGCACCGGTATCGCAAAAAAACCAAATGATACCCAACCCTAACTCTAGCCCTATGTACAGCCTGCGGGGAAAACAAAGCACATTTGTTTGATTGCGCCATATGCACAGCTAAAGAGAATGATGCTGAATAACAGAAATGAGTGAATATTTATTTATGCGGTTGCTAGGGTCTAGACTAGACAAAAGAGCCCACTCTCAAGTGTCAATGCTTAGATATGGCTAGGATTTTCTTTTGCCAGTTTGAAATCTTTTGCCGGACGAAATCATAGTCTGATCACTTAAAGTTTAAAAGCTGCTGATTAAAGTTTTTTGTGAATCTTGACTTTTAGGCGACAAATTTGACTTTTTTGGGGCCTCCAAATTTTTGAAGATGTCAATCTGAGGGCATCATTAAGGCAGTTACTTTTTTTTTTGAGATGCTAACAGTGGAAGAACAATGCTAATAAAGAGTTTAAGATTCTAAATATCACTTAAACTTTTTAGCATGCTAATATTTGACATTTAATGGTAAACAGGAAAGGCTGTATAAATGCTATTATAGCTATTAATATTATGAATAAGAAGATTTAATGTTAACTATTAATCAATCAATCAATAATTTAATAAATAATTAAATAATAGTAATTTTGTTATGTGTTTTTACCATTTAATTTCATTATTTAAATATATTATTTAGGTTTCAGTTATTTAATTCACCTTTTTAGTGTTAGTCAGTTTTAGGTTTTAGTGATTTCCAGTTATAATTTTATGATTTTGCAGACTGGAAATAACGGAACCTGGAAATAAAATAAAAAGTTTAGTTTAGGTTTAAGTTTTTCAACTAATAGTCATATTCTATTTTATTTTAGCTTTATTTCCGCTAACAAAATTTGTTAATCGTTTTAGTTTTAGTAAAAAATAAAAATATTTATTTATTTGTTTGTTTGTTTGTAATTTTGTAAATTTATTTTTGTTTTAGTTTTAACTCAGTTTTGGATTTATTTATTTCCAGTTAGTAAGTTAGTGAGTCTACCTCAAACTTAGTCGTTAGGTTTAGTTGTTTCCATTTAATATTTCCATTTAATTTTATTTCAGTTTTATTTCAGTAAACAAAAATGTGTTAATCTTTTTAGTTTTAGTTAACGACAATAACCTTACTTCACACACAATGCTTGATAGTTTGCCCAAAAATGATTATTCATTATTATTTCAAACTAATATGACTTTATTACTTCTGTGGAACACAAAAGCTAGAGTTTTAAGAAGGTTAACGTTAAACAGCGCTGGACCCCATGACTTTCACTGTTGGACAGGCAATTTTTTCAAATATCTGCAGGGAAAGACATTCATACAAGTTTTGAGCAACATGAGGGTGAGTAAATTATGGAGATGGTCCTCACTGCAGAACGCAAGATCCAGGGGGCGTGATCCAACTCCTCCCACCTTACATATACCTAAACCCACCCATCTCCACCCCTAAACCTACCAATCTCCACCCCCTAGATGTGGATCCAACCACGCCACCTGGATATTGCGTTCTGCAGTGAGGGTGAGTAAATGATGATGGAATTTTTCATTTTGGGTGAACTATCCCTTTAAGTAAGAGTAATTTGGACTTTTCACTTGATCTAACAGGGTTCAGTGGGGTGCGTTGCATATCTGAATCAGGTTTGGCTGAAATATTACGCTTCACCAGGCCATTCCATTTGGAATGTCACGTCACATTTGAAACGTTTGGAACGAGAACGCAAATCAGCTTCCAAATCAAAATTCAGCCCAATACTGTATTCAAGCCCTCCACTGTTTCCACGTGAAAGCGCTTAAATTGCAATCAACTCTTTCCCATTTTTTCCGGTAATAAACGGGGCGAGGTGAGCGCGCAGTCATTGTTTGAGGTTGGGAT
Organism: Sinocyclocheilus anophthalmus; assembly: GCA_018155175.1. Taxonomy (NCBI): domain Eukaryota; kingdom Metazoa; phylum Chordata; class Actinopteri; order Cypriniformes; family Cyprinidae; genus Sinocyclocheilus; species Sinocyclocheilus anophthalmus. Next base: position 445,880 of record JADLZN010003226.1, read on the forward strand.
TAATCAGCATCTATAAAATGTGGAGGGATTAATGGGACACCTCGCCGCTGCCATGGAGTCCATGTGGACACCTGTGAAATAATAACCGCCTGGGCGAGCAACAGGCAAAGCTTTAATTAGAGTATGGGGAGGGGGAACATGATGTACGGCGAAATGTATTTTGGCATCCCTTTTAACGCACTGCTTCCATAAAATCAAAGAGAATTATCTAACAATTGAACAGGTGTCCAAGGCCTCAAAGTGCCAAGGCTATATCCTCTCAATCTTTTATGTTATTAAAAACTTGCACAATAATTCCAGGTGTCTGCTTGCAGTCGAACCCCTGATTTATTAAGAGCAAATTGAGACATAGTTCAGTTAGATATCTCTGATTTCTTATCTTGTTTCTTCTTTGGCTCTATTCTGTGTGAAGTTAGTGGCTGTGTTCCAAAATCTAGTGAGCTACCTAAGTAGGAAGCATTTTGAGACATGCTAAAGAAATTTTAAAGGGATAGATCATCTAAAATCACTGAACACGTCACACTTCACTTTTAAATGACAATTCTGTCATCATTCATTCACCCTCATGTTGTGTCCTTCATGAATAAAACAATCCCAGAATGCACTGCGGTAATCAAAAAATTGATTTCAACATGGTAAAAGAGTTTGTTGATTATAAAAATACTTAATCACAAAAAATGAATAAAATACTTCAATCTAATTAAAACGGACTACTTATGCCAATATTTATGCTTAGTAGAGTATCAAGTCATTATCATTAGCTTAGCAGCATGCTAAGAAACATTCTAAATGATGAGCTCAGTACAATTTTCCAAGATGGTGGGCGAAGTAATTCAATGTGGAGAAGTTTTATAGACCACGTTAAATCTCATTTTAAAAATAATTATTTTACTCAACATTTGTGTGGGCTATGTATGTTTATGATTATTAGAGTGCCACATCGTTAGCTTAGCAACATGCTAACACCAAACTGAAATATTGTATGTTCAGTCATTATTTGTATTGTGCTGCCAATTAGGCCACGGGGAAGTCGTGGCCTAATGGTTAGAGAGTCGGACTCATAACAAAAGGTTGCGGGTTCGAGTCTCGTACCGGCAGGGATTGTAGGTGGGGGGAGTGAATGTACAGTGATCTCTCTCACCACCTTCAATACCACGACTGAGGTGCCCTTGAGCAAGGCACTGAACCCCCAACTGCTCCCCGGGCGCCGCAGCATAAATGGCTGCCCACTGCTCTGGGTGTGTGTTCACAGTGTGTGTGTGTGTTCACTGCTGTGTGTGTGCACTTTGGATGGGTTAAATGCAGAGCACTAATTCCAAGTATGGGTCACCATATTTGGCCACATGTCACTTCACTTTCACTTCAATGTAGTGTTTGAAATCGGTCATTTTTTGTGATTTCATTCCAGTGCTGTGTAGAGGTTAGGGCATATTAGCCATTGTTCAGCGTATATTTTAGCGGGTGAAATCCAGTCATTACAAGAGGAATCCACACAATTGGTAATTTAGTGTGAGGGTGAAAGATATTCCCACACAGATTTCACAACGGTTTCAAAGTTGGTTAAGCGAAATCACTTGGTTTGAAAGTCACTACACCATTGACAATAAGCAATTAACCTTTTTGGTCCCCCAAATTTAGCTAATGTGACCACACCTTTAGAACATAGCTGCCTAGGTGGGTTGAATGCAGCAAGACTGTTGCTGATGTCACATACATAAAAAGCACTGAATTACGATGAGTTCCCATGATAATGCTCTAAATTGGCGCAGTACTGTGGACATGTGAATCATGAGGTTTTGTTGAAGAGAAGCCAGTGAATGGGATTTATTTGTTGCTAGGCCACTATTGTGACAGGCTGCTTTGACGTCATGCGCGATATAGATGGAAACTTCCACCATATCAGTCAGGAAGAGCGACAGGTGTTGTTCTGATCTCTTATCAAGAGTAAGCTATTCTATGAGGAGGACAGCTGAGTTGGAACGATGCATTTTACTTTCTTTCATCTCATACATGAATTTGATTTGTCTTGTCTGCTGCTCTGGACAAGCCAGATAACTTGAGAGAACATAGGAGAAATAGTTTTGCCCTTTATGAATGCAGCTAAAACTTAATCCTTTATTTGAGATCTTTTTTCAAGTCAGCACTTTTGGGGCTTATACATAAAAATAGAAGTTTCTGGCACATAAAGGAAAAAAAAAAAGCAAGAAAAAGACAGTCATTGAAAAGAGGTGCTTAATCTTCAGAAAACATTATTGTGAATAGGAGACCGAACTAAGTATTAAAAAAATTTAATGAGATTTTATGTATTTTTAGCTTCTACAACCCATAGTAACCATTAGATTTGATATTTTACTGTTCATTATTGAGGGAAGTTGGAACATGATTTGTAATATTCTAGCATTAACTCATACATATGATATATATAAAATAATGCTTATCAAATATTATTTAAATTTGCACACACACACACACACACACACATATCTGAATATATATAATCATATAAAATAAATATTGTTAAAATTATTTATTACTATAAAATGGAACATTACATTAATTATAAAAACTGACAAAATATAATAGCTGCGTGTATTTCATTTTAGCATTACCTTATGGTAATTGTTATGGAAGACCAAATTACACAAAAGTAAATTATTGGATACAATTTTAAATATTTAAATAAAGCATTAAAATACATTTAAATAAATTGCTAAAAAAATCAATAAAATAAACTTATTGTTCTCATAAATTAATAACAAATTTAAATAGTAATAAAATATAGTGATACTTTCTTTTAATGCTGATAAAAAAAGTACAAATTTGATTATTTATCTACCGTGCTATAGAAAGTGTTGCGTAATTAATTAATCGTTTTTTAAAATCAATTGAATATCACTTTATCACTATAGATGTAAAAATAAAGACCTTTTTTAATACTTTTCACTGTTGGACAGTCATTTTGGTGGGTTCACTTTATGTCAGATGAACAGTAACATGGAAATTGTTGTTTCTATTACTTTCTACAAATTAATGGGACAACAAACTGCGCCATACTTGTGCAAAGTGACTTCTTATTCATTACACAAGACTGCGAAACTCACCAGGAGGAGGCAATACAATGAATCAGCATGAAGCTATGATTATTACTGCTATGATCATCAACAGCATGAAGCCCTGACGTTTCCTCTTCTATGGAAAACACTGAAGCAGCTCGTAGCTCACAGCTGTGCACAGTGAGCACCAGAGGTGAAACACAACCTCCTCTGGTGAGCACAACTACTGTTGTGTTCCAGGAAAATTGGTTTTATTGGAGTCACTGCAGCTGTAACGTTCAATAGTGTGAAAACAATAACATATGCTATATAGCATCAGCGATGACCCAACCACCAACATGCTGTCGATACCCATTCAATAATAACCCGCATCCAAAGATGGAAAGAAAACAAGCTCTCAACAAGTTCATATTAGCTACTGGCAAAAACGGCTAATAGTGATGTATAAATGCAAATGGGGCTGAGGATTTGATGTCAGCTGCTAATACTAGCAGTCATTTAGCAAAGAGAGAGAGAAAAAATTAATTTCCCCAAAATTGCTGCTGTATCTGAGTAAAAATAGTCCATTCAAATGAAAAGGTGGCTGTGAGGGGAAATGTTCATTATTTGCTGAAAGGATGGGAGATGTTTGCTTCCACATGTCATTATTCTGCTGTTGTACAGAGGCTAATTTTTGCGCTGCCTGTCTGTGATATTAGAATGTGTGTGTGTGTGTGTGTGTTGTTCTAAAGAGTGTGGTCGTTCTCGATGCCGAGAGAGTGATTAACACAACAAAGACGGCGTTAGCGAGAGATGTTCTCAGATGAGCAATCATAGCAGTTGTTCAGACCCATGGTGACTTACCATGGATACTTCACCTAAAAATGAAAACTTGGTCATAATTTACTCACCCTCAAGTTGTTCCAGACCTGTATGAGTTTATTTCTTCTGTTGAACATGAAAAAATATTTTCTGAAGAATGTGTGTAATTAAAAGGTTGCTGTTAGCCATTGACTTCCAAAGTATTTTCTTCCCATAAAGTTTTAAATATGGATATTTTTCTTACAAAAATGCATTGATTTGCTTCAGGAGGCCTTTTTTAACCCCCAGATCCATGTGGAGTACTTTTTAAGATGGATGCATCGCACTTTATTTTGCTTCAAAATCTGTACACCCATTCACTGCCATTATAAAGCTTGAAAGAGCCAGGACATTTTTTTTTTTGTATTCGTCTGAAAGAAGAAAGTCATACACACCTAGAATGGCTTGAGGGTAAGTAAATCATGGAGTAATTTAAATTTTTGGGTGAACTAACCCTTTAAAGATAATTACTTTTCTATTTGTTCTCTTTCCGATTAGTTTGCATAATATCCTTTAAATATCCAAAACCAGTTCCCTAATGACATCATCACCCAGGAAGAACATTGTTTTGGAGGGAAAACAACAACAACACAAAGACAGTAAGTACTAGTAATGTTTTTTTAAATACATTTTTGTGGTGCTTTGTGTTTTATCTCACTTTAAAACACTCCACTCTGTTACAAATTTTGTTACAAAAATTGTCATGATATTATCTAATTTAAAAATGTTACATTTACATTTAGTCATTTAGCAGACACTTTTAAAATTAAAAAGACGGTTAAATTAGGTTGTACGAAATTACGACGTTACGGTTTTAAATAAGTTAGGATAAACATGAAAGCTAATTTAGCTATTTGAATTATAAATGAAAAATAAAAAAATGTGTGTGTGTGTGTGTTTGTGTGTGTATCATAGAAACAATTAATCAAAGTCAACACATTCATTTTAAAGGGGTCATATGATGCTGCTAAAAAGAACATTATTTGGTGTAATGAAATGTTAATGCGGTTTAAGGTTAAAAAAACACATTATTTTCCACATACTGTACATTATTGTTTCTCCTCTATGCCCCGCCTTTCTGAAACACGTCGATTTTTACAAAGCTCATTGTCTGAAAAGCGAGGTGTGCTGTGATGGGCCAGCTATCCAGTACGTTGTGATTTGCCGAATACCTCAAGCGTGAGAAGGAAATGTTATGCCCTTACCATATTGTGATGATGCCCTGTCAGGCGGAGCTATGATTCAAAAACATGAAAACCCATTGTAAACGAGGCATTCTTTGCATCCAGTGGGGACATAATTATGGATTATAATGACTTATACTGTCTTTTTACGCGTTGCGTTGCATCGCGCCGTGTTAACATAAAACCATGTCTGCATTTGTGATCGGAGAAATGACAAACAACAAGCCCTACTCTACACTGCCCAAAAAAACTTGCTTTAAATATATAAAATATAAAAACTCTTTAAATATAAAAAACGTACTTACAGTCTTTGAGTCAGAACAGCCAGCATTGTAGTCTACTCTACCAGGATCAGTAAACAGTCCTCCATAAAATGTGCTGCACACATCTGAATATTTGGGTTGAAGTGTTCTGGAACAGTGTTGTAAATACAACTTAACCACTGACTTCTAGTAATGTCCATTTTTGGAAGGCCAAACAAAGTAGTTTCGCTTTCACAACGAAACACAGCGTCACACACGGCGGCCTTGAGTGAGCAGAGGCCGGGGGATAAAGTGAGGAACGGCCGGCGGGCTTGAGTGAGCAGAGGCGGCAGATTCGACGAAGGAGCGTCCGGAGGGCTTGCGTCAACCACATGTGACGACCCTGGGCTGGACTCCGCTTCGTCCACGGTGAAAGCCGATCCGGCGATCCACAGCGTGAAGTTGTAGTATTTCCTCAGCAACGAGCACGGATCAGCTCCAGGCATGACGAAGCAGATATCGTCCTCTTTTGGAAGGCCAAACAAAGTAGTTTCGCTTTCACAATGAAACACACAGTGCATTCACAACATGGCGGCAGCAACAATACTACAGCCAGAATAAAAGTTTTGCTTTCTTTCTTTGCGTGAACATTTGGCTTTATGCAAATCTACCCACACAGTGACGTAGGTATGTGGGGGCGTGTTAGAATGAGCCGTTTTAGGTAGGCGTGGCTGACTCTTAACTTTTATAAAGAATATCTCTTTGGATTTGAGACTTTAGTCTTTGCAACTTTACAGATCTTCTTTATGCACCAAGAGCTTGTAACACTCCAAAGAGAAAGGAAAAATAGAAATCGCATCATATGACCCCTTTAAAGGATTCAACATGACAGGAATAGCACCTCTATGTAATGTATTCCAGTAACTGACTTTCTCTTTAGCAGAAGTTTGGCCAGTGAATAAACCTGAGAGTTTGATGTACTGATGTTCTCCTGGAAGGTCAGCTTGGTCCCTTAATCAGGTTTTTCCCAAGATCATCAGTGAAAAAGAGTTTCACCGCTAAATGGAGACCAGTAATGCTTGAAGCCACAGGTGCATTTTTCATCTCACTAACAAAAGGAATCTGCACTCGGCTCATATAGCACATAATAACTTCAAAACACACAGTGCACAAGGGCTTCACCTCAAGCTCTCTGTTGAGATCCTCTCATCAACCTCTGATTTCCTGTCTGTTTCCTTTCTCTCTAAATCCCTGCAGTCTGACTATTTGCTCAATCGATTTCCCACTGTCACTCAAGTCGGCTTCCCAGATGGTTCTGCAGGCAACAGGCCCGGATCAGTCTGAAGCACTGTGCCTGCCATATACAGTATGAGGTGAGTGTTCCTCTTGTGCTGTTTTCTACTGCATTGTTGTTGTTGCTTTTTGTTACAGGTAAAAAAAACATGCTGATTGACTGACTATTGTTAATATAAAAGTGCATATACATACAGTACATATATATAAACAGATATTTATAATAATTGCTATAATAAATACATGATAAGGACACATATAAATTATTTAAATGTCAGTGTATCATGGTTTCCAAAGCAGCATGACATAATAATAATCATAATAATGAATGTTTCTTGAGCATCAAAATCAGCATTTCTGAAGGATCATGTGACTGAAGACTGGAGTGATGATGCTGACATTTCAGCTTTGCATTACTGGAATAAAATACAATTGAAAATAAATTAAAAGAGAAATAAGCTATTTTGAAATTCATATTTCACAATATTACTATGTTTACTGTATTTTTTATTTTAAAAAAATGCATTTGTTAAGCAGATATCTCCCTTTATCATAGCTTACCTCTTGGTCGCCATAATCGCAATTGAAATCTCACCTCCCCTGTTAGAACTTAGGAGGGCTGTGAGTGAGGATTAGCTTTATTTCAGTCTCCCTCTGTTGGCAGCATGAAATCTCCTCTGGCAGCTGTATTGATTTCCATTCCATTAAGGAAACTCTCTGTGATTTCTGCCAAGACAATTACAGCTCGGCTTTTCATTGCGCATGACACAAAGAAAATATCTGTTTGCTTTGCTCCTTGTAGTGATTCCTCGAGGGGTCAAATCTGATGGAGTCGTGCTTGAGCTCCACAAGCTAGGCTTTTAAGGCAGTGCCTGAGATGTTGTTTCCTCTTGCTACCTGCCCTCGTCGCTCTCTTGACAGTCTTTACTCTACTTTTACTATAGACAGTGTTCGAACTTTTATTTTTTTTACCGTGGACTTGGGGAGCCCATCTTGTTTTTATAGGGGGGGGGCTAGGGGGGGTTCGTGCACTTGCGAGGGCTTACAATGACTTACAAAGATACATAACAGCTACAAGTGTATGCACTACTTGCTTTATGCAAGCACTATAATTAATACCATAATTCCTACGTTCAATTAGGCCTATGACATCGAGAGTCACGCAGACCTATAAAACCCAGCCACAACACATAATTGCAAATAACACGCTTTACCTTAACACAGAATCGACCACAGAATCCAACGTTTATATTTTTTCTACGAATCTTTGAGTTAACTAAACATGAGTGGAATTTGCACCGCAGCGCCCCCACACCTTGATGCTCATGACAAGAATAGCATGTATAGTTATCTTTATTGAAGGGAATTAGGTTTAAATCGCCGTCATGCATGAATGAATGATATTTTTGCATTTTACACACAATAATCCACAATGATCACATTACACAAACTGAAATTGCACGTCAAAATAACACATTGTCAATATTTTGAGACCCCCCAAAATTTCACAAATCACGTTTTCAGGGGAGCCCATGTCTTATTAAGGGGAGCCGAGCTCCCCCTAGCTCCCCCGTAGTTCGCACCCTGACTATAGAATACCCAAGATGTGTCACTCTATAGTTTTGAATGGGGAAAAATGCAACACTCAATATGGCCGCTCTATCGAAGGAAGCCCCGCCTTCTGAGTAAAAGAGCCATTTGCTAATTGGTAAAGTCAGCATCACTGCAGCTGCCGTTAGAAGACCCGGTCGCAATAAAAACTAGTGATGGGAAGTACGGTTCTTTTCCGCGAACCGTTTTTTTTGGACAGTTCGTTTCAATGAACCAGTTCAAAAAAACAGTTAATCGGTTCTTTTACGCCTTAACGCAATGACGTAATTCGTGATGACGTAATGATATCAAGACTATCGTCCCGGGCCGGGATAAAAATACACATTCAAATATATAAAGTCAGTAATCATAACTTTAGTCAGTTAAAACATCATAATCATGATCTGAAAATTTTACAATTAAGTTTTGCAACTAAGCACCCAAATACAGTAACAGGCAGTGATCTGCATACGAGGATTTAAGTCTTAAAGATATAAAGTGAATAAATTAGTTGTCAGCGCAGAAATCATCTCCATTAATATACCTAATCCATGCGAGTTATGGTGATGAAATAACCTCCGTTTCGCCAGATTGTCCTTCATTCAAGTCCTCGGTTTACGTCCGATTCAGTCCGATTTGGTGAACTGGTTCAACCCGTTCACTAAGAAGAACTGGTTAAATCGAACGATTCGTTCGTGAACCGGACATCACTACTAGAAACAGTCAGCGCTCTGAGACGTGCTCTCAGGACTGCACATGCACACTTGCTGGTCTAGCCTGAAAAATAAGCTTTTTTAATGCTATTTGAGCAAAAGAAACATTTATGAGACAGTTATTGTCAGATTTCATTGGTGATTTCAAATATGAAATTTAATCGTAAGCTTGGTGAACAGTTTGGGAGAATTTGATGATTCTGCACTTGCATGCCTGTGAGGTGTTTCAAAGATGGCCGCCGAGTGAAATGACTTGCCTTAAAGGGATTTTGGTTGTACGCTGTCTGCCATTTTAGCTGTAGTGACAACAATGTCTCGTAAGCAACGCAGGTTTTTTGTGGCTGGGTGTAAAAGTGAACATAAGAGTTTTCATTTTCTCCCGACATCAGAGCCACTGAGGACACAGTGGATTAGTTTAGTTTTTGATGGTAGCGTGCCACTGAATCCAATACTATATTCCTGTAATACCGGAGGCCCTATTTTTTGTGACAACGCCACCTAGCCAATTCTATTCCAACTGAGGAGACCTGATTCAAACATCAAACAAACAGATGCAAAGACTAGATCCATGGAAACTATTAATTTTTTTTGTTAACGACTGTTCAAGCGTGTACTTTGAAGTAAGTCAGTTTTTTTTTGGTTTTAAATCGTTCCCCGCCTTCCCCCCCCAAAAAAGAATATAAAATTAACCAACACCCCTTCAAGAAAGAGCTGGCGTGAACTTGAGTGTGCGAGGCAATGTCAGCAATCTCAATTTATTAGCCTGTATATTAATATACTGACTGTATATTAACATATTGCAGTTTGTCACACTCTCCAGAATACATTTAGGGGCCATTTTTGAGTTATGTTGATTTTTAATAGTTGGTTTTTACAAGTTTTTATTCCCCCTTATTCTAACAGAAATGGTATATCTATAAAAATCTGTGTCTTTGGCCCTGATAAGCAGCGGGTTGCTCTGTCCTTCTTCAATTCCCTGTGGTCCTCTCTCCATCCCTCTCTCTCCCAGTCATTTCAACTCATTCTCCTGCGGGTCCAACTTTAATTTCATTCCTGATTTGCTTCACCCACCTCATGATCCAGCTTCGCTCGAAAGCGAAGAGAGCAAATCTCAATGAGGTATCTTTCGAACACATTCTGTCGTTCTCTTTTCTCCCCATCCACTCTATTTCTCATCCATACATCGCTCCCCAACCCAGCAGACCCCGTTGCTTTCAACAGCTCTAATGAGCAGCAGTGAAGGCAGAATGTGTGAAGAAAAGAGAGACTAGCTCAGGTCAAAGGAGGACACAGTGTTGTATTATTGGTTGTTATAGTGTTGTCGTTATATATTTTAGGTCATATATGCAGTTTCTATACAATATAATGTATATTTATATAAATCTATTTTGAATATATGTGTGGCTCCCTATTGAACATTGTATACATTTAAAAATCTTGCTAATTACTTAAAAATGCCTGGATGGTTTAGCTCCTCAGTACTGGAGCAAGCTCATATCGCATTATTGTCCTTCACGCCCCCGCTGCAATCTCAAAACTCTCGCAATTTGATAATACCTACCTAGAATATCAAAATCAATTGCGGGAGGCAAATCCTTTTCCTATTTAGCACCCAAACTCTGAAATAATCTACCTAGTGTTGTTCGGGAAGCAGAACTGTCAGATTAAATCTAGATTAAAGACCCTCTCTTTAACTTGGCATACACATAATACAATATCACATAGATGGTCACCGACTGTAGCCACCAAGATCCAGTCCATATCCAGACCAGATGAGACCCAGAGATAGATCCCCTGCGAAGACCTCGTCACCACGACGACCATCAGCATAAGACCATTGGAACCAGACAAGTCATCTGCTCAATCTGACCTGTGTTTCAGCCTGGAATTAAACCAAGCCATGCTGGTTTCGTCTGGCCAGAGAAGAACTGACCCCCCGACTGAGCCTGGTTTCTTCCAATGTTTTTTCTCCATTCTGTCACCAATGAAGTTTTGGTTCCTTGACACTGTCGCCTTTGGCTTGCTTAGTAGGGGATGCCTTATTTCTGGCAATATTGTCAGCCTGATTGTACAGACACTAATGGAAGAGAACTGAACTGGATGATGACATCACTGAATCATCAATGAACTGACTTTAACTGAAAAAGTGACTGTTTGTTATTGCCCTATTGCATTATTGACTAACCTATTTTGTTGTTTTCCTGTTTGATACTGTAAAGCTGCTTTGACAATCTGTATCGTATAAAGTGCTTTATAAATAAAGGTGACTTGACATTGACTTTGGTGCACTCTAAAAAATGTTGGGTTAAATACAACCCAGCACTGGGTGAAATACCCAGTTTAACCCAACCTGCTGGGTAATTTTATTTAACTCAACTATTGCTCACAAATTACTATATTTCTTGCTTAAAATGAACCCAAAATAGGTTGGACATTAACATTTACTAATATGTTCAATAAAATAACATTTATTAATAAGTTTAATAAATAATAGACATTTATTAAATTGCTTATTAATAAATGTTCATCTTTTGATTATTGCTGATGTCTCAGTAATTATGTCTGATTTTTAATTTACAACCTATTTTGGGATCTTTTTAAGCCAGCCATATAGTAATTTTAAAACAATAGTTGAGTTGTTTTAAATAATAAATAAAATACCTAGAAGGTGGGGGTAAACATGTAACCCAGTATGTGGGTTTGTCAATATTAGCACAGCGCTGGGTTGTATTTCACCCAGCATTTTTTAGAGTGTGGTTTGTCTTTATATTTTATTATCTATATGTGCAAGAACCTGGATTTATTTAAAAAAAAAAAAATTTGGGTTGTATTTTTGTTTGTGCCCATCATCACACTATGTTCTTGTCTCATCTCCGTGTGTTCACCAGTAAAGGACATCAGAAATACAAATGGTTCTGTCTTTTTCAGTGACAGTGTCCATACAGGCTGAGAAGATCAGAGAGAGATGGATGGACATAGAAGCCAAGCTGGCACGTAACTATTTATCTCTGCAGCAGCCCGCAGTCTGAGCCTTTGTTGATGCTCTTTTTGTATGTTATTCCTTTTTTTCCTTCTGCGTTTTCTCTTTAGATGGCCTTGTTTACACCGTTTTGGATTTGAAAACACAAATGTTCATCTTTCAGGTGTGATGTGCCATAATTGCTTGCATTTTTCCATGCTAACCCCGAGTAAATCAGTGTGGGAGTGTTCTGTGCCTGCATGGGGAAGATGAAGTTGCCACAATTCTCCTCTCAAATGGTGTTTGACTAATTAGATTTTTTGAGATGAAAGTGCCTTTGTGTGTGTGTGTGTTTGGCTCATTATCTCACTGTCATATGGCAACATTCTGGAAAGGAAAAAAGGAAAATCTACGGAGTGGAAAATTATAGTTACAATATTCTCATGGAAATTGTAATTATAACACATCAATTTTGATGATTGCTCCCATAATTGATAATGATGGGGGTTTAATTAGATGCATGTGTATACTTTTAATTTGATCATCATATTCTATTTGCAATGTTAATGAATCAAGATGGAAATACCTTGATTTTCCTAGCATATATTATCAATTTAGTTACAGCACAAGGAAATTTCATTGTTTATATCACTCCACTTTGTCTTTGTTCACATAATTCAAGACATAATTCAAGAGTGGTATATGTGAATGCAATATCAATGCACTTTCGACTTCATGCATAATTTTTAGCCACTCTTTGTGGCAAACTACTATTTCAAAAGAGTAGTTTCAATGTAGTTAGCAACTTTTTGTTACCAGCTTTAGTGTAGCTAAAAACTTTTTCAAACTTGATTTCAAAGTAGCTTCCATTGGCATAAGCATCAGCTTTCTTCTTAAACAGCCTGTTTTCTCTTTCAAGTCAACTATTCCCTTGAAGAAGAAAAGCAATTTAGCAGGGCACTTAATACAGAAACATTATACTTTAAAAGAATATACTTAAATGTGATGTTAATGTCATGTTTTCAGACACTTAATTGCATGTTATTTACAATTAATATATTTATTGAATATGTATGATAGTGTAATCTATCATTTACTTAATACTTAATTTTAGAGTGCTTTTTGACCCACTTAAGTACATCTGTATAGGAAAATTTATAATTACTTCTGTTGTTTTTGAAATATGGTTGAAGTCAGATGTATGGACAAGCATTTATGGTAAACTAATATATACTTTAATGTAATTTCTGTTGAAACATTAATTTCATGTATTTACAATTTTGCAATAACACATTTGTAATGATGAAGTTGCATCTTGATACTAAATATATTAAAATACTTTAAATGTAGTCAAATAACACTAAAATTATAATCAAGTACTTTATAAGTGCTTTCATATGTTAGTCAACACATCAACTTAAGTGCACTTCTTTAAACCATGACAAAAGATTATTAAAACAACGTTTTAAACTGTACTTAAACATTTCATTTGAATGTTAAGAAAATAGTCATGAAAGTGAACTCTTTTTAAGTATTTCGTTAATATTACATCATCTGCAAGTCCAGGTTTCAAAAAAATACACTCTACTTTTAAGTGCACTATTTAATACAATAAAACTCGCTTCTGTTTTTTTAATAAGCATTGTCATATCAGAGCAATGTAAACAAAGTTACTTAAACTTTTGACAGTTTTATAGCTAGCTGCCTGAATAACAACATATCCATTTTAAAAGCACCACATTAGCATTTGCATTTGCATAGAGGGGTTTTCTGGTATAACACATAAATTACAAAATAGTTGTATCTGAGAACTCCTGCGCCCTTTTTAGCACAGCAATATTGAGTCCAATATTTCCAGTAATGGCACTGACTGCAGGAAACTAGCCGTTTAGCATTAGCCTCATGCTATCCTCACTGCCCCAAGGCTGACAAAGATCTCCTTTTCCTGTCCAAAGTCCATCAAGGAGAAAATGACTTGCGATGTACACAGTGTTGCCAACTAGTTTTCAGGGAAAGTTGCTAAAGGAAGGACAGTTTGTTGCTAAAAGTTGCTAAATGATGATGTGACATCATGTAATCATAATGCAAAACTACAAAGAATACACAATCAGATCACTCAAATCTCAACAAAAAATATGGTTATGAATATGATTTGAAATGTTAATTTAGATTTATTAGTGAAAATAAAAAGTAAATATAATAATATTAAGATATAAATAATATTATTATATTTATTTTTAAATACAACATTGAATTATTGAACATTTACACATTTTTAACAATTACAATTATATTTTTAAGCAGTTTATTGTTAGTTAGTATGCTACACTTTAAGTAAAGTCTGTAAAATATGGCGCAATGTACTTTATTAATTTGAAGGAATTTTCTGTATTGATTTTTCACAGGTTTTTTACCTGAATTTTAAATTACGCATTGCAAAGTTATGTTGTCAGGTTACAATTTAACAGATAATGTATTGGCAGAAAATTATCAGTACCTTTTCCATTTTTCACATATTTCTTTTAACTGATCAACAAACTAATAACAAGGTGTTATCATAAATGAACAATTATTATTGAACAATTGCAACTAGCAACTTAATTCACGTGATATGTGTACTGCTAGTCACCTTTGATTTCTTCTTTTTGTGTAATTTAGAGGGAAAATGTGTGCCTAGAGTCACAGTTGCTAAAAGTTGCCAATTACATTTTAAAAATAGATAAATTTGTTGCTAGGTGCTTTTTAAAGAAAAAGTTGCTAGGGTAGTCTGAAAAGTTGCTCAAATTTAGCAACAAAATTGCTAAATTGGCAAAAATGATGTACAGATTAAAAAACACTCTCTCTGTTCGGTGTCTGCCGTGAAGTCTGGGTGGGTTCATATTTCTGTGTATAAATAAATATTTATGTGTTGTTTTGACTGTTCAATAAATTTCTGTTGCAATAAACAAAGTGGTCTACACTGCAAACGAGTGTGATGATTATGACAGGAGCTTACAAATTTTGTGCCATTGCATTGTTAGCTTGCAGTACCATAATGGAAAAAAACTGGGTTGAACCAGTTTAAGGTGGCCAGGTTGTTTTTTGGAACATGGTAGATGGTTTGATTTGGTAAACCAAGGTGATCAGTCCTAATCTTGATTAAGATGGTCTACCAGGCTGACCTCAGCCCTACTAGCTGCCCAGTCAAACCTGATCTCATGAGAAAACGTAACACGCACTTTTCGCCCAAGCCCCCCCCCCGGACAGACTGTCAGATGAATTTGTACGATGGGAATCATATGGAAACGTGTTCAAGTTCTGCTAAATCACAAGCCAAGTCAGAATCTTACTCGCAAAGTTTAATTATTAAACCAAACAAAATCAAAACTTTCAAAAACACCCAGCAATGTGATTCTTTTATTGGTTGTAGGCAGTGGATTTAATCAGTGACATTATTAATAGATTTACTATCCGGTGTCTTCTCATCATCTCAGCATTCCGCAACCCAGCACACTGTGTGGTTGCACTTACATGTAGAAAAGGTTGTCCAGTTTTCTCTCAGAACATATATTTACTATATATAATACTGCCCCAAATTCAGTAGGGGAATGGCAGCGCAATCCTCCCAGTATGGCGGAAGATAATAAAACAAGCCGTTCCAGAAATCAAAAACGGCATCATGGACGTCAGCTTTCATCTCATTGCAGCGGTGCGCTCGTTGCGAGAAACTCAACTGGGTCTTCTGATGTGAGGCCATTTGTAAATTTTGGATTTGCGGAAAACCTGTTTTGGTTTGTGGGGGGGAATGTGTAGAATTACACACAATGCCCGCAATCCCACAGTGAAACACGGTAACTAAACTCTAAAAATTCACAGCTTTTTATTATAATAGTGTTCTCATATTATTGTTATGTATATGACAGTCTCAGTCATAGTTATTAATATTTTGCATTGTTGTTTGCGTTGCTTGTGCTGCGCGCTGAAGAGATAATCACTGTAGTAGGCCTACAATAAAGCGCTTCTGCAGCGTAACTCAACCAAATGCATCTTATATGAGATAAATAATATATACAATATAAACTGTATATACTATACATATATATATATATAAAAACTAAATATTGCAACTTACAGTTCCACAAAAGGCTGTTGAGTGGCAGGACAAGCAAACTTGACTGTGCTAGTCATGAAGATATAACTGTGTGGACGAATTCTTTCCATAACTACGCATTGAAACATGGCATATTCTTTTACAGTTGTGTTCTTTTTATGTAACCTATATGACAGACTTGTTCTGCATATGTTGCCCTTAATGGTACCTTCCTTTTCAAAGTGATTCAAGCAATTCAAAACCATCGTGGCCATACATGTTTGAAGTGTCTCAGCATAGGTCAAGAGAGTATCACAGTACACCATGAGAGTACCTCGGTATGCACCGTGAGTGGTGTATTGTGGTTTTTCGGTTTGGTTTGAATATCGTTACACCACTAGAACATGGTAGATGGTTTATAAGCTGGTAAACGCCCACTAGCTAAACCCAAACTCATGAGAAAACACCCATTTCACGAGGTGGAGATT
Organism: Sinocyclocheilus anophthalmus; assembly: GCA_018155175.1. Taxonomy (NCBI): domain Eukaryota; kingdom Metazoa; phylum Chordata; class Actinopteri; order Cypriniformes; family Cyprinidae; genus Sinocyclocheilus; species Sinocyclocheilus anophthalmus. The sequence goes on from JADLZN010003226.1 coordinate 462,311, forward strand.
TTGTATGGAAATCTGTGATTTTTAGGGGGGAAAAAGTAAGTTTGAAAGTTCACTCCTGAACCTATCTGTCAGAAAAACTACCAGGCACCTGGGTAAAAAAATATTAAAAATAACCCAGCATTTTTTACGTAATTGCCATTAGAATGTGTTGGTGCAGCTATATATGCTACATGGTAGCTAGTTTCTACCTGGTCTAAGATGATCAACTCCTGGTCACCCTCTCTGAAATTTGTTTTAAACCAGCCTAAGCTGGTCTTAGCTGGTTTAAAATGGCCTCCTGTCCAAACTCGTTTTCCTGGGTGAAAACTATATACATGCAGTTTATCTTTATTTTGAAACTTGCATGGCAGAAATCCATTGCAAGTTTTTGTTTGTGTGTCTCTGTTGGGAGTCTCTCCATTACAATTAGTTAGTGTGTGTGCGGGATTCATCACTGGTATAGTGTGGCAGGAACGGTCAGTCTCGTTCACCTCTTCAAATCAAACACTCATTAATATTCAATATGGAAATACAAGAGCTCGCTCTTTTCAACCAAAGACATAACTGTCTCGGCTTTGTCCACCCACCAGGGCTGATTTCCAGAGTGGGATTTATGTCACTGAACCGTTTGTTCAGACACTGTAGTAAATATAGTCCAGTATAGTCCACTTCCTGTCTTAAAGTGTGAAAATCTCATAGTTTAATCCATATGAATATTATTACATTATTACATTTACAAAAAAAAAAAGATACAGTGCCTTAAGGCAAGAAATAAATCTCTCCCGCCTCTCTGGTGCCAGAGCGAGTGTTTGGATGTCTCAGTGGCACCATTTTGTTCTTGTGCATGTTTGCTTTTCCAACACTTGTGTCAACAGTCATAACAGTTTCTCCACAACCCTTTCACAACTAGCAATAGATTGGTAGTTTATTCGTGCACCTTTCAGGATGTGCCACAAGGAGTCAAACAGGATGTTTAACAATATAGGCTGCTCTGAAAAGATCAAGGAAATTAAAGCCTGTGTTTTGACTGGGTTCCTTCTTGTAATGATGATAAAACATTTGAAGTTTCTTTTGTATTTTAAAAGAGTTTCAGGTGCCCTTTCATCTTTTATCCTTTCAAGTTTGAGATAAATAGTGTTTAAACTCTTTGATATTTTACTTTATTATCGATCAGAGGTGTTTATTTATGCTGTTTATCTCTCTGTCAAGTCTTTTTATATGCAGCTCATTTAAAAAACATGAGTGTTTTATTTAAGCTGTTATGAATGCGCCGTCCCTTGGCTCATCACCTATTGTGACAGAAGAAGGACTGAGAGAGACATAAATAGAAAACAAGACTGAGAAAGACAGATCGCAGTGGGTGGTTTGTGCGCAGTCTGTCAGGACGGGGTGAGGGCTGCGTATTTAATGGTTTGTCTGCATGGTAATAATTTAGATGCAGAGGCTCAATGGGGGACGCACCCTGCCATTCATCTTCATTTTAATTAGGAACATTTTGTGTTTGGAGTTTCTCAGCATTAATAAACCAAAAGCCCCTAGCTGTTTTGGTTCAATCTAATTAATGGCCTCAAAACAGGTGTGTATGCGTGTCTGCATGTGTTCCAGCAAGAGCAAAACAGACAGAATGGGTCCTAAATGAAGACAAATTCATAAAAGCAAGGGTGGAAACTAGATTTTTACCATTTCAGGAGAAAATTTTGCTTGTGTGAAACTCGCTGGCACAATGGCAGGGCTTTGCTATGCAGTTGCCAGGGTGTTCAGAGTGGTTGCTATGTGGTTATGTGAAAAAGAGCCAACTTTAACTATGATTTGGGTCCCTTCCTCAGTCTCTATGAGATTTTTTCTTCACTTGCTTTATGGCCCACCAGAAGGAACTATCGATTTGAGATTTTATTCAAATGTTTATGTTTAACACTTGAATATGTAGGGTGCTTTGAAATATGTTTTGTTGTTTCCCAAATTCTGTTTGATGTTCTCCCAAATTCTGTGTTTTCCATATATATATATATTTTTTTTCTGTATTCCCCTTTTAATGGTTTAATTAAATTTTAGTAATTAAAAGGATGTCTAATAAAGGGAATTCATAAAACTTTAACAATTTAATACTTTTATCAAATAAAAAAATTATAATAACAGTCCTATTAAATGTGTTTGTCGTGTTGTCTTGTTCTAATATTTCTGGATTCTGCGTTTTATGATTTAATTACTAATTCTTATCAGTATGGGTGGCAATCAAATGAATGCATAAAATTAGAAAAATAATTAATCTCTGAACAATTCCTTTAAAAAAATTTTCAAGTTTAAATTAAAACAGAAAAGTCACATGAATGTTATAACAAATCATGTTTTAATAACCTCTTTTATTATTGTTGTTATTATTACTTTATTACTGTTGATATTATTACTATTATTTCTGTCATAATTTCTTCAAGTTAAACCAAACTTCGATTTTTGGCAGGTTTCTGTGTGTATTTGATGATAGCTTTATCAAATGAAATGAATTATGAATTGATTCATGAAATACAGCTCTGGAGATGAAGTTTATGTGTTCATGTCTTCATAAAGTGAGACAGCAGACACTGAAAACCACGAGCATCAAACGCGTTGGAGCACGTGTTGCAGACAAGACTGCACCACTAATTCACGATACGCAGATCATGCAAACTTCATATTTAGCTTTTTTTCAGTTTAATATTCACAGACTCAAGTCCAAATCGTGATCTGATTAAGTGTACAGCCCTACGTTCAATTTATTCATTCAATTTTTTTTTAATTCTGTAGCATTCAAGGTTATTTTGAATTCCACTAGATTCAGCTTTTCTGCCCATGCTTTCTACATCATGGAAATCATCATGTCCTAAGTATGAGCAATAGTAACGGTGATACTTACATTTATGTTATATTTATATTTATTTGTCTTGCAGGTGGTTTGTAGTTCACTTTGCATAACAACAGTGCCTGTGCAAGTTGGCTTAGCAGTGCTATTCATGAAAGAAAAAATGGAGAGAAACGATGCATCATGGGAATAAAGGACAGTTAAGGGTTCATGAGGACAGCCGTCAGGTATTTACACAGAACATTTACTTTGACACTGACCTCTCAAGACCCCTCGCCTCCCTGGGCAGTGTTACCAGTCGAATTATTGATGTTTTACATACAGCAGGTGCTTAGAACATACCTAGCTGAAGTGGAAAGACACTTTCCAAACATCAATGCAGGAGCTGCTTGATAAATACACAGAGGAACTTAAAAACCAGCTCTAGCCAATGTATTTCTTTTCCTAAATTGCTTGTTTCTTCCTGTAGGTGTGTCTGTGAGGCAGAACGGATTTGGCAGCTTCTTATCAGCAAATGCAGTCCGCGCCACAGTGACATCATGGTCACCCATGCAGCTAATGCGACCAGCATCTCTCCAAAGTCTGACTCTAAAGCTACCTGAATTCCAGCTGCTCGGCCACTGTATGCTATATATTTTATTAACCTGGGAGTGGACATCAATTTTTGGTGAGCTGTCACACTGAGTTTCTAATCTTATATTCGGCTCAATATATTAAGCTTTACTTAAACCAGTTTTTGATGAGATCGGATATCTTCAGTCTAACCCACGTTCACACAAATCTGCCATAATAATCAAGCTTACACAGAAGATGAATAAATATTTCTAAATGTCACATAATAACTGTCTGACATTATTAAATAGGCTCAGAAGTAACCTTGAAATTAATAAAACCTGATACAAGCGCAATCTCAAAATGACTTGGCATGGGGGGGGTTAATTTTTGGCACAGATATTTAAAATGCAACAGAGAGAAACAAAGCTGAGCATCTGAGGTTGAATTTTTTCATTATTTAATTGAAAAAGAAAATAATAAAAATAAAATGTATCAAGTGCTTAAAGGGATAATTCACCCCAAATTTTTTATTCTGTTATTATTTACTCATTCTCATGCCAGTCTGAACTTGTGTCACTTTCTTTATTCCTTAAAACAAAGTTGTTTTGCAGAATGTCCAAGCTGCTCTTTACATACAATGACTGTACATGGTAATTTATGTTTACAAGTTCCACAAAAGCACTATAGAATACAATAAAATATACATCCCAAGTCAATCCCAATAAGAAAGCAACATAAGAAAAAATCAATGCTTTGAAAAATCATAATTGTGACAGAAATCAGGTTCGATATTGAGATACTAAGTCATAGTAATGAGATAAAAAGTCTAAATTTTGAGATATTAAGTCATTATGAGATGAAAAGTCAAAATGATGACAGTAAAGAATATGACAAGTCAAAATGATAAGATACTAAGTCTTAATTATGAGATAGAAAGTTGAAAGCGGCATATCAATTCAAAATTTGTCAAAAATATTAAATGAAAGTTCAAATTGTGATAAAAAGTCATGATCATGACAAAAAGTCATAAATATGAGATACAAGTCATAAATATGAGTAATAATTATGACAGAAATTTGAATGTTTGGTCATAATTATGGCTTTTTATATTGACTTTTTACATTGAAATATTGACTTTTTGTCTTAATTTAAACTTATGCTAAAATTATGATTTACCAAAGCAAAATATGTTTTTCTTGTGTGGTGGAAATGGGCTTCCACGGGCTTCCCACTCTTTTTCAGAGATCATTTTCCAGGACTTAACAGACTTTTCTAGGAGATTTTTAATTTAAATTATACTACATAAATCTCTCTGCCAGTAGGTGGCGGTATAGCATTTCCTTGGTTACTGCTGTAAACAAAGCAGCGCTGCGCTAATTAACACTACTTTAATATGTTTTATCAAAGACTATCCACCTTTTTCTTCCCGTAAAAATGGGCGCGACCATTTGTAAATTCTATGGGTCTGGCTTCCGGTCTCATCCGCGTCCAGCTATATTTAGCTGTACAGAACCGCTCGTTTTATTGCTTGATAATGTAAATTGGTGTGTCTTACCACATTATTTGAATGTGTTGTCTTAATTATGAACACACTGGTTTTACCATTTACTGCACGTTGTTATTCTTCTCTTAGTTCCCTATAGCAGCTAATGAACCGGAAGTATTGCCTATAGGCTTACTTTCTGCGTTGAAGAAAAAGGTGGATAGAATACCCAAGACGTGTCACTTGTATAGTTTTAAATGGGGTAAAATGCAACACTCAATATGGCCGCTCTATCGAAGGAAGCCCCGCCTTCTGAGTAAAAGGGCCAATCGCTAATCTGTAAATTCAGCGCATCACTGCAGTTGCCGTTAGAAGTCCCGGTTGCTATAGAAACAGTCAGCATTCTGAGACATGTGCTTAGGACTGCGCATGTGCACTTGTTGGTCTAGCCTGAAAAATAAGCTTTTTTAATGTTATTTGGGCAAAAGAAACAAAGTTTATGAGACAGTTATTGTCAGATTTCATTGGTGATTTCAAATATGAAATTTAATCGTAAGCTTGTCGAACAGTTTTGGAGAATTTGATGTTTCCCCATTCTAAGAGATAGGAGCTGCACTTGTATGCCTTTCAAAGATGGTCTCTGAGTGAAATGACTTGCCTTAAAGGGACTTTGGTATTATACAGATGCAAGATAAATTTATGGCCGTTTGAACATGTTCTAACATTAATTATTTCGGGCAAGTGGAAAACTGTTCATTCTTGGTTAAAGGAAAACACAATTACATTTGTTAAAAAAATAATTTTCCTGGACATTTTACATTTTCTCTCATTTTCCATGTGTCCTGGTCCCACGTGTCCTGGAAAATTGATTTAGTCATCAATTTTCCTGGAAAACCTGGAAAATTGATGACTAAATTTCCAGGTATTCCAGGACATGTGGGACCCCATTTGTGTGAGGAAAAGACTGCAATTTAAGCAATTATTCTCAAATAATCCTCCCTTTTCCCTATCTGTTCCTACATAAAGGCTATGAAAGTCGTATGTATACTGTATATTTTATGGTATTTTATGGTTCTTTTTGTTCTTTTGGTTTAGCATCAAAAGGCATAGAAGTTGTATGGTAGAGTGCATTTTGTCATCTTCATTGCATAAAAAAGAGCAGCTTGGACATTCTGCCAAACATCATTATGATCCATGAAAAAAAAAGAGAAAGAACAAGTTTGTACTGTATGAAGTTAAGTAAATTATAAGAGTATTTTCCTTTTTTTCTCTCTCTCTCTCTTGAACTTGTTGAATTTAGACTCTACCCCGATCACAGGAAATAAAGAAGGGCAGCAGAGTTTGTTGGAAAGAATGGCAAGCACATCTAAAGAGGCATCCCTCTGACAAGGGCAGTGAGACTGGCTGAGCCACGGCTGTCGCTTATAGGAAGCTGACATACACACACACAAGGTGCCCAGCGGGAAGAGTGTCAGCTCAACTAACGGAGAATGGCAGTCACCGGTGCCGCCGGATCACACATCAAGACGCACTTCAGTGCGTATTTACGACTCGCTGTCTATTAGTGCGTGTGGGTCGATAAACTGGTGTCATGACTGCAATTCTGTGTCTGTCTATGCAGCATGTCAACTTTAACATGTATTATTAGAACTAACACATACTCCTTTAAAATATCATCTACAGGCATAAATGATGTTTACTGTGATAAAACATATTTTTGTGAAGTACACTGTATTAAGTATCAATGTTACTCGACTTGTGTGATGTCAAACCTGATTTTAGGAGTGCTTTACAAATGCTTCAGATTAAATTTGACTTCTTCATAAATAAATAAGGAAGTATTTCCAGGCTGGTCCAACTTGCTCCTTGTGTACATTAGCACAGTAATTGGCAGAGCAAATCTTTCATGAAACTGAACAATGGCAGATGCCCCTATGAATCACTGGGTCAAGGCCTGAGCTGTCATATGATCATTATGTTTGCTCAATCTTTAGATAATTCTTACAAATAGACCAAGAAACAAACATAAATGACATTTCCAGTGTATAGACTCTTTTGTGCATGTATACTTTCTTTTGTGTTCCAAAGACGAAAGAAAATATTTTTAAGAATTTCGGTAACCGTTTTATGGAAGTCAATGGAAACAGAAACTGTTTGGTTACCAGCATTCTTCAAAATATCCTTCTTGGTATCCACAGTCGAAATACTTATAGCTTGCGAACAAAGCTTGGTTATAGTAAAGTATAACATACAATAAAAAAAGCAAACGTACCGATATTGGATATTATAAAACAGAATAAGAAGTTTTAGGATAAATAAAAATATATAATATAAAGATATAAACATAAGATGCTGAGATTTTTATTATTTAAATAAAATCTTTGTGATTCTTTTCAGTGCAAACACACTTTGTTTTACAAAAATGAGGCATATTATACAACGAAAGATTTATATTTGTTTCTTGCACTTTACCTTGTCTATATACTGCTAGAAAAATCAACATACTCAGCAAGGTCTTAAACTGCTTTAAATTTGGCCTTTATCAAACTAAAGCAGCCAGGACATTTGTGTCCACTCTGAACTGCCCATCTGAGTTCACAGTATGAACATCATCCTTGTTTCTTTCACCTTCGGTCATCTCTCCCTCACCTAATTTCCTCTTTAATTGGGTCTATAGGGATTTAAGAAAGAGCTTGTTTCTAGATGTGAGTCTGAAGAGCTTGCCCAGGGTGATTGTCAGCAGGCCATGGGCTTTCGGACGGATGAGCTAATTAGTGTACAGGTTGGTTCATTACGAAAATGACACTCTGAGAGATTCAAATCTGTAGCTTTTTCTTTTGAGGCCTCAAAGGGATCATAACCCACAGGGAGATGAAACTGAGTAGACCAAACCAATTACACATTTAAACTGACCTGAGGTTCAAGATTTGCATTTGACATTTGTAATAAGCCAATTAAGCAAAACTTATTGCCAGGATTTGGAATCCCCTATATTATTTTATTTTATTAAAGGGTTGTATGATGTTACGGATGGAATAATTTTCCTTTCTCTTTGGAGTGTTACAAGCTCTTGGTGCATAAAGAAGATCTGTAAAGTTGCAAAGACTCAAATCCAAAGAGATATTCTTTATAAAAGTTAAGAGTCAACCACGATAACCTAAAACGGCTCGTTCTAACACCCCCCCACAAATCTACCTCACTATGTGGAAATATTATAACGCCGCCCTAATGTGCACGCAAAGAAAGAAGGCGTAACTTTTATTCTCACTGTTGTATTGTTGTTGCTGCCGCCGCCATGTCGTGAAGACGCCGTGTGATTCGTTGTGAAAGCAAAACTAATTTGTTTGGCCTTCCAAAAGAGGACGATATCTGCTTCGTCATGCCTAGAACTGATCCGAGCTGGTCGCTGAGGAAATACATCAACTTCGCGCTGTGGATTGCCGGATCGGCTTTCACCGTGGACGAAGCGGAGTCCAGTCCGGGGTCGTCACATGTGGTTGCCGCAAGCCCGCCGGACGCTCCTTCGTCGAATCTGCCAGCCGCGCCATTCTCAAGCCCTCCGCTCACTCTAGGCTGCGGCTCACTCAAGGCCGTGGTGTGTGACGCTTTTTGGTGTGTGAAAGCGAAAATACTTTGTTTGGTCTTCCAAAAGAGGGTACGACTAGAAATCAGTGGTTAAGTTTTTTTTACAACACTGTTCCAGAACAGTTTAACCCACATATTCAGATGTGTGCAGCACATTTTATGGAGGATGTTTCCTGATCCTGGTAGAGTAGACTACATTGCCGGCTGTTCTGACTCACAGACTGTAAGTACGTTTTTTATACAGGGTACGGAAAGTATTCAGACCCCCTTAATTTTTCACTCTTTGTTATATTGCAGCATTTGCTAAAATCATTTAAGTTAACTTGTTTTCCTCATTAATGTACACACAGCACACCATATTGACAGAAAAAACACAGAATTGTTGACATTTTGCAAGATTTAATTAAAAAGAAAAACTGAAATATCACATGGGCCTAAGTATTCAGACCCTTTGCTCAGTATTAGTAGAAGCACCCTTTTGATCTAATTACAGCCATGAGTCTTTTTGGGAAAGTTGCAACAAGTTTTTCACACCTGGATTGGGGATCCTCTGCCATTCCTCCTTACAGATCCTCTCCAGTTCTGTCAGGTTGGATGGTAAACGTTGGTGGAAAGCCATTTTTAGGTCTCTCCAGAGAGGCTCAATGGTTTAAGTCGGGCTCTGTGGCCATTCAAGAACAGTCACAGAGTTGTTGTGAAGCCACTCCTTCGTTATTTTAGCTGTGCTTAGGGTCATTGTCTTGTTGGAAGGTAACCTTCAGCACAGTCTGAGGTCCGAGCACTCTGGAGAAGGTTTACGTCCAGGACATCTCTGTACTTGGCCGCATTCATCTTTCAACCATTGCAACCAGTCGTCCTGTCCCTGCAACTGAAAAACACCCCCACAGCATGATGCTGCACCACCATGCTTCACTGTTGGGACTGTATTGACAGGTGATGAGCAGTGCCTGGTTTCCCCCACACATACCGCTTAGAATTAAGGCCAAAAAAGTTCTATCTTGGTCTCATCAAACCAGAGAATGTATTTCTCACCATCTTGGAGTCTTCAGGTGTTTTTTAGCAAACTCATGTGTCTTGCACTAAGGAGAGGCTACCGTCGGGCCACTCTGCCATAAAGCCACAACTGGTGGAGGGCTGCAGTGATGTTTGACTTTCTACAACTTTCTCCCATCACCCGACTGCATCTCTGGAGCTCAGCCACAGTGATCTTTGGTTCTTCTTTACCTCTCTCACCAAGAATCTTCTCCCCCAATAGCTCAGTTTGGCCAGACGGCCAGCTATAGGAAGGGTTCTGGTCGTTCCAAAACTTTGCAATTTAAGGAATTATGGTTAGAGGCCAAGTGCTCTTGGGAACATTAAGTGTTGCAGAATTTTTTTTTAAACTTGGCCAGATCTGTGCCTTGCCACCATTCTGTCTCTGAGCTCTTCAGGCAGATCCTTTGACCTCATGATTCTCATTTGCCCTGACATGCACTGTGAGCTGCAAGGTCTCATATAGACAGGTGTGTGGCTTTCCTAAATCAAGTCCATTCAGTATAATCAAACACAGCTGGACTCAATTGAAGGTGTAGAACCATCTCAAGGATGTTCAGAAGAAATGGACAGCACCTGAGTTTAATATATGAGTGTCACAGCAAAGGGTTGAATACTTAGGACCATGTGATATTTAAATTTTTCTTTTTTAATAAATCTGCAAAAAAAAATTCTGTGTTTTTCTGTCAATATAGTGTGCTGTGTGTACATTAATGAGGAAAAAAAAATACTTAAATGATTTTAGCAAATGGCTGAATATAACAAAGACTCAAAGAGTGAAAAATTTAGGGGGTCTGAATACTTTCCGTACCCAATGTAATTAAATAATTTGGCAATGATGATTCAAACGCGAGTTTTGGGCAGTGTGTAGAGTAGCACTTGTGTTTGTCATTTCTCCGATCACAAATGCAGAAATATGGTGAGGGGCGTAACTTTTCCGTCACACGCTTGAGGTATTCGGCAATCACAACGCACTGGATAGCTGACAAATCAGAGCACACCTCGCTTTTCAGACACGAGGAGGTTGAAAATCGACACGTGTCAGAAGGGGCGGATTGGTTGCCGCAAACCAACTACTGGCAGTTTTTAATTTCACATTATGGTACCATGTTTATTTTTTAAATAAGTTCGAACAGCAGTAGTTTTAATGTTTAGTTTACAAAAAACAAAACATTATTTATGCATTTGTTAACTGCAGGTTAAAGTATTTAATTTCCCTCAGAGCTGCATTAAACAGTGTTTTAATTAATCTAAATGACACTTCTAATGCAGCTTCTGTGTTTCCTCTGCGTTGCAAAGATCAATTTTGTTGATACTGATTTAATTTGCTTGGTAACAACCCAAATGCAAGAATTTGACTCAAAGGATGGTACACACTTTTAGAAAAAAATGGCTTAAACAGAATATGAATCACATGAGTCAGCACAATTAGTGATAAGGTACCAGCACAATAACACACTCTGCAAAATATTGTCTGATTATCGTTATCGATAAAATCCCAGAAAATTATCGAGATATAATTTTTTGTCAATATCGCAAACCCCTAATTTGTTATTTATCATTTTATAAAACTTTTTGTTTTTGTGAAAACTTGTATCTGAACTGTAAGTTATGCTTTTTACAGTAATTTTACAGTTTAATATGGTACTATAGACAGTGCCCTACCCCACTCATATGGTAATAATTTTATTTGTGCAGGTCTTAAAAAGTCTTATATTTGAGCTTAAAAATCCTGCAGAAATCCTGTAGTACACTGAATCAAGACGCATTTCTTATAGACTTCAAGTGAGAGTGGCTGTTTTCAAACACCTCCTTAAAGGTCTGCATGTGATTGTGCTCCGCATTATGCTAAAATTATAAGCAATTAGAGGCTCTTTTCTCACTTGGGTCATAAAGAGCTTGTACAAGTGTGACTAGTGGTCTCTATAGCGATGAGGATAAAACCACCCTGTGCGCTCAGGTACTTTCACCCATTCATCAAATGAATGGGAGAACAGCAGAAGGAGGAGAAAAGGGTGAAATTTGGCGTGATGTAATTTTTCAGTTGCAGTAAAGACCTACAACTTGCCCTGTTATTACTGTTCTCTGCCTAAAACCCATAAAATATCGCTTCCAGACTATTTAGAGAGCACCCGAAGTCCTGTAGGTTCAGCAAATAGGTTATGGCGCTGGAAGTTATTGTTGTGTGAAGGAGAAAGTGAAGCAAGGGGATTAGACAAATATCCTCAAGCTTGAGTGGATTATGATGGAGCAGATCGAAGGAGATCTTTTGGGAACCAGACAATTCAGTTATTTAAAGTATAAATTCAGGTTTTTCTTGCTGTTATGTTCATTTTAAATCATATTTATACTTCTCAGATTTGTATATTAGGCTATATTATTATAGGTATTATTGTAATATTTTATATAGGCTAGACCAGTGGTTCTCTAACCTCTCCATGAAGTACCCCCAGCAATGCATTTTATATGTCTCCCTATATCTGATACACCCACTTCAGGTCTTGCAGTCTCCACAAATGAGATTGAATCAGGTGTGATAGATGAGGGAGACATACAAATTGTGCAGGGCTGGAGGTACTCCAGGACAGCTTTGAGAACCACTGGGCTAGACCTTTGCTTTGTCCAAATACCCACCCACACTTGCGGTCTTTGCACTTGACCACTTGACTACTTCTATGACGTATTTCCTGTATTTGGTCCAAGTGTTCAAGTGAGCATGAAGACCGCAATTGTGGGTATTTGGACAAGGCACTTAGGTGGCACGCCACTAAGCACAAGCTCGTTTCTTCAATACGGGTATCAGCGATCATTGTTTTTTTTATTTATATTGAAAGTAGAAAAATTAAACGTCAGCATTCTCTTAAATTTTCGTTTCGTTCATGGGTGGAACATGAATAAACAGCTTTGAATCTTTGATTTCTACATGAACGGCGGGAATTAAACGCCCCTTTCTGCTGATTGGTCATCCAAAGATCAAACCGTGCCTTCATCAGTTCTTCTGCAGCAAAAGAATAGTCCTCCGCTGTTGCATTTGTATGGATTCTTAACACATTTATTGGAATTACATTTAATCTTTTTTTGTCAAACAAACTGGTTTATGAATAGCTCAACACAACTCATACCTTGGCAGAGTCTAGACAGGGCTTTCTTCTGTTTAGATATAAAATTATATCATTGCATTCGCTGAGCATCTTTCTGTGCACCGCCACAAATAACACAGGACTACCGTCTTTTTTTTTTTTTTAAAGGCTTCATTTAGATTCTTTACATTAAATGCATCATATAAGTCACTTTGGAATAAGTCACAGTAGGCCTATGTATCATGATAAAAAAAAAACTACTTTACAGTCTGGAAATACTTTAGGCTATAGCAATATTAAGGCTATATTATTTAATTTATTCATCTATTATTACCCCTCTCACTTTAAAGGGGTCCTATTATGCTTTTTCACTTTTTAGTGTGTATTTTTAGTGTGTATGTTTGGGCATAAAAAAATCTACAAAGTTACAAATCTCAAAGTCAACTCCAAAGGGAGATATTTAGTTTTTAAAAAAAAATCAATTTTCAAGAACTACAACAAACGGCTCTTTTGGACTACAGCGTTTGGTTTCCGGGCGTTGTGATATCACAAAGCGGCTCATTATAATATCATTACAAATAATTCCCGCCTACAAAAATTGGGGGGTGGGGAGGGGCGAGGTCGTGGTTAGAAAGCGAGGTTGAGTGAGCGCATTAGACGAGACGACGAAGAAGAAGAGCTGCTGTGCTGTAGTGTCAAATTTTTGGCATGTCTAGAACAGCGGTTCTCATTTCCAGTCCTCGCGTACCCCCGCTCTACACATTTTGTATGTTTCTCTTATTGCTTCATACGTGTGTTATATTTGACTGTAAGTGCCCTGCGAAGTGGACATTACCGTATATTCCGCCATGATTCCAGTTCGAAGGGAATGTATATGTTGCATTCAAAGGGCATTAAAGTGCGCAAGATGTGAATTGATATTGTATTTATTTACATAGGTATATTATGTCCCACTTCACGCTTCTCTAGTAAGTTTCGTTTGTGTGTGAAGACGCTGCAGGCAGCGGCGCAGCGCAAATCTGTAAATGAATATTCCGAAGTGAAGTAAACTTCAACGGATTTCCCCTGCTCAGGGTGTAGGGAGCAATGGACACTGTGCAGGGAGCATGTCAATCGGAACACAGTTCATGCACGGAGCTCACTTCTAAGAGATGATCTGAATCAGATTTGTTAACAAAGAGAGACGTGCAAAACATGCAGAGCGGGGGTACGCGAGGACTGGAATTTAGAACCGCTGGTCTAGAACAATTCTTACAAGTACAACACGACGTAGCTGGGCGCCGCCGGTGTGCCTACACTCATAGAAAATAATGTATTTGAATTTTAAAGCCGTGGCGCGACGCTGCGCTTCTCGTCCGGTGTGCGACCGCCTGAAACGCTGTTTTTTTCACCTCCGTGCCCGAATCGGCTTCCGAAAGCGGATGATGTCAGGAAAAAGTGGTTGCAATTTACTTTTTAACTCTTTTCCGGGCATTAGAACCCCAATTTGCTATTGTGTGCTGCACATTTTTACTGAGGACAGCTTCCACAACATGAGGGAGTACAGTGCCGGTTCGCCAAAAGCTTTTGTTGAAAGACGGAGCAAGGGGCGTGGCAGTACTGAAACACCGTCTAAGCTGTTCGCCAATCACAACGCACTGGGACAGCTAACCAATCACAACACATTTTGTTTTTCGGAAGGCGGACCTTCGTCAGCCGTTTGTGCCAGCCTGGGGAGAAAGGTATTTTAATAATGTAAATTATGTGAAAAATAATGTGTTTTTCGAACCACCAAGGATGAGAGTATGTTCTAGTACACCCCCAAAACTAAATCAAGACTTTGTAAAAGAGCATAATAGGACCCCTTTAAGAACTGCTGGTCTACACTGAAGAAAGACCTGTCTAGACTCTGCCACAGTACGAGTTGTGTCGAGCTATTCATTATCTGTTTTGATGAGAAAATATGAAATTGATAAAATGGGTTATTAATCCATACAACTGCAGCAGCGTAGGACTATTATTCTGCTGCGTGATACAGCGGAAGAACTGATGAAGGCACGGTTTAATCTTCGGCTGACCAATCAACAGAAAGGGGCGTTTAATTGGTCCGCCCACTTGTAGAAATCGAATATTCAAGCTGTTTTTAATTTTTCCACCCATGAACGAAAAATTTAAATTTAAGCTGAATTCTCGTTTTTTCGTTTTTTGGAAAAAAAGAAAAAAAAGAAAAAAGAGCCATTTTCTAATTTTTCTACTTTCAATATTAAATAAAAAAATGAATGATCGAATGATACACGGATTGTCTTCTGCCTTCCGGTTTGCATTTCCACAGGTGAAGGTAAGGTCTTATGAATTTTTGAAATAAAACTTCCCGGTCTACTGACGTTTGTTATGACATCCTCTTTAAACATTACAATACACAATACAACTTTCCTTAACTGTACTATATATATATAATACACACACACACACACAAAGGTTTTATTATTCATGTAACATTCTGACAATTTTTTATTTATTAAAAGAAATATATTTAAAGGGGTCATATGATGTTGCTAAAAAGAACATTATTTGGTGTAATGAAATGTTTATGCGGTTTAAGGTTAAAAAAACACATAATTTTTCACATACTGTACATTATTGTTTCTCCTCTATGCCCCGCCTTTCTGAAACGTGTCGATTTTTACAAAGCTCATCGTTCTGAAAAAGCGAAACAGTCCTCCATAAAATGTGCTGCACACATCTGAATATTTGGGTTGAACTGTTCTGGAACAGTGTTGTAAATACAACTCAATCACTGATTTCTAGTCGTGTCCTCTTTTGGAAGGCCAAACAAAGTAGTTTCGCTTTCACAATGAAACAAACAGCGTCACACACAGCGGGCTAGAGTGAGCAGAGGACGTAGGGCTTGAGAACGGCGGGTCCAGCGGGCTTGCGGCAACCACATGTATGTATTTTGTTTTATTTTAATTGTCTTTTACTGTTTTACCATTGTCCCAGACTTTCAATCTTAAACTATAAAAATACATCATAAAAAATATGTTTACTTGGGTAAAACTAAGCTAATCAATCAATCAATCAATTACATTTTTATTGTGTAAAAGTTATTTCTTATTCCTTTTCTCTAAATAAAAAAAAACAATGCAACATCATTTTTTTGCACCATTTTAACAATATAGATGACTTTACAGTGCTCTATATTTATTGAATCTATTGTGTGCAAATATAGAATAAACACATGAAGTACTTGATTCTCATTTAGCAGTTTTTTATCAGAGTTCATGAAATTTTTACCATGAACATGGTGACATTTTATTTCATTGAATATTTCTGTCACTTGTCATTTCTTGAGATCCATGTCATGTTGTCATACACTGTAATTATAACCAATAATGTCTCTTTATTTTGGATTATTAATATTTTCTGATAGTCTATTTCAGTAGAATATAGAAATTAATTTCAGTGTAAAGATAGTCAGAAAGTCAAATTTTTCTCTTAATGGTGCAAAAAATTTAACAAAATATTTTCAAGTGCAATGAATCAGTCAGTGAAGTTCAGATCAACTGTATTTACATTAATAGAGATATCCATTCCATCGTGTTATAACATATGTAGTGATCTTAACAATTATTGTGTCTTTCCAGGAATCAGTTAAGACTCTGTTAAGTCTGTAGTTTAGGGGATTTCAGATGAAGCCGCTCTGCATCTTAAAGCATACCATATAACTTCAGTTCATTGACGAGTATGGTTCTCTTGACATCACTGAAGACCTTGCGGATGTTGTCGGTGTCGGTTGCACAGGTAAAGTGTTGGTAAATGCATTTCTGTTCTCGATTTTCGCGGTTTAAAGCTTGTTCGAGGTACAGGGCACTGATGTAGTCCATCGCTTCATTCTTGTCTTCCTTTTTGCCTGGCATCATAATAGGGTGGAGTTGGAAAACATTTAGATAAAAAAGACAAAAAAAAAAGAAATAGAAAATTTAATCAAAACAAAAGGATAGAAAAGGGGAAAAAAATAAATACATTTCACCACAGAAAACCAGTTTATTGATGCTAAAGTTAGAGGCACTTTCCATGTATACGGTACAATTAGTTTTTTCAAAGCATTAGAGAAAAAATAAAATTTTTTGAGAACTATTAGATATGTTACTTATAAACTATTGTGTTTTTTTAGGAGCTCTTGGTACAAACTTACATACATACGTATATGACACTGAGAACAGAAAGAACATTTAAATAAGTAAGACTAAGGTAAAAAAAACAAATAATAATAATAATAATAATAATAACAGCATGCAGAGGTGAAATAATCTCATTACATTTTCTCAATTCTTATACAAATTGTATTGTTAACTGCATCCATCAAGCGCAACCTTCAACCCTGTTACCCATTCTATTGTAAAAAAATAAAATAATCAAGCAAATAGTTTTCTTAGATTTATGGGAAATCTGTTTTCATTTCATGTTCATGTTATGTTTTTTAGTAAGAAAATAACAAAAGTAAATTGTATTTATATTCTACTTAGAAAGAATTTAACGGTAACAGGGTTGCAACAATTGCAAAATCACATGAATCGAATGAAATATCAAAATGAACAGAAAACAAAAAAATTCACAATCAATTCAATATTTTCTAAAGATTATCTGCCTCTTTTCATCGACCATTTGTTTAGATAACCTTGTAATTAGTATTTTTGTACATTATTCATGGAAAGTGCCTTATATCTATGTGTAGATGATGCTGGTGATGTTTATAAATATAAAGGCCTCAAGTAAAATTTTCAGTTTTAAACATATTACAAAACAAATGTAATCTTTCCTGACCGATTCCCAGTGAGCACACTAGTATTAGAAATGATGTAAAAGCGTCTCATTTTAATTACAGCAGATGGATTGGATCAGTTTAAATGCTTAAATGACAATTTAACAGATAACCCGAGTTTTGTATGAACTGATACTAAATTGATCTATAAATATGCAGTGTGTATTAACTAATAAGAGTTTTATGGTTAAAGGTACTATTACACTTGTTATACACAACAAACAGACCATCAGAACTACCAGAAGAACTATACTTTTATATATATCAAACATATAGACATCGTACTGTATATATAAACAAATTCATACATTTGACATGAAAGTAACAGTATAATCTCCATTTTGAGCAAATATATAAGAATATGTTGCTCTAAAATAGTATGCTTTGTAATGAAAATTGTTTTAGATTATGAAAATAAGTGACATTTCTCTGTAAACATTTTTAATTTAAGAGCCAAACATTTCTGTAACCATTTGGCTTTTGTTTGTGTTACATAAAAAAAACTACTCCACGTTACAGAAAGGAAATTATGAAAGCCTGATTCTGCCACAGAAGAAAAAAACATTTTATCACACAATTCAGACTTTATTTCTCGCTATTGTGATATAGATATATATAAATTTGCAATTCTAAGACAAAATGTATTCTGACTTTATTTCTCGAGTTTACATCCCACATTTCAGATTTATTTCTCTGAGCTCTGAGTTTCTCATAATTTTGTTTGTTTTTACTTTCCACCAGCAAGCAATTGCAAGTTAATATCTCGCAGTAGCAGACTTTATCTTACCATTTCAGACCTTTCTTCTCAGAATTGCGAGTTTATATCTCACGATTAATTCAGAATTGTGAGAAAAAAAAATATTGAATTGTGAGACAATAGGTTATCTTTATTTATTTTTCTTTTTATTCTGTGGCAGAAACAGTCTTCCATATAACTTTCTGCACATATTTCAAAGGAAACTCTCCACCCTCTTGCTCTAAGTAATCAGTAAAGTCAAATATTTGGGCAAGACATTGAGCATGTGCCCCAGTACAGATCAGCCAAACGCTGCTTTGTATTTCTCAGGTCATTCTTGCCAGCAGCTATAGAGTAAAATTCCTGCCACCCCCTCGAAACCAAAACACGCTGAAAATCTGCCTGTTGTATAGCATTCCTGTCAAAGTCTGAGGTGTGATATGACAGCTTCCTCATTGATGTCTGATGTTAAGTAGATGTCTGGCAATGTTCAAATGATTTAATTTGGAGAATGTGTCATGCCGTAAGAATCTGATGTTTTTATCCACCAAAAGTAGGAAAATAGGAATAGATGGAGCAATAGACAGAGAAATGGAAGGCTGTATAGAGGTGTGCGTCCCTCCAAGCTCAGTTTATTAGGTTGGCAGAAGCGGGCCGTATCCTGAAAGAAATGGGCTGCTCAGAGCACTCCGTATTCCTGCAGAGACTTGATAAGGACAGTGTCTTTCACGTCATTGAAAACCTTCCGGATGTTATTGGTGTCTGTGGCGCAGGTGAAGTGAGGGTAGATGTTTTTGCATTCCTTTGTCTCAGCACTCACAGCTCTCTGTTTATACATATTGTGGATGAACATCATGGCGTCTTGCGCATCCCGTCGTTTGCCTGAGGGTGGCACCAAACCACAGAGAAGGGGAGGAGTTAGTTCAAGCTTGGAAGGTAAGAGCGATTAAACTGGGAGCACCACATGCTAATTATAGAGGCAGGAACAATAAAGGCGAGAGAAAGAATCTAAGCAAACGTTTTAAAAATCACTATTGTTAAGATCTTCTCCTTTATAATTAATATTTAACCAATTTTGGAGTCAGTAGCGCTCAAAGTGCGTAGCCGTTTCAATGTTGTGTTAAAGGGACAGATCACTCAAAAATGACTGGCATCTTATACTGACCCCGTCTGACTTTCGTAAAACACAAATGGAGATATTTAGGAGATTGTTCACGAAACTCTTTTCCATTCAAGGCTGGGTTTATTTAATCAAAAATAGCCTGATTATTTCTGCATTTATTTGTTCAGTAAAACATTATTGCAATTTAAAATAGCAGCCATTATTCAGGTTCTTTTAAGTGTCATCTCCTTAGAAATCATTCTAATGCTGATTTGCTTTATTTACATTACTTATTATTATCAATGACGAACACAGTCGTGCTGCTTAATATTTTTGTGGAAACTGTGATACATTTTTATTAAGATTTTGTGATGAATAGAAAGTTCAAAAGAACAGCATTTATTTTAAATAGAAATCTTTTGGAACATTATAACTATCTTTGCTATCAATTAGGAACAATTTAATGCATCCTTGTTGAATGAAGGGTTAACTACTAATTGTTATATATATACTATATATTATATATTATATATAGTTCTAACTTTTGAATGTACGCATGAAACTCATGGCTGTTGAAATTCAGCTTTGCCATCACCAGAATCGCATTGTCTTTTAAATTGTAATAAGATTCAACATTTTTTCATGTTTTAACTGTATGAAACTCTCAAATTAAAAAAAAAATGCAGCCTTGGTGAACATAAGAGATTCTTTTCAAAACCATCTTTTCTAAAGATTTAAAAGATTTCTATTTTTAATTAATGCTGTTCTTTTGAGCTTTCTATTCACCAAAGAATCCTGAAAGAAAATGTATCACAGTTTCCACAAAAATATTAACTGTTAATTAAACTGTTTTCAACATTGATAATAACAAAAACTATTATTATTATTATCACCGCCAGAGTACTGATAAGATGTACGCACATCAGCCTATTAGATGATTCTAAAGATCTTGTGACCTGAAGACTGGAGTAATGATGCTGAACATTCAGGTCAATTATATTTTATAATATATTACAATAGACCTTTTTAGGTGTCCTGTCTCTTTAAATTGAACTATAACAGTTAGGCTTTTATAAGGCAAATTTTAAAAATGTAAATTTTTTATAGCAGTTATCTTTAAATCTCAAAGATGGAGCTACTGTAAATGCATGGAATTAGCTATTTTTGGTTGCTGTTGGTAACGGGGGTAGAGGGCGAGAGATCTAAAGCAATCAAACTGCCACATATACTGCTTCCATATCAGCAATAAGAAACTAATATCTGTCCTACACCATCTGCTGTGAAGCAAAACCTGTTCCGACTGCATTGTCAATTCCGTTTCCTAGACAGCCTGATATTCTCATCCCATAATATTTCTTTTTAAGGGGCAGGACAGGTTGGGGCTGATTTACTGAATTGTTGGTACACAAATACTTATTTCCATACCGTCAAACCCTGCGAAGTAAGTTTTTAGGTCTGACGACTTGATCTTTTCCTCCAGGATGTCCATCTTGTTTAGGAAGAGGATGATGGAGGCATTGGCGAACCATGGCGAGTGGATGGTGGTGTAGAAGAGTGACAAGCTCTCTTTCATGCGGTTCTGGAGCCAGAGACAGCAAGCATTCACAGCAGAAGTTAATTAAATGAGAGAGACACTAGGTGCAAGAGAGATTACACAATTTATCAGTGCAGCGTTTCAGCGAAGGTGCACACAAACGTGAACCAATAGAACGTGAATCTGTCAAGAAATGTCTGTGTCATTTTTTATCTTAATGACAAAAAATAAATGTTTTTGCATAAATAAAATGAAGCATATTGCAAGACGATTGAGATGTCTTGTATTGTGGCAATATTTTCCTGACAATTAAAACATGTCAGCAGTTTACTGTAATATGAAAAAATATATATTTTTCATTACTATAATGCAAATTCATATGTCGCTGGGGTATATTTGTAGCAATAGCTAAAAATACATTGTATGGGTCAAAGTTATTAGAAACTAAAATCATTAGGATATTAATTAAAGATCATGTTCCATGAAGATATTTTGTAAATTTCCTACTGTAAATATATTCAAACTTAATTTTTGATTAGTAATATGCATGGATAAGAACTTCGTTTGGACAACTTTAAGGGTGATTTTCTCAATATTTTGATTTTTTTGCACCCTCGATCCAGATTTTCAAATAGTTGTATCTCGGCCAAATATTGTCCTATCATAACACACCATACATCAATGGAAAGCGTATTTATTCAGCTTTCAAATTTCGAAAAATGTACCCTTATGACTGGTTTTGTGGTCCAGGGTCACATGTAATGCAAAAGATATTAAAATTGTGTTTGTAACATGTTGGTATTTTTTATTTAATTTGTACTCACGTAATTTGTATTAATGTAATAATTCAAATAAATAATTAATTTGTGATATGTGGTTTAAATTACATGTATCCATGCTAATATTATACAGAATTTTAATCTATGTTTATCATGTAAATATTTCCAATGTTTTTCCTTACTGAACAAGCCTTATTTTAGTATTAATTACATACTACTATATTATTAAAATCTTGAATGATTTCATTGTGACTTCATTGTTTCCATTTTAATTTTTTAATTATTTTAAGTAATTTTGTTATTCTTAGTAATTTGCATTCATTTTTCATAATGATAGCTCTATATTAATATATAAGATATATATATATATGTGCAGCGTTTGTTTCAGTTTCAAATTATACTTCTAAGTTCCTCATGGTCATTAAAGTTTTCATGTACTTTTTCTAGTTTTATATTATTCTGTAGTTATTTTCATCAAATAAGTTATATTTTATATTAGTATTATTTTATTTTTCATTTTAATTAATGTTTAGTTAGCAATTATTAGTTTTAGTTAACAACAACAAAAGTAATTAATTACATAATTTTCACAATATTGGGCTTTATATCTTTATGCAAATTAGAAATATGCACATTTATTTTTGTCTTTGAGTTGCATTGAAATATGACTCAGGACTGTTATACTGATCAAAGCAATTGATTAGTACAAGAGAGATTCAGGCAGACTGGGGTGAAGGAGTCGCTTACCTCCTTGTTATTCTCCTCCAGCACCTGGTCGTACTCACTGAGGGAGGCTAAAAATATGAGCGATGTCACATTCTCAAAGCAGTGGATCCATTTCCGCCTCTCTGACTTCTGGCCACCCACATCCACAATCCTTCAGAAAAAAAGTGGTAAGACCATTTGATTAAATTCTGTTGTTTATTCTTGAAACTTTCTGTCTAAATCAAAAATATTAAACATTAACTGTCAGCCCCTATCATTTGTTCCTACTTCCTTGCTGTTATATATCAAACATGTCTGCCTCCAAATATAGTAGATTGCATCAAGTAATTGACTCGCATCATCTTGTAACTGGTTTCTTTATAAAAATTCTAATATTTGTTTTACATTTTCTGAAAAATATATGAGTGCAAGCAAGGCTAGGAAGTTTGTCCAAGTGTTGCTATATACACTCTTAAAAATAAAGGTGCTTCACGATGCCATAGAAGAACCTTTTTGTCTAAATGGTTCTATAAAGAACCTTTAACATCTGAAGAAACCTTCTGTTTCACTAAAGGTTCTTTATGGCGAAAGAAGGTTCTTCAGATTGTAAAAAGGTAAGAAAGAGATGGTTCTTTAAAGAACCTTTGACTGAATGGTTCTTAGTGGAACCAAAATTGGTTCTTCTATGGCATCGCTTGAAGAACCTTTTGAAGCACCTTTATTTTTAAGAGTGTAGTTGCCTAAGGTTAATAGTGATTTTTAAGCAACAATGGCCTACAGCTGTTGACAAGGCGGACCAAGTACTCAACTCCATTACAGATACAGCTGGTCAAATATTACTCCATTACAAGTAAAAGTTGTAAAAACAGATTTTTACTTAAGTAAAAGTACAGAAGTACTTGCTTTTATAAGTACTTAAGTACCAAAAGTAAATTTCCTTTTTTATGTCAATGCACTGTTTTATTGTTGTAAGTAGTATTACTTGCAATACTTCTGAAGCAACTTAGAATACATTACACCTACTGAATACACTGTCTAGCTTGTAGTACCTTTGGAATAAAGAGCTTTTAGAATGTTAAAAACCTATGGGGAAAAAAATAAACAAACAACAAACAATGTTAACACCCTTAACCCACCCCCACAAAGCGGGATGGTAGTGATCTCACACAGCTCTGAGAGTGTGTGTGCACACATCTATGTGTAGACATTCCTCCACATTTGAACAGAGTGGACAGTGAAATCTTGTAAATACAGAGTGATAAGGAAGAAACAAAATCAAACCTGCTTTAAAACCCAGCAACTTTAGCTGTATAACTTAACAGCAACACTGCTTTAACAAAAAAGCAAAACAGCAAGACTCATTTGACATCAAAACTAAAATTTTAAATGCTGTCTAATCGCTCTCGCAGTACTTTGATGTCACACACAGAACGGTCTTTGCAGTGCTGCTTCAAGTCCAACACCTATTGTGTTTTGTTAGGAGGAAGCATTACAGTTCTTCTGTGGCTTTATCGGTAATATTTTCACGTACACAATTTAACAAAATCAGAAAATATTGTGTCTAATATAAACCACAACATTAACTTCTTATTATTGAATTATTGTAAATAAATATCACATTTGCAACTGGCCAGTGTTCAAAAAATGCTGGAAAATCTCTTCATGTAGCCCTACAAGGGTGATTACTAATAAACTGTCTGAAAAAAAGAAAGTCACATTTTAGAGAAGAAAGAAATCACCTACTGATTTTCAAAGCTGCTACATAGTAACGACTTCCTACTTCGAGGACCTTTATAGAAATGTAGTGGAGTGAAAATTACAATATTTGTCTTTCAAATGTAGTGAAGTTAGTCATAAGTTCCCAGAAAAAATAATACTAAAGTAAAGTACAGATACTCAAAAGGTGTACTTAAGTACAATACTCAAGTAAATGTACTTAGTTACTGTCCGCCTCTGGCTGTTGCCATGGTTTTCTAGGTAGTTGCCAGGCAGAAATTAAATCTTATTATTGAACACCACTTTTCTTACACCAGGGTTTCTGAAACTGGGTTCGCAAATCCCTGGAGGTTTGTGAGGAAACCACAGGGGGTTCTTGAATTAAAGGAATTGTTTACCCAAAAATGAAAATTTGCTGAAAATGTACTCACCCTCAGGCCATCCAAGATGTAGATGAGTTTGTTTTCTTCATCGAACAGATTTGGAGAAATTTTATCATTACATTACTTGCTCACCAATGGATCCTTTGCAGTGGATGGGTGCCGTCAGAATGAGAGTCAAGACAGCTGATAAAAACATCACAATAATCCGCAAGTAATCCACACAAATCCAGTCCATCAAATAATGTCTTGTTTCTAAGAAATCCATCATTAAGATATTTTCAACCCATCACTTATGGACAAAATAACTGTCCATAATCCATAATAATGCTTCCTCCAGTGAAAAAGTCCATCCCCTGTCGCCCTCTTACATCAAAAAACATTTTTGTTTTTAAATGTTTGTGCTTGTAAACAGTACTTGATCTGTGCATATTTCTCTCCTGATTCAGATTAGACAACTTTTTCACTTGAGAAAGCAATATTATGGATAGAAGACTCGTATTTTAGCTGGAAGTGATGGTTGCAAGTTTTTATGATGGATTTGTTTCTTAGAAACAAGACATTAATTGATGGACTGGAGTGGTGTGGAGTACTTAAGGTTTATTGTGATGTTTTTATCAGCTGTTTGGACTCTCATTCTGACGGCACCCATTCACTGCAGAAGATCCATTGGTGAGCAAGTGATGATACATTTTTCCAAATCTGTTCCCATGAAGAAGCGAACTCATCTACATATTCGATGACCTGAGGGTGAGTACATTTTCAGCATTCTTTTATTTTTTATTTTTCATTTTTGGGTGAGCTATTATTAAAATAAATAATACATCATAAAATATAAACTTACAAAACAAGAACAAAAAAAACTGACTTGAAAAATGAAATGATCTCTTCTCTAAATGTGCCTTACTGTACCTGAGGGTATCTGCTCCCCACTGAAGGAGTATCGGGGATGGCTGTGGTGGGGAATCGGACGCGAGCACTCCTGGGCGGTGGGGATGAGTCGGGGCCGCAATTACGTCCAAATTTGTCCATATAGCAAAAAAAAAAAAGCACTAGTTTTAGTGGTAAAACATGTTACAACTGTGTGAGTGTGAGAAGTGCATGAGTTTTTTTGCCTTTTGCTTTTATTGGTGTTTGTGCTTTACAGCAGTTTAATTAAACGTCTGGCTTGTTTGTGGTGTCTTAATCATGGCCATTTGCAGAACGGAAAGCACGTCGGGTGAACAGGACGAGAGTACGGATAGGACAACCATAACTGTGTAAGGATTGGATTATAAATTAACGATTACAAGAACACCCTGATTATTTACGGAATTTGCCTTACCAAAATATGCATCCTGCCTTATTTCAACAGGTTGTCAAGTGACTAACGACTTTAAAACAAAACCACACATTATTCATCTTATAACCATCTGAAGGTGAAATGTGTTAATAAATTGACTAAAATGCAAGACACACATCATCATCGTCAAAGAAGAAACCAGAAAGATACTCACTAATTATTTTATGCAACTGAGTTTTTTACCGAACTGCAATACTGACTTGCCTTGTATTTGCATGCTTGTCTAACCGATCCGCTTAATTGCCCTCCAAGTGGTGGTCTTTGGATCGCCAAACCCGTTGGGGTTTTTATCAGACAACGTATAATAACGATAGTCGAAACACCTAAAGTTGACAACATCACTGCTCAACCATTCCTGTATATAGAATAGGGCGTGTAGTATTAAATATTAATTGTTAAAGAATTGGACGTTGATATACGTCTAAATATTAAATTTATCGTTAAGAGGGTTAAAATTGGTTCACACAGTTGATTCATGGTATTCAATATGTAGGGCTCAATTGCGGTAATACGAGTGGTGCAGAAGTGATGGGATGAGTGATCATATTAGTAATTACAACAATTACTATAAATTGTACCATCAGTTATACCTGAAAATAATAAAACCTAATAATATAATATAAATGATTTCTAATTTAGGGTGAGAAATACCTAATAGAATACGTGACATTATCATTAGAAACGAATATGTATAACATTATTTATTCATTGTGTGTACTATAAGCGATCTAATTATATATCTATATATTAATCATGGTGAGTAGAGTATGATAATATGGATCATTAATAAATAATGGTGGGAGTAAGATAGTAGTCTATAATTAAGGTATTTGCTGTTTCATCCATACCTTATCACTATTTCTGTTCCATCTTATAGCTGATATACCTGTAATTCAAGCGAATACATTTTTAAAAGAGTAATACATGAATTGAAGCTATAATATTCAATACATTAGTTAATAATGTATATAGTCGAGGATAATTAAATAGTTAAATAATTCCTAAAATTAGACCACTGTCAAATACGAAACATTTAATAGAAATGTAATAATCAATATTCCGTCAGATTGTGTTGGTTATTCTGCTGGTCCCTCTCTACATCAGAAATTTCTGTCCATGTATTTATTTAGGATAGTATTCATGTAATAACATGCGAATATACCTTCAACTGGTTCGATATATTGTAAAATCCACATACCAGAGTGATATAAGGCCTTTGCGTCCCAGGGTCCTGATCCCATTTTATCTATCTCCCACAGTTTTTTTATATAGATTACTTACTATTGCTGTAGAGTCCAGAACTGGTACTCTCTACACGACTCTACAGCCCAATAATGCTACCAATCGCGCCAGTCGGCGGGAGTCGCATCCACATACATTTTGCTAATTTGTCCATCTGACTGAAATTTCCACTTCCGAAGGACTAGTGTCCCATAGGGGCATAAGATCTGATAAATGGCAGGACAAGGGAGGAACGTGTGTTATGATAAAAGTATATAGTTGTGGATAGGCGTAAACATATCGCCTATATTCTGGTCCGATGTGAAGACAGTTGCACATGCTTCACGCTACCGGTATAATTGCACACCCGCCATACATATATATGAGGTTGATTATAGAGAACAATCTACACTTACATAAAAGTTTATTTGTATATTATCACCAACCTGTACAAATGTTAAGGTATTTACGTATATAAACATTGTGTTTTGATGATACCGGGCACGCCCATACGAACTCAGTAGTGGTAAAAATCTTAAAGGGGGAGTTTTCACACCAAAAATTCCAATACCCATAATTAACAATCACCTCAATATCCTAGCTTGTGCGTTACTTTCTTTACCTCAGACGAATCCAGTCGTAGTTATTTTAAAAATTGTCTTTGATCTTTCAAGCTTTTTAAGGCCACTCAGCGGGTGTTGCATGCATCAGGCCAAAAGCAGTTAAATAAAATGCGCCCAACCATAAAAAAAGTGTCTCACACGGCTCCAAAGGCCTTCTGTAGCGAATCGATGCGTTTAAAAATGTAAGATAATAAAGTCCAGATTCAAGCGTAAAGCCTGTAATCTTGCTTGCTCTCACTGTTGTACACAGAAGCAGTTCTGGGCAGATGACGTATGAGTTCAGCGCTGCGCATGCACCGGTGAGTCTCGTGAAAACCAACTTTGTTTCCGAGGGTGATGGCGAGAAGCAAAGAAAGCAAAGTTTCTTTACTTTAGCAAAGGAAAACCAGCCTCCTCTTGGCTTATATCGAAATCCTCCGGCATTCTTCTTTACAAATCCTCGTTTTGTAGTTCTCCGTATGATAGGACTTATGGGGTGGTTTGCAGATGATATTTTTTCTACAAAACTTTGCGATCGATTGGCAACTACCGAAGGCCTTTGTTTCACCCCCCTGAGCACATGTAGACACTTTTTTTTAAGGATGGGCATCATTTTAATTACGGGCTTTGTACTGGAATACAATGGTAGCGACACCCCTGCACGTGGCCTGTAAACAGACTTGAAAGATCAAGGCCAATTTTAAGATAAACCCGGACATTGTATTTGTCTGAAATAAGAAAGTCATATACACCGAGGATGACTTGAGGGTGAGTAATTTATGGGCTAATTTTCATTTTTAATGAAACCTGGTGTGTGAAACAGGTACTAACTGCTTGTGTAAATTGTGCTATCAGGGGGCGTTTCAAAGGAACGTTGTGCATTTAATTTCAGATTTAAAACTGTGAGGGATTCGGAAGCAATCAGAGATTTTCTCTGGCAGGTTACCTCGTTTTGCGGGTTAGCATAGGGAATCTTTAATGTGTTCATGGCCGCTGTCAAAGCCTTCATAGCTGTGAAGATATTCTGGAAAACCAGTTTAGTGTAGCCACGCCTGTCTTCTTCAGAAAAGCCCTTGCCGTGAATAATCCTCATCTGCTTGATAAAAGTCGTCTTCCCACTTTCTCCGGTGCCTGAAATCCGTAAGAAAAAAAAGTATATTACATTAAGCAGAATAGGAATGTCAAACACTAGTTCTGAAACCAGGTCATGTTATGACAAAAATGGAGAACCGAAAGGAATGCAACATGCAATGATAACATACGATTCACACACAAAGGAATGTTTTCTGTCCTGTTAACAGAGAAGCCACAAAGCGAGATATTTTAATTGTGTTTAGACTGACAGCTGGAGACGGTCAGGAAGGATGCAGCCAGACGTGTTTGGATGCCTTTGAACCAAGGTGTCCTCCACTATCGAGGGACATTCTCTGCTGTGAAGTCTCCAACTGTTAATTGTTTTGGTTTAAGTGATTTAAGCAGACAGTTACCAGTGACTCAGGCTGTTCTTGCCATTCCTCAAATGGCAAATATTTGACAGGCAAACAATCACACATCACATCACATCACATCAAATCAGTGTGAGCAGTTTTTACCCACTCCATTATCACAGAAGGCAAGAAGGCAAAAAAAAATGGCAGGCATTCCCTGATTACTTGATCACTCAAGAATGTGTCCCTCAAGACCTCACATGGCAAATTTGAAAGCTGATAAAGAGATTAATCATACTAACTAACTCGCCATCTACAACTGTCTCCATGTAGGTGCCACAACAATAATGAGTAGGTAACGTGACATGTCAAGCAGTTATAACACCTTTATTCCCACATTTTAACTTGCCACAACTACAATCTGTCATTCAGGTTCGCTGATGTTTTTCAACAGTAATGCAAAAAAAAAAAAAAACTATTAGTGCAGGCTGTAATTTGGCATAAACCAGTGTCCATGCTATGCCAACTTAAAAAAAAAACACATATTTCAATTTCACTGCATCAGTAGAAACATGCATAGACAAGTATTTTCCAGGCAATGGTTCACTCCCTTCACAGTTAAGATGACTCAATGATCGACTCACCTGTTATCCACATTGAAAGTCTTCAGCTCCTTTGCTGATGTTTTCAGTGTCCACAGTTGTGCTTCTAATCACTTTTAAATATATAAACACTTTAATAGTTAAAGCATCTCACCTAATAAAAGCACTTTGATTTCTCTGCGTTCTCGTTTCTTCTGGTCTGCAAGGATTCTTTTGATTTCATTGTGTATGACGACGGCGTTCTTCTCATCTTCAGACAAGCAGCAGATGCACGACGTGTAGCACCATCTCCAACAGCCCCCCATCTCCGCTACAGGACAAAAATAACCCTTACACCGTCTGAAGAGCCATCAAGAGATACAGATTCCATGTAATGTAATGCGTATTAAGAAAATTAGGTCTGTATGATAACAAAATGCCGCTTTTAGAACGCATATAATAGCGAAGTTGTTTTGAGTCGAAACTTTTCAGTGAATCAATTGACTGAACGATTCGTTCGCGAATAGGACTGTATCGGTCTGAGAGGTTCTTCAGCAGGTCGACTGATTAATAAGTTGCATTTTTATTCAAAAATAACGCTCATTTATTGTAACAAATTGTATTTAGGTACAAAGTTACTTGCCGGACACGGAGTTTCTAATACGCGATAAAGATTATTGCGTTGTGACATAATAGAATCACTGAATCGTTTTAAAGCGAACCGTTCGAAAGAACCGATTCTCGGAAATGAGCCGAGCTTCCATCATTAGTATAGCCTCATATCTATAAAATGCCATTCCAGTGTGTACGTATGGGTTACACGGTTGCGTGTAATAGACTATTCAGGGGAAACCCATTTTTTTATTTGTTCAATTTTTGATATCTACTGGAAAATCTTGTTAAACATTACAAAATCTTGGACTTCCCCTACGACGAAAAAGACGAAACCTAATACTTATTGCAGGTGCGCACACAAAGACAGAAACAAACTGAATAGAGTTAGAGATTAACGTTACAACATAAACGCGATGAATCTCTTACCTGCATTCGTCGACACACCGGTACGGAGTCAGTAATGCCTTTACGAAACACGATCCATTAGTCTATTCTCCCTGAGCCGAACTGGGTTTAACCCAACTTCTTTGTCTTGTAGAGGTTTTTTTTTTTTCAAAAAGGCTTCCCCACAAACAATCCAAATTCTTCTGAAAACTTCACATGATGTTTCCTCCTTGGCTTCAGACAGCTCTACCGGCAATTCAGGAAAGTCCTTCTTGAACGCGAATTGTCACTGTGAAAATGGGCTGTCTCAAAATCTAGTCAGCTGCCTACTCAGACAGGGGTTGGGGCATCTTAGGGGAATAGAACACAAGGGTCTCGGGGCGCGTTTTCAAAAGTTTGACGCTAAACGCTGGAGACGCGACGCAAGGTCCGTCTGACGCATGCGTACATAAACCGAAAAAAACGCGCCCGGTGTGAACGCCCCCCCTAGGGGTGTGCTAGACCGCATTTTTGGGCATACTATCTCCCAAAATGCCGTCTATTTAGACAGGTTACTAAGTTTTGAAACACATCCATTCGTCAGTGGAATGCGCGCTAAACCTTAAGCTGTTGACAGTATAGGCCTACTTGCTAAGAATGACCCCAAGCAGATGAGTGTAGATTATTAGTTTTGAGTATCAAATTGAAGAAAAACATCCAGTTTCAGGCAGAAAAGTACAAAACCTGCTTTAGAAGTCACAAGCGGTGTTAACTTCTTGAATAGCTGTGCAGGTATTTGACACTCCTCTCTCTTGGGCTCTAGAAGTCAGTCTTTTGTCTTTGTAGGCAGAACCGGTTTATCAGGCCGTTCACGGTCTTGTGAGATATTGAGATTGCCTATAGTGCACATATTGCCATGGGAACCAGGTAAGTAAGTCAAAGTCCCGGAGAAAAAAAAAGCATGATTTTTTAAAAACACGGTTTAGGAGAATCAACTAAACTAGAATATAATTGTAATATCAACACACTTTCCTCAATAACATATAGGTTTCAGTCACGTGACTGGCTCGAAGACCTGGAGGACAAAACATCCATAGAACTGCAGCACAAAGCCTGTCAATTTTCCATCTGTTTCCAAGCCACAAATATTAGATCACCTATCAAAAGAAATTTGATGATGCATACTTTATAAAGACAAGCAGATGAGCCCTATATGGGCAAACACTTAATGTGAAACTTTGCACATTGCGCATATATTCTGGGCTCATCCGATTTCCTGTACAAAATGTGCATCATCAATAAGGTTTATACTAAATTTGTTCTTTTAATATCACTTTCTTAATTTATGATATTTTAAAAATATATAGGTAGCTTATATAAAATTAAAAACTATTTTCATGCAGAAATGGCACATACATTTGACAATAATTACAAATAAACCCAAGTAACACTAAATTAAATGTGTAATTTTGAAGTAGGAAGACTGAATATTCTTTAAAAAACATACTCCAATAATCTTAGTTTTTTTTCAATAAGTAATTTTTACTCTTGCATCCACCTTATGTGCAATGCAAAGAGTAAGCCATTTTCTTTGAATATGCGAGACTTCTGCTTCATTAGCTACAGTAAATAAGTAAAGAATAACGAAATGCAGTAAACCGTAAAACTGTTTGTGCTACAAGGCAGTATTTGTAATAATTATGATACATTTTAAAACATATTACAAATACCAGTTTGCAGTATAAAGCAGCATAACAGATTGTTTTTGTACAGATAAAGTTCATAACTCTTCAATGATGCTTCATTGAATTAGAAAATTCAAACAAACAAAAATGTGATGGGCAGCTGATACGAATGAAGAAGTGAACTGGAAAGTAGGCTATACCTGATGGAAGATGACAGCTATGCTTTCAGTTATGCAAGGCAAGTAGAATCAAAACAAACTTTGGAGTAAAATTGTGAGGGCTGTTGTTGTAGAATTGCTGCTTACTCCATGCAAATTCAAAATTGTTTCTTGGCAGAGCAAATTCTCTGTTTCACATGCAAAATGCAATACAATAAAGATGTACATCCAGGCATCCAGGATGATTTAGTTTTGATATTAAAATGATTCGAATGTTTTGGATTTGTTGAACCACTTTAAATGAGATCAAACCGAAGCATGTGCTTCGATTTACAACATTATGTAGGCTATGACTTTTTATTGCTTTTGTTAAATGACCTATTTTCAGTGGAAAATGTATGTATCCTCTGCTTTTGCATTATAGAATTAAATGGTCATGAGATGTTGTGGCTTTTTCGTTACAAGAAGACACTGGGTCCTTATTGCCCTAAAGAATAGATGATATTCTGTTAATGTGTATGTGCAGGGTTCCTGGAAATCCTCAACATCGTGTTTCATTTAGCTTTTTTGACTGGTCCAGTGTTAACTGGCGCTACAGTCTATAAAACAGCAACGTTCCAACAGCACTAGGACTTTCCATTGCTCTTTACAGATTGTCAGTTTGCACATTATGGTGGGGATTTTCCAGTCGTTCTTTCTGCAGGTTATGCTGTTACGCCAGTAGGTGGCAACAAGTGGCTGCATTTATGCATTCACTAAACCGATTCGTTCAGAACATTCATTTGAGAATGAAAGTCATTCACTCAACTGATTTGTTTAAAAATACTGATGCTATATCCAAAAATAACTCCCACAAACTCTTCATTCATTATTTCCTACATTACTCTACTAATTTAGTCCACTGAATGACACACTGAGTGTGCCGGATATGCTGCAGACGCCATATTCTGGCAAGATGCGGGAATTCATTTGGCACGACGCTCAAATGCGTGGGTACTCTAGTGTAGTGGCTAGTCGTTGAGTGTACATTAGTAGTACACTTGATTTTGTGCATCATGGGGTTGAATACTCACACTTGCTTGCAGTCTTGGCCACTTGAGTGCACGTGCACATCACAGGAAGTGCTGTCCCAAGTCGGAAAAATGCCAAATGCTCAGTGCCGTAAACACACACAGAGTAAGTTAAATTAGCTAGATATTACATATAATTTTGGTAGTAAAACATAGTGTTGCACATTTTATTGGCACAGAGATGAGTCTGTGTAATTTGTAAAACGTTTACAACTGCTTTTTATCACTTAATTAGAAGCACAATCAAATACTTTTGGATGTTACATATGGACTACTGAAAGTACATTTGTAAGTTTACTTTAAAGTGCAAAGTATTGAAAATACTAAATGTGTAAACAAAGCAACATAAAAGCATTTTTACAACAGTATTGTCAGAGTGTCCCTTTAGGTAATCAAAAGTTGTATCCACACTGGTCTTAATGCGCACTTGAGCACTTGGGCCAAATTCTGGAAATACATGATGTAAGCAGACCAGTGGTCAAGTGCAAAGACCACAGGTGTGGGTAATTGTGGAAGGACCATGTTCGTACACATGCTACAATGCAGTCCCCTAAATAGTGCATTATATATGATATGCATACTTCGGGTGGCAAAACCGTATGGTGCAAGATAAGAAGGTCATAAGGTCCAGGGTATCCATAACAGCAGGCAAAGTCCTGGAAGACCTCTAGCGCTCTACTAGTTTCTGAAGAGTGCATCCAGTGGACACTTTACTATCCCATGAGGCCACATTAAGCGGATTTGGTGCATAGGCGTGAACAAGCAACTAATTTGTTGTCACTGACCAAGACAACATGCAATGTAGATATCCCGAATTAGGACAAAGGCATTACTTTAGTGAAAGTACAGATACTGCTGGTCAAATATTACTCCATTACAAGTAAAAGTTATGGTTAGGTAAAAGTACAGAAGTACTTGCTTTTAAAAGTACTTAAGTACCAAAAGTAAATTTCCTTTTTTATGTCAGTGCACTGTTTTATTGTTGTACGTAATGCTTGCTATACTTTTGAAGCAACTTAGAATACATTACACATACTGAATATCTGACTAGCTTGTAGTATCTTTGGAAATAAAGAGCATATAGTATGTTAAAAACCTATGGGGGAAAAAACAATTAACACCCTATACCCACCCCAACAAAAGCAGTATGGTAGTGATCTCACACAGCTCTGACATTGTGCACACATCTATGTGTAGCCATTCAATCACATTTGAACAGAGTGGACAGTGAAATCCTGTAAATACAGAGTGATAAGGAAGAAAAAAAATCTAACCTGCTTTAAAACCCAGCAACACAGCTGTAACTGTATAACTTTACAACAGCAACACTGATTTAACAAAAAAAGCAAAACAGCAAGACTTTTGACATCAAAACTAAATTTTTTTTAAATGCCGTCTAATCGCTCTCGCTGTATTTTGATGTCACACACAGAACGGTCTGTGCAGTGCTGCTTCAAGTCCAACACCTATTGTGTTTTATTAGGAGATGCACAACAGTTCTTCTGTGGCTTTATAGGTAATATTTTCACTTACACAATTTAGCAAAATCAGACAATATTGTGTCTAATATATTCCACAATATTAACTTATTGAATTGTTGTAAATAAATATCACATTTGCAACTGGTCAGTGTTCAAAAAATGCTGAGAAATCACTTCATGTAGCCCTACAAGAGTGATTACTGATAAACTGTGAGAAATAGAAGAAAAAAAAAAATCACCCACTGACTTTCAAAGCTGCTACATAGTAACAACTTTCTACTTCCAGGATCTTGATAGAAATGTAGTGGAGTGAAAAGTACAATATTTGTCTTTAAATAAAAAAAATAATACTCAAGTAAATGTACTTAGTTACTGTCCGCCTCTGAGTATATCCAAATTACATTCATACTTCACACATTCATACTATATAGAACATACTTTTTTAGGGGTTGAGGAGTAAATACTTTTTCTATCGTTCACCCAATTGCGTCAATAAAGCACTGATTCATTCCGGAA
The DNA here is from genome assembly GCA_018155175.1 of Sinocyclocheilus anophthalmus. NCBI lineage: Eukaryota > Metazoa > Chordata > Actinopteri > Cypriniformes > Cyprinidae > Sinocyclocheilus > Sinocyclocheilus anophthalmus. Next base: position 497,675 of record JADLZN010003226.1, read on the forward strand.
TCTAACTCCACTAACAGTAACTTCTGTAGTAAGAGACAGCTTTCTGCAGCTTAAGGGACTTCGCAAGCTTTAAAAAAATCGTACTTTTAACGATTTGAAGACTATCGTTCATGCATTCACCTCAACAAGGTTAGATTACTGCAGTGGTGGGCCGTCAGGGCCAGCAAAGCCTTCTCTGCTGGCCTAAACATTATCAGAATCACTGATTTAGTTTTAATATATTTTTCCATGAATGTGTATTAAATTATTTCCAATAGTCTATTCTCTTCATTTCATAGCTTTTCTCTTGGTTGCACTGCTTCCAGCAGTATATGTTTATACTAGAGCTTTTATCCAATCATATGTCCGCAATCGTGTTGCCAGGGTCAAAATAATCCAATAGTATGTTCCTGCACAACCGGAGGCTGCAGTTTCAGGACCGCAGTTCTAGGACCCTGTTCTTTTGTAACAGCGCCACCTACCGATTTGGATCACTAAAGATGGACGACATGGACAGCAATCAGAGTGAGTAACTTTACCGATTTTCAATTAAGTTTTATTTTATAACCTTAAAACGATGCAAAGTTTACGTAGCCAACATGAGAACTGCTAAGAAATAATAATGAATTCCCGATTGCTAGTTTTATTGATTATTACGATGTTCTTAATTCGTGGCAATGATTTAATTAAGCTAAACCTTGTTGACATAATGACTACAAAAAGTAAATCTGGCCAGCACATTAATTAAACTTAAAAAGATGATAAAAGCATGTTGATGTGAGATGTGTCAGATTTGCCTGTAGCTTACTGTATTAGTGTGAAAACTTGTTTGATACTCATTGTTTTAACATATTAGTTAAGTATAAATCACCTTTCATAATTAAACTGGGCTCATTGCTTGGTTGCACCACAAAATGTGTTATTAGCCTGTCCCTTTGGCAGTACTTTAGATTAATCTTGTTGATGTTTGAAAGGCATGGTCAGCGGTTTGCCTTCTGGACTGATGAGGCCAGAATCTTGCTCTAAGGAGCTCTTCAGCCAGTGTACAGAGTGCTATCTTTGAGGAAATCCACATTCAGGCTGTCGATGAGCACACTGCAGAGCTAAAGAGACTGCTGGACCTCATTGTGAAGTTACAGGGATCTGAGGAGCATTTAGTGGTACTTAAACAATGTTCGCATTTAATCATCATTACAAACAAACTCATAGTAAAGGTTCACCAATGGCCTTAATTAGGAATAACATTAACAATATCTTTTAACTATGCTGCAAATTATTGTATCTTTATCTTAAATGTATCAATTTCCTCAAAATAATTGTTTTTGCACCATGGTTTGTCCATTACTCAACGGGAAGCCCTCTAAGTGGTCTCATAAGCTAACCTCCTCCCGAGTGCCTGTCTGCCTCGACAGTGAGGAACAACTGTCCTTTTTGCCGATCTGAGAGGAGTGCTGCAGAGGGCACCAACACAACTGAGCTTCACAGATGAGGTGCAGAGGTATGCGGACCATGTGATGTGTTTGTGAGTGTCCTGCTCCTGCATTTACACAATCTACTGTATAAACTGCATGCTGGTGCTACTCGTGTATGGACCAATGTATAATGACTTGCTGTTCAGTAGTGCTTTAATAGTATACTTAAATTAACAGTTTTTTTTCACAGGCCATCATATATGCCCTGGCTGTCCTATGGAATTTCTCATTGCAGGAGGCTGAGCAGGTCTTCCTTTCTGGTCCGGATTATCATTAAAGGTCAGAGTAGAATATGAATTATTTTTGCCCAGTGCACCTTTTGTTACTGATGTTTCTGTTAACCCAACAGTGATTGTTCTCTGAAAACTATTTCATTGAAGTGGTTATTCTTAAAGCATTATAAGGAATGAATAATGCATTATAAGAAACCTTATAATATGTTGCATCATCTTATAAATAATCGTAATATGTAAGTAAGAACAGTTTCAATGTATTATAATATTTATTTGTGGTTAAGCGTATGATGATTTATAACACAATGAACACGTTGCATCCACTTAAGTTACAATTGATTATGTTTCCCATAGTTATAATGTATTATAAGACTCATATCTTGCTATTGTTTAAGATCTGCATAATAACTTAGTACATCTTATTTGTGTTTTTACTGTAAAATAACAAATACAAAGTCTTCATGAAAACATTCCAAAATGCTTTAATGTGGTCTTAGTATTATTTATTATTATTATTATTAATGCTCTTTGTGCTGCTTTAAGTGAAGTAACTTCACTGACTTAAGCATGACAAATAAACATTTTAAATAATAATAATAATAATTTTTATCAAACAGCCATAAGATCTGATATCAGATGAATGTGTACACATTTGCTTTGAACTATTTTTATTGTAATATCAATTTGATTATTTTGATGGTAGCCTTTAGACAACTGTTGATAAGTAACTCTGCGACTACATGTCAACTAGCAGTCATTAGAGTATTAGTAGACTGTATGCTAAATATATGCTAACACTTTTTTTGATGGTTCCCCAAAAGATATTCTACACACTATAAGCAACTTTGCAAGTACATCAACTTATTCTACCAACCCTAACCTTAACTAAGCCTACTAATATTCTAATGAGAGTTAGTTGACATGTAGTTGCTTATAGTCATAGACTAATGGGGACCATCAAAATAAAATGTAATGTATTATCAAAAAAAACACACACTGCATTTTTTTTTCATTTGAAAGTATTACAACTGATTTTAAACTAGCTCACAGCCAAATTAATATTAACCTCACAGGAAACATTCAAAACAACACTCAACCACTCCTAACCACTCACAAGATGTAGTAAGATACTGTCCAGATCTTAAATAAAGAATGTCAAGATAATCCATTATAAATTAAGTGGATTTATTATGGTATTCATGTTATACGTAACAAAGTTTAAAGTTATAACCACAAATGTGTAAGTATTATAAATGTTATGATTATTTTTGAGATACAACATATTAAAGTTTTTTTTATAATGTTTTATGCATTAATTATAATGCCTTAAGAAAACTCTTATAATGTATTATAAATACAGGCTTCATAGAAAGTGTTACCGGATTGACAAACAACTGAGGAAAGAAGAGAGAACATTCAGTTGGTGGGTTTTGCTCTTTTATACTTAAATTTGGAGTTTGGAGTTAGAAGTCAGTAACATGATTATTCTGTTTGGTTCTCTCTCTCTCTACAACCCCAACAGTGCATAAGTGTTAAATCAGAAATATATATTACAGAGTTAAACATGTAAAAGCAATCTCTCTCTCTTTTTTATCTCTCTCAGGAGTTGAAGCCTACAGCCTTTCTGTCCATGCAGCAACTGATGGAAAAGGGGGTCTTTTTTTATGATGTTGTATTATGTGTTATTGCAAAAATGAGTATATAAATATGCATTATTGAATCATTCTTGAGTCTTGTGTCTTGCTTCTCTACAAAGTTTTAAATATCTGGCTATAATTTAGTGACTGCAAACGCTGATTTCATTTGATTCCATCTTTATTATACCTGATAATGACCTAGTTAAACTTAAGGGGGCTAATCAATTTACAGTATATTTCAAGAAACTAAGACTTAAGGTACTCCACTTTTTCAGTTGTTTAAAGACTGAAGTACATTTTTCATTTATATTTTAAGTGTAAATTCATTTAAATTTAAAATTGTTAACTCAAAGCAGGTATTACACACTTTGTAATTAACATCTGATGCATTTATAAATCAAAAATCACAATTGAAATTTAAATTTTTTTTTCCTGAGATTCAATATCTTTAACAACAATGTACAAACATTACTACAAACTAAACCACCAGGGTCCCAGAAATGCAGTTCTGAAACTGCAGCCTCCGCTATATTATCCAATTCGTTAGGTGGCGCTGTTACAAAATAATAGGGTCCTAGAACTGCGGTCCTAGAACTGCAGCCTCCGGTTGTGCAGGAACACCCTTCTCAAAAAATCTGCCTTAAGGCCTTCAGAATCCACAGTGCAGGCGTCTGTTAGCTTAAATCAGTGGCAATGAAACCCTTGCTTTAACCAATCAGATTTCGAGTTGGCAGCACCAGGGCCATCGGGCTGGCTAACGATAACGTCAGCATTTTCTCGTCTTTGATTGGATGGTCAGCATACTAGCTAGCAAAACAGCATCACTGTAAATCATTTTATTAAAGCTTTTATTACTGTTCCTCAGGTTTAGATTTTCAGTGCATTTTGAAAAAATATTTGCCAACTATATTTAGTAAATCTAAAACAGTATTCCTAATGACTGCGAAAAACAAGCACACACCTCCTCGGCACCGGCTCTGTGAAAGACTCGTGAAGATGAAAAACCACTAGAGTATGGTAGGTTAATTTTCATTTTTGACACTTTTATCGCTTGATGCGTTGTATGCTGATGTTATTTGCGCGATATAAAGACAGGTTTAAGTTTCTGTAAGAATATCTGTTTCCCGAGTGGAGCTGTACTAACCGGTCTTTTCCTCCGGCTGCAGTGCCGCTGGCAGAGGCAGACCAGCGGGTAGATGAGAGTCACAGAGGTACGTTAAAACACATGTACACACTTTTCTTCATCGTCTTGTATGAATTATTTTAATGTTACTTGCTCACTTTCCTAGTAAAGCTGTGCTAACCAGTATTTTCCTCCCACAGTGGGCTGGCAGACCGGCGGGAAAGAGAACTAAAGCAGTAAGAGAACATTAAATTGTTAGGTCAACTTTAAAACACATGTAATCACCTTATTTGTTTTATACCAATGCTATCTGTAAGGTATAAATGCGCTTGGGTGAATAAATGTCTGTAAGAACATCGGATGGACTGTATGTGTGTCATTTTGTTAGGTTAATGCTTCAGCTACAGATGATGTGTTGCGCAATTGTTAATTGGGTTTCTTTCTTTAGTAATGGCATTCATTCTCGCTACATAAGATACCTGTCTGTTATGTAGTGCCCTGTTATACTGCATTACTGTGTAATATTTATGGTTTCTATAGCCGTGGCATCATTATGATGGTATGGCGAGATGGATTAATTCATGTAGGACACCACTGAAGGCCTAGGTGTAAAATGCACGGCCCACCACTGGATTACTGTAATGCCCTTTTATGCTGGAATTAGCCAGTCCTTACTTTCACGTCTTGTACAGAATACCGCAGCTCACTTTTTGACAGGGACAAAAAAGAGGGAGCATATTACGCCTATTTTAGCATTGCTTCATTGGTTACCTTTAAAGTACACATTTGAGTTTAAGGTTTTAGTATTTGTATTTAAAGCACTGCATGGTCTCGCTCCTGCCCACATCTTCTTCAACCTTATTCTCAGATCCTCTTCTCAGTTGCTATTGACTGTTCCAAAATCTCAATTAATGCCTGTCTTTTGGATTACACTTTGCCTGTGTTTTGTCCTGTTGTTATTGTTTTGGACTGATTGCCCGCGTACATGACCTTCAGCCTCTTTCTGGATTATGCCTTTGGATTACCAAACAATAAACACTGCACTTGGGTCCTCAACCTTCATGTCCCCGTGCAGTTTCATGACAGTAGTGAACAATGGCTCAGTTGTGAGTGGGCCAGTGTTACTGTTTGTAGCAGCTTATTTTGCTGTATAGAGACACAGTCTGACAAACAATGACACTTCACTTGACAGGTCTGTCTCAAAATGCATCTGTAACACCACAGTTCTCTTTTTTGTGGTATTCCTTTACTACTTAATTTACTACTTAATTTTATGTTGAACTGTACAATACAACTAAATAAGAATGGCTTTATATTATAAATATAATTTACATTTACTAGGGGAAACTTAATTTTGTAGTTAATTTGAGATATCAAATCACACTGAAATGTGAATTTCATTGTGTTAAATAACAAATTGATGCTAAAGCTTTTCAAACCACTTTTCTGAGCCATGTTTTTAATTATAAAAGCTGGCGTCACACTGATTTGTAATGGGTGTATAAAGTCAGTTTTACACATTTACACATAATCACATTAACATCACATGGATTTTTTTAGCCATTTTAAATCTTCCTTTATAAAATAGTCCAAGTTTAACATGTAAATATATATTAGTTAAGCAAAATAAAATAAGCAAAATAAAAACTAACCTATAATTAAATTTTTTCCAAGTGTGCTCAGTTATAAATAGTGCTTAATATAATAATAGTGCTTAATAGTGCTTAAGTGATAGATAGGCCCAAGTGCTAAAAAAAATGCAAATGTGCCTCCATAGAATAGTAGTGTTTCTGAACGTACATGGATTGGCATTGGGATCAATATATAGTCTGATGCCGAGTGCCTTGAAGGTGCACCTGGGGCTCATTAGAACATTCCACTGTCCTCTAAGGCCTTGACGAGGACAGTCTCTTTCATGTCACTGAAGACTTTCCGGATGTTTTTAGTGTCTGTGGCACAGGTGAAGTGAGGGAAGATGTTTTTGGAGTTCTTTGTCTCGAAAGAAACTGCTCTTTGTCTATATAAATTTCTGATGAACAGCATGGCATCTTGAATGTCCCGACGTTTGCCTGAAGGTGGCGCCAACCGCATAGGAAAGGAAAGAAAGAGCCAATCAGATATGACAAACAAGAGATGCATGTATAATCTTGCCTTTCAACTAATTTAATGTGCACCAAACTACCGTTAAATTCAGGAAAGTATGTTTTTAGATCTGAGAACTGAATCTTCTCAGCCATGACGTCCGTTTTGTTCAGAAAGAGGATGATGGAGGAATTAGCAAACCACGTTGAGTGGATGGTCGTGTAGAACAGCGACAAACTCTCCTCCATACGGTTCTGGAGAAAAAGAGAGTTAGATTACACAGACTAACAGATATATGAATATTAAAAAGAAGGACAGGACATATGACGAGAGAGGCAGACACTTACATCCTTGTTATTCTCCTCAAGGAGTTGGTCGTACTCACTGAGGGAGGCTAAAAATATGAGTGACGTCACATTCTCAAAGCAATGGATCCACTTTCTTCTTTGTCCCCTCTGACCCCCGACATCTACAATCCTGAAAAGACAGACAGACCAGAAATCAAGTTCAGTCATCCACTTTTCTATTTGATCTTGCTGTGGTAGGTTCATAACAGCCCCAGATTTGTCCCTAAAATCTGTTCCTTCCGACAAACTATGACTCGCCTTGATTTCCTTGAAAATTCAGTCTTATCTGCATAGTTAACTCATTTGCCTGTGGTTCTTTGTCAGTTATGTAAACACAACAAATCACTTGCAATTTGTGTGAATAGTGCAAAGGCTTTCTTTGTGTTTTAGGACATAATATTATCATTAGTTGAAGGGATAATTCACCCCAAAAATTGAAACGCTGCCATTAACTCACCCTCATGTTGTTCTAGACATTTAAGACTTAATTTCTTCTGAGAAAGAAGATCAGATATTTTGAAGAATGTCCATAATGTCCATTTAAAATAAAAGTCAATGGGGTCCAAAACAACAGGTTATTTGGCGACAACATAAAGGGTCTATCAATATCATTTTTTAAATGCTAAGCATAAGCGTCAAAACTGAAGCATACTTTGAGCTTTCAAGTTATTGACACAATAATAAATAACCATGCTTGAATGATAAAATAGAGCACAGGATGTGCCTGATGCACAATAAGTGCTTACTGACATACACCTAAAGCACATGCACAGGCCAGTGTGAGTACCCAGTTGAGTTTTCTTTCATGAATTATTGCACTTGAATGGTCAAATACACACACAGAATTATGTCAAAATGCCATTAACGTAAACAGTTGGAAAAGAAATTAGCAGGTGTGTCAGTACATTAGGCCTTCAAAATATCTTTTATTGTGTTCCACGGAAGATAAAAAGTGACGACAGTATTTGGGTGAACTGTCCCTTTAAATGCCAGCATAACTTCTATTGTTAAGGGGTTTGGTTGTTCATTGCAGTACCTGAGAGTCATCTTCTCCAAAGTAAAGCAATGGTCACTGATGCCGGTAGTGGGGAACCGGACTTGAAGAACATCTTGAGGTGTTGGGATGTAGCCTTCAGCTGCGATGCGGTCCAAGTCATCAATAAAACTTTAAAGAACACAGAATTCAAACACTCTTACTGAAAATCCATGTGCCACAGAACTGAATATGAAAGCCTTATTTGCATAACATTCAGTGCATGCATTGGCATCAGGAAAGAGGAACTAAACAAAGATGCAGGTAGTCAGTAAAGGGCAGGAACTCTCTGAAATACACTTACTATTTAGTGGAGTCTAGTAGCTGATACTCTCTGCGCCGTCTGTAACAAATCTTAAAGCCTTTGTCTGCCCATAGATGATGAATAGCCTCTACATAACTTCTCTGCAGCTGCGTTATCTGATGTATGTCCAGATCCTGGAACCACTGGGCATAAATCTATGGATATCACAGACCTAATCAGACTGACAATACATTACAGTATATGATCCAGTCTTTCTAAAATTGGTGCCAGCATATAGATAAAAATTATGTTGTTTTAGTATGTATGCAAAAAATTATTACAATTCATATTTTTTATGTATTTTATATTCATCCATTATCAAAATAAAAATGTGATTGCTGATATATAATGACCCTCATTAATCTATGGGCTCTAAAAACACATTTGGTCTCTTGATCACCTCGTTCTGTGGGCTGGAGTAGGGGATCTTTAGCGTCTTCATGGCATCTGTCATTGCACTCATAGCTTGGAATACATTCTGAAAAACCAGTTTAGTGTAGCCACGCCTCTCGTCTTCTGAGTATCCGTTTCCATGAATGATTTTCATCTGCTTCATAAACGTTGTCTTTCCGCTTTCTCCCGTGCCTAAATAAAAGCCAAATAATAATGTTTCAACATAAAAACCTGCACACAGGAAAACTGAAAATCAATTTGCATACTAATAGTACTTTACTTAACTTTACACTGCTTTAAAATAGTCATTCGCCATTGTGCACCGTGGAATGCTTTCTGTCCCGTATAAGAATAATCTAAGTTTTAATTGAGTATTAATAGTCTTTTCAGAAAGCTCAACACTGGGTGTGTTTGAATGTTTCTTTTTGTATGTTATGTTGAAACCAGAAAATGTCTGTATGCACTGTATTACAATAATGTTGCTCCTGCTTTAGTGAGTGAAGGGAAGTCATACATCCACTAAAATTACCTCGGGACCAAAAAAGTGAAGTTAGTTTTGAGAACACTTTATAATAACTTTAATTTATAAATCATGAACAAATTTTATATAATGCTGAACAGATCATTAATTAATATATATTCACATGGCTAGAAATATGAGATAATGTTCTTGTTAATGTTTACTAATGAACTTACTAAACATTACCTAATGATTAACATATGATTATTTAATGTAAATTGAAATTCTTACAAATGTTAGTAAACTTTCAGTTCATATGATCATCATTTGATGGTCTTTGTTTGTGGTGTAGACCTCTATTTACTCATCTTAAATAATCTATTAATGATCTGTTCATGTTTTTGCAGTATCTCAAGTGGAAACTCTTCATCATTTGTTTATAAATGTTTACTAATCATTAGCATCTTTATGAGCAGTCTTCTCGATGGCAAAAAGTGTCCCGAAAGACCTGAATTTACCCTATTCATACATCTTTACTAATCATTTTTTTAAATCATTTGTTCATGTTTTTGCAGTAGCCAATCTAAAGTTGAAACTATTCATCATTTGTAAATATTTATAAACGATTGATAATCATTTAGTATCTTTATGACATTAGACTTTTAGCTAATGTAACAAGGTTTGTGTAAAGGGTGGCAGGTTAAGTTGAGCTAAATGCTTGCTAAAGACATAACCGATAGGCGTAGCTTGATCATTTTTTGTGACTTTTGGTTTGGGGGCCCAACCGAACCGGTGGATTGCAGACGTAACGTTACTTTTACCCACATTTTCGTTTCCTCTGAGCTTTACACGAGACACACTAACATCCAGAGATATTTCTCCATTATGGGAACTCCTTCCCTTCTAACCAGAAATATCTCCGTGATGTCTCGTTCCTGCTCTCAGGGAACCGAGGTTACGACAGTAGTGCAGTGTCAAGTGCGTGAGGTTGTCATGGTAACCACATACATTACCCACAAATTACAGCTGCGCTTCTATTTTGGCCACACTAACTTAGCAATTAAAGCACGGTTTAAAATGCACATAACTGTCTGTCAAACAAGCTCAAGGAGTCTTTTAAATTAAGCAAATCAAGGAGTGAATTACACCAGTTTTTAAAACAGACATTTGTTGGGCTTGATTCAAGTTAATGCACAATGAGGCATTATTATTTCTTATTGAATAGACCTTAAACAGTTTATATTCTAAAATCTATTTAAAGGTTGTGTTCTGTGAAAATTAACATTTGGATGTAAATGGTCGGCATAAAAGTAGTGTGCGGCTAAACCGGCTGCCTCCTGTGGATCACCTTTATCTGATTGTCTGAGTCTGGGATCATTAAGCACGGCATTAATATCTTCATCGGAGTTTTTCGTTGTCTCCAGATCTCTCTGCAGTTCGTGTATGTTGTTAAAAACGCGGAACATCATTTTATTCCACACAACAGGCAAGCATTACCGTTAAGTCTATTATTCACCAAAATGCAGATTCGTCACGTGACAGTTCTTACGCAAATGAGATTGAGGGAGACATTAAGTTTGTTTTGATGTATTAATTTACTTACAATAACAATTTAAAATGTATTAACTTTTACATGTATTAGTAAAATTCTTAAATCGCTATGGGGGAGCCAGGCCCCCCTGGCCCCCCCACAAGCTACGCCCATGAATAACAGATGAAATTTTGGAGAAAAAAAAAGTTTTTATTGCCTCAACACTCACATTAGTCTTCAGTATATCATTATATTATTAAAGGGGTCATACTGATAGATTTCTTTAGTACTTTTATTTCACTGTATTATTGTTGTTGCCCGCTGCCGCCTTTCCTGAAGACGCTGATTTGCTTCTTGTGAAGCGCACTACTTTGTTTGGCCTTCCTAAAGAGGACGATATCCGCTTCGTCATGCCTAGAGCTGATCCGTGCTGGTCGCTGAGGGAATACATCAACTTAGTGCTGTGGATCGCCGGATCGGCTTTCCCCATGGACGAAGCGGAGTCCAGCCCGAAGTCGTCACATGTGGTTGCCTCTCTATCCGCTGTCCGCCGGCCACGCCGTTCTCAAGCCCGCTGCCTCTGCTCACTCTAGCTCGGCCTCAGCTCACTCTAAGCCGCGGCTCACGCTAGGCCGCCGTGTTTTCGTTGTGAAAGCGAAACTACTTTGTTTGTCTTCCAAAAGAGGACACAACTAGAATTCAGTGGTTAAGTTTTATTTACAACACCGTTCCAGAACAGTTGAACCCAAATATCCAGATATGTGCAGCACATTTTATGGAGGACTGTTTCCTGATCCTGGTAGAGTAAACTACAATGCAGGCAGTTCTGACTCAGACTGTAAGCACGCTTTCATATTTAAAGAATTTGCCACTGAAGACTCAAACGCGAGTTTTGAGCAGTGTAGAGTGCGCAGTTGTTTGTTTGTAATTTTTCCGTCACCAATGTAGACAGAGTTTTAGTTTAACGCACACATTCGACGCAACTCGTAGACAGTATAAGTCATTATAATCAGTAATTATGTCCCCACTGGATGCAACAAATGCCTCGTTTGTAATGGGTTTTTATGTTTTTGTCTCGTCGCTCCGGCAGGGACACGGCCTCAACAGTATGGTGAGGGGCGTAACAATTCCGACTCACGCTTGAGGTATTCGGCCAATCAAAAACGAACGGGATCTGGCCAATCAGAGTACACCTCGCTTTTTAAGACCGATGAGTTTTGTAAAAATCGAGCGTTTCAGAAAGGCGGGGTATAGAGTAGAAACAATAATGTACAGTGTGGAAAATAATGTTTTTTTTTAACTTTAAACTGCATAAACACATTTCATTACACAAAATACACAAAATAATGTTCTTTTTAGCAGCATCATATGACCCCTTTAAAAAATATATTCCTTGAATCATAAATAAACAGGGGGAAACAAATCATTTTTTAAAAGAAAATACTTGTTCATTTATCAAAACAATGTAATATAAACAGATTGAACTGTGTTCCCTTCTAATCAAATTGATCCCTGACCCTTTAACCTAGGCTACCCTTGAACCCACCCATCCCACCAAACCTGTCCCTAACCTTACCCGTATCGAACCTCAATAGCAGCAAAAGTGTTGTGCAATAACACAAGCTTTTAATCATTTTATAACATCTGTTAAAATCATGTGTAGAGTTTGTGCTTGACCATATGAAATTGACATTTGTAAGCATTTTAACTTACATGACATAATAACTTGTTTGAACATTATGTAATGTTTAATAAGTGTATTTGCAAACCTTAACAAGCAAATTATCTCATGTTTCTAACTCTTTGAAGTAATATTATTTAAACATTATATAATGTTTGTTAATGATTTATTAATGAGTTATTATAACGTTTTACAGTCTAATCAGCTCTTACATTAACACATATCAGGAAGTTACCCTCAAGAGATGATGTAACAAACACCTTATGACATTTACTGGCACACCATTTAATGCTATGCTTCAATTCACTTTCACTTTTAGAGAAAAGTTGAAATGAATCAGCATGTTTCTAATTTGAATTAAATTGTGATTAAAGACTGACAGAATCATCTCACCTAATAAGAGCACCTTGAGATCTCTCCATTGTCTTTTTTTCTGCTCCGCAAGGATGCGTTTGATTTCATTATTTATGTAAATGGCGTCCCTCTCCTCTTCAGACAAGCAACAGATGAAACATGCACAGTAGTAGTAATGCCCCATTTCTCCAACAGAAATAGAGTAACTATAAAAACAAAAACAATTCTTCGAATTATAATATTCAGCATTACTTTTTATTCTTTCAAAATGGGCATGTAGTATGTTCATCATTAATTAAATGCAGATTTGGCAGTTTGGGTTTGTTAAACTACTGTGCGGGAAGCGGGAAGCTGGAGTGGAGATTGAGCCGAGTGATTACAGAGCTCGCTTATCCAGACAAGTTTTTACTTGTTACATGAAAATTGAGTTACTCCATATTAATTCAGGGCTATAAGCACCATTGACTTTGAGGGGAACAACTTCGAGGAGTCCCCCCAGTAATCAGATACGGCCAAATTTGCTCCCTAAATTGGCATTTTTGGCTGACTCAGTGGTCTAACTGCGCTCAATATCAAAATGATTGAGACAGCCAATTAAATTCAAGATGGCGGGCTTTTGTGTGGATTTAAAGCGCTGCACCACAGTTTTAACAGTCAAAGAGTGTGAGGTTGACCATTGTTTTAAAATAAAAATGATAAATGATTGACAATCACAATTAGTGATGCAAACTAATTTGTAATTGAATGTGATGTGACAAGATACGCAACGGAGCTGTTCTCACAGATGATAGGCATATGATTAAGAATGAATGTGTGCATATTCTGAATGAACATGTTCTGTACCTGCTTAAAATGATTTAACTCAGACTTGAAGTTTAATCCTTAAACCTAAACTTTAAGGAGGGAGACCAAGTAGTTTGGTCCCCCATGTTCAAGACACAGTCACAGCCTTGTATTACTTAGGACTTCTCGTTTGATTGATGTATGAAAGCCAAATGTTACACTCAAAATCGATATTCTGTTGTGTGATATTGGCTCCTTTAGCATCACCACTAATAGTGTGAACAATAGCTCACAATTGTAGATAAATCAATCGCTGACTGAAATGGAAATGGAAAAGTTCCTCTATGGACAACAAATAAACTTTTACATCACTGTATTCCACAACAATGAAAACATGACATGACAGTAAACATGACAAAGAGAAACACTCACCTTTATTTGTAAAACCTACGGAGTGAAATGGGAAGCAACATCCATCTTCCTCGAAATAAACCGTGCATATGCTACCTTGAAGGAGATTTCCCAAATAGATTTGTTTGTCAATTGTGTCATGCTCCTTCATTACAGACAAACCACTTTCATTTCCTGCAAGTCTGCCTTTAATGTGTAATATGCTGGGTATGTTGCAGAGCAGAAGAGAACCAATGCCAAGCTTAGTAACTATTTAAAGTGACCAACATTATATTTTATGCTAGTAGTGCTTTCCATAGTATTGTGTTGTTTTATTAGGTTAGTTCGTAGAGGAGAACAGAGCTAGTTGTCACACAAGGAAGTTGTTGGGACTGGTTGTCACATTTACAACCAGTAAAGTGTCACACACTATGTTAATTACGGGTTCTTTTGACCATAACAATGGTTTACTGTCGGTTTTAATAATTTTACTGTATAAATGTAGCAGATATGTTAATTATAGACCAGTATAATACCACAATAATAGGTGATAATGTTAATTTCACTTCCAGGATGAGGAGGATATGTTTTGGAGTGTAGCTAGGTTGCTGTTTGTGAAGCATATCTGCTGTGAAGGTCATTGCTGTGCGCCCCCAAATGCAAGCATAAAATTGTTTGTTTCTTGGCAGGGCTCATAGACTGTTGAACACACAAAATGCAGAACAATAAAAGCTCTAGATCCAGGCATCCAAGAATGATTTAGCTTTGATATTAAAATGATTTAATTGTTTTGGATTTGTTGAACTGCTCTAAATTGAAGCATGTGCTTTGATTTACAAGAATATGTACTTTTGTTGCTTTCGTTAAAAGACCTATTTTCAGTGGAAAATGTATGTATCCTCTGTTTTTGTGTTATAGATGTAAATGGTCATGAGATGTTGAGGATTTTTAGTTACAAGAAGATACTGGGTCCTTATTGCCATGAAGAATAGAAGATAGCTTGTTAAAGGAATAGTTCACCCAAAAATGAAAATTCTGTCATCATTTACTCATCCTCAAGTTGTCCCAAACTTGTATGAGTTTCTTTCTTCTGTTAAACACAAAAGAATATATTTTGAAGAAAATTGGTAACCAAACAGTTGATGGCAGCCATTGACTTACATAGTAATTTTTTCCCCCCCCACTGCTGCAGCCCTGACATCAAAACTCAGAAGACTACCACTGGTTCTTTCAAAATTTCTTATGGGTTTTTATAATGGGGTTTTCCGAATCATGAATAAAATGATATCTGTGGTAAACATAACGTTTCATTCTGCAATGTGAATTACATGCACACATACTGAAACTTTTGAAGCAGTTATGTTTATTTGTATAAAAACATATGTTTCTAATAAGTAGCTAGATAAGAATGTTTGAGGTGTGAGTGTGTGCAGCGAAATGTCCAAGTATTGCCAAGTCATGTTTACCACAGACCTTATTTTACTCAGGAGTCTATCAGTGATCTGATTTCTGCATTTTCGCCTAAACTCCCGTTTTATAATCAGTGACACAGTTTGCACTGCTCAACAAGTCTCTTATTTACATTGTGTTTTCACTGTGTTAGTTACTGTATGATGAAGTTATTTGTAAGATTGTAGAAATTCTGTTGCAATAAGGAAATCACTGCATCGTGTGCTCAGTAGACGTTACTGTGTTTGGCTACAGTGCAGTGCTGCAACCTTTGATGCAATGCGAGTAGTTCTAAAAATATCACTATATTCAACACTTTTCATGGTTCATCGTTGCGGCTGTTATAGTAAAAACACAGGAAAAGTTTTCAAGACAGTTCCACATGTAATGCTCATTTTAATAATGAAAGATGTTAGCCAATCATAGCAGTGGGTGTTCACACTGAAGTCTCACAGCAGACATCAGAGGGCTAAATTCAGGGTAGAAAATGACAATTGATATCTAAATTATGTTTTTGATGTAACAACCATACTAAGATTATAAGTGCACCCCAGGAATCATTATAAAATAATTTAAAAATGACCCCTTTAAATAAATTGCTTTTCCAAGAACAAACCACTTTAATTATTAGAAAAAACTGGTGTCTAGATTTTCACTTGATCTATGAAGTCATTTCCCCTCATCACATTAAAAAGCAATTAAAAATCTCCCTTTGTAAAATATTTACATGTTTATTATGTAAAATATAGATGATTTATTAAGCAAAATGAAAACTTACTTTTACACAATTACATTTAGTCCAAGTGTGCTTTGTTATAAATAATGATAAAACATTAATTTGGTTGAAGAGTATTCAAATGTGCCTTCATAAAATAGTAGTGTTTCTGAATGTACATGGATAAGCATTGAGAGCAATATTATAGTCTGATGCCGAGTGTCGTGTAGGTGCGTCTGAGGCTCATTAGAACATACAATAGGTGCCTAAGTCCCTAACAAGGATAGTGTATTTCACATCATTTAAGACTCTCCGGATGTTTTTGGTGTCTGTGGCACAGATGAAGTGAGAGTAAATCATTCTGTAGTTCTTTGACATGTTGCTAACAGCTTTCTGTTCATATAACTGTGCAATGAACTGCAAGGCATCTCCTACGTCCTGATGTTTGCCTGAAGGTGACACCAAACCACAGAGGAAAGGAAAGAAAAGAGCGGATCAGATTATGACAAACAAGATCACACATACATTGCTTTTACTTCATTTAATGTGCATCAAATCACCTTCAAATTCAGGAAAGTATGTTTTTAGATCTGAGAACTGAATCTTCTCAGCCAGGATGTCCATTTTGTTCAGGAATAGGATGATGAAGGAATTAGCAAACCACCGTGAATGGATGGTATTGTAGAACAGCGACAAACTCTCTTCCATACGGTTCTGGAGCCAAAGAGAAGAAAAGTGCACAGATTTATCAATATTTCACAGAAAGGTCAGGAGATGTGTTTCTGTAAATCTGCTTTGAAACAATATGCTTCATAAAAAGCACTATACAAATAGCTGTGAATTTAATTGACATGAGGAGAGAGAGGCAGACACTTACCTCCTTGTTATTCTCCTCTAGAGATCGGTCGTGGCTAAGAATATGAGAGATGTCACATTCTCAAAGTAATGGATCCACTTCCTTCTCAGTCCTCTTTGACCCCTGACATCTACAAACCTGAAAAGCCACAGACAGACAGAGAGGTCGTTTCACTGGCTTGGATCGTTTTTTTACTGTTGGAAAAGAAATGGAGGAGATGAAACAACAAACTTCTGGAGACGCAACAAGAACAGATGCCCGCATCAATGCGTGCTTGTGTGAGTGGATTAAGAGATAGTGGCAACTCTAGATTAAAATACATTTTTATTACACATACAGTTTGGGTTTGGTTGTTCATTGCTGTACCTGAGAGTCATCTTCTCCAAAGTAAAGCAATGGTCACTGATGCCAGTAGTGGGGAACCGGACTTGAAGAACATCTTGAGGTTTTGGGATGTAGCCTTCAGCTGCGATGCGGTCCAAGTCATCAATAAAACTTTAAAGAACACAGAATTCAAACACTCTTACTGAAAATCCATGTGGCACAGAACTGATTATGAAATCCTTATTTGCATAACATTCAGTGCATGCATTGGCATCAGGAAAGAGGAACTAAACAAAGATGCAGGTAGTCAGTAAAGGGCAGGAACTCTCTGAAATACACTTACTATTTAGTGGAGTCTAGTAGCTGATACTCTCTGCGCCGTCTGTAACAAATCTTAAAGCCTTTGTCTGCCCATAGATGATGAATAGCCTCTACATAACTTCTCTGCAGCTGCGTTATCTGATGTATGTCCAGATCCTGGAACCACTGGGCATAAATCTATGGATATCACAGACCTAATCAGACTGACAATACATTACAGTATATGATCCAGTCTTTCTAAAATTGGTGCACACAGAGATAAAAATGATTTATTTTTACTGTATGTATAAAATAATTTAATAATTCACATTTTTTATATCTTTTATATTTATCCATAATAAATCAAATAATAAAATGATAATATTGTTATTATTATTTGGCAATTCCACCACCCTTATATGATTGCTGATATAAAATGGCACTAATCACTGGGCTCTAAAATTACTTTACACACTTGGTCTCTTGATCACCTCGTTCTGTGGGCTGGAGTAGGGGATCTTTAGCATCTTCATGGCATCGGTCATTGCGATCATTGATTGGAAGATATTCTGAAAAAACAGTTTAGTGTAGCCACGCCTCTCGTCTTCTGAGTATCCGCTTCCATGAAGGATCTTGATCTGCTTCATAAATGTTGTCTTTCCGCTTTCTCCCGTGCCTAAATAAAAGCCAAATAATCATGTGCTTTAATGTTAGAAACCTGGCTGCAAACAGGAAAACTGAAAATAAATGTGCCTACTAATAGTGGTTTAACTTTACACTATAATTTGCCATTATCTGTCATCCGTCCCGTGTAAGAATCATCTGTTTTTAATTTAATTGTCTTTTCAGAAGTAAAAATGAACACACATGATGACTTCAACTGAAAGAGATTGTGTGGACAAGTTTTAATTGAAATACTAACAGAATCATCTCACCTAATAAAAGGAATTTGAATTCTGTCTGTTCTCTTCTTTTCTGCTCCAAATAGATGAGGTTGATTTCCTTATTTTTGGCGAGGGCGTACCTCTTTTTTTCAGACAAGCAACAGATGCAACATCCACAGTAGTAGCTGTCCTTCATTTCTCCAATGGAAATGCAAGAACTACAAAAATATCAATAATAAAATACAGCATTGATATTTGTTATTTCTTTTCAACAACCATGAAGGTCAGGATGTTCGTATTGTAGGCCTATTCACAATACATGCACTTTATACCAGTCAAAAAGTAGATTCTTAATTAAATTCTTCATCTATCTCAGGGATGGGCAACTGGCGGCCCGCAGTGTCTTTGAGAACGGCCCGCTGGATCTAGAATCGGATGGTCAATTTTAAAACATAAGCAAGTCACGTAAATATTGCTTTCAGTTTATGATGTTAATACTATCTCCAACCAGGAGAGGTCGCTAGTTTCCAGCCGCTCCCCTATTCATTTCAGCGTAGTAGGACCTGCACTCTAATGTAAACATTCACTAACATTAGCGAATAATAAATGAAAAACTGACCATAATAACAGTATTTTCCAGTCAAGATGGTAAACAGATGATCTTTTTACCAAGTTCAAGGGGATACCCATATGTTTGGAAATCTGTATTGTATTTAAATCGCCATCACACAACTGCTCACAAACAACGGGGACGCCAGAGTTGCACTTGCCTCAAATATCAAAGGTACAATTTTATAGTCAACAAAAGCTGTGAACCAGTGGATCGACAAAAAGCTAATGCATTATAACAATCTAAACAATTAAGACACTAAGATATATTTATATGTTATTAAATTAATATAATAATTGTATATTTTAAATTAATATAATAATTGATACTTTTGACTCATCCCTTTTCCTAAAAATTGTTTAAAGGCTGAAATGTGAAGTGCAGATCTTAAAAAGGTCTTTAAAGGTCTTAAATTTGATTGTAAAAATCCTGCAGATACCAGGTTATTTTATGGTACCATTTGGAATAACTATTTTTTTGAGTAAGCCCTTGTTAACTGTCCTCTTAGGTTGTTTTGAGAATGTTCTGTAGGCCACTAATAAAAAAAAGGGCCTCTGTACATTTGTTTGTTGCAAATTTACAGACAATGCAATTGAGATGTTTACATTGGCTTGTTGGGGTAATATTTCTGTCCACTGACGACAAAGTTTTCCTTCTGAATTAGCATAACTGCACAAGTTTTATACATAATAATATCTTTACAAAACAAATTACATTAGTTATAATTTAATTTCCTTTAATAAAAAGGAAATTGAGTAAGATGGTGTAAAAGGTGTGTGGACGTGGATTAGTAATCTGGCCCCTTGGTATAAAGGAGAAAAAATGCTGGCCCTTGTCACTATCAAAGTTGCCCATCCATCCCTGATCTATCTATTATCGATCTCTGACTGGAATACAAATGTAAAAGTTCTATGGACAACAAATAAACAGTCAGACATCCATCACCGTATTAAACAACAATTCAGTCTAAACTGAGGCGACAAAGAGAATCACTCACCTTCATTCGTAAACCTTGTGGCATCAAATGGGAAACGATATCAATCTTCCTTTAGGCAGTTTTCCCAAACAAAACTTTTGTTAATAGGGCCACGTACAGTACGTTCACTACAAACAAACTTGCATTTCCTGAAAGTCTATCTTTAACTCCTCTGATTGGGTCCCCACCCTGCCAGTCATGCTTTGTTTTTTTTTTGTAGTAGGCTATACCTACATTCTTGAAAGTAACATTTAAAAAATCTTTATTTCTAAGAGTATGCCGGGGAGCCAGGACCGGTCACTTTTGGTGGTCCCGATTGATGATGCCTACCTTCCCTACTGATGTTAGTGAGATTCAGAATTGCAGTGTCACTGTATTATTTCACAGTATGCTGAGTTTGTACATTACACCTGAATAAGAATGACTTCATGTATTGCAGTGTAGATAAACATCAGGGCTGCACGATTAATCGAATGCGAAAAGCTAGTAGAAATGTTAGTAAAGCCGGTTCTGTAATCAACAGTAAATCATCATCACATGCTTTCAGATGGAGCAGAATTTACTACACATAGTTCACTGACAAGTTATGCAAAAAAATCGCAGCCGATTTTATTGCGCAATTCTGAAATCGAAGAAATGGTTCGCGATAATGACAGCTGCTCGCATAGCTTCTCAGTGAACTATGGCTCTGTGAAGTAAATGCTGCTCCATCTGAAAGCATGTGAAAATACCACAGTTTATAACATATTTTTACTCCAAACTCAATTCATAACATCAGTCGAGTGTTTGAAATAAATCCTTCTGTTAGATGATGTGGCTTCTTACACAGAATAAGGCACGCAACATATTTCATAGTATTTAAGCAGTGATAAAGGCATTGCATTATAAATATACTTTATTTTAAAATTATAATAATAAGAACACGATAAACCGTATATTGCCGTAGTCGTATGTTTATTAGTCACGTTGAATCAATGAAAGCAGGGGCAAGTTCAAGCTCAAACCGGTGTGCACCGTTTTGCTACGGTTTCCGGTTTGAACGACATGTTTCCTGGAAACGGTGTGCATCGGTGTTTGAGATACGTTTTCTCTTGTTTGGTGGGTGTGTCACATGTCAGCCAATCAGCAGCAGCATGTATATAAACCACGAGGTATTAAAGAGACGGCTCGCACAATGTAACTAACATCAAAATAAATTTTCAAGAGCAAGTATATTGTTTGCACATTTTTATTTACATTAAAGGCAAAATAACTAATTTAATAAGAGCACAAGTATAGATCTGGAACTTACTTTAGTCTTTCTAAATATAATTTAGTAATTGCAATGTCTCCTATTGTGTGCTAAATACTGATTAATGTTACATAAAAATACTATACATATTTATACATTTTGCTATTGTATTGTGGAGTGACAATTTCATAAAGTTTTCTATACTCCTCTGATTATATAACAGTAAATATTACAATATCATAGCACAACAACAAGTGATCAGCAATAATGATAAGCCTAATACTCACAATAAAAATAATAAGGTCATATAGATCATAACAGTCTTGGAGGTAAGAAGTGGATTATCCTTCACCTGAAATGTTTGTCTTTTCATCCTGAAATGCGAGGCAAATGTTGGATCACAATAATTAGAAACCACAGTTTGCACAAATCCCTTCACTCGATTGGGATGTTCTCTTTTATTCTGGATGGCAAGGGTAGTGACTGTAACATCGTTTCGATTTATCCTGCAGCCCTACATCAGATCTGCTTCTGCAAATGGACCCCAAATGTTTGAGCATTTATGATATATATATTTTTAACAAAATAAAAATGAATCCTTAATTACATTTCTTTCAAGTATGCTCTGTCATCAATAATAAAAAAAAATTTCAGCTGTTGTTGAGCATGGAAGCGTTACTTTATAAAACAGTGTCTTTGAATGTAGATGGAGATCAATACAGTCTATGAGCCACTGAAGGTATGTTTTGGGCTCATTATAACACTTCATATTTCTGTGATAACTGTAACATGGCAGCATGTTTCACAGTGTGGAGGAGTGCACAGGTGTCTATGGTGTCCGTGGCACAGATGAAGTGAGAGTAAATTACTCTTTTGTTCTCCGTCTCCTTGCTAACAGCTTTCTGTTCATATAACTGCAATGAACTGCACGGTATCTTGTACATTCTGATGATTGCCTGAAGGTGGGGCCAAACCACAGGTTTGACAAATCGGGTATGACAAAAAAGATCTACAAAATGAATATTTATTACAAATGAAAAGGAATTTCGTCTTTCAGCATGATAATGACCTCAAACACAAATCTAAGTCAACAAATGAATGGCTTAAGAAGAGGAATTAGTGATGATTTTTTTTTGCTGTGCTGGTAGAAACAACTGCGAAACAGAGAGAGCCCTGATAGCACACGTATATCACAGAGACGTCTATTTGACATCTGCATTTATATCTGCAAGACATATTTTCGAATGGCCCAGTCTGAGAACTGACCTAAAGTAAATAGAAAAAAACTTGTGGAATAACTTGGAACCATTTCTAAAAGTCAGGACACCTGAGTGAAAGGGAACTAAACTCATACATCTACTAAAATTACTTTGGGACAAGAAAAGTGAAGTTAGTTTTAAGAATCACCAGGTCTATTCATCAGTTCTTAGATTATGTCGGGAAAGTCCCCTTAGTCTTATTCATTTTGTAGATCTTTTTTGTCAAACCTGATTCAAACTTTCTTTTCCTCAAAGAGTCACAAAATCACTTTCACTGACTTTTTCATTAACTGTTCCCTCCTGGTGGAATGACCTGCCCAAATCAATCCGAGCAGCTAACCATCTTCAAGAAACGACTAAAAACACATCTGTTCCACCTTTATTTGACCCTCTAACTCTAGCACTTTCTATTCTATTTTAATTCTACTTTATATTTATCTTCTTTTTTATTTAAAAAAAACACTAGCTTTCTATTTTTTCTATTCTATCTACTTGTTTTTCTTTGTGTGTGTGTGTCTGTGTGTGTGTGTGTGTGTGTGTGTGTGTGTGTATATGTGTGTGTATAATATATATTAGGCTAACCGAGACTTGTCATTTGCACTTATATATTGTTGCTCTTTTGTTAGTCTTGACTGCTTTTATTTTTACTGCTTTGGATAAAAGCGTCTGCTAAATGACTAAATGTAAATGTAACAAACCCCTAATGATATTTACCTGCTTTGTGTCACAACATCTAATGCCATGTTACCCAAGTTACTTTCACTTCTTTTAGAGACCAAAGTCTAATTCTTCACAACCTTTTCCTTCTTCCCTCAATCGTAAGACGCTGTCTTGTGCTAAAGTACACACGATGACTTATAAAATGAATGAGATCAAGTGGATAAGTTTGAATAAAAATTCTGATTAAACAACTATCAGAATCATCTCACCGAATAAAAGCAATTTTATTTCTCTCTGTTTTCTTTTCTTCTGTTCAGCAAGGATGAGGTTGAGCTCCTTTTTGGCGATGGTGCCCCTCTCTTCATGTTTGTTCTACAGACAAACTAGTTAGGCCTACATTTCTTGAAAGTCTGTCTTTAATGTATAATATACTGGATATGTTGCAGAGCAGAAGAGAACCAATGGAAAGTCAG
The DNA here is from genome assembly GCA_018155175.1 of Sinocyclocheilus anophthalmus. Lineage (NCBI taxonomy): Eukaryota > Metazoa > Chordata > Actinopteri > Cypriniformes > Cyprinidae > Sinocyclocheilus > Sinocyclocheilus anophthalmus. Next base: position 521,214 of record JADLZN010003226.1, read on the forward strand.
AGGAATGAATCTGCCATGACATTATTGCTGTATTATTGTATTTGCTTGTCAGTTTATTAGTAACGTTTTCTGTTGACCGAAAACAATGTTTTACAGTGGCTAATGGATTAGTATGCTTGCTTTACTTTATAAATTTAGAAGAAAAGTCCATTATCAGCAGGTTCCCATTAGTTGTCGCTATTGCTTCTAGCGCTGCTATTGGGGCATGTTGTCACAAAAGGTTTTCAAAAGTTTTGCTTAAACCGTATCCTTTTTTCCCCCCTTAGGCAATAATGCTGCAAATAAAATAAAATATTTTGTAGTCAAGAAGACGTTCAGGCTTGTGCCTTTGCAAAAACTGGTTTTCAAAGTACACTTTAAATATTCACCAAAGTAAATGTGTTAGGCCTATAACTAGCCATTTTTATTTGACTTTTTAAGAATTGTAATAGCAATTAAAATGGCTGAACTGCAAACTATTAAGCGACAAAGTAATAGTACACCTTTCTCTTTTTTTATCATCCAAGTTTAGCATGTTATTTTAAGCAGTGAAAATGAAGCCTTAATTACATTTATTCTTTTGATTATGCAAAAGTTCCTTTATAAAATAGAGTCACTGAATGCAGATGGATTGCATGCTAAAAGTATGTTTTGGGCTTATTAGAAAGGTTTAAACGGCGCATTTTAGGAACTGGGTAATGCTAATGTCTTGAATGATGCTGAAGAGTGTTTGGGTGTTTATGGTGTCTGTGGCACAGATGAAGTGAGAGTAAATGCTTTTAAAGTTCTCTGTTTCAGTGCTAACCACTTTCTCTTCAAGCAAACCTGGATGAAGAGCATGGTATCTTTATCGTCTCGAGGCTTGCCTGAAGGTGGCGCCAAACCACTGAGGAGAGGAAAAGCAACTCAGCTATGCATGACAAACAAGAGATGACACATGCAGGTGCTTCTCAAATGGCAGGCTGCATCCTAGTGAGGCTGAGTTCTTCCTAGAGCAGTCCTTCTGAAGCTTCAAAACTTCAGGGCTGTGTCTGAAAACTTCGGCAGATGACTTGTTGCCTCACTGCCCTGTCAGGTGACCTCCTAAAAGTGATTTCAGACAGACTTCTGCAGGAGCAAAATAGCTAGTTGATCTACAGCAAAACAGAGAGAGCCCTGATAGCACACATATATCACAGAGACGTCTATTTGACATCTGCATTTATATCGGCAAGACATATTTTTTTAGACTGTTTGCTCATCTGCAATATGTCTATTGGACGTTTCCTATCAGATGTCAAATATATAGACATTTAGAAAATGTCTTTAAGATGTTTATGATTTAATAGAATGTATGTAAAACTGACATCTTAAGATGCAGGTGCTTTCCAGATGAAGCGATTTTTAACAGATGCGTGCTATCTGGGAGAGCTTTGCTGATAACTAAGCATACATGTAATTACTACAATACTAAGTTCTCACTAGAAATGACATCTAAAGTGGGAAAAGTTGGTTAAAAATGCAAATTTAGGGTCTGCAGTTCCTTCTTACTTCCATCTGAGGTAATCAAACTGTTGAGTTGATTGTTGAAAGGATTTGTTAGAAGTCTGGGAAGGCAGAAACTTACATCCTTGTTGTTCGCCTCCAGAACTTGGTCGTTCTTGCTGAGAAAACCTAGTGAGTGATGTCACATCCTCAAAGCAATAGATCCACTTCCTTCTCTGTCTCATCCACTTTTCTATTTGATCTGCTGTAGTGAATTCTCATCAGGCCTGGATTTGTCCCTAAAATGTTTCCTTCTTCCTTTCATATTTCATAATGTCATAATGGCTCAACCTGTATTTTCTTTGGTTTGGAGTAAATCATGATAGAATCATGACAGTATTTGGGGCAACTGTTCCTTAAAATTACAGCATAACCTACATTGTTATCTTGATTGCTCATTGCCATACCTGTGAACATCTCAATACTAATGCACTGCATTTCACATTTTGCAGAGGGGTACAACTAGGAATGGCTGTCACTTTCCCCCCACCAATTAAGTGAAGCTGTTTATATAGTTTTAAGTATCTGTTTCGATTTACTAGCTTACTTTTTAGGGAGAAAGGGGCTAGTTGTCACACAGGGAAGTTGTTTTATATATATTGGGACTGGTTGTCTCATTTCATTACGTTTTCTGTTGACCAAAACAATGGTTTATTGCTGTTCAAACATTTTAGTGGGCTATGTATTATTTTATGCAGAAAAGTCCAATATAAGCATTATTGTCAAAAACTGTAATCGGTGAACTGTTATCTTTTAATAGACAACTGAATTTTACCAACAACAGTGCAGATAGTCAAGTGCTGAAATAGTACCTAGCAACTACAGGATCAGTAACTATTAAATAGCTCCAGGTAAAATACTGGACCCAGTTTTTTGACTCTTTTCTTCCAAGCAGTTTCCACACAGTGTTGATAAAGACACGTTAATTCTCTCTTGCAGAAGCGCCATTTGTCTGTGAATGGTTTTAGTAATAAACCTTTGTATATGAATATATATGTTTGATATATTTTATGAAACTATTAAAGGTGTTTTATTAAAATATATAGAGCGGATAGGGCTTCTCCAGATATGTTTGACTAGGAATGGGCGTTGTCCATTCAGTCGAATAGCAGGGTTTGTGGCGAGACACGCCCCGTGAGCTCCACAGCCGTTTCTCCACCGACCTTGCCTCGTTCCAGGCCCCGCCCCTTCGAGCGCTGCCTCCTCCGATTGGCTCGGCGCTCTGTCACTCACGCTCCATTTTCCAGCTGTCGCAGCTCCAGGTTTGTGTGCGACTCACACCGGACTAGACGGTGCGATCATCTGGAATTTTTTTCACTCGTCGATCTTTTTTTTTTCTTTCTTTTTTTTTTTTTTTTTTAAAGGATCCCACACCTGTCATTTTCTTCCGCCAAATTTTTCGGCTTTAAATCTCATTGAACCCCAATCGGATGCAAAGAAATGAGCGGTGAAATCAGCGCGTGGAGTGTAAATAAAGATTCCGGCTAGCTAGCAGCTTAGCCCACCCAATTAAGCTAGTTAGTGCCCTTAGCTAATTAACTTTTCGGGGTTTGGATGCTCAAAATCAAATGTTTGCACTGTAGTCAGTGTTATATATACACGCAGCGTCTGGCTGTCTTCTGCCACCTGTCGCCGTGTGTTAGCTAGAGATCCGGGCAGCTGATGGACAGTGTTGCGGTGAATCTGGGCACTGGGGCGGTTAGCTTAGCGAGACAGCAAAGGACAGCACGGATGTCGTGGCAGGCTAGTTTGTCCCTCCGGGACTCTGGTTGGTAGTCATTACAGATTCTAAAAACAGGGCTTGAGCGGGTCTGATAGTAGGGGAGATCTTTAGATTCACATCTGGCCTCCAATCTCATCCAGTCTTTGGCCTTGTTTGATAGATCCGTTTGTATGAGCAGGCTGGGGTCTATTTTACTTCATCGATTTACGTCTACCATAAGGCATCCTGTATTTTTAAACAACATTCCCCCAGATCCACCCTGTTCCCCTTTCGACGCGGTAGCAAAGGGAAGCGGGTCGTAGAAGTGTGTCAGATCAGGGTTGGGATCTCCAAACGCTGTGGTGATGACTCTGGAGTCCATGATGGCCTGTTGCATGACTGAAGAGGCGAAGGAGTCCAAAAGAATCAACGCCGAGATCGACAAGCAGCTCCGGAGAGACAAACGAGATGCGAGACGAGAGCTCAAACTCCTCTTACTGGGTAAGTGCATCGCTGACAGCTTCTGCGACCGTCAATTATGGCCGAGAGATGCACGAGGTTTGACATGAACGCATATTGCTTTGTGGATCTAATGCATAGTGATGCTGGCATGCTGCTTAATTCGAAATCGAAGTGTTGCTTTCACAACTTGTTATTCGTGTGCATGATTTCAGTTTATGTAATTCATGCACGTGTTGAAATGCGTTGTTTTTTTCGGGTTGTTGGATATTGCACAACATGTCCATAATCCTATGGTGATGGAATAGTCATCTTAATGTAGACCCAGTTCTAATGGGATCCTGCGTTCCCACGGTCGTGGAAATATAAAGGAATTTCATGGAATATTACATAATGAATGAGCTTGTTCTTTAAGTAGTTAAAATATAGGCAACTTAAAAATTCAATAATGAATATGTTTTTTCCCGTGTTTGCTTGGTAGGAACACAATATTTGCGAAAAAAATGTTGTTATTATTAGACCAGGGAATGTTTTTTAAGTGTTTAAGTGTTTTAAAATATTTATCGACTTATAAGCATAGTCTGTATACATTTTTTTTAAACCTGTGATATCTTGTAATCAAATGACTGGAAAAGTCATGGAAATTCATTGGTCAATGGGTATGGGAAGCATAAGGATCAAACATGTTTTATTTTTATTTATTTTTTTACAAGGGTATGAAACTATAAATAAACTGTTACTGAAAGTCTCCATGTTAATTTATTAGCAATGAACATTAGTAAGTGTCTTTGAGTTGCACTAGTGTCAGTTTATATTCATCTCGTGATCTGACCAGTAGGCCGCTCTTTGCTTTCGTTTTGGTGGCAGAGCCATTAGCTCATTTGTGGCTGTAAGCAAAGCTAGATTGTCAGCAATTTAAGCCTAAGAGATTGTATCTGAATATTTCAGTAGCGTAGAGCGTTTCATAACACGTCCTTACATTGTTCTCAGATCGGAGAGATGCAGTAACTATGAAAATAATTAAATCAGAGCCTTAATTTGAAACTCGGGTTGCAAAATCTATTTAGGACAGTGTTTCTGCATCCCAGTTTATGACTGGTGAAGTCAAAGAAGGTCCAGATTTGATCTTTTCTGGTTGTCTCTTTTACTGCTCCTTGGCAGGCACAATGAGACTATGAAGCGCCGATGTCGAGAATGAAACCTGTTCTGTCCAGGTTGTGGTTTTTCAAGCCAATCCTGTTCCCAAAAATGGCAAAAACTGCCTTAATCTAGCTGCCACGCACCAAGTTGCTGTTAAAAAATGGTGGATTTGGTCAGAGAGGGATCCTCAAATTGCGTAGATGAACAGACACAGTCACGGGGCCTTGTTGTGTAGTGTGGGCTGACCCATAAAAGGGTTTCACAGAACGCATATCCTTAGAAAGCTCATACAACACAACCAGCCTTTGTGCCCAGACTCACAGAGGAAAGACAGCAATAAGATATGCCTCGGTGGAGGAAGAGGTCCTTGCGTGACCAACAAGCGCTGTTAACCTTCTGCTTCTAGCTCGGTAAGCTCTCGACCGCTCTGTCTAGAAGCCAAGAGGAAGCTGCACCGCTCAGGGTTTGCGATGCCACTTTCTCAAAGAGTAGCAGATTTGAATTTTGTTAAAGGGGTGGTTCACTGGGTTTTTCTAGGCTTGATTGTGTTTATGGGGTGCAGTCTAACGTGTTAATGCTTCGTTTTTAAAAAAAACACATTATTTTTCACATAATTTACCTTTATTCCATACCTCTCTGTCCCTTCTCTGAGAAACACGCTGATCATTCCCTGCTTTTAATAAGCCCCTCCCTCATACATTGAGGCGATGGGCTCTGATTGGTAGCTAGCCCAGTGTTGTTGTGATTGGCTAAACCGCGTCTAATTGTCCCGCCCCTCACCTCGGCGGCATGTGCTCCGGTTGTATTGTAAACAACTGCATCGTTAATATCGTTTATCAGTTTGAGCCCAGTTGAGAAGCAGAGCATATTATTGAAGAGGATCGTGCAGAACCTGTGCAAGCTCGGCTTTTAATGGTAGGCCTATGTTTTTTTGTTTGTTGTTGTCGTCTCATACTTTTAGATACGCTGTTATTTGTAAATGCTACTGCTTATGTTAGCTTTAATATGCTATTTTATTCTGATTAAAGCTTTAATACAGCACGGCAACTGCACGCGCGTCCATGTTTAACGCTTCATTTGTTGGAGCTGAGCTGAATGAGAGAGAGAGAGAGAGATGCAGAGCGTGTGCAGAGCAGGGGGACGCGAGGAACAGTTTTAAGAACCTCTGCTTTAGAACATTGATTTTGAAACTTGTGAATCCATTAGAATCCTCAGAAGACAGAATTGCGATTCCTATATGAATAGATTTTTACGTGCACCTCTAGTTTTCTCCTCCTCTTCTCTGAAGCAGTGCAGCATGGCCTCGCCCCCTTTGCTGCCTTTTCCTGAGGGCGGGGTTTGTCTGGGTTTCTGATGTCATGAACCTGGGAAGTAACTTGTTGTAGTCCCTACCAGCCGTTTTTGTAGGCATTCAACTGCCAGAAATTTTAAAGACGATATCTCTGTTTGCATTGAACTTTCAGCTTCGTAACTTTGCAGATATTGTTTATGCTCAAACAGCAACATTAGACACTAACTAACGTTAAAAAGTGAAATCGCAATGAACCACCCCTTTAATTTGCTTCTGCGGGTCTTAGAAAGATCTTGGTTTCATGTCCACAATTTAAGGCCTTAAAAAGATCTTAAATAAGAGCAGAACGTCTTAAATTCATAGTCACGACATTAAATGTTACATGTGTTGCTAAAAATGAATATCTTCCTCAGTATTTTTGTCATTTTCCAATACAAATATTTGAAACATCCTTAAATCAAGATTCTTGAGATGCAAACTGAACTTCTGAGAAATTGAACAAAATAAAGTAAGTTTATGCTTAAAATAACAAATATCTGTCTTTGAGGTATGAAAACTTGTTTTACCTTTGAATTAAGTTTGTGATATTTGTTGTTGTTTCAGTCATAAACTCACTTCATTTTGATCAGTTTCACAGAAACCTAACTTCTTATCTCATTTTGCTTCTCAAGTAACTTTATCTTGATTTAATATTTTGACATTTGTACTGGAAAGCAGTCCAAAAATACTGAAGAATATCCCTTTTTTTGCTGTGTGATCAGAAGGTGCAAGTTATTTCTATTTCTACCCTAAAACAATGTATTGATGTATTGCGCTCCCTTCAGTTTATTCCTTAAATCGTTATTTGGTTTTCAAAAGGTTTTAAAGTCTTAAATTTGCCATCATAAAACCTGCAAAAACCCTGTGTTTATTCTTGTAATTCCAGTCATTTTTGAGGTTTATAATGTCCTTTTTTTCTTTTCTTTGTAGTGTTCTACAGAAGTTCTCAAACACTTTGCCTTCATCCCCCAAGGCTATTCCAAGAAAAACGATTGTTTTGGAGGTCTGGTTAAACTGGATTCTTAAAGCGTGGTTAAAAAAGCATGATATGTTTTTGGCCTCGCTCTGAATATTTGATTAACTTGTTAGCGTGACTGTCTTTCCTGACATGTTGTAGCTTCCTTCCAAAGTAATGTGCAGTGGTTTGCTGCATGTGATGCTCAACATTTATTTGAGGTTCGATGTTCAAACTCTAGAAGGTGTTTATCTTCTGTATTCCAGCTATCTGAACCTTTTTTTTCTGATTACATTACTAGAATGCCATATTTTTATTTTCATTAGATTATTGTTTTTATAAAATATTCCCTCAGAGTTGTCGAAACTTGGAAAACGTAAAAATATTTCATCAATCTCCCGAAAGCTGGTAAATAATTAGTATTAATAGTATAGCATTAATGATAACCAATTGAGTTACTTTGAGTAGTTTGACAATTTGAGTGTAGCAGAAGAACTGTTTTAGCACGACTTCAACTTCAACAAAAGTCATTTAGATTTTTTCTAACACTTTTATTTGATTTTTTTTTTTTTATAAAATGAAAGTATTACATACATTTTAAATCTTAATTTACTTATTATTTTTGCAGAGGAATGAGCTGATATAAAAATTGACCAATAATTATTTTCAGGTTTTGGCTGATAATAAAAAAAAATGTTTAAATGAAATTTGGCATGACAACATTATGATATACAGCAAGAAAAATGGATATAAACTTTGAGATTTGCAAAAGATTAACTTTAATTGGGCTGAAATGTGTATGTATAATTAAATATCCAATATCTTTAGATAACCAATAGGCCTATGTTACCGATATATCATTCATTCACAGTAGGGCTGTGCAATATATCAAAATTGTCGAAATATTGCAAATGTACATATCGCAATATGCATATCGCGACAGCTTGCGATATTTGGGGCCATGAGCAAAAGACAAAGAGAAAATCACTCACTGCTCTTACCTAAATAACTTTTGTAGTTTAAAAAAGAATCAGGGCATATTGAATTCAAAGAGTAAATACTACGCCGTGTTTTATTTTTCCTTTTTATTATTCAGTTCCTAAACTCGTTAAAATGATTACACTAATGTTAAAATGACATTTTTATGTAATGTTCGAGTAAAACGCTACCGTTTACTTTCAGAAATCAGAATGAGCTTTATTCACCACTTAAGTGTGCGCAAACACAAGGAATTTGTGAATGAATTTTGGCATCACAACATTATAATGTACAGTAAAAAAGATGAAGGTAATATAAATATAAAATATAGCTGAAAGCCAGATAACTGGTATGATACCGATATATTGTGCATCCCTAGATGTAAACATTGCAAGAAGTGAGCACCGACTCAACGAAACGATTTTAACATGCATCATCAGCTATTTTCTTTTATCAATTTGCATGATTTTGACAAGTTAGTTGTTGCAGCCCAGCGAGTATAAGCTGTGTTTTTGTTCTCTGGTTGAGGAACTGAAGATACAGGGTGATTGAGGTAGAGAGAAGCCTGTGTGTGTGTTGGCGTTCTCTGCTGGGGGGACTTGAGCCGAGGGCAGCCACTCTTCATTTTCAGCCCACACTTCTGCTGCACACATGAATGCACGCTGTTGCTGTGTCACATGATCCGGATGCAGAGATCCAGAGAGAAAGAAAGCAAGGAAAAGGGTCTTGTCTGTCACTCACTTGAATACCTTATTCACGAAAACGTGCTTCTAAGCAACTCGTTTCTGGTGCGGGCACGTCTGAATGACAACCCGGACTTCCAGGTTTCTTGTTACGCCACACGGTCAGCTCTAGCCAATATTTACCTAGCCGAGTCGAAAGCGCGCCGGAGTATAGAGTCTATAACACCTGAGTGTTGCAGAGGAGCTGGATGACTCATAAAGATTGTACAGAATGTTTGTTTTTCGGACACACCTAGAACAAAGCTGACACTGTTCTCATGCAACCAACATATAGTAAAGTTAGCTAGTAAAGTCCTTTGTGTCGTTCAGGTTCTCTATACACACTGCTTGGAAGCCGAATTTGAAGTATTACTCGGCCCACTCACGATGAATTGCACTCGAAAGTGCGGACAAAATGCCGTAGTCAATTTCAAACTCTGTTCCTCACTCAAGCTAAGCAATCTGTCCACTGTGGTGGTGTTTATGAAATGCCGGGTTAGCATTTGCAACCACATAACGATAAAGCTTCAGGATTTGCATTTGAGTTTAAAACATGCAAATATCCCGTTAATACATACCTCATGATTTCCATGTTCAAAGTGAGTTGGAGTTGCAGAGACTGTATACAGTGTTTGTTTGTTCAACAGTGTTCCGGTATCAGGTTGAGTCTTGTGAAGTATAAGGAACCGGCAAAGTAGAAGTAGATGGTTTTCTTTTAAAACTACCAGAGTGCTATTTGTGTGTATATATTTGTTTAAATTGTACTTTTTGTTTTATTATATATATACTTTTCTTTGGTGTTATTATTTTGATATTTAGTTTTTTTTGTATATAATATTATAGTATTCTTTTTTTGTGTATATTAGTTATAGCACAGTATTATCGTTTTTTTAAGGTATTTTGTTTCTTATTATAGTATTGTATTATTTATTCTTAATATTCAATTATTTATAGGGATGCAGCGATTAACCGCAGTTTAAAATGTCACGGTTAATTAATCGTAAAAGCTCCGCTACACCGTGTGTTTCTGTTGCACAGAACGGAACAGTTGCAACATGCGCAAAACAAAAACAAAGTTACACTAGCAGTGCACCAGCTTAAAATGACATGCTTATCAGAGGCACGGAGGCTACTACATGCATTAGATTAACTGTGACAGAGGAACCAAACAGCGAAGCTTTATTTCCACCAGAGAAATGCTTGTCGATAGTGTGGGATCATTTTGGGTACACCAAGAATGACCAGGGTGTCATTTAAATATTGCTGTAAAAAACTGCTGCTAAAGAGCGAATACATTAGGGATAATGCACGGCTAGCTGTACATTGAACTATTTTAATGCACGATGTGAAGGTAAGAACCACCTGACGCGAAGCTACAGCTCGTTAGCTCAGCATTCTGCACGCTTCAGATCAGAAAGAGATGAAATAATGCTGTCAGATCAGAATTGTTTTGAATTAATGAATTATAACATTTAGCTACTTTAATTAATTATTAGAGAGAGAGAGAGGTGACCGTTGCCTGTGTGAATTAGCCTACCTGCGTCTGTGCGTCTCTCCAGTAGGCTATTTAATCTATTTTATTAATAAAAGTCACGGGGCAGCATTCTCAAGAAGTTTATGTGCTCCTGAATGTTTGTATATGTGCGCAGCGCCATCTCCAATTTCACAAACCAAAATAATAGACATGATTTTCTCAGGCCACATGTAAAATCATATAGATTATTAAAATGAATACGTATGGATGACAGTTGATTACAATAATATTTCAGTTAATTCCATTCATTAGTAACTGGAGGGATGTTCATTTTAACCGTTTAACCAGTTAACCGACCGTAAGAATTTTGACCGATTAATACAATCAGTTAAACGGTTTAAAAAGTCATTTAATTATTTATTTTTTCAGTAATTTATCAAAATATTTAAAACGGTTTGCTGCATGGTTAAAATAAGCTAAATAAGCTAGTTTTTTAAGGGGGAAAAAAACACAAGTCGCGTATAAGTCGCATTTTATTATTTCATTCAGAAATAGGCATAATGCCTACGCGAAATGTTTACAAACATTATAATAAACACTGTAAACATAGCTAGGCTATTTTAGCTCCCATCACTCCACAACAAATCCTTTCAATTAACAGTATTTAAAAAATAACAAGAATATCAATATATGAATCTATAGCAATATAAATGACAAGCCAAAACTAATTAATTTAGGCTAAAACAAAACCAACGTTGGGTCTCTCATTCCACACAAAATCAAATGTTTCCGTATTCGCGATGTATTTGAATGCCAAAATATGATTTATTATGTACTTCACTCGCGTTCCAATATCCACGTAAAACAAAATGTTTTGCATAAAATCACGGTGGTACTGTGATAACACTTAACCTTAACGGCTTAACAGATTTTACTGCATATTTTTTTTTACTACATGTTTTTTTTCCATATGTTTGACTGACTGTAGGCTATTTTATTATGATAATGAACAGGCTACATTGTCAAGGTAGCAATGCTTAACTGTGCGCGCGCATGTGGCGCCGGCGCAATCACTTGAATTTTTTCCTTCTAACAGTTGAAGAAACTACTCCTTTTAGTCATAATGATAATCGGAATTGTAAAAGGTTTGCTTTATCTGTGTACATTCACAATAAAAACAAATATTTTTGCTTTTGTAAAATAGGCCTAAAGAAAAATAGGATGCCGCTTTCTGTCGTCTGTTTCCTTTCGTGCAGCACAAAAATGAACCGAAACTCTGCATACTCTAGGGCTAGGCTACTTGTTTTTCTTTCATTTTCTTAATTTATAATATAAGTAAAAATATGTTCGCGTATAGGCCTATTTATCGTGTTTTATTATATATATATATATATATATCCTAGCTTTATTATGTTTTTCTCCGCTGGCAGAAGCGCTGCTGGTGCATGATTGATATGATGACTATGTGAATCCACATGTTCTGTTGTTTGCTGCTTTTTGAGCATGCAAAATTAATCGCCAGGAAACAAATGTTATTATTTTTAATGGGTCACAGACACTTATCCTTTCTAAATTAATTCAATTCTAATTTAAAATAATCTTGTCGGTTAACAATCGGTTAACGAGCGTCAGTTGTCAGTTAGAAAAAATAACCGAAATGAACATCCCTATTATAACCGTTTCCCCCTTGGGAAAAAAGTTAATATAATTAAAAACTTTATGAACTGTGTGGTGTATCTGTGTTGTAGTATTATTCATAAGTAAAAAACAACAAGATTTTTTTTTTCACCATGTTTCAAAATTCTCTACCCCAGGTCCAAAAGAAATAAAGAATGTACAAACTGAAAACATTAAACACTTTTGCGATCTATTTCCATTTGTTATTTTCAAAAGAGAAATACTGTCATGATGTTTACAGAGCAGAGGTCACCTTATTAAAATTCCAATAGGAGAGATGGACTTTTCTTTGTCATTTGTTTATTATTATTTTGTGCTGTAATGTTGGTTACTGTGTTATTTCTGTTTAAAAAGCCAGCAATAAATAACACTTTAATATCTAAAGAGTGTTCATGTGATTTTATACATTAGTAATGTCGGGAAATGAATAAATGCATAATAATCATCATAATCGTAAAACCATGATTATTCCTCAGACAATAAATGTACCAACAAATTATAATCGTGATCCCTAATCCGTTTATAATTTTAGTTTATTGTTTTGAAATTAATAGATATATATATATATATATATATATCTATATATATATGTATACACAGTTGGTTGTGAAAAAGTGTTGGCCCCCTTCCTGATTCTTATTTTTTTGCTTGTTTGTCTCACTTTAATGTTTCAGATCATCAAGCAAATTTAAATATTAGTATAAGATAACACAAGTAAACACAACATGAAGTTTTTAAATGAAGGCTTTTATTATTAAGAGAAAACAATCCAAAACTACATGGCCCTATGTGAAAAAGTGTTTGCACCCTAAACCTAATAACTGCTTGGGCCACCCTTAGCAGCAACAACTACAATCAAGCATTTGCGATAAATGGCAATGAGTCTTTCACATCACTGTGGAGGAACTCTGGCCCACTCTTCTTTGCAGAATTGTTTAATTCAGCCACATTGGAGGGTTTCGAGCATGAACCGCCTTTTTAAGATCATGCCACAGCACCTCAATAGGATTCAGGTCAGGACATTGACTAGGCCACTCCAAAGTCTTCATTTTGTTTTCTTCAGCCATTCAGAGGTGGACATTGCTGATGTGTTTTGGATCATTGTCCTGCTGCAGAACCCAAGTTCGCTTCAGCTTGAGGTTTTTATTTAGAATAGATATATTAGATAGTAATATATAATTTGGACGTATATAATACTTTGCCAGTCCCTCCCAATTAAAATAAATAATAATTACGGATTCTAGGCCAAAGCCAAACAAAATGAAACACTGGGCCGAATACCGAACACAGTTTTTCAAATTTTTCCCCCATGTAGCCTATTTACCTTTTTTTTTTTTTCACAATTGCATGAATTAAATACCCAAATTTTGCTTTTTACTGTTTTGTCTTGCTTTTCAAAAAACAATCAATTAAAAAATATTTAACACTGAACATTTTTTACATTTTAGCAGACATTATACCAACAAAGCACAATTTAGCTAAAAATTAAGTTAGTAAAATAATATTTTTTGGCCATTTTAGGGATGTATTTTTTTTACTGTACAAATAAAAGCAGGCTTGCTGAGCAGAAGAGACTTCTTTTAAGATTCCAATTTGAACACTATGTGTGAATGTTATAATAAATGTATTAACACAGAGCTGTTGTAATTTATTATTATCATTATTATTGTCTTTTATTTTATTTTACATAACGACAGTAAAATTACAATACTATCATTTATGAATGTCGATGGAGTTGTTGCTTTTTCTCGGCTGTTATTTTGGCAGAAACGCGCAGGAAGATCTCAGTGCTTCTTTTTATTGACAACAGCATGCAGATTTATAAATTATTCTCATTACGTATTTGGGAAGATGTTTGTCGCACGTATCACATTGTCACGTGCCTTGTAAAAATTCATAAAAATGCAACTGACGAGTAACGCTGTTTCAGCGCAGATTTTCCTCGGGCTTTGGACTTTGAATGCATGCATTAGAAAATATAACATTCTGCAGTTTATTTACGAATCGTAACAATTTATTTCTGTTATGTATTTTTATTTTTGTTTTATTCTTTAAATGGTTTTTATTTTCTTAAATTTTTGTAATAACTTTTGTAATTTTTTGACTTATTATTATTTTTTATTTTTATTCTATTTTATCTTTTTATTGCTGTTTTATTATTACGGAGACTTTATTTTATCTCTTTATTTTATAATTGGTTTGTTTAAAAAAGGGGCTTTGAATCCTGTTTTCTATTTAATTTTATTTAGCTTTTTTCTTTTTACTGTTATTTTAATCAATTAATCGTTTTTTATCATTTTATTTGTTTCATTTTAGTACTTTGTTTTATTTTGTTTATATTTATTTACTTTTTGTTTTGTTTTTAGGTCTGTAAGCGCGTTTATATGCTTTTGTTGGACTGTAGTGACTTTCAGTGGTAAATATGCTGTAAAAACATTGCAGACTGTTTTCAGAGTAAGATTCAAATGTTACATCTGTTAATAGGGAAGCTTTGACTTACCCTCGCTTCCAGTTCTCGAGTATGTGTGTGTGTTTGGCAAGCACCCACACACACTTGTATCCCGACATGGGTGTATTAACTGATGTGAGCTGATTTTCTGTGGGTATCCGCCATTTTACACAAGCAAGGGAAACCGGTTATGTAGAGCTGGAACTTTTGTTTGAACTGACACATTTTGAAGCATAATCAATCAGATGGCTGTGCAAGTTGTTGAATACAGGTTAAAAGTGAAAAAAGATTTTAATTGTCTAATTGTATACCAAATTTGCTGCTGTATTTTACATTTTTAAATGGTTGCTGGCTGCTGATGTTCACAGAAGTGTGATTGCTGATTAGGTAGGGGTGTATGATATCACGTTTTTTGATTGTGGATGATTAAAATGTCTCCACAATCTGCTTTTGAAGAAATATCGTAGTATCGTACAGCGCACATTAGACATGGGCCAGTATGAAATTTTGACGGTATGATAACCTTAAGCAAAAATATCACGGTATTGTCGTTACAGTTCTAAAATGTGTTATTTTTAAACGACTGGGTAAAAAAAAAAAAAAACTTTTTTCTGCTGAACACAATATATTTTGTTTTTGAGCAACATACAGAATATTAGGAACAGTAGAATTTGTTTATTTTTTCTTTGATTTGTTTCCTAAAAAGAAGAAAATTAAAGACTGACATCTTTATTTAACCTAAATCTGTAATTACAGTTTTTAATTTAATTTTGGTTAATATAATTCATATACATATTTATATCATTTCATATCATTTAGTTATATAATTTCATATACATAATTTGATTTAATAACCCAATTTGTAGTAAAACAGAATGTTCTGACTAGCTTTGTGAAATTATACTACATGCCTGAACGAAACAAACAGCAGGAGCTCTGAATGAGACACAGATTCACTCTCTATGAGAGGGGCGCTCTGAAAACCAGAGACAGCGTTTCCTTGGGTACAACTGAAACAAAAACAGCACTGCGCTGATGAAACACGCTTTAATGGAATATATAGAGCGAGATGACAAAAAGAAAATATCACGTAAACTTTCTAAAGGAAACAGTCGTTCCCGCAGAAAAACAATTCATATAAACCCCCAAATCAATATTGAGGATTTTCTTCCAATGTTGTGCAATCAGACAGGGGAGTGAAACTGCATGCTACAGTAATATATTTCTCGGTGATCCGTCTCAGCGTCTGCCGGTGTTATTATTTGGGCATTGAGACTTAATATTTCACATAAATTACATTTGGAAAACGATTCAAAAAGTCAGTTTAGTCGGAAAAGAGATGAGTTGCTTGCAATAAGACAAAAAAAACAGCCGGTTGCCGATCGCGCAAGTTCCAGAGGAAGCTCCTTCGGCCATCCTACACACACGTGACTGACTGGCGACAGCTCGCTCGCTCCAACAGGAGGAGGAGGGTTGTGTTACTCTCTACACTGCACTCAACCTGAGGGATTCCTACACTTTCAGTCTTTGAGGAGACATGAAAAACAGCGCATACTGCAGGAACGGTATAACGGAAAATATTAGCGGTTTTGAAACAGTGACATTTTCAAATCACGGTATACCTTGAAACCGGTAATCGGCCCATGCCTAGAGACATTCTATCAGTGCAGTTCTGGTCGCCTCGTATCAATATGCTGCTACAACGCGACCTACCATTCACAGCAAAGGGTTACTCAGCGGTAGAGTTACACCGGGCACAAACGCACTTATTCACAATACAAAAGTACAGTTGCAGTGCTTTAAAGCCTCGTCGGGTTAAACATTTAATGGCACAGGCTGTTCTGAACTGCGCTGTTGTCTGAGCACGTACACCTGTAGCGCATGCACACTAAAAAACCTGTCAAACTGCGCTGATTACTGGACTAAGGTATCTTTCACGTCTGATTGCACTAATACTGTCAAAACACACAAGGTTTCCAATGAACACAGGGTATATGTATAAAGTAGGGATACTCTGAAAGATGGTGTTGCAGCGATACTAAGTACCACGGATATCTTGTCATGTGACCGGACGATATTGATGCGATTCTGATGCTTCAAGCTTACTAGAATGTGGATCCGGCCGCACGAACCTGGCCGAAGTTGTTAAAACTTCCGGTCTGTGTTTGTTTATCAGTCTGGCTATGGCGCCGGCTACAAACGCAGTTAAAGTTAAGGTGATGAGTAGACTGAAGTTGGGCTCAGGTGTTTGTGCTGTGGGATGTGATTCCCATACATTTATTTATTTGTGGTGCTCGCCACAATATCAAAACTGACGGATTTTCCAAAAGGCTTCGTTGAATAAACATGAGCAGGTACTGCATGTTTAAAAATCAAAATGTGGCGCGGGTGTTTTTATATCACTGTATATCTGAAGGAAACCAACTGTCTTCAGAAAATGTTGGATGTCATTTTCATTTCATCTTGCATGTTATATGCCTGATAAAGCAGCTTGTGAGCTCAGCGCTCCTTTGTGTACAGCCATTACCGGGGGAAACCGTTTCTCCCGCTTTAAAGCAAAGTCCATCATCAGTAAGTCCGTCTGATTTACGCAGCAAACATATTTTGCTTTTCCTATATCCACAGGCAACTGCGGATAATCCGCGGGTCGGGTAATAAAAAAAAAAGCATTCTGATTATTTGCGGGTGGGTCACGGGTGGATAAAATAAATCATAAATGTTGCAAATATTAACTACATTTTTTTTTTTTTTTTTTTTTTTATAAATTTTTCTGATGAGCCAGACGATTTTGTGTGTGTGTTCGTTCACCTGATCGGGAAGTTGCAGTGACAGAAACGGTGACGTTCCAGATCAAGTTTGAAAGGAGTAATGCTATTGAATAGGCTAATATGGCCAAAGATATTTTGTTTTATAAATAAATGTTCATTTAAAAGCAGCCCACGATCAGCGTATTATGTTACCGTTATCCCTTAAGGCTCCGACGAGGTTTTGTTCCATCCTCCACAATGTGACAACTCACAAAAGACTATTTTATCCAAGCAGCGCGGAGAGCCGCATCAGAAACGTGCCGTGGCTGGCTGATAAACACAAGCAATGACTAGAGTGGCCGCGATCAGCTCCGGTAGCCGTGGAGCCGTAACACGCCACAGACGCGTGCAGTGAGGTGCAGATCAGCTCTAACATCACTGAATCTGCTGTTAAAAATGAACCATCTATTCATCATATCATATCATGCAAAACATACACGACAAATAGCTAATTTTTAATTGTTTCTCGAAACGTCATAGCATTTCTACACCAGCTATGACATGACTGTGGCGCCAAATCATTTATGTCCCCACGCATCATGTACATCGTCACGTGTTGACGTCATCAAATTGCGATCGGTTCGTGAGATCGGCCAAGTTAGTGAGTACCGATCGAGTCATAAAATTATGTGATTATCGGCCGATACGATCTCCGGCCGATCGATCGGAGCATCCGTAGTCTAAACTGAATGTAAACAGCTGAGAGACAAAAGGATGCTTGCCTGTTACATATTAGATGCATGCAGGTCTTAAAGTGACAGCACACTAATAATACTAAACATGCTGCCGCTAGTCATTAAAGGGATATTTCACCCAAAAATGTTAATTCTGTCATTATTTACTCACTCTCATGTTGTCCCAAACCTGTGTTCATTTGTGCTGAACACGAGAAGATATTTTGAAGAATGTGGGTAACCAAAAAGTTGTTGGTCCCCATTGACTTTGATAGTAGGGGAAAACATACTATGGAAGTCACTGGGGACCAGCAACTGTTTGGTTACCCACATTCTTCAAAAGAACTTTTATGTTCAACAGAGTAAAGAAACTCATTCAGGTTTAAAATAGCTTGAGTACCACCAATCGACCCCCCCCGTGAGTAAATGATGACAGAAATTTCATTTTTGGGTGAACAATCCCTTTAATGTTAATAAAACAACAAAGAGAAAAATCACTCACTGCTCTTGACTGAAGAACTTTAATACAGTTGCTTTAATAAGAATCACTGTATAATTTATACAGTGAAGTGTATATAGTGTTTTATTTTTATATTTGTTCAATTTCTTGAATGCTACTGCTAAATACACCTACCGTACCTGAAAAATTAAGCACTGTTTGTTTTTTGTATATTATGTCTATTTGTAATGTGTATATTTGTTCTTATTTTTTAATAACAAAGATAAAATAATTACTTTTTGTCTTGTCTTATTTTTGTCTTCGCCCACTATTGCAAAATGGTAAAACCAACATGACAAAGAATTGTGAATCGTGATTTTCCTTGAAAAAAAAAAATTGTGATATATTTTTGCCATATCGCCCACCCCTACGATTAGGGATGGGTGATATCGTATAATTTACGATATACCGGTAAAAATTGTCCCCACGATAAGAAATTAGTCTTGCTGCGATAACAACGATAAAACCTAGTTGTTGACATTTTTCTGTGTGTGACCGTGCAGAGTGACATGGCGGAAGGCAGACGTGAAACTGAGGAGGAGTTTATCACTAAATGAGGAGCTGCCTCTACAATCTGGGACTGGTTTGGTTAGGGCTGTACAGTGAGACAAAAAATCGGTCTGTGCAATGAAGAAATATACTACAGTAGCACGTTTGTGTTGGAGTTTTGCATGTGTATGAGCCTTTTGTCCAACAAAGAGATTCATTGACATACCTTTACTCCAAATTCGCTTCCTAACTTCTTTTTATGATCAGATGTGGTTTCATATCACCGATTGAGGCAGAAATCATTCTATTTTATAGTATTCTATACAGTGATTAAGGTCGATTAGCATTGCATTATAAATATACTTTATTAATATAGATAAACCATATATTGGCACAGTCGTGTGTTTACTGTCTTCATGTTTGATCCGTTTAAGCATTTCTAGTATGAATGCTAGATACTAGGGCTGCACAATTAATCAAATTTCTAATCGCAATTACAATTATGGATGCCACAATTATGTAATCGTTCAAAGCGGCAATTAATCGTTCAAAGTCCACTTATGTTGTTCTGTGTGCTTAAGATGCGTTTTTTTCTATATACATGTTATTTTAAGGGTTTTTCCATTGTTTTAGTTTTAGTATAACATTATAATACCATTCGTATTTTTACTTTTTTTATAATTTAAAGAAGAAACCAATCCGATGTTTATTTGACATTTGAGGCTTAATACTATAGAAAAGCACTAAAGGTTTTTCAGTTAGTGTTTTCAGCTTGTTGCATCAAACAATGGTATAAACATCATTCAATGTAAATTGTGATAATCGTAATTAATAATCGCAATTACAATTTCAAGGGAATAATCAATTATGATTTTTGTCATAATCGTGCAGCCCTACTACGCTAGTGTGGATGCTTTCCAGTATGAATGAAAGAGACATTACATTACTGTGTGCTCACAACACCCTATTTTTGGTAAAACATAGGAAAGATAATACTTCTCTCTAATGAAACAGGATCTTTTTTTTTGTCTCAGTGGATGCATAGTCATTGATATCTTTATCGCAATAAATACCAGAAAATATCATGATCTAGTTTTAAGTCCATATCGTCCACCCCTATTGCAGATTACAATGGCAGTATATTTGATCTAGTAGCGATGCACTGACATTTCGGCAACCAAAAATATTGGCCTGAAATAGAAAGGAAAAAAAATAGGTTTTGGACAAAATAGTTTTGAAGGGTTCACAACAGTGACTTAAGTAGTGCTTCACCGATAGCGCATCCATTTCGTTCCCTGTTTTCAGTTGATGTATGAGCAAAATCATGCTTATGTTATGTTACTGTGCAGCACACAGCAACGTGGCATGGCTGAAATGTAGAAATGATCTTTTACAAATTTGCCCATTTCCTGCTTGCCATTTTGTTTGGTTTCCGTTGGAGGATTGAAACATTTGATGGTGAAAGAAGATCAGGCCTCGCTAATGTATGGCTCCTCTTTGAATCATTGCTGTGTGCTAAATGCTGTAAAAATGTTGCCATGACAACCTACTTTTCTGCACTGTGAGCTCACAGACATGAATATAGGATGGATCCAGACTCACTGCTGTTCTTCCTCAATAAAGAGACTGTAGTTTTGCCTTGATGTTTGACCTCTCACATGTAGTTTCTTAAAACTATTTATGTGTAGCTTGCTTTCATGAAGTCAAATTTGACACCATTTACTTTAATACATATCAGTGGTCTTCATATGTACGATTCATCAGTTTACATTATTCTATTGTATTTAATTTTTTTCCCACTATTTGTTTGTAATTTTTTTACCTCTGGAAGTGAACTTATCTCTGCTTTGGAACTAATAGTATCCATTAATGTATATGTATATGTTTATCGTGTATAACTAGCGTTCAAAAGTTTGGGGTTGCTTAAAAAAAAAGTTTCTTTCGCTCACCAAGACTGAATTTATTTGATCAAAAATGTATTTAAAACGGTAATATTGTGAAATGTTATTGCAATTTAAAATAATGGCTTTCTGTTTTAATACATTGTAAATTGTTATTTATTCCTGTGATGTAAAGCTGAATTTTCTGGATCATTACTTCAGTCTTCAGTGTCACATGATCCCATCAGAAATCATTCTAATATACTGATTTACTGCTCAAGAAACATTTCTTTTTATTATTCTTAATGTTGAAAACAGTTGTGCTGCTTAATATTTTTTGGAAACTGATATGTTTCAGAAAAATGCAGAAGAACATCTTTTTTAATAGTTTTTTAAAATTTACATTGTAGAAGTATTTTACTCTCACTTTTGATCAATTTAATTCATCCTTGCTAAATAAAAGTATTAATTTCTTTAAAAATAATCTTAGTGACCCAAACTTTTGATTGGTAGTGTACATTAAAAAATACGTACCAGTACCGCAATACGCATCGTGGGTGGTGTATTGAGTTCTTTCGGAGCGGTTTGAATATTGTTACACCCCTAATGGTCTGGCTGTATTTTGGTATATAACACCCTGTTTTCATCATCCAGTTATTTCCTGATGGATAAAATCAGGGATTTTTTTTTTGGTTTCCTTTTCTTCCCTAATTCCCCATCCTGCTTTGCTTAAATGCATCCGATTTCGGAAATAAAATCCGGTTGTGAACATCAATTTGCAGCCACTAAGACAAACAACCTGTCTATTATTTCTTTATACTGTAGAATTAGACCAGCTTATTTGCTTTGCGCATGCATTTGTTTCACTACCAGGTCTCCAGTTTCCTTTCATTGTCAATCAATCAACCAAACATTTGCGTGTTTGTTTCCCACAAAATGACCTAATATGGAGGAAAACCTGATATCAAGGTGCTCCAGTAATGTTCAAACCGTTTTGGTTCGGTTTCTGTGGCGCAGTTGTTGTAAAGCTGCAGGGAGGTGCAGCTATTTGGCAAGCTGAAGGTGCCAGGAGAGCAGTGGTTATGCAACCAGGCTGTTTATTGGGTTTCCCCTGTCAGCAAACCACCAGAAAAAAAATTTTCTTCTGCCATATGTCTATTCTAGAGACATTTTGTTACACCTTTACTTAGTGATTATTTTGCCTTATGTCTGTTATAGAGAAGGGTTACAGCTTCTTGATAAAGCTCGAATTGGTTTTCTTTTGGAAATATGTTACAAATTCACACTGAATGCATTAATGACTGTAAAGCATGTCTGTGTGTCAAAATCGTGATTAAAATCGAAATCGCAAAATTGATCAAAGAAATCGCGATAGTTTTTTTTTTTCCATATCGCACAGCCCTAAAAGAAACACAGTATTGTGACATTTTCAATTACAAAAAATAAAAAAGGGTCATTCTGCTGATATGCACATTTACGCCATGTTTCCTTGCCTGAAAGGTGGGTTCTTATGTAGCCATTCACGATTTATAGGCCTTCGATCATGGTTTTGAATTAAGTCTCTCTTGTTTGTTTAAATAAATGGCAGTTGTCAAGGATGTCAATACTGGAATCATATGTACGCCGAGATAAAACCTGTGTGACTGGTTATCACACCAATCGAAGCACGACTTTCCTAACTGTTGGCACTGTATTGTCCAGAACATGATACATTTTGAAAACTGGAACTGTTACTCGACTTGTTTTTCCTCCCGCCGGTCCAAGACCTCCCAAGTTTCCAGGGAAGTTGTATTGTTGAACTTTGGCAATAGCTAAAACATTTTTACTGGCTTGAGTCATCCGGACCTAAGAAATGCACAGGGAGACGTTCCTTTATAGGATTTCTGTTTTAAAGTGCGGCTGTATTCATTTACATTGTGTTAACATGATTAACGGCATGATTAGATCTTGAACTTGAACATATAAAAGTTTGTATCTCCTCTTTTTAGAAAAGGAAAAGGCTTTTCTGTTTAAGGTTTCTACACTTTTATTTATTTCAATATAGGGTTATTGTAAACCAAGTTAAAATGTATCACATTTTGGTACCTATCACAGATTACAGCATGCTGCTTTTCAGCACAAAATTGTAAAAACTTATTTGTCAAAGTTGTAAATAAAACAGATAATTAATAATTTTTCACCATAAATTTTCAGTGTAGAAAAAGTGTCAAAAATATTGATAACATAAGAACAGTAAGGATTTATATATAATAAATTATTATACATAGTTCTTTTCTTAATATTTTGGCCCATTAAATGATGATACCAGTGTTGTCTAATAATCTTAATCTTAATAATATATTTTATTTTCAAAATGGTATAGGATTTTTCAAAACGCATTGTTTCAAAGCAGCTTAACAGAAAATACTTGTTTTAATGTTACAGTTAATAAGTATTCCATTATCAGCCAGAGCTGAGTGTGTTGAAGCATATTATAGCTGTATATTACTTTCATATGGACATGTTATGTGGTTAGTTAACATTGTGTGTTCCATTAAGCAAACAACAAACGTGTTAGGCAGCAGTTACAACTTGTGAATGAATCAACATACAAAACTATTATCCTTATAAAGTTGGCATCATCCGGAGTCTTCGCAAATGTTGTTGTCGTCGTCTAAAACCTTCCAAAGGCTGGATCCAAACTGGAGCCAAATACAAAAAAGCTCCAGATAGATCTTGATATCCTTGGTGCTCTCAAAAATCCAGAGGCTGATATGAAACTGGAGTCAAAATATGATCTAACCCTGTTCCAATGTTGTTGTTTTGTCATCCTCATCCTCAGGCACGGGCGAGAGCGGCAAGAGTACGTTCATCAAACAGATGCGGATCATTCACGGGACAGGCTACACTGATGAGGACAAGCGCGGCTTCACCAAACTGGTCTACCAGAACATCTTCACCTCCATGCAGTCCATGATCCGTGCCACCGAGAACCTCAAGATCCCGTTCAAATACGAAGGCAACAAGGTGACTGCTGCACGCTGAACAATCCCTGGCCGTCACTGCACTGTAATCATCTCTTTGATGCCCAGAGTGCACGTCGAGATGCAAATCAAAACCAAATAGGCCATAAACATGGCTATAAAAAGAACTACAAGCCTCGCTTGTAAATTTTATTGCCGTCACACCATGGTCAGCTGTCTTTCTTCAGTGCAGGGTTACAGTTAATTATTCTCATGTTTTGGTTTTGAAGAATCAGTTAATATTTCCTAAAGAAGATCCTTAAACTTTAACTCGACAACTTGTGACCTAGTTGGTTCTAAACCCCGCTGGAAGTCATTAGTATTACACAGCCATTAAGACGTAAAATGGGCTGTTTACTGTGTAATGTGTCTTTATCCATAGAACAATGCTCTGCTGGTGCGAGAGGTCGACGTGGAGAACGTTTGCTCCTTCGACCAGCCCTATGTCAGTGCAATAAAGATGCTCTGGGCGGATCCAGGCATCCAGGAAGCCTACGACCGCAGGCGAGAGTACCAGCTCTCTGACTCCACTAAATAGTAAGTGTGTGTGCTGTCATTAGCCATTAGCTCCTTTTAACTTTATTGGTTTTAATTGAGTTGTCGAATGCTACATCTCTTCTTGCGGTCAGTTAGAAGCATATTTGTGTCATAGATGTATAGATGCAGTATTATGGCCTGTTCACACCAAGAACATAATAACTATATTAGCCTCCACACCAATGGACAATTACATTGTTTATTATAAGCGTGCTGCAGTTTTGTCGTCTGCTGCATTAAATGTGAAAGCTCCTTGAAAGTCGGATAAATATAATTTGGCTGTGTTTTCCTTTGTGTTTTTATAGCTGTGGTGTGGACTTCCATATTCTCATATGGTTATAGTTTGTCATAGTTATTGTCCTTGGTGTGAATGCGCCTTTGCAATACAGTAAAATCACCTTTTTGTGAAAAATGGCATAATTTTGCTTATCATTACACCCACACGGAATCTATGCTCTTACCAAAACTTCCTCAGAATTTAAGTTTTATATCTTCGTCTTGTTCCAAACTTGTGTAATTTTATTTATTTATTTTTTTTAAATAAAAGGAGAAATTTTAAAGAATGTTTACGCTGCTTTGTTTGAATACAATAAAAGCTTATAGTGGGCTACTTTTATGGCATATTTTTGCTCATGTGACTTTGTGAAAAGAAAAAAATGGTAGTGTATGTTTTCCTGAGCATCATAGACAAATATATCGTCTTGTGAAATCAGTACCGCCGCTCCCTATACACAGAGTGCATGTAAACGAGAATGCAAAAGTAAAAAGCGAGCGCGCATTCAAAAGCGATTTCAATAGCCCACATATTGATAATGGCTCCCTGATGGCTTCAAATGATGTACAATATAATTACCCAACTATATACTGTTGCGAGGCAACACAAAAGCATAGAAACTATTTTTTCTTCCCATCACATATCTTTTCCATCACCATGTCCCTTTAGGGGCTCTGTAGAATGCAGTATTTGGCTTCGGGCACACCCCTAGACCCCACTTTATTGGTATTTAGATAATATAGGCTTCAACTTTAGTCTTTATTCAGTGCATGAAGTATTGAATAAAGTTTTCTGTTGCTACAAGAAAACGTCTGAAATGTCTGTATTTGTCAAATATTGCATCTAATACACTTCATATGTAATAAAGTACGCAAACACCACACAAGCATTACTTTGGGAACCAGAAAGCGTCTGACTTAACGTCTTCAACTGTAAGTGGCAAACCTCACCGTTCGGTGAATTCCAGCCGCAGCCAAAGTCAAACACACCTATTGTAACATTTTAATCCCTGTTTCGGAAAAAGCAAACAAAGTGCAAGTCTGAAAATCTCCTTAAATCTCATTTGCACTCATGTCAAAATGCGTTGTGCCAGGTTTGACTCAATGTTGACGCACTGTGGCTTGTAACCGAACAAGTCCCGACAAGTTTCAATGGGAAAAAGAGCAGCGTAAAAATTCTCTAAATTTTCTTTTGTGTTCCACGAAAAAATTGGGTCTAAAACAATGAGGATGAGTCAAAATGTTTGTTTTTAGGTTTGAATATTTACATATTTATACTTTTAATGTACCTTTTTTTTTTTAAAACCATATTTATATCCGTTCTACAGTTTTTCCAAAACTGCCTGGAAAATATGAAAAGTTCGCTAATTTTATTTGAGTTTCCGTGTGGGTCTACTTGTATAGTTGTGTATATACACACATGTACATGCCTCTGTTTCTCACCGGTTCATCCCACAGTTACCTTAGCGATTTAGAGCGTATATCGACTCCGGGATACGTGCCCAGCCAGCAGGATGTGCTGAGGGTCCGAGTGCCCACTACTGGCATCATAGAGTATCCCTTTGACCTGGAGAATATAATCTTCAGGTATCGCCAATCCCATGGCACACCCTCACTGCCGCCGCTGTCTCCTGACCTTTAACCTGCTGCTGCAACTGCACTTCTGCCTTCCCTGATCGCATTCTCACACCCACCCGGGGCTCAACCTTTGCTATTGTTGTTTCTTTGCAACTTTTAAAGAGTGTTGTTTTGGGGTAACTCTCTGTAGAGATCATCAGCGGAGTAAGCAGAAGGTTGTGGGGTTGCATCCCAGGATCCTGAGTGGCGTTCCCTCACTGCTTTTCCAAAGCTCTCAGGCTCTTAAAGGGATCTGCTGCCATGCTTGATTCTTTCTTCTTCCTTTCTCTCCATCTCTCCTTGTCTCTAGCTATCTAAGTGATTTGGACCGTATCGCAGACCCGTCGTATCTGCCGACTCAGCAAGACGTGCTTAGGGTTCGCATCCCTACCACAGGGATTATTGAATATCCCTTCGACTTGCAAAGCATCATTTTCAGGTAGACCATAATGTCGGAGAGGACTCCTCCACCAGTTTTAATGTCTTCATGTTTGTAACATTTTGCGAATCAGTGCGTTGATCTGGTCCACTTCGGCCAGTTGAACGAACAAGGTTCGATACGTTTATCGACATTTCTGTGACGTTACTGGCTGTTAATGTCCTTCTTAGTCATTAACCTCTTTGCATCATTAACTTAATTAACATTCATCCATTTTTTTTTGTGTTTATCGTTATTTATGCGTATGAAATTCAGGGGATTGAAGGATGATTGGAGACATAAGGGTTCATCCATGTTCTAACCAGAACCAAGTTCTTGGGAGTGATAGCAACACAGTTTTTATGCATTAGAACTATATTGCTTTGTGTTTTGGTTTGCCTTTGCCTTTCGCTTTTGGTTTTGTTTTGAATTTAAAATATATTCATTTAAATACATTAAGCAGTAATAAGTAGGCCTGTCACGATAACAACTTTTTGTTGTGTGATATATTGCGGCAGAAATAATTGCAATAAGCGATATTATTGTCATTTTAAAGACCATTTTATGCCACTGAATATATAATCATAATGTAACAGCATAATAATGCAAGAAGGCCTACACACTTCCAAATGACAACAAACTTTTAATTTTTAAGAATATTTAGATCATGGAAATTAAGTATCAAAATATTAGATACCTTAAAAAACCTGAATAAATAGTAAATAAACATTTTCTAACAAAAAGTGCAAAGTAACAAGTAGAAAAAAAGAAAAATGCACAAAGAACTTGTATGCGAATTTTTCCATCTACAGATTTTTCCCAGACCTTCTTTTCTCAGTAAATTAAGGGTGCACACTATTGCTGAAAAACCCAATCACTACTTAGCAGTCAGATGTCCGTATGCACAAAGGCACAGATCCATAAACAAGGCCGTATCTGCAGATGAAACTTTTTTTGTAGAAGCATTTTTTAAATTTGTACTAGCAGCACCTCATGACTACACCACGTTATGTACGAGAAGCTGCAAAAGACACATGCGCAAGTGGAATGTACAAAACATGGTGACATTAATTTTAAGTAAATATAATGGGCGATATATTGCGTCACCAAAAATTATTGCGGTCATGTACATATATTGCGCGATAAGTCGATATATTGATTATTGCGACAGGCCTAATATTAAGCAATCAAATTTTAAAAAGCAGACGGTGATATGAAGTCTCATTTTTTAAAAATTCTCTTTTTAATTTTGATAACATTTTTTTGTTTGTCTTTTCACTTGATTTGCGCGCTGCTTTTCTTTTTTGCCTTTTTTTCCCTTTTAATGTTTATTTAAATATATTAAGCAGTTTTTTGCAGGACAAAACTCTCTCTAAATAATGTCTTAGTTTTTATTTTAAATGCTCTTTTTTGTTTTGGTTTGCTTTTTTGTTTCACTTGATATTTTTTGAATGCTAGCAGTGTTTTCTTTGGTGAAAGTATCTGCAAATTTGCCAAGCCTTCTTTAATAAAGATTTCAATCATGGTTATTATTTGCATAATGAGAAATTGCAATGGCCTTAGTAGGATTTGTAATGCCATTTAAAAAAAAAAAAAAGTCCATACTACAAAATCCGTATAAAACCAGTCCGAGTTCTTTAACAGTACTCAGCACCAGACACAGTTTTACCTTTTAAACATTGCAACTCAAGGCCTTAAAGTAGAATCCATTGCACACAAGAGAACATTACCACACAGGAAGGAGTTTGAGCTCAGGCCCTTGAAGGGGGAACGGTTACAAACCACGGCTCCGGCAGGTGATGCGGCAATGAGAAGCCCTCCACAACCCCCCTGTTTAGAGCCGAGATGAGAGAGAAAGCCTCTGAAGAGAGGTGATCACAAAAGCCCGCAAATCGATTGGAAGCCAGTGTGTCCAACCCCTCCTACGCACGCTGGCACCAGAAATAACTTCGCTTACAATAAGGTTCCCTCTTGATCCGCACTTGATGTGCACAAATAACATTTTTGCAAATGTTTATTGCATTTAAAACAAACAAACACTTTCAAACTACTCTGGAAGGTGACTGGGTCACATTCCAGGTAAATGTCAAGGTAGAACTGGTAAGTTACCTTCAAGGCCACATTTGATTTCAGGTGACTGCTACTACTGAATGCGGATAACCTGTAGGCGATGTTACGAAATACAGGTGTTTTGGTTAAGTAACCTACATGGTTACACACTAAACTCCTCAAGCCCAGCCATTTAAACATTCTGTAACAAGGTTGAGTTGTCTTCCTCTCCGGCTCCTCGTCCTCCAGAGTAAGAGAGCTTATCCTAGTAAATAGGTCAGCTGTACCTCCTGCAAGAACGGAGGCTGGCTGAAGAGGCTTTATTTTAGGTTGTAGCTCCTGAAGGAGTCCATTTATCAAAGCTTTACGCCTGGCCACTAGAGACTGAGCTAGTGAGACTGTGTTGCCTACATAAAATAAAACCCTTCTCTTATGTTTTCCCTCACCGAGCACGAGTGCAGGTGTGATAGGGAAAAAAAAATAGCACAGCTGAGAATTCCTCCGATTATTCCCTTCTGTTTTAGCTGGAATCTCCAGTGAGTTTGTCTTCGTACATTTCCATTAATTTTAGGAGCAGTGAGCATTACCTGACTGCTGACTATGCTGAGCATATTCTTTTAATGCACTTTCATTTTCTGTCTGTTTGCATTAAGAGTGAAACAAAAAACAGTTTGGTCATTCACCTGCTTTAATGCAACATATAACGCATGTGACTGTACTATTTGGCTCACTTTCATGTAAAATACAGTTACATGTGGGTGTTTCTTCAACTGTAGGCAGGGTAAATATAATTAAAACTAAAAATATGAAAAAAGTGTCTTTACTTGATATAATAATAATAATAATAATAATAATTCAAAAAAATTTATTGTATCACCTATTGCAGCTTAACATTTCAAATTTCTTTGACCTTCGAATGTAACACTATAAAACTATAGATTTCAAAAAATTAAGAAAATGACATGCTACAAAATACCAAAACCTTTGCTTAAATTAAAATGAAAGATATATATAAAAATCCCACTTAATTAATAAAATATTATATAATATAACCTAATATTATATATTTATGTAAAAAAAATTTTTTTTAATACCAGGGGCTCTTATTTCCCATTTCTTGATTTGATTTGATATTTATCCCTAGACCTTCAATCTTAAAATGTACCAATGCTCTGCAGAGGAAGTTTGACATGTTTAAAATCATGATAATATAAATAACAAAGAAATTAAAAAATAAAAGTCAAGTCAAGTCAAGTCACCTTTATTTTATATAGCGCTTTTTAACAATACAGATTGTGACAAAGCGACTGAACAGCATTAATTAGGAAAATAGTTATGTCAAGTAATGCAAATGACTATAGTAAGTCACCTTCATATTTTCAGTTAAAGACAGTTCATATTGAAGTTCTTGAACCCTGTCAACATCCAGCCAGTGTTCAAATAATCTCTTTGCAATTCATGTCAACAGATATCGACGCTGGAGAATGAAGGTGTCCCCCATTTCTAGGAGCAAAGCCCAGAGGCGACAGTGCGGCAGAAACTGACAAAACCTCCATATCGAGTTGGACAGGGAATGGAGAAAAAACCCCTTTGGGGAGAAAACGCTGAGGCTCAGGGATATCGGTGGGGCCCAAAATCTGTCTCTTCCCTCTCGCCCAGACAATCCCCCAGTTAGCGGAAAAATCAATATAAGTACGTAATAAAACAGTTACGATGAATAATATGAAACAGCAAATTATTTATAGATGTTGTCACTCTACAAACTATAATTAATGGCAAAATGGAGGCAGTGGTTGCTCACTGTAATCGTGTTGTGTCAAGGGTTGGCATCATCTTCTGAGGTCCCTGAGGGGTTTGCATCATCCTCTTCTCACATCATGTGTTCTGGATCCAGACTGAAGCTTGTGTAAAGTCCTAGTTTTCCACGTGATTCGTAACTTCCGTGGCAAAAGACAGAGAACCCAACTACATACATCATTAGCGTACTTCTCTTAGCTTCTTACTCTGCTGTTCCAACTCAATGCAAACTATTTATTTGTTGTAAAAAAAAAAAAATCCCGGGTCGAGTATACCCAGACCAAAAAACATAATAAACAAACCCAAACTAAAACGAATATAATTGTACATGATTTTGATTATATATACCAAGCTGCATGTAAAAAGATTATGACTTGCCACAGTAAATAGGTTATGATATGCTTATTTAGAAACTGCTCGCTTTGTCGCTTGGCCAAAGAGTTGTCTTAAGAGATCTAGATTTAAACAGAGAGAGTGTGTCCTTAGAAAATGAAAACCCCGAACGGTATCAGGAAGGCTATTACAGAGTTTGGGAGCCAAATGCAAAAAGCTCTACCTCCTTTAGTGGACTTTGACATCCTAGGTACTACCAAAAGTCCAGAATTTTGCGACCTTAGGCAGCGTGATGGATTGTAGCGTGGTAGAAGAATAGTTAGGTACGCAGGAGCTAACCCATCTAAGGGCCTTATAGGCAAGTACTAATATTTTGTAACTGATACGGAACTTAAAGGTATCCAGTGCAGAGACTGTAAAATTGGGGTAATATGATCAGATTTTCTTGACCTGGTAAGGACTCTAGCCGCTGCATTTCGGACTATCTGTAGCTTGTTTATTGAAGATGCAGGACTACCAGCTAGCAGTGCATTACAATAGTCCTGTCTAGAGGTCATGAATGCATGAACTTGCTTTTCTGTATCAGAAACAGGTATCATGTTTCGTATCTTGGCAATGTTTCTAAGATGGAAGATTGCTGTTTTTGTAACATGGGAAATATTATTTTCTAAAGACAAGTTGCTGTCTAATATAACCCAGATTTTTGACTGTAGTGGAAGTAACCGTGCATCCGTCTAGTTGTAAATTGTAATCCACAAGATTCTGTGTACTGTTCTTTGGTCCAATAAGTAATATCTCGTCTTATCCGAATTTAATAGGAGAAATTTATTGGTCATCCAATCTTTTACATTTTTTACACACTCTGTTAGCTTAGATCATTTATAAGTTTCTTCTGGTCTTGTTGAGATATTTAGTTGAGTATCATCGGCATAACAGTAGAAACTATCCCGTATTTCCTAATAATATTACCAAGTGGCAACATGTATATTGAAAATAGCAGAGGACCTAGGTCAGATCCTTGTGGCACTCCATATTTTTACTGGTGATAATTGAGATGACTCCCTATTTAAATGAACAATGTGGTAGCGATCGGACAGGTATGATCTAAACCATCTTAAAGCCTTCCCTTAAATACCTGTATAGTTTTGTAATCAATATATGAGTATGTCATGATCTATGGTGTAGAACGCAGCACTAAGATCAAGTAAAAATAGCAATAAGACACAGCCTTGGTCTGACGCAAGAAGTCATTTGTAATTTTAACAAGTGCAGTTTCTGTGCTATGTTGGGGCCTGAAACCTGACTGAAATTCTCCATATACAGTAGATCAATTTTTTGCAGTAAGGAGTACTATTGAGCAGACACAACTTTTTCTAAATTTTTAGACATAAAAGGAAGATTTGAGAGGGGTCTGTAATTAGCCAGTTCACTAGCATCTAAGTTTGTGGTTCTTAATAAGAGGCTTAATGACTCTGCAGCCTTGAATGTTTTTGGGACGTGACCTAAAGACAACTATGAGTTAATAATATTGAGAAGCGGTTTTTCTGCTACAGGTAACAACTCTTTTATTAATTTAGTGGGTACAGGATCTAATAGGTATGTTGTTGGTTTAGATGCAGTGATACGTTTATTTAGCTCTTCCTGTCCTATAGTCGTAATATTCTTGTAACTATTGTCCTTGGGTAAAGCCTGCAGTTGATCGTTTTTTTGGTTGCATGAAGGCAGCAAGTATTATACGCGATGTAGATATCTACATTTGTTTTATTAGTATTCTCTGATGTTTATCTATTTTATCAGAACTGAAAGAATATACAGTAAAGCTCATTACTATTAACTTGTGCTGAGAATACTTTAGAAGTACGGCAAGACTGTAGGGTGGTTAGCTTTGCGCTGGAAATTGTATTTACCGGGATTAGGCGTCCGGTTATTTGTTAATCTAGATAAACTGTGCTACATAAAAACCTAGGATTGTTTTGGTTAATTTCTATGAGTTTGTGGATATGCTCGGCCCTTGCAGCTTTTAGAGCCTGTCTATATCTGGACATACTGTTTTTCCACGCAATCCTAAAAACTTCCAAGTTAGTTTTTCTCCAGTTTCGCGCTCGACCAGACTACATACGAGTTTTTTGTTTCTTGAGAGAATTGTGGTATTAAACTGGGTTGTAAAATCCATTGCGCAGTACCGCTCTGTTTTCCTCTTCTAAAAACCTTTTATCATATTTGAGTGGGGGCATAACATCAGCTTCTAATCGTATTAGAGGAATAGTGCCCCATTGGTTCGCTCAAGTATTCGTCTAGTTCATCGTGTACTTATTGGTACACATGAGCAGTTGAGATAAATCAAGGGCAGGTTATATGTAGTGATGAGATACTGCTCTGTCTTTGGTGGCTGTGAACAATATCTTTCTGCCGTGCTCTTGTTACGAATTCTCTAACTCGTACGATATATCGGAGCTATATAGTTAACATTAGTAATACACCAGCATGCATGATACAAGGAAATTGTCAGTAACATCATTGCTTTGAGGTATATCTATATTAGTAAGATCAATTCCATGCGATATAACTAAATCTAGCATATGATTAAAACGATAAGTGGGCCCAGTGACATTTTGCTTGACTCCAAAAGAATTTATTAGGTCAGTAAACGCAAGTCCTAATGTATTTGCACTTTTCATTTTTTTGTTTATCAACAACTTTGACTATTTAACTCTTCCGACAACTTAGCCCGCTTTAAAAAAAAAATAAAAAAAAAAAAAAAAAAAAAAAATCAACAGTACACCAATAGGTCGTGCCCTGAGAGAAATCTTGCAAATTCTTTATTAGGGAATCTGTATAACCGGACGACGGCCCTGGTGGTCTATACACAGTAGCTAGAGCAAGAGATACGATAGATTTCTTTTTAATATCTGACAGTGTAACATTAAGCATTATTATTTCGAATGAGTTAAACCTGTATCTTGTTTTTTGAGTAACATTGAGAATATCACTATATATTTTTGCAACACCGCCACCACGACCAGTCTGACTGGGCTCATGCTTATAACAGTAGCTTGTTGGAGTAGACTCATTTAGACCAATTTAATCATTAGGTTTTAGCCAGGTTTCGGTTAAGCAGAGTACATCAAAACGATTATATGTGATCATTTAATTTACAATAACTGATTTGGGTGAGAGTGATCTAATGTTTTGGAGCCCGAACTTTAAAAATGCTTTTTGTTCATTTATTTAAAAATGTTCTGGTTTAATCACGATCAGATTTTATCTAGATCCTGCTTTAAATTAAAATTTTGACCTCACTATTCGGGGAACAAACACAATCTGTATAGATTGGACAGCGCAAGTACTTCTATCATTTAAGCGTGTAGAACACAAGTCATCACGCGTCTTTTTTTGAGACTTTGACGCTTACTAGTCACATGGCAGCGCATCGTCCGGAGACATGTTGTCCGACATGAGCTCCGCCCGACCTGCTGGGGATGGCAGCCATCATGCGCCAAGCAGCCCTGAATGTGCGCGCATTGCCGTCTCGCTCCAGCTCCTGAAGTCCCTCTTCAGCGTCGCCGTCTGCCGCAGCTTGGTGTCGTTACCCCCCGCGTGAAGCACGACCGTGCAACGCTCTCGGGCTCTCGTCACCGCCCTTCCTTGGATCGCGGGTATCTGCGCAGAAACATTGAGAACATGAGCACCAGGGAAACAGTGCGTGTGCACTTTACCTTCAGCTAACGTAGCACGGACGTGCCGGACAATGGAGTCTCCGATTATCACAGCATCGCGTTCCGTCTCGCGGAGGGTAGCGAAGCGGTTCCGGGTGGAGATCTTCGAAGACACTGGCTTAGCGGCGAGTGGGAGAGGTTCGTCCGCCCGGCGTCTTACCTGGCTCTCGTCTTCCGTCTTCAGCTTGCCCAACCGGGTCCGTGGTTCCGGCGGCCGAGTGAAGTGACTCTGGGAAGATGCGCTTCGAACTGTCCTCATAAGCCACCGGCAAGGGGGGTAGTCCAACCTCTCGCTTTTTGATAGTCTACGTCTCATTTAACTTCGTCGAAAGGGTTGATGAGGTTTTCTTCTTTCTATTAGACTTAGCCATGAGCTGATCTTTGTGATAGTGTGTGTACATGGGGAAAGGTGGGTGGTCTCTCTTCCCTTGTACTTCTATCGTTCTTCTCTATTGTGCTGTCTGTATCAGGGTTATGGAAGCAAGATAGGGGCGGGTGGATAGTTTTCGTGCACTCACCCTTCTTTTGCCTAGACACAGGGAAGAGAGATTTGTCCCTATCATCCTTGTTTCTTCTTTCTGTACTGTGGTGCACCGGCCGTGCAGAGAAACACACGGAGGTAGAAGTGGTGGGAGAGATCGCAGAGCGCTGTATTACTTACCTTCGGACTTGTGAGCGTCAGCCTGGAGATGTTGTCCAGCGCCGGTGCTCTCCGCGCTCCAGCTGGGTCTGCTTTGCCACCATGTCCCGGATCTGCTCTCTTTCTCCACACGGCCTCCGCCGACTCCGCACCGAATGCATCTCCGAACGTCCCACCTGCCATCCTCAAAGGTAGACACCATCGCCATTAAGCAATTAACAGTGAGGTAAAACAATTGAAAATGTGTGTGAATAGTAGTATTAGTGTACACGAGATTAGCGGTCACCACGCTGCGGCCCGATGCTAGCGTCTCATATGCTACTAGCGGACTCAGGGAAGTCAAATAGAACTATTAGCTAACAAAGCGCATCTATTGCGTCTTTTTGTTGTAGTAATCGATGAGGGATAATTCACTACAAAATAAAAACACAGTTAGAAACCCTGAAAAGAGATGGTGTACTCAAAATTGATTTTAAGATAACACCCAAATTAGACGAACAAAGAAATTACATTGGACAGGAGCTTCAAACTCACAATCCACAGAAAACAGAACCAACACAACGGCAGCAACAACAGGAAGTGATCGCCGTGTCAGCCGCACATCAAGCTTAACAAGTATATTCAAAATTAATTGAAATATTTATTGGATAATCTGACCCAGGGGGCTTGTATTCATAAAACAAGTTTACCACCATCAATTAACTAGGCTTATTCAGTTAGTCTGCTTATTGTTACTATGATTGGGGTTCATAAGCAAATTTAACCATGGCTACACTCTGGCAACTTCTGCTAGGAACTATCTCGTGTCCGGAAAATCAGGCTAACGGTCAGAGCTAAGCGGAGTGTTTTCCTCTAGACACTGACACATAGGAACTGGGCTTGATATTTCAACCCTTGGCTCGTCGTGACTCTGCCCAACAAATACATTAATATTAGACGTTTAATCAGTCCAAAAATAAAAAGAAAAAAACACAGAAAATGCAACTTAAATAAAATAAATAAAAATATAGGCTACTACCGACTGTATTTAATGTATTTTGCCCAAGATTTAAAGCATTAAAAACACTAAATAAAAGTTGTAAAATCACTTAAGTTAAAATGAAATAAATAATAGAAAACAGAGTACATTTTAACTGAAAGTGGATTACGTGAGCTGTCGTAATTAGGGCTGTATTCGCTAGCCTACCTTGATTTACAGTTACTGCACTTAATACACTTATGTAGTTTTAAATGCTGCATGTTGCACATTTAATGTCAACAACAAATATCTGTAGCAAAATGTATACTTTTAACTCAAATTTATTGCGCTTACAGTCTGCTCCTGTTAGCGCAACATGCACGCTAGCAGGTTGACGTTTTCACCACTAGCATAAGCCCTTCGCATCCACTGCTCTCCCTGACATGCAAAGGGGATATATTTAAATGACTTTATAACATTTACAGACGAAGAATATAACTGTGACGTGTCAGTTATGCACTGAGGAAAAACGCACGTTCTTCACAATGCCTTATACGCACAAATATTTCGCTGTTTGCCATGGTGGATCAATTTGATCCATGATCGACATTAAGGGCTGCTTTAGGATAAGCGTGCACATCAAATTAGCTTCACTCATTGAACCTTCTGATCAAACCTTCGCTGAGATTCTTGCGTGGAACTTAAATGTCCTTTTATGAACCGCTTACCCCGATTGATTTGTTATGTGTAATTGGAACCGCTTTAGCCCCGATTGATTTGTTAGGTATTGGACTTTAATCCCTGCTTTTCTTTAGTGTATTTTATGAAACAGCCCCCAGTTTATTAAGAAATGTGCCATTATTTACGTCACACCAAACAGTTTTTCTCCAAATAAAGTTTTTGTTGTTTTTCAAAAAAAGTGCTAAAAGTGTTACTTGTTTGACATGAAACATGGTGTATGCTTGAGGCTTGACGTATGGCAAAAGCCGAAAAATCACTTTAAATATCAGTTAATACTTTTGTCATTTTTTTTTGTCATCAAGCTCCAATTGTCGAATGATGCAGAAGTGTGAAAATATTATTTAATTGCATGTACTTGGTAGTATTCATAAAATGCTAGCTATGAAATTCACTTTAGTTAGACAAAGGAGTTGGCCATTTAATAAAAAAATGTGGTGGGAATGAGTATGACTTGCAGAACAAATGATTTATGTTAAATATATATTGGCCATTAGATAATGTTACTTATCAAACTAGCTTGAAAAGTATTTAAAAAGTGAATTTTCTACAAATCTATAAGGCCAGCAGAGCCCCTCGATGAAGAAACTTTTTGTTCAATGAGGTTTTCCAAATGAAAATAAATAAATAACTACCATCACTGTCGTCATATTAATTTTTGTTCATGATACAACAAGGCCCAGGAATGTAGTAAGTCGCTTTGGATAAAAGCGTCTGATAAATGACTAAATGTTTAGTTCATCTTCAATTTTGCTTTGTTGTGAAGAAGCATGTATTAAAACATTTTTTGTTTTGGTCGGCCCCAATGCACCTTAGGATTACTATCTGTTTTTCCATCTGTCCCAGGGCTTTACTAATACAGTGGCAAAGTCTGTGAACACGCTTTTTCCTCGCTCTTTCACCCCGTCCGTCCTGTCTGTTTTTTCATTGTCTTTGTATAGATGTTACTAATCCCAGCGTACATCTGAAACTCTACTGTTCTCTTTTTGTTTGTGGTGCATTTTATAAATGTTTGTGTGTTAGTTTTGCTTCCTTTGTGAAATTCACTGCTTCCAATGTCGCCATAATTTTACCAGAACTGAAGATGACCGGCTCCATACTTGACAGTAGATCTGTTCTCCCGACCTCAAACTCTCCAGCGGCATGATGAAATCAGACGACGTGCATTGTCAGTTTCGAACTCTGAAATTTTTGAATTATTTTTTTTTTTTTTTTTTTTAATGGGAAGGTTGACCTCTGCTGTCATGTTTTGAGCGGGTCTTGTTCAGTTCACATTAGAAACTCAACGTAGAGTTTTATTATCCAAACAGTTGATACCTGGAAACCACACAGTCACAACTTAATTTGTGCATGTTTGTGAGAATGAATTCCAGATGTAATGGCATTAAAAACCTCAGATTTCAGGCCAAAATGTTAAGATAATGATAACAGAATGTGATTTTTTGAGATGCTATAATTTTGGATGGACAAGTGGTCTTCCATCCTTAAGGACCCATTGATTTTTGTTGGCATAAGGGCAGGGCTCTAGTTAATGATTTAAAAAAAAAAAAAAAAAACTTGCAAAACATCTTATGAATGGCTTTTCTCAAAAGCCAAATGTTGGCATAACTTGGTTTAGACTAAGCACCCACTGGCATAGCCTTTTTCATTGTCATCATAATCATCAAACCATTCTTTTTATGTGTACTCCTATTTTGCCACCTTTGTCTCAGGATGGTGGATGTGGAGGGCAAAGATCAGAGGCGCAGGCAGTGGATTCCATTGCTTTGAGAACGGGGTCAGTCATCATGTTTCCTGGTTGCCTTGAGCGAATATGCCAGGTCCGTTGTGGAATCTGCCAATAGGTGTTTTTTTTATTTTTTTAAATCGCGTTGTATGTCTTTATTATTAATTAATATTAGTAGTATAGTGTTTGGAGTTATGGCCATAGTTTTTATAATGTATAAAAACCATTAAATTAAGATGTCACGTACACATTTTTTATGTTAATTATTATACAATGAATTAGTACAATTAGTAATTTCTAATATTTAAATGTAGATATCAAAATAAGAATTCATATGATAGAATTGTTTTATTATGAATTTATTTATATGATGTGAGTGGTGTTTTTATAATGTATAAATATTCCAAATGAATTGAACACTTATAATTTCATTATTGGCAATTGTTACATTAGATTTATACTTTTTAAAATAGTTATATAATCAAATATTAGTAATATCGTGTGTTAGTATTACTATTCATTTTAATGTTTTTATGCATTATAAAAATGTGGGGCATGACAATATTTAATGGTCAAGGATATTTATAAACTTATATTTATGAGTATTAATATTACTAGTATGAGTCATTTTATATTTATGTATATATTCAACGGGAATTCATTAAATGTATATACGTTTATTTTATATATTTTGAATATTCATATTTAATATGAATGTATGTTATGTGTAGTTTGTTTATAATGTAAAAATTGATCTTAAAATTAATTTTTGTATTGGACATTATTATATATGTTACATTAGGTTTTTTGTATTTTATAGATTTTTTGTAATGTATCGTACATTTTTAATGTATTATACTTATTAGTATTAGGTAATTATTTATTTATAATGTGTTAAAAAATGTGGACTTATTCATTTAAATATTTAATTTCTAATTATTAGATTATAGCATTTTTAATTATAAATTGTGTAGTAAAGAGTAATATAATAGGAGTATAATAGAGTATATTTGGAAATACATTCCTCAGTCATTGAGGTTCATCAGCTAGATTTGCATTAGCCGCAGTTAGTGATGCAAAAGTTGAAGCTGGGCCACTCCTTTCATTGTTGTATTTTTGTTTCTGAATTCTGCAGAATCGCATGGAGGAAAGCAAAGCGCTGTTTCGCACAATCATCACCTACCCCTGGTTCCAGAACTCTTCAGTCATTCTGTTCCTGAACAAGAAGGACCTTCTGGAGGAGAAGATCATGTACTCTCACCTGGTGGACTATTTCCCTGAATTTGATGGTAACAGCCTTTTCACAATGAAGCCTACACTGACACCATGTGTTAGACTTGTGAACTGCAACCACTTCCAAATACACTTCCATAGCCCGTTTTGTCTTCAAAATCAATGCTTATCTCATTTACTGACTCACAGGTCTGCAGAGGGACGCCCAGGCGGGCCGCGAGTTCATCCTGAAGATGTTTGTGGACCTGAACCCAGACAGTGACAAGATCATCTACTCGCACTTCACCTGCGCCACAGACACCGAAAACATCCGCTTCGTCTTCGCGGCGGTCAAGGACACCATCCTGCAGCACAACCTCAAAGAGTACAACTTAGTGTGAGAGAGAGACGGAACGTGAGCGAGACACCTGCAGCCCCACACATGGCCGAAAGCACTACACACCTCACACGCAGAAACACATGCACGTGAACCGTTCGGACACACCTTCACACCCATTAGGCACTGGATCTTCTCATAGTCCTTTTCTTTGCCTGTTTTTTCCTCTCTTCCTGAGTGTCGAACCCTCCAGCTGATAGCTTTATCGTCCAATCTTCCTCAAACACGAAGGCTGGGCTGTTAAACCGGTGCCTAATGACGAAGAGCATTCGTTTGCTCTGTAGATGGGCTGT
This sequence comes from Sinocyclocheilus anophthalmus, assembly GCA_018155175.1. Taxonomy (NCBI): domain Eukaryota; kingdom Metazoa; phylum Chordata; class Actinopteri; order Cypriniformes; family Cyprinidae; genus Sinocyclocheilus; species Sinocyclocheilus anophthalmus. The sequence continues at coordinate 561,658 of JADLZN010003226.1, forward strand.
AGGTGGGCTCTACCTGATTGAAACTGAGGTACGAATTTAATGGAAACACTCGGTGGAGACGCAACACGTCCGAAACGAAGAGTGGGCGACATTCTTGAAGGACTTCACCTTGCATCACTGAATTTAACCAGGTGTTAGTTGTGCAATCACATGCTATAACACTAGAGGTGGAGGTGATTTGATTTAATATTATTTTAGGAGTGAAGTATAGAGATTTCCCCATCACTACTGGAGTACTTGGAGAAGAGATGGTGCACCATGTGACTTTTTTTGTAATAAGTGACCGATAAAATGAGTAATGAAAGCCACCAGTTTTTAATTTTTTTCCCCAACGTTCAGTTCCCGAAATTGTTTCTGAAAACACCCAGTTCACTTCTGTATCCACAAATTATCATTCAGGCGGCGAACTGTTTCCTCCAGTCTGATGTTTGCCAGTATTGGGTTTTTAATCAGTATAATTAAAGAGATCCAACTAATATTCAAAGATAATTACCGAAAGATTGTGCTTTGTTTACATGCTTCGTTACATCAGTTTTGAATCTTTGACCGAAGGAATCAAATAAACGCCTTTCCTATGAGATATGAATATCCAGTGATGTAAATGTTCGTAAACTCACTTGGGACTCAGCGCAAAAATGCTATATATGGTGAAATCGATATAGTTTTTTTATTTATGTAATTTATGGACCAGATATGTAATTAGTCGGACTCACTTTTTCATCGGGAATTGAGTCTCTACTGCTGTAAAAAAAAAAATCCATTGGCAAGTGATCTTTTCTTTTTGGTATTTCGTAAATCGATTGTCGCCGTTCTGTTCTTTTCTTTTTGCCGAATATTTGAAATGCTTGAACATGGGAAGTTGAATTTCCATTTCATCAACGTCGCTTTATGCAAATAGGAAATTGAGAATTTTATCAGTGGTTGAATTCTTAACTGGTCTCTGCTTGCGTTGTTTTTTGAGAGTTCGCTCTCGGTTTCGTATACCATATCTTAGTTCTCGCTTGATTTAGCTTTTTGGATTCCATAGCTAGCTGGCTTTTTGGGGGGGGGGGGGTCTTTATGATGTAATTCAGGTGAGTTTTCATACTTTTCATTACAAGGGCTAATTGTGGGCGGAGAATGAAAGGACTCTATGAAGACGCTAGAGCAATAGGTACGCCAAAGTGGGTATCTGAATCAGGGACAGTGCGGGTGACACCACGGGAGTTGCCATTTTCCGTAGGTTCAGCTTGCAGTGCATCCAGGGAGCACCTTCGGAGATCCTCAGAAAATGTATGCTATTTCTTGTCGCAAGTCAAGCGACTTCAAATGGACTGTTTTGATTTTGTACGTTTAGGAATGAAGTATTCGATGGCGGTGGTGTCACGCGTTTCTCTTTGCCATGTTTGGATTCGGGGGCCATGACGGTATCGCTTTTGAGTCCTGTTTACTCGATTATCGTACACCTTTTTGTTTTTAGTTTTTTTTGGCCGACTGGCTATGAATTTGTCGCACATTAGCACTCGTAGTCTTATTGGCTTTGTTCGTATTATTGAAACATCATAGCTTGAGAGAACCTGAATTTGCGAAAATCACGGCATCTCGCGTAATGATTTAGCGAAATATGTGAATCACAACGGTCACTTAATGGCACAATTTTTTCTTACTAGTAATTGAATGTATTGTAGGAGGATTCCTTTTTTGTGATGAATTACATTGGAAGTGTCGTTTTGAAGGTGTATACACAATTTTCCCTGTATATTTGCAGTTTTGTTGCATTTAATTAATCCTTATAAGCCTTTACACATACATTTGGACCTTTTAGTGCATTTTACGAATTGTCTGCCAAATTGTGAACTTTTTTTGTCTTTAACTAAACAATCTTCCCGTGCTAGGCCAGTTAAGCTGCTTTTTTTGTTTTATTTTGTTTAGTTTTCGTTTTTCAAACATCCAGATTTGCATACCGTCATGCTTCTGGGCGGGGCTTCACACTTCATTCATTTTAAACTGTGTTTACTTTGGTGGGATGGTGTTGTCAGTCATCATATGCCAATTTCAAACTGTTTCGTTGTTGTACAAATAGTAGACCTGCAAATTTACGATGGCATTTCTGAACACATGAACGTTTAAAGCTTTTGTACATACAGCTTTCATTTTAAAGGGCTTGGCCTAATCTAAGAAACACCTTTCTTTATCCAACAGAAACACTACAACCAGTCATTTCGTACCCATTAAGTACCACAAAACATCAGAATATGTTGTACAGATGATAAAAATAGCATTGATGTCCTGTTCTGCTGGTGTTCAAGGGGATTTTTGGTCATTCTCAACAATTTGTGATGACGTTTGATATGTTTTTCCTCCCTGGGTTAATGCACTGAACCTACTCTGCAGTAATGGAACGAACTCCACTCATGTGACGTATCTGTTCCTACAAACTTATTCCTGGTACTCTGAGAGATGCAGACACTAATGAATAGAAATGACGCTTTCGCTTGAGGTCCACATTGACGTGATGGATGCGTACAATATGAAGCTATCTTTACCTTTTTTTTCTGATGTCGATGCATTACCTGAACACTTGTATGTAGGACACTTTAATATTATACATTTGTTTTTGATAAAACAGCTAAAATAAACTTTTGTGTAGTGGTGTATAAAATCAAAGTATTGTATTACTTTGTAATGTATTTCTTGTTCGGTTGGTTGCTCTTCTTTTTGTTTTAGTTTTTTAAGCATACCAAATGTAAATGATGTACTATATTGAGTGTGCCAATCCCTTTGATTTGTAGAGCCAGACTCTTTACAAGTGCCAATGTTGTGGAAATCATTTAAAAAGGACTTGTGTATTTTATGGTCCAGTTTTTAAAAACAAATAAACATTAAGTATGTCATGGTAAATGCGCAACAGGAAAAGGACAATTTTATTCTGTATTCAAGATTAAAAGATGACAAACTGCTGTTTTGAAAAGAAATGACATTTTAATTGCATGTGTTTGTTTTCGGTGGAGAGGGTCGGGTAAAGGAGAAACCGTATTAACGCGAAACCCTGCTGACAAGGGGCTTAATTATTGCTCATTTACAGTATTTTAGACACATTTCTCTTTTTGTATGTTTCATTTCAACCACTTTTGCCTGAACCTCATTCATACATGAAAATGACTTTCATAGCCTTCTCCTTTAAAAAAAAAAATCCATTTTAAATTGGAATAAAATTTGTTCCTATATGTTTGCGTCTGTGTTGCGCTTTTATTTATGCCTTTTATTACAAGAAAGATGAATAAGGTAGATGGTCCTCCTGGTGAAACATCATCTACATTAAGAGTCCCTGCAGTCATAATGATAATACATGACAATCTTTCACACAGCACAGAGATCTTGTATAAATATAATGTAACTTCAGCAACAAAGGTGTCATTAAATCTAATTTCAGCATATTTATTAGATGGCTGTATGCTATATTTGATTTTGAGGTTTTATTTGAACATCACAAAGGTGAAGTAAATATTTCAAAAATCATTGCAGAATAATCCGATCAGACTTAAAGGGGTCATATGATGCTATTTTAAAGCTCATTATTTTGTGTATTTGGTGTAACAGAATGTTGACATGCTTTAATGTTCAAAAAACACATTATTTTTCAAATACTGTACATTATTGTAGGTCCTCTATGCCCCGCTTCTCTCAAACACTTAGTTTTCTACAAAGCCCCCTCCTTTGACAAGCGCAGTCTGCTCTGATTGGCCAGCTGACCCAGTACATTGTGATTGGCCGAACGCCACAAGCACGCGTCGGAAATGTAATGTCCCTTACCATAATCGGGAGTTTCAGCTTTCAAAGTAAATATCAAGACAGTTAATAATGTCGTTAGTTTTACCATCAGTTCAAGCCCGAAAGGGCAACAGAGTCGCGCGACAGACACAGTGATGATGCAGTACAAGCCGCGGTTAAGACAGCTGAGTGCTAGATTCTGAACAGGCAGGTCACTCTACTGTGAAGGACACTGTTGCACACACACACACACACACACTACGTGTTATTCTGCGCTGCGCAAAACTCCGCATTTGAACAGTTAACAGCAAATACTTAAACTAATAACAAAAAAAAAGTAGCTGATTCAGAAGCGCCAGATTATCATAGCAAAGTCGGAATTTACCCTTTTTTTTTTTTTGAAATAGCCTTGTGGACAGCCAGCCTTGTAATCTTCTTGGTTAAAAAAAAAAACTGTTGTCCATAAAAGCGTTGCACAAATTCGAACATCTGGGTTGTGCTGTTCTGTTGTAAATAAATCTTAAACAATGATTCCTAATTGCATCTACTTCCGGAAGGCCAAATAAAGGGCTTTTGCTTTCACCTAGAAACACACAACGTCTCCCTGACATGCTGCATCAACACAACTGCCGTTCCTGAAACCATGCCTTCTTTTTTGCGTGAACATTTGGGTGGCGTTATGCATATCTTCCCACATAGTGATGTAGATATTTTGGGGCGTGTTAGAACGAGCCGTTTAGGTAGGCGTGGCTGACACTTAACTTTTATAAAGAATATATCTTTGGATTTGAGACTTTATTCTTTGCAACTTTAAAGGAGCTTCTTTATGCCCCAAGAGCTTGTAACACTCCAAAGAGAAAAAAAAAATTAAATCGCATCATATGACCCCTTAAGTAATTTCTATGATGCATATTATTAGATCAAAATATTTAAATGTTGGAATATATAGATGATTTTAAATAATATTTAGCTGTGTGTTGGTGCGTTTGATAGTTACAGATTACAATTATTCATGTAATAGTTATGTACATCAAAAAAACAAAGGAATTGGAGATATTAAAAAATATCTTTAAAAATTATCTAAAAAATCATAATATATAGGTAATGAATTAAAACATATACAAATATATGTATATTCAAGCTGTTTGCTGGTGCTGTTTAAATTTATTAGAAATTAAAATATTTTTATAAAAATATATTTGGCAAATGGATTTTATAATATTTTATATTTGATATAAAATAAAATATTGATATAATTGTATTTCTAACAATGGATTTCTAAATGAATTACGGAAATTTATGGATACATCTATAACGTAAGGTTAGATGAAGTAGAACAAAAATCAAATGCTATTTTATGTTTTTACATATACATTTGATTAGATAATACACTTATATATAATATATATAAAGATATATATATCATATGAACAAGAAACATTTTGTACATTTTAAAGTTAAATTCATAAATCTGGTGCACTTTGAGAGTTCAAAATTAAGAGCTCTAACACAGGTTCAGTCAAATTAAAAGACAAAAGCTGGTGAATTTACTTGTTCTTGAAATTTAAAGGGGACTCAACCCTCTTTATAGAAATTGTGATATAGGATCAGTCGCACTGCGTGAAATTGAAGCAAACAACTTAGAATAAATAATAATAATATTTTATATTATTCTATTCCTATGACAGTAAGAGCCATCTATTGTAAAAACAATGGGCACTGTGACATAAAATAAATGATTTTTAAATATGGATTTTTAATTTCTTTCTCTACGTAGGGAAAGGGCAATACTTTGTCTAATTTTACACTTGCAAGCAGGGACCTAAAAACTACTTCACATCTGCCAGTGGGGGTGTGGACAGGAGAAAAATGTACTGGCCATAACTTATTTTTCCTTGCCATGAAACTGTTTTTCCTTGAAACTGCCAAAAAACGGGCAGTTGCTACTACACCAACAACTAAACATGTTTAATTAAAAAAAGCAATTTGAAATTAGAACCAGTCACTGCATTTTAATCACGATACAAACAAAGATATAAAGATAAACCCTGCATGAAACTGAAACAGACAGGCTGAATGAGAACGCATATTCACTCTCTGACAGCAGGTGGCGCTTATGGGTCAGCACCGGATCACGAGCTGATCGCGTGCGCTTCACTTTGAAACAAGCAGCGCAAACAGACTTGATAAGTCATATTACGCTTTCGTTTTTAATTCGTTTGACGGATACTTGCCAAAGCAATGGCGTGCACACCCGTAAAGAACTTTTATGTTATATGAGAAGTATAAATATATCTTCGGTTTATTATGAAACTGTGGCAGGCCACCACAGTCTAGTTAATGAATGGGAAACACTATATATATATATATTCTGTTTGCTGGTGCTGGTTTGATGTATATTCAAAATATTTTATCTAAATTAATATTTATTAGTGTAATTATAATCTAATCATTAGCGTAAGTATATATTTTTTTTATACATGCATACATACAGAAAAAAACGAAAGAAAAACAGCAGCAGCAGCCATCAGCTCCCAAACTCCACTTCGTCTCTTGCACAGCCACTCGATTTCCTCCAACCAGGGAGGAGAGATACGCCAGCCCTTATCTGAGCTCATTCCCAACGTGGAAAAGGGACAGGAAAGACACCATATCAATCCGACAGAATCCAGCAAATCATCTACGGATCATTTTTCCACGCCGAATGCGTGTTAAAGAGCGCGCTCAGTGCGGCACACATCAGGCTGCTTTATTGCCATAGCAGCGGCGCGAGCTGCCTGTAGCTAGTACAGGAGCTTCAGCTAGCGACGAAACAAAGAAAACACACACAAATATAACCGTCTGCTGAGCAAACTGCTTCCTTGTTTTTTGAGGAGGAGAAGGCAAGACCCCGAAGACCAAAACTGACATGATGTTTCCACAATCCAGGCACTCGGTGAGTGAAAATCGAGCGGTTTGTTGGCGCTGTGTTGATGTTGTTAGCTGGCTTGAGCTTAGCATTGGCAGGAGAGGCATCCTTGCAAGTGTGTGTATGCTAAAACTTATCGCGAAGATTAAATATTTATCATACATTTTATTACATCACCTTTTTTTGTTTCTGAACCACACGGTGGGGGTGGGGGGTGGTTTACCTTAAAATCCACTAATGTGTGATTTGGCAGTGGATGCCTGTGTTTGCCAATGAAAACAGTGTAGATGTTGTGCGGCTGTGGCATTTAACAGTTGGCGAATTGTGTATTAATATATGCAACTTCAGTCCCAGAAACTCCTAATTCTGGTGCATTATTTTACTAAACGTTTATAGTTGTTTATTACCCTGTACTTTGCAACAAGGCATGAAATTATGAGATGTAAGTGCCAAATTCATGTTTATGTTGACATCTCTCAGGTTCTATTAATCTTTTCTGATGGACTTTCATCATTTTGCCAATGGAGTGCCAAAATTCATGTTAACTAACTCTACAATCACACTTTTAGAAGAATACAAGCTGATTTTTTTTTTTTATAAGAACAGCAAGACTTTTGCCAAAAACCCAAGGTGTAAATCTGTAATGACATGCATTTGCATTGTGCAAGATGTTTTCCCTGCAGCGAATCAAGAGGTGTGTGTTGCGCACTACCTTGAGCTTTTAGCCCAGTGTTTCTCAACCCTGGTCCTGAGCGCCCCCCAACACTGCACATTTTGTATGTCTCCCTTATCTGACACCCATTTCAGGTCCTGGAGTTTCTTTTATTGAGCTAATGAGTTGAATCAGGTGTGTTTGATTAGGGAGACACACAAAATGTGCAGTGCTGGGGGGCACCCAGGACCAGGCTTGAGAAACACTGTTTTAGCCAAAATAGAGAGAGTCTGTATCACTGCTTATGAACTCATTTGTGGATTGCGTTACACATAGCAAGTCGCTTCCTCATCAGCCTAACTAACCCGGGTAAGTGATTAAAAGTGGGGTTTAGACTGTTATATTTCTAGACTGGTTTGAATGCAATAACTCATCTCATGGTAAGTTTCTTGCAGGCTGTTGCTGATTAATGAGCTAATATGACAGATATTTTGATTAAGCGCCATTGATTAATGCTGTATGGTGGGAAATAGAAGGGAATGAGATGCCACTGAGCAACATGATTTGGTTTGCTTTACAGAATTCATTTGTGCATTCGATTGGCCTTCATAAAAGCAACATAAATGGCATCCACAACTCATTTTACATCTAAAAATGCCATATTTTTTTATGAAACTAGTAAGTGAAAAAAAAAAGTAGAGTGACACTTGATTGGATTGTGTAAAGTGGACTTGATGTCATATAGAAAGGAAAGTTGTTTTGGAGGTGGAGCAGTTTGTTGAAAAAATTTTTTTCCTTCTGAATAACTTAACTTGGATCATCATGTGGGGTGATGATGTGACACTCATTTTTTTGTCATTTTAATTTATTCTAAAATATGTTTAAAATGCTATTCATACATCCCATGACTTGACTACACCTGTTTCATACTGAGCATGCTTTTATTTCTGAATCAAAATTATTATTTTTATTTTATTTTTAAACGGGGCATAAAATAAAAAAAAATCATAATGAAGAAAAAGGTTTTATTTTCAAGAATTTATTTTTTCTTGAAAAAGAAGTCTTTAATCTTGCATAATATCACAAATAACATCATTTGACCTTTTGTGACAGGTCAAGGGTAGTTAGTTTGAAAATGTCATGTGCACGAGGCTTTTTGGCCCCCCCCCCCCCCCCCAAAAAAAAAACTAAAGCTAAAGGATTTTATGCATTGGTTATATTTATATATTGTAAAAAATTAATTTACCTTAAAATATAGTTAAAAATTGTATTGCATTTTAATTGATGGTTACGCCACGCCATTTAAATTATCCTTGAATGTGAATATTAAGAGTAGATTTTTTAAGAACTCGTTTTAACCTAGATTTTTTTTTTTTTTTTTTTTTTTGTAGTGTGAACAATCTTGTATGTCTGACTTCACTCTTCCATTCACTTGTATGACCCATGTATTAAGGATATAAACTGGATAAATTTGGATGTCACATTGACTTAACATCTGGACCCTTTTGCGTTGGGCCAATTGTTGGAAAAAAAATCTCATCCAACAATATAGCCATCACATTTTTCAGGTGTTTGAGCTGAGGTAGTGAACTGAACGGTTCCTTTTCTGTCTGATAATGAATGGCTGACAGGGAGCATGTGAAAATGTGGGCCCGGTTGTAGTCGGCACTACTTTGTTGCCACGGCGCTGTGACTCCTTAGCAATGACTTCTCACCAGACTTGACACAGAAAGTGTATACTCTGACCAGCCTAAACGCCTCATGACTTGAATTGTCCACCTCGGTGTAGCCGTACATGCAGCCTTTTGATTCCTGCAAGCCCACCTGATCATTTTTTTCAAGGTCATCTAACAATATTGGTGAAATTTTCAAACCCATATGCTCCTAAATTGGAGTATTAAGACCCGACGCACCAAGTTAAAAGCAGGGATTATGGAATTAACCCCACACGTCCAAAAGTCATCCAGCTGTGTACACTTTAAAATAGCGGGAATGTTCATTTAACGGTGTATGAACGTTACTGGAGTAAGTACCTGTGACCATATCTGACTACTTTGTGCGGCTGATGTCGTTTAATAGCGTTTTGTTCTCCATTTTGTTCTTTGAATTCAGATCCAGACGAGTGATGTCATAATGGTGGGGATTTGTGAATTGGCGTGTACCATTGATTGTGGCTTTTCAAGGAGTCGCTTCTGAAAGCCATTGTTGTAGTAATGGCTAGAAGGAGAAGTGAGAGTTGGCACCAAAGTGTGTGTGTGTGTGTCGCCCTCGACCTGATTAGTGGTCGACCGATATATCGCCAATGCCGATATATCGGCCGATATCTGCCATTTTTCAAATAAATAGAAAGAAAAGTTTTTCTGTTTGGCCGATGTGTTCGAGGCGGGACTTTTATTTTGACGGCGCTGAGAACGACTGCGGCAGCGCCTGAGCACATAGTGCTCACATTCTCCCTCTTGTTCGCTGTTGGCATTCAGTTCTGTCTAATATGGATAGAAGTCTATCTAATAATCAGATAGAACTTTTAAACAAAGGAATTAAAATGGATACAAAAAAGTATTATAACGATTGCTTTAATATTATTACAGGCAAACATTATAATACTTTCTTGTTTGCCGTCAGCATTCCGCAAATACACATTTATATAATTTAAACAAATCTTTGATCCAGTTCTTGTCCCTTTCCTACTTGTGAGTTTTTGTTTGTGTGTGTGTGCGCGTGCTGTATAGTATAAAATTTGGTAGCCTATATCAACTTTTATTATAACTTTATATTATGAACTTATAAACGGGGATGCAACGATACCATTTTTTCCGATCCAGAAAATTCTGAGTATCGGCCAATTCCGATCCGATCCGATCCGATACCAGTAGGGCTGTAGCTATCGATTATTTTAGTAATCGAGTATTCTACAGATTATTCCATTGATTAATCGGAGAAGAAGTCATTTGTTTTATTAAAGAGCAACTCTAAATATACAAGAGATAATAAGATAGATCTCTTAAAATAAACAAGTAATTTGTTTTCTTTTTAGAAAAATTTACATTTTTATTGCTGAAATTGCATGCATTAATAACCATGAAAACTAAACCCATTTAATTTATTTAATTGCCAAATTGCATTCAAAAAGCAAATACAAATATATCAATAAAAAATAAAAAATACAAATACAAAAATCAATTTCACATTACTTTAAAAAAGGTAAACCGTACAAACTAAAACTAAGGTATAAATCAAAATAATAGTAATAAAAAAAATATACCTAAACATTGCATTTATGTCATGCAACTTAACTTTCGAGTTTCAGCCTAACTAAGGCTCAAGCATGACATAAGCCTTTACTATCTTCTTGGAAGGCTTTGTGGCTTTTAAGAGGCAAAAATCAGTGGACAGGAAAATAACTTGGAACAAGAACAAGAGACCATACACAATTTTAAACACATTTTTCTGCAACATGAAATTAGTTATTTGGAGAATAAACCCTCTTAAATGTCCCTATACGTGCGTGTGTGTGTGTAAAACTTGTTTTTAATATCCTTCATATCTGTGTGTGGATCAGTGTTCACAGCAGTGATAGAAATTAATCTGTTCCGATAAGTTTAAATAGATTTTTACATTTTATGGGCAATTTTAACCTTTATAAAGCCATTTTTTCCTAAAAGTGTACATCATCTTTTGAGTCAAATTCTTACATTGAATCAGTCAATTAGAATAATAAGACATTTGGGTTGTTACCAAGCAAATTAAATCAGTATTGACTAAATCAATCTTGCAATGCAGAGGAAACACAGAAGCTGCATGGGATGAATTTCCCACACAGAGGGACATGAATGCATTTAACCTGCAGTTACAAATGCATAAATAATATTTTGTTATTTTAAACAAAAAACAGTGAATACTGATATTTTTAAAACGAAAAGATACTTTAAATGTGAAATTAAAACCGCCAGCAGGTGACAGCAAATCACTGTTAATAAGTGAGTAATTGCGACTGAACCGAATAATTTAAACGAGTGATTCATTCAGGAACAAAACGCCGTCATGATGCACAGAGACACAAATTTGTTTGGAATTATTTTTGTTGTCGAAATAGTGCAAAAACAGGCAATATAGTGTCTAAAGTCTCATAATATTACCTTCTTGTTTTTTGAACTGTTGAATAAAATCACATTTGTAATCATGCTGATTTTAGAGGTAAAAACTGGCACTCTTCAATATCGATAGAGACAATGTCCGATATAGAGCACGATATAGCCGCTGCTGCGTTATTCATTCAAAAAACATAAGCTCAATGCGGAGAAGATCTTGAACCGAAACCAAGCCATTCACACAGAACACACATTCAGCGCATTTTTAGATGGACAAATATGACTGCTGCACTCGCGTCTCTGAGAAGAGATGTATAGAAAGCCATGCAAAAATAAAACAGTTTAAACTTTTAGAAAACAAGTCATGGATTTGTGGAGATTTATTCCTTTTCACTGCGTCTCATAAGTCTTTAAATGCAGTCTGTGTGAATGGCGATTCGCTCTTTGTATTAAGCAATGCATAAACACATGATACTATTTTGTTCATAATTGTTTATACAATTTACGAAATTATATTTTATTTTTATGAGTTAATTTAGACGTAATGCATGTTTTTATAGTTACTTGCTAAATGCGCTGCATTATTTTGCTCATTGCGCCCTCTTATGGCCTCAGAGGGGGGGGGGGGGGGGGGGGGGGGACCCCAATAGACTATACAATAAAGGACCTAATTTAATCTGACATTATAAACAAATGAGAAAATGAGATAGTTTATTGTGTGTTTGACTGTTAAAACAAAAAGTATTTGTTGTTTGTCTCAATAAATTGTGTTAATACAGTGGTTAAATAAAAAAAAAACATTTCTGTTGCTTTGTTTTAAAAAAGGTTATAAAAAATGTCAATAATTATCGATACCTAACGATATGAAACATTATATCGTTGAAACATTTTTTAGCTATATAGTCAAGCCCTCCTGTGTTTCATTGTGAAAGCGCAAATACTTTGTTGGCATTCAAAGAGGACGATTCCGCTCGTCATGCTAGGCTGATCCAGGGCGTCACTGAGGAAATAATCAAATTCCCGCGTGAATTGCCAGATCGGCTTCACCAGGACAAAGCGGTCCAGCCCGGGGTCGGGGTTCCCCCCAAAAACCAAATGTGGTTGCTGCAAGCCCGCCGGCCGCTCCTTCATCGAATCTGCCTGCCGTGCCGTTCTCAAGCCCGCTGGCCATTCCTCACTCAAGCCTGCCGGCCGACGCTCACTTTAGCCCGCCGTGTGTGATGCTGTGTGTTGCGTTGTGAAAGTGAAATTACTTTGTTTGGCCTTCCAAAAAAGGACACAACTAGAAATCAGTGGTTAAGTTGTTTTTACAACACTGTTCCAGAACAGTTCAACCCAAAGATTCAGATGTGTGCAGCACATTTTGGCGGAGGATGAGGACTGTTTCCTGTGAGAGAAGCCTACAATGCCGGTGTCTGTTCTATAAAGTGGGTAGTTCCAACTTTGCAAGGACAGTATGGCGCTTCTGACTCACAGCCTGTAAGTAATTTTTTTATATGTTTAAAGAATTTGCCACTGACTATTCAAATGTGAGTTTTGAGCAGTGTAGGGTAGCACTTGTTGTTTGTCATTTCTCCAGACATGGTTTTATTTTTACGCGGCACAATACACAACGCGTAAAAAAAGGACAGTATACGTCATATAACCGTAAATTATGCCACAATGGATGCAACAAAATGCAGGTTTTGTAATGGGTTTTATGTTTGTCTTGGAGCGTGGCGGCCGGGCACAGGGGATCCAGTATGGTAAGGGCATAAACAGTTCCGGCCACACGCTTGAGGTATTCAACCAATACAACGACTGGCCAATCCGCGTACACCACTGTTCAGATCGATGAGCTTGTAAAAATCGACGCGTTTCAGAAAGGCAGGGCATAGAGGAGCAACATTTTTAGTCAATGACCCCTTTAATAGCCGGCGAAGTGGCCACATAACCACTTGGGGAGTGCATTATTTCTCTAATAATTTTAACGGCCTGGAGTCAATCACACATCAATTGTTCAGATGATTTGTTTCAAGACATTTGATATGTTTATGCCCTGAAATCTTGTGTGTGTTGAACTAGCAAATTTTTTACGCATCTCATCCCAAACCTTCCGTTGCAAATTACAAAACATCTTTTTCGAGCTAATAACAGAGGCTTGAGCCATTGATATGGAGGCTAACACAGTTATTAATGCAGTCTAACGCAGTTATTAGAGAGAGAGAAAGAGAGAGGGAGAGATTAAGTGCGTGTGAATACCTGCGTCTGTGCGTCTCTCGGCAGTATTCAGCAGCAGCGTCTACTAATAGCGAATCTTTGAACTGCTTCAAGAACCTCGCTACTGAGAAATGTAATGTAGCTTTTCAGCTGCGAAATTCTTTTAGGAATAAATTGTGGGGACAGCCGCAGCGCTGATGACAAGTTCGTCTGCGTCTCCGCGTGCGCGTCTTTGGGGTGAGGTGTGTGAGTGAACGGAGAAAGAAAGCGTGATTTCCGTACATAAAATAGGTTGAAGACATGGAAATAGGTTGTCAATTTTACCCTATTGTTTGTTATATTATTTGCACAATGTTTGTTTAATGACTTAAATACTATGGAACAGCTTCAGAACACTTGGACTTTGACTTTATTGTGCTTTATAATGTGTTTGTGCTTTCGTGGGGCTTAACAATAACACAGAATCGTATAAGCACAATATCAGATTTGGATCCAGCTGATACCGATCCTGAGGAGCGGATCGATGCATCCCTACTTGTCTTAAGGATCACTAATATATAATAAAATAGAAAATATAATTTTTAATAGAAAATATTAATAAAAATGTAGTATTTGTAATTCTTGCCTTAGCAATCATGACTAATAATCTGTTTATAATCATGACTATAATAATCTGTAAATTGTGCCAAATAGCTGAAAAATATGCAGCAACAAATTCAATGTTCATTTCTGCAGGTTGAAATGGCACGGCACACACACTCCCAAACAGATATCTTGGTTGTGGATGGCATAACTGCTCATTAGCATCGCAAATAAGTCTTCCAACACCTTTCTGGACTGAAAAAGCGTACGTGGAGAGGACAAGGAAAAAACGTGCAACATAGGTGATACCAATTCCTTTATTTGCCTGTTGTTGTTTTTTTTACATTAAATGATACATTCAGGCCATTTCAAAAGAGCAGTTGACAATACGCTGTCCTCTCCGAATAGGCTCGGCCTGTACCGTGGTGAAAGGATGAGGCGCGGATGGCTTAATTAGCTTGTCTGACTGTTTGTGTTCCTCCTGGCCTTTGGTGTGAAGGACGCGTGCTGGGATAATTGCGTCCCAGGATTATTTTTACTAGCGCAGGTTTTTTGCCAGTTGCTCGTGGCTTAGAGGCTTTGTATATTGCACACATGTTTCTGAGTGTGTGTGTGTGTGCGCACTGAGACAGACGGGCTGCATCAGTATTCTCTGGCAGTGATGGACTTGCGCTGTGGGAAAGTTGCGCCCCAGAGTAAGAGCAGCGGTCTGGAACAAGCAGCCTGGTGGGGGATCTGTGTAATGTGGCAGCACCTCGCTCAGACATCTGCCGTCGACGACACACCAGGCTAAAGAAGCCTTCCTGAATCACTTCCACCTCCACAGCCAAAGGCTGTAGGTGCGTTTCCATTACCCTTCAAATTGCGCAAATAGAAATTGCAAATTGAAAATACGCTTAATGGAAACGCGTCAATTTTGCAAAAACGGCCATGTATCGCAAAAAAGTTTTTACGCTTGCACAAGGTGGTTTTTCAAGCAATGCGAAAAAGGATTAATTCGCAAAACTGCAATGGAAACGGCTTTTTCGCATTTACAGGTCACATGGCGTATGTAAAAAGTCATATGATCATTCTTCAATGTACTATAACCTCCAAGAAACACTTCATAAGTGGCCGCGCTCCAGTATAAGGGGCTATTCCCTACTGTTAATGCTTAGACTACTTACACTGCACACGTCTGCGGTGCAGTGTGGCTCTGATACGGCCACTGAAGCCGATTACGGCCACTCAATGCTTGTGTTTATGTTTTTATACAGGCTATGGTTTATTCCAGCCACGCACGTTTCTGAAGCGGCTCTCTTTGCTGCTTCTGTAAAGATACACGCATAAGCCTCCTTTGAATAAATATAGCCAAAATCCGTCAAAATCCTTTGCCATGACTTATCGCGAGAGGCAAAAGGTTACGTTTAAGTCTCATAACATTGGTTAATGGAAACGCCGTCATTTCGCAATACTTTTTTATCGACATTCAGAAAATATCGCCAAAGTTTTGCGCAAATCTGTAATGGAAACGCGCCTTATGATCGTCACTGTTCGTACTCTTCTCATAGTGCCTTCAGTGCAAAATGATCACATGTTCACTGTAGGGCTGTCACGATTATGAAATTTAAAAAGTAAAAGAAAAAAAAGAAATGCACAATTTACAAGCATAGATAATATAAACTAGTATTCAGGTACAGAATTTTTTTTTTTTTTATCCCTCCCTCCCTCATGTCTGCTGTAGGTCTTCTTAATGCCCGTCTCCTGTCCTGTCTACCCCCTGTCAATGTATTATGGACAGGTGGATGGCTAATGCGCTGGTACCGTGAACAGATGACAATAAAGCGGGATACCTATGCGATTTACATTGCTATATCTTCGCATCGTGCAGCCCTAGGTCGACAACGGGGACGCGAACGGCGTGGTGCGGAAGAATAAGGTAGAACTCATTATAATCAGTTATGCTGTATACAATGGATGCGGTGCATGGCGACACGACCAAAATTCCCGACAAGGAAACATGCTGCTGCGTTAGTATGACTTTTGGCACAATTCAAATGATTGTCAACAGTCGCTTTTTGCGTCCAGTGTAGACAGACATTTAGGCTGTGCGGCGCGGCAATGTCGCGTCCGGTGTTAGACACGTGTGTAACAAAGGCCAGGAATATCTGTGTGTCTGCTTTCTGTTATATTTTCATTTATGCGAGAAAAAAACAAAAAACCGTTCATCCAATCGACTTCACGCGTGGCGGGTGTGTTGCTGCGGATCCAAGGGAGTGCAGTTTCGCATTTTGGTGCAATATGGACACGCGACACGTTCAGAATTAATAAACTTTTAGTAAACTACAGAACAGCGCGAGCCGGAAGCGGTGCGCCTCACGCGGGCAGGGCTTATATGATCCGAGAACGGACACTGCACTAGTGATGCAAAACACACAGGTCTGTTAAGAGCAATAGTTTTAATATAGACAAATTATAATTAGGCTGGGCTACTTATTGTCGTATTCGCAAGTATTTTCCAAGCGAATTAAGTGCACATTTTTATCATGTGTAAAATTACTGATTAACATGGCGGATAAAAGCAGCTCTCTTTTTTTTTTTTTACACCAACAATATACTATAGGCGTACTACTAACAGAACAGATTTTTCAAACTTGATGTGTTGTTGTGGTAGGCCAGTTTCAAATCGCATATTTGGCACACTGCCTTTGTCTTGTCTTCACTCAGTTTAAAGTGCTCCCACATAACTGAGGTCTTCTGCATTTTTGCCTTCTCTTCCAGATGAATTGAATCATGACGTTCACTCATGGGTGATTAATATTCAAGCGCGAATGATATCCATTTCGCGGGGGATGCCAGGTGTTCGAAAAAAGAAAAGAAAAGTTAAATCTCAAAATTGAAAATCAAATGTCATCCGAACGAATATTCGAATAATCGAATATTCTGGTCCATCCCTAGTGTAAATGAGAGAGTGGTGAGAAGTGACGAATGCGGAAGCGCAGTGGAGAGAGCAAAACAAAACACCGGTCACGAATTAGAAGTACAAAACAAGGATTCGTTGAGAAAAATGTCAGAGGATTAAGGTTTGTAGCATGTTACCAAATACGGTAGAATGCAATTTTGACTTGACGAAAAAGTAAAGAACATTTACAGTAATGTACTTACAATGGCAGCAGGACTTCAGATAACAAAAAAATTGGTTGCAAATGCATATTTATCTAAACAATGAACAATGAAATGATTTTTAAAAATTTTTTTAATTAATGCTTTCTTTGTGGCGTTTAGTTCATCGCACACAACAATGAACAACATGATCAGTGACATCCAGTTGAATCATGTCTCAGTTATTTGAGTGACTCCCTCACTGAATGTTTTTCTGTCATGTCTGATTCAGATGAAACAAAGTATTTTTACAGAAGTTTATTATGTTTCTTTTTAAAGACTGAGGGACGAGTAGAAATGATCTGTGGTATTTGTAAGAATGTGCACAGATGCTCTTGATGAATCGTAAGTTGTATTTAACTTACATCAGTGTTGCTATTCTTAACTAAAATTATTAAACAATCGTTTTCTTTAATTGAAATAAAGCAGAAATGAAAAACTTAAAAAATGAACATAAAAGTTGAAGTATCAAAAGTATTAAAACTGAAATAAAAATCAAATGCTATAATAGTAAATAATACTAAAATAGCACTGGCTCACAGTTGAATGTTAATCAACCAGTCTGGTCTTATTTTGGTTTAACTGTGAACATGTCCATGAAGGGTTCTTTCCAAGGGGTCATTATTTGCAGGCAGTCGCTCGCCTCCCATGGCCGTGCCATTTGTTACAGGGTCGGGAGTAATCGGCTGTCTTCCGGAGTCTCTGACCCATGCCGAGCTCTTTACCAACACGGCATCAATCACGATCACTACTGTTCTGCTTGTAATCTCACAATCACCTTGACCCGCCTGCTTTTAATTTTCAATCGTGAGCCGCCATGCTGTACTCTCTCTTCTTGACTGACGTTCCCATTGCTCGCTCTCTCAATCCCCCTCTCGTTCACTACCCCCTTACCCGCTGTGTTGTGTATCCTTTGTCGTGTGACAGCTATTTGTCCGTAATTTGACTGCTACCGTCGGCCTTTCCAACGAGAGGAATCTTGTGTTTGAGAGCGTGCGGCGCCTGCAGTGATAAAAGGTGAATAATCCCCTTTCAAACGACTCGATGAGGACGGATTGGAGCTGGAAGTGGGATAACACCATTCCTCCCAAAGTGAAAAGGGGTGAGGGTTTGCAATAACCGAGGCTGGGTCGAAGAGATAATCATCAAAATCAACTTCCTGTCCCAAACATGATTAGCTACCACCATTATTTCGCAGTGTGGCTTCCGGTTTAGTAGCCCCTATGATGCTTCTGCTATTGTGAAGTAGGCTTGCTGCGATAGATGGTGTTTTCAGTTATACCGGTTACGTCATTTGCCTACCGCGGCGCCGCCCCCCACCGTCGTTTAGATTTTTTTTTATAGTAACAAAAATAATTTAGCCTAGTTCAGTTAGAGGACTTATAAAAACTAAACGCTCAATGCAGCGTGCCGAACCGTGCGCGAACGGAGTCAGATTTTATTTATCACGTGAGGAGAGTGAGTCGAGCTGACTGACAAGAGTGAGGTGAGAAAGACAAGACGATGGCAGAAGATTGTTTAGAAAAGAAAATGCGCGCCTGTTTGGTAATATGTTAGATTTTGTAAACCCTATTGACATTATAAACATTAGTTTCTTATTTATTTGGTTCCACAGTGTTTGCTGATTACTTTATTGAAACGAATTGCGGCAATTCAATTGCTGTTAATTTGAAAGTAAAATGCGCACGGCAATTTTACAAGCCATTTGAAAGCGAAGAAAAAAGAGGGAAACTCAAACGAACTAACAACCCCCCCCACCCCAACAGTGATACCGGTATTACCGGTGTTATCACACATCGATTACCCGGTGGGAAAATTTCCTCACCATCACAACCCTATTGTGAAGAGAAACAATACTTTCTAATGTGGATACAGGTTTTAATTACTACACTGTAAAAATGGTATGTACTATCTACTTAAAAAAATTAGGGTAACAATATTACACTTAATATTTTTGAGTAGTTTTTAAGGCTTGGTTTCTTTTATGGAATCTACCTGAATAAA
Organism: Sinocyclocheilus anophthalmus; assembly: GCA_018155175.1. NCBI lineage: Eukaryota > Metazoa > Chordata > Actinopteri > Cypriniformes > Cyprinidae > Sinocyclocheilus > Sinocyclocheilus anophthalmus. Next base: position 580,982 of record JADLZN010003226.1, read on the forward strand.
TTTTATAAAAGGATAGTTCAGGTTCTGCTTCTGTGGTTGAACCCATTCGAAGCTGTGGAAAGTTACTACAAACTACACTTTGTTTACTGCTGTGTTGCTCGGCAAACTATTTTGTTGGAACCTAACTGTTTCTAAGGAACTACATGGTCTGGTGGAAAGAATACTGTTATTAACCTATATCATTGCACTTTATTTGCTCCTGTTTTATTCTGTAAAACCTTACTATGTATATGGAATAACCGTTTTATAAAAGTAATAAGCCCCGTGAAGCTGTGGTTTACAGTGAATTTATAATAGCTAAGGGGCGTTGTTTGGCACGACGTGAAGCGTTGGAGAAAACTGGGTTAATTTTAACTTAACTTTTTTTTACATATGTCATATTCCTGGTTTAAAATCTACATTGTGTGAGATCCCACTTGGACGTGGCAATGGACTATAGTACCTCGAGGACAACGTCTTAGGTGTCTATAAACTATTCATGCGACTGCGGTTCGATCAATGAGAATATGCTTCGCTTAATTATTCACAACAGTCAGCATGTGTTGATTTGCTATGACAGACATTTCAGACTGTGAGATCGTGCACATTAACTGAGAGAAATGTTCATGGATCGAAGGAGAGTGTTTGTTTTTGCTTTGTAATAAGAGTTTGGCACAAACGCGATTCATTCACTTAGTGAATTCACTTCGATTACCTCTCCTGCACAGAGCCAATCGAACTCTCTGATGGCCACAAGACGTGCGTCTTCTACCTGGGCCGCTGTTCTCCGCCCCTCCCCCATCACTCAAGATGTGGTGTCCTTCGGTGCCATGGAGTGCACTGAAGAGGAGGATGATGCCATTTCGGTGGCAGCATCTGCAAGAGAGGAGTGGTCTAACAGCCCACTGGATTACACTGCACCCCACGGCAGCGACGCAGGGGACCTCCATCATAGTGATGTCGAGTTCCTTAGCGTCCTGTCCAAGGAAGTTGATGAGCTCGGTGTGACGGGAACCCATGCCGAGCCGGCAAGAAGAAGCGTTGGTGAGTTTGGTACTCCAGTCGGCACCCCGCGGAGGACCGGACCCTTTTCCCTGAGGGCCGATGAGATAATAGCACATTGATGCAGTATCCAGTGTATCAGGCCAAGCTGCTCAAGGCTCTGGATGAGGAGGGCCGGACCCTGAAGTGTCAAAGAGCTCAGACGTGCACGGATCTGGCCCTCAGCGGGACGGTTGTGGACAGCTCGAACGATTGGCTGCAACATGGGGAATCTTGTGGTGCTAGATCGTCACCTGTGGCTTACTCTGACCCGAGTTAAAGGACTCGGTTAAAACGGGCCTGTGAACCCTCCGGAATCCCTGTCGTCCTTGTGTTTCTATTGAAATGCGGGTGCATAGTTACAACTGTAACTGGCAGAAATGGTAGCAGTAGTAGTAGTTATTCCAAACATCGTATAAGATACAGGAAGACTGGGGGTGAGGATTTGCTGTAGTGATCCTAGTGCCTCTTGGTTTGCTGCCATTTCACCGAACCACATTCACTGTAATTCAAGTGTAAAGCTTTTCTCCTCTTCAGAGAAAAACATATGGGCTTTGTATGTAATTCCCTTGGATGGGAAAATAAAAAAAAACTGCCAACATTAGAGTTGAAAGAATTTTCTAGAACATTTCTTTTTCTGTTAAACTGTGGGGTGGGAGGCACAACTGTAAATTACGGGAATGATGAATCCCATTTAGCCACAGAAGACTCACAATTTGCCCACCAGCGTATAAAGCCTTTTAATGGTTTAATTGCATCTCAAAGGAGAAGCGCACAGAAGCAGAGTCAAATTAGGGATTGTCCCATATTGGTTCTTGTGCTGCATGAGTGCGCCTGTGTGTGGTTTTCTTTTTTTTAAGTGAATATGGGATTTGCTTTAAAGCTTAAAATCATTAGACTAAGCTTGGACTAAGTCACCCCCCCCCCACCCATTTAAGACATTCGTTCATTTCAACTAGTCTAATGGTGAATGTCAGGGAAATTATGCATTCATTCTTTCGCGACTAATCTTTACGTTTACAAGTGTTGTTTGGTGTGCGTTAGGCCTGTCGCAATAATCAATATATCGACTTATCGCGCAATATAATTACATGACCTCAATAATTTTTGAAGAATAAAGAAAGAAAGAAAAATAAATATATGAATAATTTCAAAATATTAACTGATGGGCCGATATTGAAATTCTATACTATTTGGTCCTAAATAAATAAATATATGAATAATCTTAATATATTAAATGATAGGCCAAAATACAATTAAAATGTGTATATTTTTTAAATGATATAAGTGAATTTAGTCATCACTGCATTATAATATACAGTATGAAAGAGATATTTGTTTTGCTATTTATTTGCTAAAGATTACATTTAAGAGTTAATTTACTTATTTTAAAGTGATTTTAAGCAACTGGAAAATGAATAAATGTAAAACACCATTGCACACTTTGGCCAGTCATTTAACTCCAGGTTATTCTATGAAAGGTTGATTTTGTAAGTGTACTTAAAGTTGCTTTGAATACGCACGTCACTTAAATGTCAAAGTAACAAAGTTCCTAGTCATGACAAAGAAATGACCATAATTATGCTCACTATGAACTTCTTTAGGACCCATAAGCACTTGTTCATTCACACAGCATGTGTAAATCGGTTTCAACACACTTGTATTATTGTATCAATGACAGTTTTAAAGTGCTCTTTCTGTTTAGCAAACAGCTAACAGTGTTCAGTGCCTGCTTAAACAGTCCAGATGACGTTACGTGTAGCAAGCAGGTCAGCATGGCTGCTGTTGAAAGCAAGTATTGTAAGTACGTAACACCCGTGATCTCCCCAACAACTTTCCCCATCGGCCCCGTTCCCTCAGCATTCCCTAAGGAAACCGTATATCCCGTAGCCACGCAGAGATGTGAGGGCCACTGTTAGCGGAGTCTGAAAAAGATTGAGTGCTCGCTGTTGACACAAGCCTCTCTTTCATATGCAGCGGAGCACCGAGCGCTCAGGCTAAGTACACAGTTTGTGTTAAAGGTTGGTCCGCTCGTACCGAGAATTTCATCCGTCGAGCTCTCACCCGCAGAGATGCAAACACTCAAAAGGAGTCAAGAACGGGTTGGCAGTTTGGAAAATAACATGATGAATCAGCTGCTCGATTGTTCAGATGAGATCAGAGCACCCAATAAAAAACAACCAAAAAGTCCAGCATGCTGATGGATGACAAGTGTTTTTTTTTTGTTGTTGTTATTTTTGTTTCTATTTGTTATATTTGCTTCTCTTTACTGATAGGCCTGGAGGATCAAACATGAAAACCTAATAAATAGGTCACACAATTATTATTATTAGTAGTATTATTTCCAGCTTCCAAAGATTTAAAAATTCAAATTTTTAGTCGAATTTTGGCTGGTATATAAAAATCTGCCTGGTTTTTGCTTCTCTTTACTGATAGGCCTGGAGGATCAAACATGAAAACCTAATAAATAGGTCACACAATTATTATTAGTAGTATTATTTCCAGCTTCCAAAGATTTAAAAATTCAAATTTTTAGTCGAATTTTGGCTGGTATATAAAAATCTGCCTGGTTTTGCTAGTTTGTTGTTGTTGTTGTTGTTGTTGTTGTTGTTGTTGTTGTTGTTGTTGTTGTTGTTGTTGTTGTTGTTGTCTGTTTGGGGTTGTGTTGTTGTTTTGTGGTTGTGTTGTGTTGTTGTCAAAATATCATGATGATAAAAATAAAAAATATGCTATCAAAACAGTACTCACCAGCCAAAAATCCACTGTAAAGTAGCTACAGTACTACAGTAGCAGTAGTGATACTAATAATAATCATCATAATTAATTGTTTAACTTTTGTTTATTGTTTAATTTCTCTTAATTTTTATGTAATAGGAACAGTTAAGGTCTATATTGTGAATTCAAAACTTAAATTCAAATTGTTGAATTCAAAACTGTGATTATACAAATCTAATCTATGAAATTTATATAAAATAAACTTTTTATTCAGCTAGTTGTACAGTGCTAAACGGAAATGCAAAATGAATTAAATACAAACATAGAGACAATTAAAAAACAACAAATTTAATAAATTGACAAATCACTCAACAAAAATTTCTAAAACCTTAAAAAAAACCTAATTTAAAATTAGATTAGAAATTAGAAAAAAATTATAATAGTGTCTCGTTTATACTAAAAACTATACTTTGGAAAAAAATCATTCCAAAGAATATTGGTCTATACCAAAACTTGAGTCATATGTTAACTCGCGCACCGCTGTGACCAAAGGTTCGAGCTCATTTGACTCGTATCTGTGTGGACTGATCAAAAAGCTCGCTCATTGCCGACCCTCATCCTACCCAGAGAACTCAAGTCAATTCTACTGTCAAAATGACCAAAATGCACATTTCTACTGTAGCACATTTCTTCACATTTTCAGTAGTCAGAATCTGAAACATTGGCAATAGCAGAGATCATCCTGGGGTTTCTTTTTTCAGCATTACTAGAATTACATTGAAAGCTGGAAGGCCTGCATTCATCAAAATTTGAGTATGGCAGTTACTTATTGGGAAAACCGCCAACATATCACCAAGTCTAGGAAAAATCCACCCTGAAAAGCGCGAAACCGTTCCAATAACATCTGCATTTTCCCTACAGGTGTGGCCCCCACACTAGGGAAATAAGCTCACGTGCAAGCGGAATACATGTAATTCAAAAACCTCGGGTGATGTCGCGCACCAGACATGACAGACACCTTCTAAATTATGAGTTTTGAATGTTGCAGTAAGCCTACGAGATTTCATTTGCTGCTTTTTTTTATACAGTACACTTGAATTCACTCTTGATTACAAATTTCCCTGTGTTTAGAAAGCCGCATCTGTTTTTGGCCGGATTTTTCTGTTCTTGGCATTGAAATGGTAGCTCTGGTCGGTCCCCCGGATACCCAGCTGATGCTGCGACACACGCTTTCTGAATTATGTGATTGACCGCCGTAAATTGCTTTCATTCCAGGCTTCATCGCAGCAGCTGAAGTTCACAACGTCAGACTCATGCGACCGCATCAAGGACGAGTTCCAGTTCCTTCAAGCACAATACCACAGGTACACACACACACACTTTCAATACCATAAAGCAATAGTTCACTTAAAAATGACAATCTGTTATCATTTATTCACTCTCATGTATAATTTGGCTTAAATAAATCTTAATTCCAGTTTTAGTTTTAGCAATTTTAGTACTTTTGACTTTTCAAATTTTTCATTTATTTATTTATTTATTTTTTAGTGTTTCATCTAATATTTATATTTTATTTCAGCTTTATTTCAGTTATTGAAAATTTTAGTAGAAGTTTTATTTAAGAACAAAAACACTGTTCTGTGGAACACAAAAGGAGATGTTTTGAAGAATGTGCTGGTTGCTCTTTTATAATGAAGGGGGACTGAAGCTTTCAAGCTTGAAAAGTAGCGATGTCTAGTTCATGAATGAATCATTATTTTGAGTCCGAATCGGTTCATTGTATCGACTGATACAAATCGACTGATTTGGTTGTCTGAATGATTTTTTTTTTCTCACAAATCTGACAAATTCAGTTCAGTTGAATTCGCTCAGTGATTCGGTCGAAGCTGTTGGAGTCGCCATGTATTTATGACCCATAATTCATGAGTCTTTTTGTGTAATTCATTAATAGAGCCAGTTCTTAAGAGTCATTTGTTCTGGAATCTGATTATAGTAGAAAAGAACTACCAGTACATTACGAGTCGGCAAGTAGTGATTCATGATTCAGTGAGCGAGTCAGATGTTAGTTCAGTAATTGGCCTGTTATAGTGAGGCCATTCTGTGAAGGAATCGCCATATTGATTCTGACCCATGTCTTCTTGTTGATGCAATCTTTAAAATAACTGCTTTATATGGTTCTTGACTCAAGCTATAGTAGAAAAGAGCAACCAGCACATTATGGTAATGTAATAAGTAATGACTCGTGATTCAGTGAGCGAGTCGGATGATAATTTGGTAACTACTGATTCAATTAATTCTGTGAAGGAATCACTAGATTGACTGTGACCATTAATTCATGAGTCTTTTATTGCGCAATTCAATAAAAGAACCAGTTCATAAAAGTAATTTGTTCTTGAATATGGTAGAAAAGAGCAACCTGAAAATTACAGGTCGGAAAGTAATGACTTGTGATTTAGTAAATCAAATGTTAATTCAGTAACCACTCTGATTCAGTGAGTTCATTATGTGAAAGAATCACCAGATTGATTCAGTCCCATAACTCATGAATCTTCTTGTGCAGTCCGTTAAAAAAACCAGTTCATAAGAGTCATTTGCTCTTGAATCGGACTTCACTAGAAAAGAGCGACCAGTACATTATCAAGATTTCTCATTTTATGTTCCACAGAAGAAAGCAAGCAAGCCATATGAGTTAAGAACCACATTTATTTTTGAACCGTTTCTTCAAGGCAGTCCTCTACAAAGCAATGTGACTAAACTCCCTATTAGCAGGCATATTTTTATTTAACGCTTCTAACAAGCTTCCCCAATGCCTTATTCCCTTGCCGATTAACACGGAGCGGCTACTGTGATCTGATCCGTCTGATGCTTTGACTCCTGTAGACGAGACGGAAGACTCTTTTAAAGACACAAAGACGCTGCTACTGTCCCGTCTTTAAGGCAACATGTCTTTCCCTCCCTATTCCCATGACAACGAGCAAACCCTCATTTAACCCTGGTTCACAGAAGAATAGGCCCTACGTTTTTCTGTGTGTATTCAGAGCATGGATTCGCCGCCATTGACTTCAATTGAGATTCAAAAGACAAGGGCTTTTTTGGTGCTGCGTTCAGCCTTTTAAGGGAAATGTACTGCAGGCAGTCCCCAGAGCCTCGCCCGAGCTGTCGTTCCCTGCTACAAATGCATAAATAGATCAGGGAATACATAAATCAAAATAAGGATGACAGCAGGAGCGATTTGGAGGCGGAAAGAAGCGGCAATAAAACTCCATCAATGTGTCGTTTTTTTTGGCGTCTTTTTTTTTCTTCTTTTCTGCGAGAGCATCTTTGGAACCTTCAGGAGGTCTCGGCCAATCAGTGGCTGGCATGGCCAATCACAGGTAGCCTGGCAGCAGGGAGGATGGTCACCATGACAACCCCCAATATATGTTACACAGTCATAACAGCCCAGGTTTTTTCCCCCCTTTCTTGGGATAAGTGGAAGCAGCAGACTGGAGAGGTATGAAGAGACAGAATGCTTGTCATACGGCGACAAAACAAAAATCTCTAGTATGTAGTGGCACTTTTATATTTATATAATCTATATATAGATATTGATATAATATATATATATATATATATATACAGTGGGGACGGAAAGTATTCAGACCCCCTTAAATTTTACACAACTCTTTGTTATATTTCAGCCATTTGCTAAAATCATTTAAGTATTTTTTTTCCTCATTAATGTACACACAGCCCCCCATTTTGACAGAAAAACACAGAATTGTTGATTTTTGCAGATTTATTAAAAAAGATTAACTGAAATATCACATGGTCCTAAGTGTTCAGACCCTTTGCTAAGTATTTAGTACAAGCACCCTTTTGATCTAATACAGCCATGAGTCTTTTTGTGAAAGATGCAACAAGTTTTTCACACCTGGATTTTTTTTGGGGATCCTCTGCCATTCCTCCTGCAGATCCTCTCCAGTCTGTCAGGTTGGATGGTAAACGTTGGTGGACAGCCATTTCTCTCCAGAGATGCTCAATTGGGTTTAAGTCAGGGCTCTGCTGGGCCATTCAAGAACAGTCACAGAGTTGTTGTGACGCCACTCCTTCATTATTTTAGCTGTGAGCTTAGGGTCATTGTCTTGATGGAAGGTAAACCTTCTGCCCAGTCTGAGGTCCTGAGCACTCTGAGAAGGTTTTCGTCCAGGATATCCCCTATACTTGGCCACATTCATCTTTCCCTCAATTGCAACCAATCGTCCTGTCCCTGCACCTGAAAAACACACCCACAGCATGATGCTGCCACCACCAAGCTTCACTGTTGGGACTGTATTGGACAGGTGATGAGCAGTGCCTGGTTTTCTCCACACATATACCGCTTAGAATTAAGGCCAAAAAGTTCTGTCTTGGTTTCATCAGACCAGAGAATCTTATTTCTTGGAGTCCTTCAGGTGTTTTTTTCATGTGTCTTGCACTAAGGATAGGCTTCCGTCGGGCCACTCTGCCATAAAGCCCCGACTGTGGAGGGCTGCAGTGATGGTTGACTTTTCTACAACTTTCTCCCATCTCCCGACTGCATCTCTGGAGCTCAGCTACAGTGATCTTTGGGTTTTTCTTTACCTCTCTCACCAAGGCTTTTCTCCCCTGATAGCTCAGTTTGGCCGACGGCCAGCTCTAGGAAGGGTTCTGGTCGTCCCAAAACGTCTTCCATTTATGGATTATGGAGGCCACTGTGCTCTTAGGTACCTTAAGTGCAGCAGAACTTTTTTTGTAACCTTGGCCAGATCTGTGCCTTGCCACAATTCTGTCTCTGGCAATTCCTTTGACCTCATGATTCTCATTTGCTTGACATGCACTGTGAGCTGTAAGGTCTTATATAGACATGTGTGTGGCTTTCCTATTCAAGTCCAATCATTATAATCAAACACAGTTGGACTCAAATTAAGGTGTATAACCATCTCAAGGATGATCAGAAGAATGGACAGCACCTGAGTTAAATATATATGAGTGTCACAGCAAAGGGTCTGATACTTAGGACCATGTTATATTTTAGTTTTTCTTTTTTAATAAATCTGCAAAAATTTCAACAATTCTGTGTTTTTCTGTCAATAATGGGGTGCTGTGTGTACATTAATGAGGAAATAATTTTTTTTAAATGATTTTAGCAAATGGCTGCACTATAACAAAGAGTGAAAAATTTAAGGGGGTCGAATACTTTCCGTACCCACTGTATAATACATTATCATGGTTTTCTTGCTTGTTTTCACCCTTACGTTTTCCCATGCAACACTCTTTTCCATATGGAACTTCTAATTGGATTTCCCACAAACTGAAAAATCGAAATCAAGTTTTTTACTTCAATTTAAATGGACTACTTTTACTTGAATTTTTTTTTTTTTTTTTTTGCTACGATACTTTTACTTTTTAATACTTAATTTATAGTACAATTTAAAGTTGTACTTTTTTACTTTTACTCAAGTATGTTTTGGCAAGATAATTGTACTTTTAATTAAGTGAGAGTACAGATACTCAATGAAAATTTTACTGAAGTGTATTTTTTGAGTGCTTTTTACACCCCTGTTAATTTATTACAAAAAATAATCAACAGATTAAATGTTCTCTCTAAGCGTTTTCTGCCATTTTGCTAACGTCCACTGTTTTACGTTCTTCAAACCCTGCTGATAATAGAGACATTTTTGTGTGGTTTTCCTAAAATAAACAGTTTATTAACACTAAATTCTTCTCCCTATTTACAGACTCAACCAATAGAGTGTGAAGAAGCCCAAAATCTTAAAAAATGACTGAAGCATTCTGAACTCATCAGCCTCTGTTGCATAATATATGTCTGGTGTCTACAAATTGACCAGTCTTTCTTTTCTCTCTCCAGTCTGAAGCTCGAATGTGACAAGCTGGCCAGTGAGAAGTCAGAAATGCAGCGTCATTATATCATGGTAAGTCTGCACTGAACGCACTCTCCTCCAGAGGGATGTGCCTTAGGTTAGATGTGCGGGAACATATTCACATCCGCCAGAAACTAACATAGCCCTTACCTGTCTTATTCCGTTGTGTTTTATTCTCGGTCTGCCTCTGCACTGTCTTTTCTGCTGCTCTATTACCATTCTGTACCTCCTGTCCACGCGGAGGCGTCATGCACCAAATATATTTCTTTATTTTTTTGAGGGGACATCAGCTGGGCTCTCTTAGTATTCTAGGCAACTTTATTAAAGGAGGTTATATTACATTTTCTTTTTTTTACTTTTTTATTTATTTACTTATTTAAAATGTGATGGTTCTTTATATATTACTTTTTATTATTATATATAGTATAATTACTTATTTACAAACAATTGCGGCGTGCTTATAGGCAGTATATATATTTTTGTTACTGATTCTTACGATTTACTTGTTAGTGGTGTATATTATAATATTACACTATAGGCTTTGTTTATTACTTTACTAACTATTTATTAAACGTGAAGTATTTTTGTTGCTCAGTTAAGTGGTTCTTATGTGGCGGTCTTACAGGCTTATTATATCTTTATGAATGGTTCTGTATTATGATTATTTGATTATTGATTTATTTACAAACACTTTGGCTCTTAGAAATATGTATTTTTTTTTTTTCAAACAGCTTAGTGTGCTAATGTATGTTTTTCATTATGTGGTGATTTTTGTTGTATATTTTTTGTGGAATTTATTTATTATTGCTAATTTCAATTGAGTGGGTCTTATGTAGTATTAGATTTCAGCTTTATTTAAATAATTTCTCAAAAACTTTGTGATTATTTTAAATTATATTATGTTATATAGTGGTAATTTATTTATTTACTTATTCAGTTCTTATATTTCTTTTGGGCATGTTCTCACAGTCTTATATTATATTATGTTATATTATATTTACTTTCAATGCAAGTACATTTTTTAAGAAGCTGCCTTCAAAATCCATTTTCCTCAAATCTATCAGTTTAAATTTGGCTGTGATGCTTCTGGCTCCATCTTGTATGATCTGACTTCATCTCCTCCCTAGTCTTCCACCTCCATCCCTTCCTTTTCTACCTTGCCTGCCATTCTTTCTTTTGTCCATGTACTCTGCTCTCTCTTCTCCTCCACCCCCCGATGATATTCCCTCCCCTCCGTTCTAACCGTGTTGTCTCCGGCCTGGGCCTCGTGTTGCCGTCTGATATTCCGCCTCTAATTGATCCGTCGAGCGGCTTAATCTAATTTAATCTGTGCGCCGTTGCTCTCACGCGCATCAGCCAGAGCGCCCTCCCTCCCTCTAATAGCCTATCGGATTCCCCCTCTCTGTCCGCACCCGCTAGAAGATGGGGAGGGTGGGCGTCCGCGTTGACTGGGTGGTAATTGCTTTAGGGACCTACTGCTGCTTGGCAAAGCCGACCCTGATCCAACTCTGGCTCCATCACTGATGCTCCCTGCTCTTGTTTAGCGGCTGAGGTTGTGTTGCACTGCTCGTAGACGTGTGGATGATGAGCGAGGCTAACACTTCAGCACTTACTACGCACATGTTACGCTGAGATCCTAGATGTTCAGTTCTGTGTATTAGAGCTATAATGCGGCATGATCATGTCTGACTTGCTTTATTTCTTTGCAGTACTATGAGATGTCCTATGGGCTGAACATCGAAATGCATAAGCAGGTGAGTTTGTCTAATCTGACGAATAACACACATCCCTGAGAGGCAGTTTACACGCTCAGATTTTCGTTTTTGAATGCTGGTGCTTTAGTCTATGCACAGAAGTGTCAGTGGGGAATCAAACTATGCCTTAACAATTTATGAAAATTGGTTTATTCATGGCCAGCTTTGTGACTACACTTTCTAGGGCATGATAGCTGGGATATTTTTTTTAATGAATATGGGATGCATTTGATGGACAGCTGGTCCAAAAAAAAAACAAATGAACACTGAAATATGAATAAAAATTAAATAAAATATAAAATTAATTTTCAGTCCATAGGAAGTAACCTTTTTGACTTTGTGCTTGGGCTGCGATCACTTTTTATGTGGTGTTTTTTTTTTTCGTAAATAAATGTTTGTGTGTAGCGTGTGTGTGTATGTGTGTCTATATATATATATATCTAGTTATATGCGTGTGTGTATTTTAGTATTTATTTCAATTAAAATTTAGCAAGTATCTTGGAAAAAATATAGTTACTATATATATAATAATACATACATACAGGGGGTACGGAAAGTATTCAGACCCCCTAAAAATTTTCACTCTTAACAATATTGCATCCATTTGCTAAAATCATTTAAGTAAATTTGTTTTCCTCATTAATGTACACACAGCACCCCATATTGACAGGAAAAACACAGAATTGTTTGCATTTTTGCAGATTTATTAAAAAAAGAAAACTAAAATATCACATGGTCCTAAGTATTCAGTATTAGTAGAAGACCCCTTTTGATTAATTACAAGCCATGAGTCTTTTGGGAAGAGCAACAAGTTTTTCACCCTGGAATTGGGGGATCCTTGACATTCCTCCTTGCCAGATCCTCTACAGTGCTGTCAGGTGGATTGGTAAACGTTGGTGGACAGCATTTTTAGGTCTCTCCAGAGATGCTAAATTGGTTTAAGTCAGGGCTCTGGCTGGGCCAGTCAAGAACAGTCACAGAGTTGTTGTGAAGCCATCCTTCGTTATTTTAGCTGTGTGCTTAGGGTCATGTCTTGTTGGAAGGTAAAACCTTTGGCCCAGTCTGAGGTCCTGCGCACTCTGGAGAAGGTTTTCATCCAGGATATCCCTGTACTTGGCCGCATTCATCTTCCCTCGATTGCAACCAGTCGTCCTAACCCTGCAGCTGAAAAACACCCCCACAACATGATGCTGCCACCACCATGTTTCACTGTTGGGACTGTATTGGACAGGTGATGAGCAAGTGCCTGGTTTTCTCCACACATACCGCTTAGAATTAAAGGCCAAAAAGTTCTATCTTGGTCTATTCAGACCAGAGAATCTTATTTCTCACCATCCTTGAGTCCTTCAGGTGTTTTTTAGCAAAATCCATGCGGGCTTTCATGTGTCTTGCAATGAGGAGAGGCTTCCGTCGGGCCACTCTGCGATAAAGCCCCGACTGGTGGAGGCCTGCAGTGATGGTTGACTTTCTACAAATTTCTCCCATCTCCCGACTGCATCTCTGGAGATCAGCCACAGTGATCTTTGGGTTCTTCTTACCTCTCTCACCAAGGCTCTTCTCCACCGCTAGCTCAGTTTGGCCGGGACGGACAGCTCTAGGAAGGGTTCTGGTCGTCCCAAAACGTCTTCCATTTAAGGATTATGGAGGGCACTGTGCTCTTAGGAACCTTAAGTGCAGCATAAATTTTTTTGGAACCTTGGCCAGATCTGTGCCTTGCCAAAATTCTGTCTCTGAGCTCTCCAGGCAGTTCCTTTGACCTCATGATTATAATTTGCTCTGACATGCACTGTGAGCTGTAAGGTCTTATATAGACAGGTGTGTGCTTTCCTAATCAAGTCCAATCAGTAAAATCAAACACAGCTGGACTCAAATGAAAGGTGTAGAACCATCTCAAGGATGATCAGAAGTAATGGACAGCACCTGAGTTAAATATAGAGTGTCACAGCAAAGGTCTGAATACTTAGGACCATGTGAAATATCAGTTTTTCTTTTTTAATAAATCTACAAAAATGTCAACAATTCTGTGTTTTCTGTCAATATGGGGTGCTGTGTGTTACATTAATGAGGAAAAAAAAATTAAATTAAATGATTTTAGAAAATGGCTGCAATATAAAAAAGAGTGAAAAATTTAAGGGGGTCTGAATACTTTCGTACCCACTGTATGTATATCTATATATATATATATATCCGCATTTTTACTAAATTAAAAGAAACAAGTCAAAAATTATTTGCAAAAGATACAAAACTATTTCAAATTACAATTTTTTAATTGTTCAGAAAATATTGATGTAGAAAAGGACTGTTCTTAACATTGAAAATAAAAGATGCCAATGCAGCCTATCAAGCATATTTTATATATATATATATTATATTTATATCTATTATTATATATATATATATAAGATATAATATATTATTATATATATATATTATATATATATATATATCATCATATTACCTATATTAAAAAATGTAGATCATTTTTATTATAAACATACTATAATAGGCTTGTGAATGAGCAGTGGATATGAATATTACTTAATTCCACCCAAAATAAGTAAAATGCACCAATAAGCTGTTGCTCTTTGAAAATTGTAATGCCTGTAGTGCTCTGCTTATGGACAACATGTAGTTAGGGACGACGGACTGCCGGGAAATCTAGGAACGCACTGTTGCCACTGCACAGTCTCACAAGCACAATTAATCAGGTCCCGGCCCCTTTATTGTGACCACAGGGAAATATGTTTTTATAAAAGTCAGCCAGGACACAGAAGAAGTGTGTGCGAGACAGAATACAGGGCATGAATGCAAAGAATAAGCATGCAAGGTGTATGCAGTCATGTTTTTCTCTCTCTCTCTCTCTCTCTCTCTCTCGCTCTCGCTTCTGCGCTCGCTATCGCTCGCAGTGTATGAAGTGTCAGCATGGCAGGCTATTGAAACAGGGTTATTGTTGCCTCTCTCTTTGTCCCAGTGCATGTTTCTCTCCATTTTTTCCCCCCTTAAGCTCTCACGGGCATATTCAGTATTCAGAAAAATCATATTTTTTCCTGATAGAGCTTTACCTTCATATATTTGTCCTTTTTGGTAGCTAAGTATGTATTTATATTATAAATAAGAAAATATTATTTATATTTAAATTATTATTATTATTTGTAGTCAATTATGTACTTGACAAGAAGGACGTTTATTATTTTGCAGCTGAGCTACTGTAAGGATTTGTGATGACTAAAAGGAAGGATTCTGCTGAACAGAAGGTGTGTGTGTGGGTGTTCTCCTGCAGGCAGAACTCGTGAAGAGATTAAAATGGGATCTGTGCTCAAGTTTGGCCTTACCGTCTCAAGAGGTACAGAGAGGAGATAGCAGCGTTACCTCTACATGCAGTTTTATAGCATTACGGGCCTCTCTTAATTATCGCATCATAACTGATTTGAACAGGCTGTATATAATAGGGATTGTAAGATTTTACAATGAAAACCTCTATGGGCTCGGTGGCTGGCTGCACTATGTTGGAGGATGGGTATTTTGTGAAATGCTGATTATTTCACATAATGATTTTAATGTGAATGTGGGAACATGTTGTACAAGATGTGATGTGATTTTTGTGTGTGTCTGTCTGTGTGTCTATTTCAGCACCAGCAGCAGGTTCTGGGGGCGATGGAGAGAGCCAAACAGGTCACCCCACCAGAGATGAACTCCATTATACGGGTAAACAAAACTCTCTCTTACTGTGGTGTGTGGGGGGGGGGGGGGGGATCTTGGTTGGGACCTCACACACAGGGGGTATATGAACAGTAGGGACTTGTTTTAGGGAAAATGCATCTTGAATTAGTGCAAATTTGTGCTTTGCTGTTAGGGATGTTAATAGTAATTTTTTGCATTTTATTATGGCTTTGAATTTTGTTAAATTCTGGTCTCTTGTAAAATTTTAGTTTTTAATTATAGCATGCTTTATGGCATGACAGAAAACTTACATTCATATTATGAAAACATCTGCAGCTTTTGCTTTGTACAAGTGGAAATAAATCAAAAAAGAAACACAATGCAATATAATAATAATATAAAGTAGAAAAAACAGTGTGAGTGGAGTAATCAAGTAATACTACAAATAAAATATGCTAAATTATAAAATAAATTAACCAATAAAATAAGGCTCCAGAGGCCATACAATTTTTCAGTCAGTGATATAGTGAACTGTTTTATATTTTAAAATGTAATTTATTCCTTTGATGACAAAGCTGATTTTTCAGCTTCCATTAGAATAGAAAGATCAAAGGAACTGCATTTATTTGAAACATGTCTTTTTGTAACATATATATAAATGTCTTTACTGTCATCTTTGTTCAGTTTTCTGCGTCCTAGCTGAGTATTAATTTATATAATTTACACATAAATGATTACTTATATTTATTGCTTCTGTATTCAAATATTTATCATTTATTATAAAAAAAAACTTGAGCACATTTTTGAATGGTGATGTATGTATAGATTTGATTCATTTATTTAGGATTTGCTAATTTATAGCTTTATTTGTGGTTCATCCAGTCATACTTTAGAGCTGGAACTATATTTTATGGTAATGTTTTATAGTAAAGTGAAACGTAAACTAAGAAAGTTACAATTAACTAAGAAACTATGTAGGTAACGGCATTGTTTGTGTGTGTTCTGTAGCAGCAGCTCCAGGCTCACCAGCTCTCTCAGCTGCAGGGGCTGGCATTGCCCATGACCCCTCTTCCTCTCGGCCTGAGCCAACCTGCCGGCCTCCCCGCTGTCACCTCCAGCTCTGGCCTCTTCTCCCTCTCCAGCATCCTGGCCTCTCAGGCCCAGCTGGCCAAGGAGGATAAGAGCACACGCGAGACCTCCGACAGCCACCGCGAGGAAGACGGAGACAAGTCCGACTAGTCACCCGCCAAACCCGTTCCTTCATCCAATCATCATCCAGAGCTCCACGTAGAGCAGAGGCACTTGTTTCCCTGTTTTTTCACCTTTTTTTTTTCTTTCTTTGTTTTCCACTCTCCTTCCATCTTTCTATCTTCCCTCTAAATTGCTACTGTGTTCACATGCCTAATGTAATTTGTTCTGGTTCATTCCACCAGCTCTCTATATGTATCCACCTTTTTATTGTACAATCTTGATTTGTGATTTTATTACCAATATTCTGCCGCTGTGTAGTGTAGGTAGATATATATATATATATATATATATATATAGATATATATATTTCTATATCAACTATATATATCTATATATATATATATATATAATATATATACTATATTTTTGATTTGTATATTTCTTACGCTCGTTGTGGAAATGGTCTACAACCGTTAATGGACCATCGACCCCAGTAAAGAATCTTGTTTGTTTTCCCCCGCTCACTCTCTTCCTCTTAAAATTTTCACCTTTTTAAAGATACAATCTACAATAAACTGAGTCAAAAAGCACTTGGCCCCAGTCAGTAACTCTGAGAATAAAAGAACTTGAATCTAAAAACTAGCAGCGCATAACCATTCGAGTTTAAAGATGGTCTGTGTTATTGTTCGAAGTCATGGCTAACAGTTCCAGTTAAAATGAGGATTTGTTTCATTTTTATGTCTTTCCAAACCTGTTTGACTTATAGTCATCTGTGGAACACAAAAGGAGATATTTTGAAGACCGTTCATGCTGCTCCTTTCCATACAATACAAGTGAATGGTGACCACAGGCAACAAGCAAACTTTGATTTTGTTTCTTCTGTGGGACACAAAAGGAGACTTTTTGAAGAATGTTCACACTGCTCATTTCCATACAATGAAAGTGAATGGGGAGCAAAGCAGTCAAGAACAAAAATCACCATAAAAGCATTACAAAACTAATCCATATGCCTTGTGTACTTTATTTTAAGTGTTCTGAAACTGTTTGAGTGAGAAACTTAAGAAATTAAAGTTATCTACTAGAAATGTAGCTTGATAGTTGTGCTCACCATTCACTTTCATTTTAGTCTCTAGTGTTTCACGTAGTCAGCGATACAGGTTTGGAAGGACACAAGGGTGAGTAAATTGTGACAGAATTTCCATTTTAGGTGTGAACTAAGGCTACGTTTACACTAGTGCGTTTTCATTTTAAAACGCATACCTTTTGCTACGGTTACGCCTGTCGTTTACATTACCCCAGACTTTTGAAAACGCTGCAGACCCCGTTTTAGTTTGAAAACTCCGGGGTTGCATTTCAGTGTAAACGGACCAAAACGGAGACTTCTGAAAATGATGGCGTGGCTGCCCACATTCTCTCTGCATATCCTTGACGACCATGTAAACAATAACATTGTTTACATTTTACGGTTGTGTAGTGGGGACCGAGCATAGATATATATACGTAGATGCCTCATTACCGACTGTTTCTATGGGCTATACTATTCTATTCTCTATACGTAAGCCGTCTGCCATATTGTAACGGTCAACTTGACGTCATTCACCATAATAATCACTGAATATTCAGAAGATGCCACAATCCTGCACAGCCAATGGTCTGCGAACCCATAGTATGGTGAATGACGTCAAGTTGACCGTTCCAAGATGGCGGCCGCATCTACGTGCCTGTAGCCGTCAAATGGGGCATCTATACATATCAATGGGAGAGCGAATGTTTCTGAAATGCAAGTGTAGATGAGGATTGTTTTCATTTTAAAACGCCGTTTTAAAACGAAAACGCACTAGTGAAAAACGGGGCCTAACCCTTTAAACTGCTTGATGAATAATATTGAAACGAAGAAAGAACATTTGTACTACGCCCTTCAACATACTGTATATCGATCTACCTGTTTGCCTGATTTCTAATGTGTTTGGAAGCTGTTGTGCTGTCTTAGACAGAGAATATTAGATGAATCCTCTGAGATGCTAGCTAACCTGCTCACCAAGTGAAAAGGAATGCTGTTTAAAAGATATTTTCAGTCTTTTTTATAGTAATGTCGATTGTCTACATGGTGAGAGTCTTGCTTTCCTTAGAAGGTAAGTTGTGAGAATAAGATATTTGAGAAATAAGAAGCACCTTCTTTAAACATTTTTATTCATTGTTTTGATAGCACTACAGAAACGGGAAGTATGTGAAATCTTAAGTGTGATTTATAACAAGCCCTCCCAACAAAGAAAAAATAAATTCCTAGCACAGTATGTTACCTTAAGTGGACTTAAGGTAAAAGCTAAGTTTTGCATATTCAGTCTCCCAGTGTCATGTTGTATTATGTAGTATGTGATTCTACCAAGAGGGGGCAGTAAGTCCATAGCAAGTCCACACTAACACCCTCAGGGTCATTTTAGTTTGGAGTTGGTCTATTTTAAGTGTCCTATGTTGGTTTTTGCAAACATTTAATAAAATATGCTTCTTTCGACCCGCCAAAAAATAAATAATGATTCTAACATTTATTCAGTCAGGAGTAAGCATCAAGAAAAAGATGCAGCACTTTTTTTTTTTTTTTTTTTTTTTTTTAATTTTAACTTTTTTTTTTTTTTTTTTTTTTTTTTTTTTTTAGGTCGTGCTTTTTGACGTGATTGTGTGGATGCTTTAGATTTGGTTTGTCCAAATGTTGCTCTTATGAATACAGTTAAACCATATCGGATTCAGGAGTGAAGCTGCTTCCTAACTTGTCTTAATGGGACAGTTCTCCATTTTCCAATTAAAAGTTAGTTAAACAGTGCCAACATAAGAAAAATTGTCAATGAAAGGCCACCTGATGATATCGTAGTGCTTTCAAAACAAATCTGCCCATGCTTTTTTTTTATTTTTTTTTATTGGCAAATGTTTTTGGTTTGATTCTGCCAGTGTATTTATGAAAGAAGTGCCAGGATTTATCCTTGTGGCTTGCTACATATGCTCAAATCTATCTGTTGACAAATTTTTTTTTTTAAAGTAAGTACAAAAAGGCAGTGGTCGTTGCGTAACCGTTAAGAGTTCAGGATCAGATCTAGCCAAATGCGAAGTGTTTTGCTATAAAGGTGGGCCGCAGGTGTACTGTATGTGTACATTATACATAGACCTAAAGCTTTGTGCAAATGGATGCTTTTGTGTCAGTCTTGAATGATACGTCTGTGTTTTAGAGGACTCTTTACTAATGAGGCACTTGAGATCAGGTTGTCGCCCCATCCTTTCTTTCTTCAACCCATGACAGCCGTCTCCTCCCAGAATTCATTGCTTGCCTTTTGCCATTTGTTTAAAGCATTGTAAGCATTCTGTGCTATAAAAGTCTTTGTTTGTTTTTCAACTCCTAATTTTTATGTATATTGTACAGCCTGCAGTGCAAAAATAATTGTGTTATAAAATTGCTTCATTCCATATTAAAACAAAGTACATAAAAATTTACTATACATTGAAATTTCTGCAGTAAGGAAATGCTTCTGGTGCCTTACAAATAAAATCAATCAAATCAATGTTGAACATGTCAATGTTTTTATTTTGTAATTTGTATGCTTGTGGGAAATAACATTGCAGGTATGAAGAAATATTGTTTTCTGACAATGTTTTTTTTTTTTTTGGAATCTACCAACAGCCTTGTTGATAGTTTTGGTTATTACACATGTAATTCTCTCACACTTGTACAAAATTTCATACTTAGTGTCATGTTGGATTTTAGGCCAAACAAATGAAAACTTATATACAGTGGGGAAAAAAAGTT
Source organism: Sinocyclocheilus anophthalmus (assembly GCA_018155175.1). NCBI lineage: Eukaryota > Metazoa > Chordata > Actinopteri > Cypriniformes > Cyprinidae > Sinocyclocheilus > Sinocyclocheilus anophthalmus. The sequence goes on from JADLZN010003226.1 coordinate 600,997, forward strand.
TTTAGTCAGCCACCAATTGTGCAAGTTCTCCCACTTAAAAAGATGAGAGAGGCTTGTAATTTTCATCATAGGTATACTCAACTATGAGAGACAAAACGAGAAAAAAAAAATCAGAAAATCACATTGTAGGATTTTAAAGAATTTATTTGCAAATTATGGTGGAAAATAAGTATTTGGTCAATAACAAAATTTCAGCTCAATACTTTGTTATATACCCTTTGTTGGCAATGACAGAGGTCAAACGTTTTCTGAAAGTCTTCACAAGGTTTTCACACACTACACTGTTGCTGGTATTTTGGCCCATACCTCCATGCAGATCTCCTCTAGAGCAGTAATGTTTTGGGGCTGTCGCTGGGCAACACGATTTTCAACTCCCCACGGTGTTTGTGGTGTGTATATATAGATACTATATACGGGTGTGAAAAAGTGTTGGCCCCTTTCCTGATTTCTTATTTTTTTGCATGTTGTCACACTTTAATGTTTCAGATCAATCAAATTTAAATATTAGTAAAAGATAATACAAGTAAACACAACATGCAGTTTTTTAAATTAAGGTTTTTATTATTAAGGAAAAACAAAATCAAAAACTACATGGCCCTGTGTGAAAAAAAGTGTTTGCCCCCTAAACCTAAAAACTGTTTGGGCCACCCTTAGCAGCAACAACTGCAATCAAGTGTTTGCGATAACTTGCAATGAGTCTGTTACAGCGCTGTGGAGGAATTTTGGTCCACTCATCTATGCAGAATTGTTGTAATTCAGCCACATTGGAGGGTTTTCGAGCATGAACCGCCTTTTTAAGGTCATGCCACAGCATCTCAATAGGATTCAGGTCAGGACTTTGACTAGGCCACTCCAAAGTCTTCATTATGTTTTTCTTCAGCCATTCAGAGGTGAACTTCCTGGTGTGTTTTGGATCATTGTCCTGATGCATAAACCCAGTGCGCTTGAGCTTAAGGTCACAAACTGACGGCCGAACATTCTCCTTCAGGATTTTTTGGTAAACAGCAGAATTCATGGTTCCATTTATCACAGCAAGTCTTCCAGGTCCTGAAGCAGCAAAACAGCCCCAGACCATCACATACCACCACCATATTTTACTGTTGGTATGATGTTCTTTTTCTGAAATGCAGTGTTACTTTTGCGCCAGACGTAATGGGACACACACCTTCCAAAAAGTTCCAACTTTTGTCTCGTCAGTCTACAGAGTATTTTCCCAAAAGTCTTGGGATCATCAAGATGTTTTCTGGCAAACTGAGACGAGCCTTTTGTTCTTTTTGCTCAGCAGCGGTTTTGTCTTGGAACTCTGCCATGCAGACCATTTTTGCCCAGTCTTTTTCTTATGGTGGAGTCATGAACACTGACATTAACTGAGGCAAGTGAGGCCTACAGTTCTTTAGATGTTCTTCTGGGTTCTTTTATGACCTCTTGGCTGAGTCGTCGCTGTGCTCTTGGGGTAATTTTGGTCGGCCGGCCACTCCTGGGAAGGTTCTCCACTGTTCCATGTTTTTGCCATTTGTGAATAATGGCTCTCACTGTGGTTCGCTGGAGTCCCAAAGCTTTAGAAATACCTTTATAACTTTTTCCAGACTGATAGATCTCAATTACATTCTTTTTCATTTGTTTCTGAATTTCTTTGGATCACGGCATGATGTCTAGCTTTTGAGGATATTTTGGTCTACTTAACTTTGTCAGGCAGGTCCTATTTAAGAAATTTCTTGATTGCAAACAGGTGTGACAGTAATCAGGCCTGGGTGTGGCTAGAAAAATTTAACTCAGGTGTGATAAACCACACTTTTAACAGAGGGGCAAACACTTCTTCACACAGGGCCATGTAGTTTTGAATTTTGTTTTCCCTTAATAATAAAAACCTTCTTTTAAAAACTGCATGTTGTGTTCACTTGTTATCTTTGACTAATATTTAAATTAGTTTGATGATCTGAAACATTAAAGTGTGACAAACATGCAAAAAAATAAGAAATCAGGAAGGGGGCCAACACTTTTTCACACCACTGTATATTACTTTCACATTTAGTCATTTAGCAGACAGCTTTTATCCAAAGCGATTACAAATGAGTACAATACAAGCAGTCAAAACTAACAAAAGAGCAACACTATATAAGAGCAAATGACAAGTCTCGGTTAGCCTAACGCAGTACACATAAGCAAGGTGTGTGTGTGTGTGTGTGTATAATAAATATAATCTATATATATATATATATATATTATACACACACACACACAAACAAAGAAAAAGAAGTAGTTAGAATAGAAAAAATAGAAAGCTAGTTTTTTTTTTTAAATAAAAAGAAGATAAATAAAGTAGAATTAAAATAGAATAGAAAGTGTTAGAGTGAGAGGGTCAATAAGGTGAAAAGATGTTACAGGGTAAGACGGAAAGTAAGTATTCAACCCCCGTAATTTTTCACTCTTTGTTATATTGCAGCCATTTGTTAAATCATTTAAGTTAATTTTTTTTTCTCCTTAATGTACACACAGCACCCCATATGACAGAAAAACACAGAATTGTTGAATTTTTGCAGATTTATTAAAAAAGAAAAAAAACTGAAATATCACATGGTCATAAGTATTCATATTGCTGTGACACTCATATATTTAACTAAGGTGCTGTCCATTTCTTCTGATCATCCTTGAGATGGTTCTACGCCTTCATTTGAGTACAGCTGTGTTTGATTATACTGATTGGATTGATTAGGAACGCCACACACCTGTCTATATAAGACCTACAGCTCACAGTGCATGTCAGAGCAAATGAAATCATGAGGTCAAAGGAACTGCCTGAAAGAGCTCAGAGACAGAATTGTGGCAAGGCACAGATCTGGCCAAGGTTACAAAAAAACTTTCTGCTGCACTTAAGGTTCCCAAGATCACAGTGGCCTCCATTCCTTAAATGGAAAACGTTTGGGACGACCAGAACCCTTCCTAGAGCTGGCCATCCGGCCAAACTGAGCTATCGGGGGAGAAGAGCCTTGATGAGAGAGGTAAAGAAGAACCCAAAGATCACTGTGGCTCAGCTCCAGAGATGCAGTCGGGAGATGGGAGAAAGTTGTAGAAAGTCAACCATCCATGCAGCATCCACCAGTTGGGGCTTTATGGCAGAGTGGCCCGAGGAAGCCTTATCCTCAGTGCAGACACATGAAAGCCCGCATGGAGTTAAAAAACACCTGAAGGACTCCAAGATTCTCTGGTCTGATGAGACCAAGATATAACTTTTGGCCTTAATTCTAAGCGGTATGTGTGGAGAAAAGCAGAAACTGCACATCACCTGTCCAATACAGTCCCAACAGTGAAGCAGGGTGGTTGGCAGATCATGCTGTGGGGGTGTTTTTCAGCTGCAGGGACAGGAAGACTGGTTGCAATAGAGGGAAAGATGAATGATATCCTGGACGAAAACCTTCTCCAAAATGCTCAGGACCTCAGACTGGGCCGAAATTTACCTTCCAACAAGACAATGACCCAAAGCACACAGCTAAAATAACGAAGGATTGGCTTCACAACAACTCTGTGACTGTTCTTGAATGGCCCAGCCAGAGCCTGACTTAAACCCAATTGAGCATCTCTGGAGAGACCTAAAAATGGCTGTCCACCAACGTTTACCATCCAACCTGACAGAACTGGAGAGGATCTGCAAGGAGGAATGGCAGAGGATCCCCAAATCCAGGTGTGAAAAACTTGTTGCATCTTTCCCAAAAAAAAACTCATGGCTGTATTAGATCAAAAGGGGTGCTTCTACTAAATACTGAGCAAAGTGTCTGAATACTTAGGACCATGTGATTTTTCAGGTTTCTTTTTTAATAAATCTGCAAAAAAATGTCAACAATTCTGTGTTTTTCGTTCAATATGGGGTGCTGTGTGTACATTAATGAGGAAAAAAAAAATTACTTAAAAGATTTTAGCAAATGGCTGCAATATAACAAAGAGTGAAAAATTTAAGGGGGTCTGAATACTTACCGTACCCACTGTATATAATATAGGTGTGTAATATATACATATATATATATACACACAGTATCTCACAGAAGTGAGTACACCCCTCACATTTTTGTAAATTTTTTATCATATCTTTTCATGTGACAACACTGAAAAAAATGACACTTAGCTACAATGTAAAGTAGTGAGTGTACAGCCTGTATAACAGTGTAAATTTGCTGTCCCCTCAAAATAACTAAACACACAGCCATTAATGTCTAAACCGCAGGCCACAAAAGTGAGTACACCCCTAATGTGAAAATGCAAAATTGGGCCCAAAGTGTCAAATTTTGTGTGGCCACAGTTATTTTCCAGCACTGCCTTAACCCTCTTGGGGATGGAGTTCACCAGAGCTTCACAGGTTGTCACTGGAGTCCTCTTCCACTCCTCCATGACGACATCACGGAGCGGGTGGATGTTAGAGACCTACAGATGCTCAATAGGGTTTAGGTTTGGAGACATGCTTGGCCAATCCATCAAATTTACCCTCAGCTTCTTTAGCAAGGCAATGGTCATCTTGGAGGTGTGTTTGGGATCATTATCATGTTGGAATACTGCCCTACGGCCCAGTCTCCGAAGGGAGGGAATCATGCTCTGCTTCAGTATGTCACAGAACATGTTGGCATTCATGGTTCCCTCAATGAACTGTAGTTCCCCAGTGCCGGCAGCACTCATGCAGCCCCAGACCATGACACTCCCACCACCATGCTTGACTGTAGGCAAGACACACTTGTCTTTGTACTCCTCAACTGGTTGCCACCACACACGCTTGACACAATCTGAACCAAATAATTATAATAATTATCTTTGTCTCATCAGTAATCCATGTCCTTAGTCTGCTTATCTTCAGCAAACTGTTTGCGGGCTTTATTGTGCATCATCTTTAGAAGAGGCTTACTTCTGGGACGACAGCCATGCAAACCAATTTGATGCAGTGTGCGGCGTATGGTCTGAGCACTGACAGGCTGAACCCCACCCCTTCAACCTCTGCAGCAATCATACGTCTATTTCCCAAACACAACCTCTGGATATGACGCTGAGCACGTGCACTCAACTTCTTTGGTCGACCATGGCGAGGCCTGTTCTGAGTGGAATCTGTACTGTTAAACCACTGTTTGGTCTTGGCCACCGTGCTGCAGCTCAGTTTCAGGGTCTTGGCAATCTTCTTATAGCCTACGCCATCTTTATGTAGAGCAACAATTATTTTTCAGATCCTCAGAGAGTTCTTTGACATGAGGTGCCATGTAGAACTTCCAGTGACCAGTATGAGAGAGAGAGAGAGAAAGAGCGATAACACCAAATTTAACACACATGCTCCCCATTCACACCTGAGACCTTACACTAATGAGTCACATGACACCGGGGAGAGAAAATGGCTAATTGGGCCCAATTTGGACAATTTCACTTAGGGGTGCACTCACTTTTGTGGCCAGCGGTTTAGACATTAATGGCTGTGTGTTGAGTTATTTTGAGGGGACAACAAATTTACACTGTTACACAAGCTGTTCACTCACTACTTTACATTTTAGCAAAGTGTAGTTTCTTCAGTGTTGTCACATGAAAATGTATAATAAAATATTTACAAAAATGTGAGGGGTGTACTCACTTCTGTGAGATACTGTGTATATATATATTAATGAATAGTCATTAGTAAATTAGGAGTTGTATTAGAAAAATTGTATTTATTGTTTTTGTTTTTGTTTATGCTTAAAATAAACATAAAATGACATTTATTCCCCATTTTAAAACCGCATATTCAACAAACTTAGCAAGATATTTTTCACCTCGCAAGTTTAAAAGTTTTATATCATAATTGCACAATAAATAAGGAATTAATTGCCAGTAGAGTCATTATAGCATAGATCAGAATCATTGAGAGATAAACACTACACATTGGCTAACCAGATGTTTCACTAAAGTGGCATCCACTGGGTGAAATGTTTGACATTTAACACTTCAGATGAAATCCTCTCTGGATTATGTTAATTGAAAAATGACGGTCTTTGGTTATATGTCAGTCTACGGTTTCATTTACAGTAACATATGGGTTGCTTTTCGTCCTATGGTTATTTGTGCAATCCAGACAGGATGTTTTAATCACGGTGCTGGAGATGCTCAACCTGATTTGGTTTCGTAAGCCTCCGTCTCAGTCATATCTAAATGTGACAGTGTGATCGGTGGGTTTTTCTGCATCTCTCTGGTACACACTCTCACACGCTCCCTCGTGATTGTGGTTTTTGAATGACAGTCTGCCCTTGTCTGTGTGTTTGCTGCTGCTGGTAAGCCACAGAGCGCCTGGCAGCTCTCTCTCTCATTCTCTCTTTCTGTCTCAAACTCTCACAGGATTTCTCTGGATCTGAGCCCAGCACTTAAATAAATATGAAAGTGCCCTATTTTCTGTCAGAAAGCTGTCAGAAAGGCAGGGTTTTGTTTATTTTGCTTCACTTTCTCGCGTTTAGCACAATGGTTTAATACTTAAAAGCTGTTGTGATCAATTTACAGAGCGGAATGAGATCAAGCCAGCTTTAAAGATTAAAATGGATCACAATATAAAATAGTTGCAAGCATACCGGTGAATGATCTCACAAAGACTGGTTACATGCCCAGGTTACATTTACCCCAAAATCAAAGAACAATCAAACAAGAAAAGTCATTTAAAAATCTTTAATATATATATAAACATTCATTAATATATTAATCATTATAGTAACACTTTAGATGGTTAGGGGGAACACATTGTGCTATTAACTATATTACAGGCTGTTATTAGTACTTATAAAGCCACATAGTAATAAGGCCTTGACAGATTCTGCATGATCAGTGAGTGTTTATATCCCTTATACTCCTCGCTCCCTACCTAACTTAACAACTACTTACTATTAAAGTAGCAGTACTTAGAAGCTTATGGAAGGAAGAAGAGACTTATAATGGTTATGATAGATCCCTAATCTAAGAAGTGAGGGCGGGGCAACATTTAATTTATTTATTTTAAAGTCACATTCTGTGGGGTCATGATAAGTGATGGACAATATGTTTAAAACCAATTAAGAACTGCAATATGAGATGGTATTTTTTCCAGGTTATCAAAATTTTAAATACATCAATAAAGTAATTATGCATAAGGAAGAGAAGGGCTCTTCGATTGATACAGGCTCTAGAAAAAACGAAATACAAAAAAAAGTATTAATGGTTAAAAATTCAATTATTTATTACTGTAATGCACGTGTACATTTTTCCTGTTGAGGTGTTGTTTGGTTTGTTGTAATTCTCATTATCTGAGTGATTTTTCGCAGTGATTCTCATTACGTACAAATAGTAATTTTATTTACAGTATGATTTTTAATTATTTAAAGCAGCATAACTTAAAGAGGCCGCATGGTGTATAAATATTTTAAACATAATTAAAGAGATATAATAAAATAATATATAATTGCATTTTTTTTAAGTAGATATTATTATAAGTTTTATTAATTACTGTCCATTGGGATCGAACTAGTTCTTGGTTAGTAATGTATTGAATTCAAATGCTTCTTTTTTTCGAAAAATAAGTCTACCAATTTCTCTTATTATTAAACGATTATTTCACGTTGTTTCTGTCTGTGTGGTGCATTTTATAGTGGGTTTGGTTGTCGATATACACTCGGGTATGTTTTTTATTAATGTATATATTTCCAATTTCATTTATGTATCAGATTATTTTATTTGCAGTTTAGGGTACGTTTTATTTAAACGTTATTTAACCACATTTGATGTTTTAATTTATCGTTTCAGTTGGAGTTAGTTATATTTGTACCCCTTCACTGTGGTGTTGTGTGGATTCTCGGGCTGTGGTGCTGTGTGAGCCGCGATAGTAGATTTTAGGAACCGTGGTGGGTCATATGATGCCCAGTGCTCAAACGAACCTCCTATCCTTGTGTAATTTGGCGTTAATGAAATGTGTAAATTTTACCATGGAGGGGGGGGCAGTTTGGTGGGGGATGGTAGATAAACAAAGGACACAATTCAGTTTCTCACATACTGTACGTTTATTGTGGCGTGCTGATCCTCCGGGTCTATGGGACACTTCATTGATGGCCCTATTCTGAAGACCCGTGTAGACTCTTTTTACAAAGCTCATCGTCCTTAAAAAACAAGACGTGCGGTGTGTTTCTCTGACTTGGCCAGACGGATATCCAATGGCGTTGTGATTGCTGAATACCTCAAGCGTGTGACGATACTGTTACGCCCCTCCACATACTGTTGTAGTTTTAGTCACGAAAGAGAGCTGTCCCGCGCGACTAGACACAAAACCGGAAATCCCTATAAAATAGGCATTTGGGTTGCATCCATGGTAACACATAATTACGTATTAGTACAAATATGAGACATATCGTGGTACTGGCTTTTTACACATTGCAGGGGGTGTGGCGATACGCGAAAGGAAAAAAGGGGGGGCGCGCGTAACACCATCAACCCACCATGTTCTGATTTGGTGACCTGAGAATGAACAACACAAGTGCTGACTCACACTGCTCAAACTCCGCGTTTTGGACTCATCAATGGCAATTCCTTTAAATATGAAACGTGCTTCACAGTCCTGTGAGTCATAACAGCGGCATGTAGTCTACTCTACCAGATCAGAAACAGACCTCCGTAAAATGTGCTTCACACATCTGAATATTTGGGTTGAACTGTGTTCCTGGAACAGTTTTGTAAAATACAACTTAACCACTGATTTCTAGTCGTGTCCTCTTTTGAAAGACCAAACAAAGTAGTTTCACTTTCACAACAAAACACACAGCGTCTTCACAATATAGCGGTGGCAGCAACAATAAAATTACGGCTTCTTTCTTTGTGTGAACATTTGGGTGGTGTTATGCAAAGCTTCCCACATCGTGACGTAGACATGTGGGGGCGTGTTTGAACGAGGCGTTTTTGGAGGGTGTGGACGAGTCTTAACTTTTTTTAAAGAATTTCTCTTTGGGTTTGAGACTTTAGTCTATGCAACTTTACAAATCTTCTTTATGCAACAAGAGCTTGTAACACTTCAAAGAGAAAGGAAAACTTGAAATCACATCATATGACCCCTTTAAAATTCCTTCTTTCTTACATTATTCATTTCTTGTAATTTTGGGATGACATGTTTCATGAGATTCATCTGTATAGTGACTTGCTTCACATTTTCTGCTGATATAGGCCGGTTTCCTGTGTCAAGTGTGGAAAGAGAGATGGGCAATTATTAAAAGACGAGAGGCCGTTGATTAATCATGATCTCTCTCTCTCTCTCTCTCTCTCTCTCTCTCTCTCTCTCTCTCCCTCTCTCTGTATGTCTTACTGCTTGATAATGGAGACACATTCTGCTCTGTGCTGTTCTGGTTTATTCATGCAGCCTGTCAATCCTTCTCTCTCTCGTTTTGTCTTTCTCCATCAGTCTCATTCTCTTTGTTCTATTCCTTTAGGCTTACACCAGACTCATCATCACATTGTTCTTTTTTCCCCTCTGTCTTTTTTTCATCCCTTCATTCTCCAGGCAGTGGCCAGAGCACTCATCTTAATCTTCATTTTTCTTTTTTATCCTCTTGTCCTGTGATATCTCTCTCGCTCTCCGTTTACTTAGTGCTTGCAGAATTGAACCATGGGAGTGAAGGACTGTCAGACTGTTTTTTCTAATCTCTCTTTTCTCATCCGTCCACTCCTCCTTTTCTCATTCTACCTCTCCTGTAAATAGAAAGCACTACTTGGCCGACAGCTCTGAGATTTGAGAGCATTTATTTAAGAAAAAATCCTCTAAACAATAGAATCAGGCTGCAGTGAGACCTTAAAATATACTGGTCTGGAATCAAATGAATTCCTGGTTGCACACATCTTTCCCACAATGCATTAGAAAGGTAACAGCTATTTTAGGCTTGGTTTTGCTAAGATGCATACTTAGATGTACACAGTCATTTGTCATGTAGAAATGTTTCAAGGTTAGGCATAATATAATTAATATAATATAATATAGTTACCTGAACTATTTTTGTGATACTTTTCTGACCTAACAGAAGCAAGTCTGTGATCTGAATATCTGATCTGATATCCTGAATGGGTAGATGTTAGTTAGTTGGTTTTAGTATACTTTTAAGATACTTTTATTTCATTTTTATTTCATGACTGCCCTTTGTCACATTTAAATATTAGTTAGTTAGTTGTAATACTTCTAGGGTACTTTTCTGTCTTTAGGAACTCTTCCTCGCATGTTTAGTTAGTTAGTCGACCTTTATGATACTTTTCTGTCCTAATAGAAGCTTGATGGTCTCATCCTGAATATGTTTAGTTAGTAAGATAGTTAGTTAGACTACTTTTATGTCCTTTTAGGACTTTGACTCTACTTATCAGGATGGATGGATAGATTTTGCTTGGTTAGTTAGTTGGTAGATAACTACTTTTATGTAATTTTACAAGCTTTACCGCACCTTGCCCTAGATAGGTGGTTGGCTCTGTAACGGGACGACAGAGACGTGAGACGTGTGGATCCATAAGCTTTATTCCGAGCAGAAGACAGAGACGTGGTCACAGAACAGGCAGGGTCGGACAATGGCAAACAGGTATATGGCGGGCAAAACACAAGAATTCTAGGGCTAACGTAGGTTGACGATCGGCAGACAGAATCACAGGGGCGAGACTAGAGGGATAAATCCAGGGAGACAGGCAAAGATCAGAACCGAGAAACCAGGCCAGGCAAGGCAAAACAAGGAAACCACGGAGACTCGGAAAGGGATACAGGCTAAGCAATACTCAGCAGTGAATGGCAATTTGAGTGAGTGTTATATAGTGAGTGAGTGATGTGAAACAGCTGTGTGCAATCAGTGAAAACAGCTGTGTGCAATCCGTGCTGAGTGCAATCAGTGCAATGAATGATGGGATCTGTATCCGGATGATAAGCACGTATGTGTAGTGCGAGAGTCAATGTAATGGAAAGGGTGACCTCTGATGGTGAATGAACGGAAGTCCATGGACAGGATTCGTGACAGGCTAGTTAGTTTGACTACTTTTATGAGACTTTTCTGTCTTTTGGGAAATTTACTACCACTCGTCCTGGATGGATAGAAGTTAGTTAATTAGTTTGTTAATTAGACTGCGTTTATGTCCTTTATTGATACTTATCCTGGATGGATGGATAGATTTTGGTTGGTTAATTGGTTAGTTAGTTAGTTAGTTGGTAGTTAACTACCTTTATGTAATTTTACAAGCTTTACAAGCTAGTTAGTTGGACTACTTTTATGATACTTTTCCATCTTTTAGGGAATTTTCTACCTCTCATCCTGGATGGATAGAAGTTAGTTTTAGTTTTTAGTTATCCTGGATAGATAGATTTTGGTTGGCTGGTTGGTTAGTTAGTTAGTTGGTAGTTAACTTCCTTAATGTAATTTTACAAGCTTTACTGCCTCTTGTCCTAGATAGTTAGTCAGCTAGTTAGTACTTTTATGATACATTTGTCATTTTATGAGCTTTACTACTCCTTGTATCGGATAGATGTTAGTTAGTTAGTCGATAGTTAGCTAGTTTTATGATAATTTTATGTCATTTAGGAGCTTTACTGCCCCTTGTCCTAGATAGATAGTTTGTTAGTTGGCTAGTCAGTTGGACTACTTTTATCATACTTTTACGTCCTTTTATGGGATTTACTGCTTCTTGTCCTGAATAGATAGTTGAGCTTCTTTTATGATACAGCTCAACTAACTATCTATTCAGGACAAGAAGCAGTAAAACCCATAAAAGGACATAAAAGCTCATTTTAGGATCTTGACTGACTCCTTGTTCTGGATGGTTATATGTTAGTTAGTTGGATGACTTTTATGTTCTTTTAGGAGTTTGATTGCCACACCTCCTGGGTAAATGGACAGATGTTTGTTAGTTAGTTAGTTGCCAATGGCTACTGTTTGCATTCATTGTATAAACAATAGCACTGTGAACACTGTGTTCACAACGCTGTGTTTAACAGAAGAAAGTAAGTTATAAAGATTTGGAACAGCATGAGGTCATGATGACAGAATTTTCATTTTTGATGAACTCATAGAAAAAAAATCCTAGATTAGTTAGTTGTATAAACTTATTGAGCTTTCTTGCCTCAGTCACTATCTCTCTCTTGGTCTGAATGTGTTGATGGAGGAGAATCTCTTATTTCTGGAGAGCACTTTCATCTGAAATTCTCATTCTTTATTTATTCGTTTACCGCCTCCTCCATCCATCAGGCGTCTGAAGTAGGAAAACACCTCAGGCTACCAGCACATAACTGCCCTTTTGCCCTTCTCCCTCAGCTGTCCGCTGTCAATCTCTCCATCCTTTCCTCTCCTGATCTGTCACTCTTTCCCATATTTTTCTTTCCATCTGCCTCTATCTGTCTTTATTTCAACTTTTCAACTCTTTCTCACCTCTCCACTCTGTTCCTGTTCTTACACCTTTTCTGTCACTCGTCCCCTTCTTCCATAACTTTCTCTGAATTGCAATTTAAAAGCCATTCTCAATTCAGGATAGCGCACCAACCTGGTACACACCATCCCCTGCAACCACAGGATTAGTGAAAATTATGCGATAAATTAACTTTTACTATGTCAAAATGTACAGCTTGTGTAGGGTGTAATGATGGTGGGAGGGGCTTACAGGGCTAAATGAGTCCCTAGTGGACACTTCAGCCCCGCCTCTCCATCCAAACGGTTTCCCGCGAGCCTGTACTCTTGGGTGCCGCCAAATAGCAGTGGCTGGTTGAATTGCATGTGGTCAATGTGTGGTCTGTTTACGCTGCTGGAGCGGTTGTGTCACAGTCACAGGCGGCCTGGAGTGGTAATGTGTGTGAGTTGTGTCACAGTCACAGGCGGCCTGGAGTGGTAATGTGTGTGAGTGTGCAAAGACACAGTGCTTGGCCAAGTTGAAGGACTCTGCTCATGTGGTTTAGCCACATTTATTTATGTACACTTTACATAAAGCTTCTGTTCTCATGTTACAATATAGACGCCATCTACCAAGGGAAAAACTGAATCATGCTAACCTTCCTTGATGTCTTGGATGTACACAAAGTGTGGGTCAGTATTAACTATTATAAATATTTGAAAAACTCAATCTGTTGTGTAGTGCAACCAATGTGCATAAATATCCAGGAAAAATCATAAAAACCAGTAAATTATACCATTGTTTCATAAAGGCACGGACTTTGTTTTTGATTTTGCGTACCTCCTGACAAAAATTGTCGCTATATTTATAACAAAACTGAGGTTGAATCTCATGACTTTTGACCTTTCTAATGTTGTGTAGTTTGTCAGTAAATAAATAAATACTTATTGCTAGTGTAGTAAACCGGTTAAATCTCAGATAATTTCACCTTTTTATGACCAGACATTTGTTCAGGTTGTAAAATGTCATGTGGTGGAACTCCTAAAAAACTTAATATTTATGAATTTATAAAATAGTAATATATTTAATCAAATACAAATGCATTTTGTATTTTTGAATCATTAAAAAGTCATTATTATTATTTGAAAATAATAATTAAGAAACAGGATGTTCAATTGTAAATAAATGTAGAGTGGGACTATCATAAATGTATTGGACTTGAAAAGGGTTTGGTGATGTCAAATTTAAAAAAAAATAGGAAAGTCATTTTAGAGTCATATTTTCATGAACAATTATGAAGTAGAATTTTTATATGCACTAATTATTTACAATAAGACTAGAAAGGTGTATTAAATGTGAATGGGGAAACGTGCACATTTCATTTTTATGAAAGTAAATATAGCCCTTTTTAATTTCATGTTGACTTCAATACAAAGCCATAGTGTTTATTTGTGTACATTAAATCCCAGGAATGGTAATTACGTACAGTCACGGTTGCATATATGAATCTCAGGGGAAATTACTTTAAAATAAAATATTTCCTTTGAAACCATGTCTAGTATTTTTGTAGCCTGACTTGAAGTTTCCATTCCTTCTTATTTCAGAATAGCAGTCAGTTAAAAGCAGTGCCCGAGGTTATTTTTTCCCGTCTGATATTTCCTTACCTGACACTCAGGTATGAGCGTGCGTGAGAGTGTATAAGCGACACAAGCGATCCAACAGTGCAGCTTGTGAAAGTTTGCGATAGACAGTCTCAAACTGTCTGAATATCAAATGTGTTTTTTTATTCCTACGTTCAATGTTTCTCTACATACAATATTTAGTGTGAATATCAGTCAGAGCTGGAACAGAAGGCTCTCAAGGGCCCAACGAAGAACAGGTCACTGACATCAAAGGGTGTTTGAGTCTCAAAAATGGAGTGATGATGGGGGACAGATGAAAAGAGACTTGAAAAAAAGACTTGAAGGATGATAAATCAGTGAGAAAGAGGGAGACAAACAATAAACAATATCTTCACTCCATTGGTAGTCTTTTCAACTTTGTTGCACTGCTAGACATGCCTACATCGACTTGTTGTGCAATTCACTGTCAGTGTGAATGTGATAATGTCCTAATTAGCTAAAACTTTGAGTTAGCGATGAGTAAGTGTGATGCAGTGTCACTTGGTTACTCTGTAATTAGAAGACTGAAATCTCAAACATGGCCACCACATTGTCTTCTCAAGTGTTAACCGATTGAAAGCCACATTAAGGGAACATTATGATCTGAAATGTCATTTTACAGCTGCACAGTGGTATAGTACATTCAAGCTTTAGTTTCCACACAATGTGTGTTAAATGGCTGATGTCGAACGCTCTTGTAATTTTGATTAGCCTCTTTAATGCAAGGCTCCCACCAGATGGAGTTATTTAGCTGGATTGTGATCTATAATAGCCCATTGCACATACTCACAAGCTGTTTTTATGTAATCCAGCACTGTTTTAAACAATAAAGGTTAATGCTGGAATCAAACCAAAAGAAAAGTAAATTGCTTGAAAGGAAAAAGAGATGAAGATCGATAAGGAGGGAGACAAACTGAGTGTCAAAGAGAAAAAGGAATTCTTACATAGTCTTACACACGGTGTGTTTTTCTGGGATGCATCAGAGAAGGGTTAATGTTGTCTATAACAGGCGGCATTCCCAGATGGAAGACTTTTAGCTGATGAACTTAATTGGCATGACATGGGCCGGGAACCCTGCCAACTGGCCAGACCCCTCTGCAACTGCGCATAGAGAGAGAACTTTCATCTCATTTATTTCCAAGATCTTTTCCTTGTCCAATTATGCCTTCAAAAACAACAACAACAAAGACTACATTACTTTAAAACCTATAAATAATAAATACTTCACTGAAAGTAAAATTCTGTCATCCTTTGCTCATGACCTCATGTTGTTCCAAACCTGTTTGACGATGTGTTCACACGGTTCTCTTGGCCAGAGCAAAAAATAAAATGATACTTCTATTCCTGGTTTGCTTAGCATTCACATTGTCATTTTTAACACCAAATCTAAAGATAAAAAAACAATAGGCATAAGGATAAGATCACAACCTGATTAGACAGCTTTTATGTTGTATATTTTGTGACAGAACTTAGCAAAACAATGCTGTGTGCTGGGTTAAATGCGTTCTGTTGCATGTGTGGTATTTTAGCTGAGAACCCACAAAGAGCTTATAAATGTGTAAAGAAGTCAAAACTGTGCCAGAAATTCCTCTGTTGCACACTGAGACAGAACTGTAATGGGCAACATGGCTCCTATGTTTTTGGTTCGTTTAGATGGCTTTGGTCCATGTTGTGTTCATATTTGAGCCGAACTGCACCAGAGTTCAATTGGAAATGGGCTGAAACCCACCTTTTCAGGTCTTGTCTTGTGCGCACCAAAGTACAGATTGCAGCGTTCACATTTGTTCAAATGAACCCCACTGACTGAGCAATTGCACCAGAATTCATTTTAATCAAACCAAACCTGCCAAGTGTGAGAACACCCTTACTTTCTTCCGTGGAACACAAAAGAAGATATTTTGCAGAATAAGTGTTCTCTTTTCCATATATGAAAACCAATGAAGACTAGATCTGTTGTGCTCCGGTATGTCTTAAATACTTTTTTGCAGGTCTTTCAAAGTAATATGATAAATACAATGGGTGATTCACCCATATCTATTTTCGAAATGCATATTATAGGTCTTATTGTGAAAAAAATTGTCTGCTTAAACCCTGTTCCTGCAAGCTTGCATTCTTCTGCCTCCACTTTTGATTGCAACACCCACATCTCAAAATCCAATAAACAGCCGATGCATAAAACCAAGTCCTGCCCCTCAATTTTTCCTTTCGATAATCTTTCACTTGCACATACGTCACAATATCAAAGAAAAGATCTGTCTCTACTTCCGTTTCATCATGATTCTAAAGGTACTGTATGTAATTTTTTGACTGTACTAAAGCATAAAATTACCATAATATGTTTGCAGATATTTAGGAAACATGGTAAGTTCACATACTTGCTTCTCTGAAAAACAATGTTACAGCCGGTTTTTCTACTTTGAAATGTGCGTTCCATGTCGGAATGTCTGTTTTTGTCTTGATCTGTGTGATTCTGCCCACTGCCAATTTACCCAATAGTATTTCAACACCCCGGGTTGCCAGTTGGTGGAAAACAGTGTACTGCACCATGGAAACCAGCAAACAAACTGGGTCAGAGGTCACAGATTCTACCTGACCTAAAAAACCTCAACATCCATCTAAAAAATTCTCTGTGAGCAGAGGCATATTAAAACACAGATAAATCAAATCATCAACTTACAGTGTAAGGCTTGTCACCTTCCATTGTCACTTGCACTCATGTTGCGTGTCCTCACTCTGGCAACCTGTGTCAAAGTGTCGAGTCTGAGTAGGAGGAGGCGGGAGAAACAACTCTATCCAATTTTTTGAAATTTGACTGCAGAACCCATTTCAACTGCTAACGTCAATATCACATACAGCACCTTTAAGTCATTGTTTGCTCAAAATCTTCAGTCTCAAGAATAACAATAACAAAAAAACCTTATTCACGTTTGCGTACTTTCAAATACAGCACAACAAATATGCAACAATGTCAATCATGCAATAAGAACCAACAACAATTTGACACAATTTACGTCAAAAGTGACCAAGTTTAATAGGATTTAAACTTAAAGATTCTTAAAGTTTCAAAGGATAATTTTTGATTGAATCATAAAAATACAACTTACTTGCAGAGTTGTTTTTGTAAAATGAGTAGCCGTACCTTGATTTTTTAAATGCTTATAGTCATGAAATAAACCTAAAATTTCATCAAATCCAACCAAACCAATTTCCAAAAATATTAATCCACATATAGGCTTACCATAGTCATTTTTAAATGATTTGGTGTTTTTTTCTTTCCTTTAATGATTACAGCTTTTATAAATATATCTGTAAAAATATAACACATTTTTCACGTTCTCACCATACCAGGCTGGATCTCAGAGGGGACCATGGGAAGGTAAAACATGCCCTAAATAAAAGTCTGACACTGCTTCTCGCTGCATTGACCCACTAATGGAAAGATTAGGGTTATGAATTCTGAGGCCATGGGGGCTAGATACATCTGCTACAATTTTAGGATGTAACTGATTATGTTCAAATCCTGGAGGAGAGGGAATGTTGGTGCAAAGCGGCTGAGACTGCAAGCGTTAGTTAAAACGACCTTTTGTTTTACTATGGCACATTATTGGGGTATGTCCTCTATGTGCTGTTATTGCAGACCGAATTTCAATTCTGGATAGTTTGTGGTTGTGTCCGCAACTTGTGTGTGTTGCCTTTGTTTGCTGCATGCTGTGTCGTGTCCTCAGACTGAAACATATGGCTGTAATAAATCGCATAAATCCTCTTCTCTGCCTGTTAATTCACTTCCCCTATGAGTTTAAGCCGAGCTGTTTTTTAGGCCATTTAAACCACAAAACTCCCTCTGGATTCTGGAATTTTTCAGTATTTACTCGCACTGTCTGGCCCTCAGGCAGAGCGCGTACACTTTCTCTCTTCATCTTTCTTTCCTCTCTCTCATTCTGTTGATTATTTCACAAACCCTGTTTTCCATCATGAGCTCTTTCAATTCCCCCCCCCCCCCCCCCCCCCCCACACACACACACTACATCTGGTCATAAGAACCTCCGCCTGTGCATTTTACACTTACACAATGCGCCAGAGCAAGCCAAAGAGAGATGAGAAATTGGAAAGAGATTGAGTGTCCATTGACACCTTCATTCAGCAGCAGTGTGTGTTCGGTGCAGTCATGTGACTTCAAAGTCAACGTGAAATTAAAATGAACCCTATTTACTTTATTAATAAATGTTCCTAGTCATATTGTGCGTGTTACTGTAAAGAATAAATGTTTGAACTTTCTCTGCCTTTAAACGACTTTCCTTTTCTGATGATGTCACTTAGGCCACACAGGCCATTGGTTTATGTTAATTAGCCAGATACTGTATTGTAGTTTTGAGAAAAAAGTCTGAAGTTGTGAAATAAGTTCAATTACCTTTTTTTTTTTTATCCCATACATAAGCTTCCATAGATTCCTTTTAAAAATTTGCCCGCAAAACTTTGCCGAACGGTAAACGTGACTGCACTTCATCAATGCAGGTATCAATGCAGATTCATTAGCACACCTATATGTTTGCTAACGGTCTGTCTGTGTGTGGTAGAGTGATATGTATAACCAAGAGTGCGGAACATAAAGATCTGTAGTTTGTGACACACTTAGAGGCAGATTACTGAGGAAAGACTGTGCCGTGTTTGATAGTGAGATGCTATTCCGATTCGAGCTGCCACAACATGTGAAGCCTGAAGTTAATTACTGGAGAGATGGGAGGCCCAGCCACACTCTCGCTAGCAATCGGAGCTTAGTTCAGTTAAAGAATAGATCACATCTATCAGAGCAATCGATACTGACAAAGGTAGTCTCTCTTTTCTTTCATTGTGTGTACGCGTGTGCTTGGTAGGCTAACTTGTGTGCACACACATCTCACTGTAAAAATGCTGGTAATTTAATAATATAAAAATGGCTGTGCGCGCATACATTCCGTATGTGTGTGTATATATTGTTTATAATATATCCATTTTTATAATACATTTTAGAACTTATTTATACATTCACAACAGATATTATAACAGTTGGTGTTTGCCATTGACTTCCATAGTATTTTTGTCCATAATATGGAAGTCAATGGGACCTAAAACCATTTGGCTTTCAACATTCTTCAAAATATCTTATTTTGTGTACAACATAACAAAAGAAATGAATACAGGTTTAAAACAATATGAGGGTAAATAAATGATGACAATTTTTATTTTTGGTTGATTTATCCGTTTAAATATATATATATATACAGTGGGTACGGAAAGTATTCAGACCCCCTTAAATTTTTCACTATTTGTTATTTTGCAGCCATTTGCTAAATTCATTTAAGTTATTTTTTTTTCCTCATTAATGTACACACAGCACCCCATATTGACAGAAAAACACAGAATTGTTGACATTTTTGCAGATTTATTAAAAAAGAAAAACTGAAATATCACATGGTCCTAAGTATTCAGACCCTTTGCTGTGACACTCATATATTTAACTCAGGTTCTGTCCATTTCTTCTGATCATCCTTGAGATGGTCCTACACCTTCATTTGAGTCCAGCTGTGTTTGATTAAACTGATTGGACTTGATTAGGAAAGCCCCACACCTGTCTATATAAGACCTTACAGCTCACAGTGCATGTCAGCAAATGAGAATCATGAGGTCAAAGAACTGCCTGAAGAGCTCAGAGACAATTGTGGCAAGGCACAGATCTGGCCAAGGTTACAAAAAAATTTCTGCTGCACTTAAGGTTCCTAAGAGCACAGTGGCCTCCATAATCCTTAAATGGAAGACGTTTGGGATGACCAGAACCTTCCTAGAGCTGGCCGTCCGGCCAAACTGAGCTATCGGGGGAGAAGAGCTTTGGTGAGAGAGGTAAAGAAGAATCCAAAGATCACTGTGGCTGTGCTCCAGAGATGCAGTCGGGAGATGGAGAAAGTTGTAGAAAGTCAACCATCACTGCAGCCCTCCACCGGTTGGGGCTTTATGGCAGAGTGGCCCTACGGAAGCCTCTCCTCAGTGCAAGACACATGAAAGCCTGCATGGAGTTTGCTAAAAAACACCTGAAGGACTCCAAGATGGTGAGAAATAAGATTCTCTGGTCTGATGAGACCAAGATAGAACTTTTTGGCCTTAATTCTAAGCGGTATGTGTGGAGAAAACCAGGCACTGCTCATCACCTGTCCAATACAGTCCCAGCAGTGAGGCATGGTGGTGGCAGCATCATGCTGTGGGGGTTTTTTTTTTCAGCTGCATGGACAGGACGACTGGTTGCAATCGATGGAAAGATGAATGCGGCCAAGTACAGGGATATCTTGGATGAAAACCTTCTCCAGAGAGCTCAGGACCTCAGATTGGGCCGAAGGTTTACCTTCCAACAAGACAATGACCCTAAGCACACAGCTAAAATAACGAAGGAGTGGCTTCACAACAACTCTGTGACTGTTCTTGAATGGCCCAGCCAGAGCCCTGACTTAAACCCAATTGAGCATCTCTGGAGAGACCTAAAAATGACGGTCCACCAACGTTTACCATCCAACCTGACAGAACTGGAGAGGATCCGCAAGGAGGAATGGCAGAGGATCCCCACATCCAGGTGTGAAAAACTTGTTGCATATTTCCCAAAAAGACTCATGACTGTATTAGATCAAAAGGGTGCTTCTACTAAATAATGAGGCAAAGGGTCTGAACTTAGGGACCATTGATATTTCAGTTTTTCTTTTTAAATAAATCTGCAAAAATGTCAACAATTCTGTGTTTTTCTGTCAAATGGGGTGCCGTGTGTACATTAATGAGGAAAAAAATTACTTAAATTATTTTAGCAAATGGCTGAAATATAACAAAGAGTGAAAAATGTAAGGGGTCTGAATACTTTCCGTACCCCTGTAGCTATAATATTAAAATAAAAGTAAAGAAGTATTGTTTTGGTAAATGTAAAGAACTAATCATAAAATTCTGAAAATCTATATTCTTTTCAACAAGGCAACACATGAACTCTTACACTTTTTAATATTTTTTTAAATAGATATATGTAATTTAACAATAATATTAATGACTAATTGATGTTTTAATTTGATTAATTATATACCTATACCTTTATGAGCTGTAAAGTATGCAGTCACCAAAATGCCTTCTGTAATGCCTGAAACATTATTCTGTATATATATATTTTGTGTTATATATATATAGATATAACGTGAATTTTATGTGACCATATGTAGCCAAACTACTAGCCGGGGGGGGGGGGAAGGGGTCCTGTGTACCGTAGGTAAAGTGAGATGGTAATAACTCCCTTTGTGTTGACAGAATGAGAGAATTTTCATCTATTTAATAAGCAAGCTGCTCATTAATTTACAAGGTTATCATAGAGCCACTATGACTCACCAAATAAAGAGAGTGTTTATTTGTTATTTCGCTTAATTGTTCAAGGCAGTCAACACTAAGTGCTACACGTTGCTCATTTGTCATTAGCAGTCATAGGTGATCGTTTATGCGGCGTGATTGGCAGCTAGAGGCGGAAGCTGCGGGGGTGCGGAATAATTGGAACTTCAATGCCCACAATCCCTATAGACTGCACACCGCCCTCCTCACCGGCTGCAGCCAATCAGCGGCCTCAAATGCTGCGATTGGACCATTGCAGCCTTTGATGTCAAGAGCCAACGTGGGTTGCTGACAGTTTGGTTGGCTAGAACGGAAAAGTCTCCATAGCCAATCGGAGAAGCGCTGGAGAGTGGCCGACAGCCGCGCAGTTTTAAGGTGGTCTGGAAAAAGGTAAGTGGTCTGATTTACCTCGTGTTATTTGCTCTTTTGATATTTAAATAACGTATTTCATATCTAAAACACGTATAAATAAGTAGAATAAATTACATTCAACGGCTCTATTGATTTTTCTGTCCGTATTTTCCTTGGTTTCCCGCTTATTTTTTAGTAAACAACAGAATTTTGTTAAGGAAGCTTTCAGGACACTCGCCAAACTTTGCTTTGAGCTGATTCTACTAAAACTATTTATAAATGATGTCTTGTGTACAATATATAATTGTTTCTATTAGGAGTTGTTGACATGCAAGGAACTTTTTATCACATTATTTGGGAACGAATCTCCATTGGTGCTGATTCGGCTCAAATGTGAATGTGAATCGGATGCTGAACTTGATTAATTGTTGTAAATGGTGTTTGTACAGGTACATTTATGAATGACATATATTTATACTATGATATGTTTATTGATAGATAAATAATGTCAAAATGTTAGAATAACTTTAAGTAAAGTGTAAATGCAGCTGTTGTGATACATGATCATACAGTTCGTCTTCCCCTGATTTTCCTATTATCTTATTTCAGATCTTATGCCAAACCTGTTAACCCCTTACCTGGACACCATTATGCAGAAGCCCAACCAGTTCAGGGCAGATTGTCTCGTCGGTCATTTCCATGATGTCTGTTTGTACTCAACCAGCTTCATAACGTATCAGTAAGAGGCTGAAGGGAGAGGGTCGTGTGAGTAAATACTTGTCTAATCCATGCAATTAGATAACAGCGATTAGGGCAAACCCTGACCGGAGAGGTGTCGCAGACAGAGGGATGACTAACAAGGGACGCCTCTGAGATCACACTAATATGACGGAGGAGGGCAAGAGAATGATGAAGAGATGAGGGCGATACTGATAGGGATGACTGGGTTATTAAAATGACTGAAATTTGCTGATGTGTATTTTCAAGCGCAAACAAGCGACGTGAACATGCTCTGGATAAATCAAGTTCGTAAGTGTTGCAATTATCACTAATTTTGCCCGTTTATTTCTCAAAGGGCAGATAAATGGTCGTCTGTCGGAGGCGAACGTGCAAATATGAGGTTGGACACACGCGGTGCTTTCATGGAATTGCTGGCAAATTGAATCATTCCTCATCTCTCTCTCGTTCTCTCTTTTTTCCACATCCCTTGTTTTCAGATTTTTTTTCTTCCCTGAGGCAAATTTAATTGCTCGGAGGTTGCTCTATCAAAGCTCAGGAGACCCCTGTTAGTCATTGGAATTATGGATTTTCTCGATATTTCTTGCCAAGTATTCTTAGGATAAGAGTGACATTGAAGAACTGTGACTACAGTAAGTATAATAGGAAATTAAGTAAACATTAAGGATTATAACGATTTGCAAAATAAATATATCCTTAGCTATCTTTTTGAATCTGATATGATATATATATATATATATATAGAGAGATATAGCGAAAGTGTGTGGAATATTGATATATATATATATACGAAGAATATATAATAATTTATAGATATATAGAGAGAGAGAGAGTCGAGAGAGAGAAGATTTTTCTTGTATTTATATCATTTTAAATTGGAGTATTAATTCAAAACTATTTTATATAATAACCCTAATATAGGCATATGTGTGAGTAATAATTTTTTAAGATGTGTTTTGTATATAAAAAAATAATTGTATACCGTTGAATATTTCATAGTGGTATATTTTCTTTTAAAGTATAATCAGTTAAGTTTAATCTGTAAAAAAATAAATAAAGAAGCAGGTATCAATTCAGAAATGTTAGCGAGTCTTGAAGAATTTGATGAGAATATATGAGGGCATCTTGAAATCTTTAACTTTTTGATTGCAGACTGTCTTGTAGATCTGAGCACAGTTTGAGACATTTGTTGAGATCTGATCTAGAAACGACACGTCAGAGATTACTGTGGTAAGAGGGGTGTTTTTATTTCAGTCAAAAAATATAAGCAGACTATGAAGCAAATGTCTCAGGTTGCCCTCTAAGAAAAACAACTTAAATATCTAATTCATGTTTTTTTCTCTATTGGTCTGTATGTGTGGTGATATGAATCTATCGGCCATTCAATGCAACGACAACAAGATATCATGTATCATTGGTTGTATGCATGTATTGGTGTCTATTTCTGTCTCTATCTCTCTGTCTATCTATCCTCTATCTATCTCGCCTGGTCCACCTTAAGTGCAGCTTGAGCAGGCTGTCGTGTTTGTGTTGAAGCCAACAGGCACAATATATTACAGTCTAGGGCTCGCTGCTGAAAATCCTGCTGGATCTTCCAGTGACCTGCTGTTCTTTCCTGCTTTCCTGTGTTTTTTTTCTTCCTCTCTAGATTTAGATTAAATACAAAGCCCTTTCCTCCTTCTCCCTTGCCTTTTTAGACCTCAGCAAAGAAGCCCTGTAGTTTTGAGGTACTGTTACAAGGTTGGAAGACTCGAATGGAGATACGTGTTTGTTTATGTAGCTTGTTGGGGACATTTGCAGAAGGACAAGACTGTGGACAACTGGACGTGATTCTTCGGAATTCGCTGCTCCTCCCGGTCTCCTGACCTGTCGGACTGAGAGCCGGACAGTAACGGAGTGGGACGTCAGGGAATTCTGGGGGGAAATCCAGTCCAAGTGTGAGTAAGGGGATCTGTTTTTAGAAGACCCCATTGTCGGATGCACTGACAGCCTTCTGCGGCTTGGAAAGAACAGAGTCGGGTTCCCAAACTCGATTCGGGGCTCTGTCCCCTGGTAGAGGGGGGACGCAGGAGTACGGAGGGTCAGCGCATTGGCCGTCAAACCCATAGCCGGGCATCCCTCCGGTGACCATGTACCCGCAGGGTAGACACCCGGTAAGTGCTACTCTCTCTCGTTCTCCCACATCCTCGACAAATGGGACAGATGAAGCGATTGGGTGTAAGAGAGACGTCTCTTCAGACTTTCAGTTGCACGTACGCATATTCATCTTCTCCCAGGTGTCCTCAAGAGCCAGTTGATAGAAAGTTGTGTGGGAGGAAACAAACACAATGTGTGTCTGTATCAGTTTGTGTAATAAACCTTTCTCAACGCCCCCTCTAATAGATGCCATAGTGCGTTTGGTAAATCTAGAGTGGTTTAGATCTTATATATGTGTATGTGTATGTGGGTGGGGTTGGATAGGGCTTACTGTGGGAAGTTTATTTGTTAACTGTGACCCGTCTTTGGTTTATTGATGTTTCTAGAATCCAAAGAATCTACCGTATATTGCAGCCTGTTTTAAATTTGGTTCAGCGTACAAGCCTAAACTTGTACTATATGACAGCACAAGGCATCAGATGTGTTCATGAATGAATGAAATGTCCCTTGAGATTGATTTAGTGTGCATGTCGCACACTTGCCTCATAGACTTCCAATGTAAGGGTGAATTTCACTAAAACCGTCAAGAATGATCCAGAATGAGGCAAATTTCACCTTAAAATCTGGAGAAAAAAATGAGGAAATAAGATTCTGATAAGTACGTTTTAGGATGTTTTTTGCTTCGTGACCTTTTTTCTTACCTCTTTAGATTAAGATGAAAAGCGAGTCCAGTGAACCTTCTCCCGCCCTTTGAGACCTCGGCAAGAGCCATCGGATGTCTTTACGGAAGAAAGGAATTTAACTGTTTGTGAGATTCACCCTAAGATGATGAAAGTCCGAATGTTTTTTTTTTTTATTTTTTTTTGTTTTTGTCATATTTCACCATAAGTATCAAGTAAACTAAAGTAAGAAAATAGGGTTTGCACAAAGAAATTCGAAAATTTTTGGCATTGAGTCACGGATTTTATTATCTTACTATTAGTGTACAGATAGACTTTGGTATATTTTGCAGCAAATAATAAGATCAATTTTAGGAAGTTTTTTTGTGGCTAATGGACAAAATGAATAGATATATACATTTTTCTTGTTCAATATGGTGCATTCTTGCACATGTTAAGGAAAGATTTAAGCCGGTAATGCATAATGTACAATGGATTTTAGAAATATGCATTTCTGTGGTAATTTACGTGACACCATAATTCTTATTATAAGCTTAATGTTTGTCTGATTTTTAAAGAATATCCTTTTCCATAATATTCCTTAAACAAATATAACATCATGTCTGAGGTTCTCAGGCAAGTGAATCGATGTAATTATAATGATATGTGACAAAACTCCCACAGGACAGTGAATTGCAGCCAGGTTTTATTTTTACCTCAGGGCTGTGAAACTGACCGTCACCAATAAATCGGTGTGAGGAAAGGTATCTGGTGTAACCAAGCAAAAACATTGCCTTTCTTGCTACACATGCCTTGTGTGCGTAAAGCTTTAAGAAATCTCCATGTCGTGTGTACTTCGCTTCTCAGCAACCACACCTGGAGAAACAGCGTTGTTCTGATCTAGTTAAGCTGAAGCATCACTGTACATTTCGCATACTAAGTCTTAAATATAAAGGCTCTTTATTTGCACTATGTGCGTTACACGAATGAGAACTTTAACATAAGAACCTTGCTGTTACACCAAAGTTTTGATTGTAGTCGAAAATAAAAGGCGTTTTCAAGAACTGTTCACGCGAGAAAAGTTTATTTGGGGAAACCGCAAAAATGTTCGTTTATCGACGACCATTCCAAACACCCCTTTTAAAATCTTAACTGGCAAACCCTCTACAAAACACTTAGAATTCTAGCAACTACATAGCAACACCCTGGAAACCACCCTAGCATTGCATTTTGTGCAAATGTCTCAGCATGATTCCGTAAATGTTTTACTAATCAGATTGGTCCATCAGTAGTTTAGTTTGACAATTCAACATCATCCAGTGCAAATCAGAGGGAGCCTGTGTCGGTGTGAAATGAGAGTGTCAGAGTCTGCAATACCTGCAGTGCATGCCTATTTGAAAGGGTTAAGGCCTGATTTGCAAGATATACTGCATCGGGAGGACTGGTAATTGGTTCCACTGGATTTTTGTGGTTAGTGTTATCTGAAGCAGGGGGATTGGAAGGTGGAAGGAGAGAAGCGTTACAGTGCTCCGTGCTTCTGAGCCAAAAACAATAACAATAAAAAAAAGCCGGGCAGGGAAAGCTCATAATCTGCTGCAGCCACACCTTCGGTTTTTGACTGTTACAGGACGCAAACTTCCAAGGTTGATCAAATGCACTTGACACATTGTTTTTAATCCTAAAGATGCAGAGTCTAGATGGTAAAACTGGCATTCAGTTAACGTTTAAGGGTGAGAAGTCCATCGATGTCATGTGCGAGGTGTGAGAAACGTAAACTCTCTCCGCAGGAGGTCTGTGGATATGTTGGACATGACGAGGAGTTTGAGAACCTGATACAAATGAGAGGCTGTAATATGAGTGCATTAGCACACGTAGCTCATGAGGCATCACTAATAGTACCTGTGTTTGCACTGTGTGGATTTATGGGTGTTTTGTAGGCAGGTTTTGGTGTGTGTTATGCCAGGATGTGAACATTTATATGGATACTGATGTCATAATGAAGATGGAATATAGAGAACCTCCTGTTTAATACAGCTGTATTTAGCAGTATACATTCAAATGTCACAATGCAAAAGATTGTGAGGTAGTTGATTCTGAGTCCGTATAAAGATACTGTTGTACTTTTCCAGAGCTCTTTCGCTAGGCATCGTTGGATTGAAGGAAAAAATATTTAAAGAAAGAGTTCTTACGAATGTACTGCCCTCAGGGTTTCAACGAAAAGTTTTTTTTTTTTTTTTTTTTTTTTTTTTTTTTTTCTTTTTTTTTTTTTTTCATAAATCAGCATATATTCCAGTTAGGATTAGTGAATTCTTGCAAAAAGGTGTTTATCTGACCTTTGAATGACTTTTACAACTTTGACATGACATGAGTCACAGTACAGTCCTTGGTTTTGTTGTTAGGGATGTGATGAAAGTTAGTTCGTAGTAAGACTAAGTAAATGCGCTATCATAGTGTTTATAAAAAAACTGGCTCAGAAGACATCCCATTGGGAATGCAGACTAATATCATACTATAAGTTTTTGATTTACTGAAAAGAACCACTACATGAGATTCATTGTTTAGGAATCAGAATATAACAGGGCACTCTTTATGCTTATTTAGTTTCACTAAATATAATTGTTAGCTCTTGTTTGGGAATCAGACTACACTGCTTGTCCTGCATGTTTTTAATTAATTACTAAAAAATCAGCTGAAATTCAGTTTCATATGTTCAGAAATTGGAATAGGTTTACTAAAACAAAAAAATTTATTAATTGAAAAATGCATGTTTCTTACTAAAAGTAATGAAAATCATTCAGTTTTCCTACTTAAAATGGCACTTAAAAATGGGTCTCGCTTTCCAACCCTTGATCATATATGATTATAGCTGCTTTGATTATTAATTAATGGCAAAGACTTGATTTTTATACAAAGCATGCATATTCATACATTTTACATAAAACATTTTTTTTTGTGTTATTGCATGAATGTGTGTCTCAGAGTGAATGCCAGCTTTCTGTTACACTGATGTGGTGGCCAAGTGAAAATTGTAGCCAAGTTTCTGGCCACAAAATTCACATATGCTCTTTTAATGAGCTGATAGTTTGAGCTGGTGTGCTCTCCTTTGCTCATTTTTACTCACAGCCGTATTGTTTTAATAAATCTGTTGTATTCTGCGCCACATGGAATGTTAAACGGTGGTGAGGTTCATCTCTTCACACTGTTTTATTATAAAATTAGCGTTGGTCGGAAACAATAGTGAGGACATTCTTTTTTTCTCTTCTTTCTTTCTTTAGCTAAAACCGATGCTGATTTACTCCTGTAAGTTATAAAAGCGTTTCTATGCTACCAATCCAAGGTTCCTAATCCAGTATTGGACAGCGATGGCTTTTGCTCGGCCTCACAAAGCGAGCCACTCCAGAGCCGCATTGTCAGTAAGTCGCCAAGATAGTCCTAGCAGCCACCCGACGTCCTGACATTCAGTGGGGTTTAAGATTAGGTAAAAGCCTCAGAAGTGATTGGCAACAGTGGAAGGACTTTCTCTCAGATTGTATAATGAGGGTGTGACACCCAGTTCAAAGTGTACTTGCTAAACTCAAGCACCTCAAAATGGTTGTGTCTTGGGAATTCCAGGAGTCTGTGGAGACAAGGTCTTGCAGGACTGGGCAAGAAGGAAAGCTGTGTTTTTAGAGAGCGAGATCACACACACTCACACATTCGCCCAGATCCCCCCCGAGATCACACTGACACTTCTCTTCCTCCCACTCACTGGTGATCCTTATCTATTCATGTGCCTTTTTGCACTAAATATTTCACCAGCGGATGATTATTTCATGGATGTCTCTATCCCAGCCTGTCTGCAAGGATGCGAGCTCCGTAGACATCTCTGTAGCTGTCGGCGCTCCTCTTTCGGCGTCTCTCTCTTCTCCTTCAAGCAGATTTAAGACACTGTGTCCAAAATAGCAACTCCAGCAGTGATATATGAGATGATCAGAGTGGGCGATTGGGAGAGATTTCATTTCCCACCATTGTTATGGGATCTGCTCGTCTTTCTCGCCCCCTTTGACCTCCCTCAGAAGATAATCTCCAGTAATTCTAGGCTAGCCTGCTGCAACTCGTCTAAATTGTGATTGACTAGCCGCTGTCCCACATGACTCGCTGTCTGCCTCGTCCCCCTCCGTCCAGATTAACTGGATCAGTTTTGGATTTCAGGATTCCCCCTCCTGTCTGACACACACTGTTGTGTCTAAACAGATGCTTTTACCCAGGTTTCCCCCTTGTTTATTTGCATAAATGTGAATTTTGTTCATATGTTTGTACTGTATGCTGCAGAGCCCTTCGTTTTAATACAATATGAACAAATGTTTTTTTTTTTCCAAAACTCAGCTAAAGTAATATATTTATCTTTGTCTCTTGATTATTAGCAGTGCTAACATTCTTACAAAACCCATCCTGCACCATTTGTGCTGCAGATATGAATGATACCTCAAATTTTGCAGCTTGATAAAGCTTCTAAACTTCTAAAGCTTTTAAACTTCAACACTCTAGAAACAGTAGTCAACACTCTGTTAACCACCCAGAACAGCCTCTCAGCCGCATAGCAACATCCTAGTGACTGCTTTGCAAGTGACCTGGAAACCACTTACAACAACCTAGAAATTGCGTAGCGACACCCTGGAAACCACCCACAACATCCTAGCCACTGCATAGCAACCCCAGGAACACCCTTCACATCTGACGAAACGGATCTGCATCAACCACGTAGAACAGCCAGTTCAAACATGGCAAGCTACCAAGAAAACTATCAAACCGAAAGCAGGTCCTGGCACCACCACACATCCCAGCAAGGGTCAACAATGCCCTGGCAAAAGCCCATCAATCATCTGAGCAACCCCACTGCAGCAGCCAGAGGGCAACCCTGAGAACTAGCAATCAATGCCCTGGTAACCAAAAAGCACAAACCTTATTAACAGCATAGCAAATCTAGCACCGCAGAGAAAGGCATGCCATTACACATCCCCAGCAATGGTAGAGCAAATTCTCATCACCTACATCAATAGAACTGGCAACCATCAGAACACCATCTTCAACATTGTAAACAACATTCTAGCAACTTGCATAGCAGAGGCCCTGGGCAAACCATGCAGGGAATGGGCTGCAAAGGGGTGGAAAATTTCCTGAAACTTTCCAGCATTCTTTGGAAAATTTACTGGAAATTTTCCGTCCCTTTGCAACCCTAAAATCAATGCCATGGTAACCACTTAGAACATCAGATGGATGGCAACACTGCATAATAACGCCCTGAGAACTCGCAACATCCTAGCAATGGCATAGCAACCACTCACAACATTTGAGCAACTGCATAGCAACACCCTAGCAAACACCCATAACATCTGGCCCATGCGTAGCGGATTTACACTGCAAACTGTACATGTCCTTTAGAAAAATATAAAAATCTATGGTATTCTGGAATTCTCTGGTGGAGACATATAGTTTTGATGAATGTTGTCGATTATATAGTTTGGGTGTGTGAGAATCTACTATGGTCCCCTGTGAGTTATGGCCCTGGTTGGTTGTATTGGCTTTCAGAAGTTACCGTCACCACACACGTTTCGCTGAAAAGGGTCCGTAGGGAACATGATGACCTGCCCCCTCTAATCCCCCCCCCCCCGCACATAAAACACGTTCGGTGTGTGTACGGAAAATATTCAGTAGAGTGCGTGCAGCCGTAATGTACGAAGTCCCAAAGTTTCTGACCTCCACCGTTAGCCTAATTAAAATTTAATTGAATTTCGCTTGTCTAGACTAATTAAGCTCCTACTGAAACCGCCAATCTTCAGCCGCTCGCCGGACACCGAGCTTCAGATAGAAAACTGGAAGCCCGGAGGTGCGCAGGACAAAGGCGGCCATTTTAGAAAGCAGCTGACAGAATAGGAAACGTGTTTAAAAATAGCAAAGGAAAGGACTCGGATCTTAATGAGGAGGAGAGGTAGATCAGATTAGAGCATGCAGGTCTTGCTATTAGATGGGCCCACATGAAATTTGGGTGACCGTGATTTTACTAAGTACAACATGTTCCTGTCTGTATTTAAGTCTGTATGTGACAAAATTCCTATCAACCAATCAGAATTGAGGGATAACTTTTCAGGAAATATCTGTTTTGGGCTTACAATCAGGGTTAGGTGCTTCACCTTTGTTAATCAGCTATCATTTCATACTGTTTTTAGGAATAAATTATGGGTAAGATTAGGTTTAGAGGTAGGGATTGGGTTAAGTCTATATTTATGGACAGTTATGTTGATCCAGGTCAGGAACATGTCTTACTTGGCAAAAACACGGCGACTGAAATGTGCGTGTTTCAGATGTGGAGTGGGGGGCAATATGTGGGTATGTAACCCATGGTTAAACATGCCAACAAACACGACTTGAGAGCACCCCCACTCGTATTTCAGGCATCTCTGTGCTGGATCATAGTCTTTGAGTCACTAAAACACCACCAGCAGAATTAAAATAAACTGTAGTGTTTCGCCAATTGTTACTTACTTATTGAAAAGAACAACTTTGTGACCTTAATAGTTGCTTTTCACTGCTTCCATAGAATCCGTCACTCTGAATTCCAGTATACTAGTTGCCCGTAGCTTTGCTTCACTAAAATGAACAGACAAGAGAGTCAGTCCTTTCGGCAATTACAGTACATGGTCAAGCAGCCGTATGGTTTTGATTCGAATATGGAACTGAAGGCGTGCTGGCTAATAGGATTAAGCTCAACCACAAACGTTCAAGAGCTCTTGTGTCGTACGCTTAATGATATGATCACGTTAAATGAATTAGTTCCTTACTAAATAATTGTTTATATTTTGGTTTATCCTAAGGAAATGCGCGTTCCCCGTAATTATTAATAAGTAGAACTAGAATGTCGACTCGTTATAGAAGTTTTGGAAGACACAAATTTAAGGTGAATCGCTGGTACCAGTTGACATAATACTAAGAGGCTTATCTAAGTGGCATGATTATTCATGAGACTTGGGAAGTAGACAGTTGTGTATAACTAAAGTTAGGGGTTAAATCTTGTGGAAAGCATTTTCGCACCAATGCGGGTTACACGGACACGTAGAGTGCGGGGGTATACTTTTTCCCTCCCTCTCACCAAAAAAGAATATAGTAGAATTTGTAGTTAGGCTGGTCAAGATACACTGCCCGGGGACACTTTTCAATTTATCAGATGAGCTCACGTTGGTCCTTAAATTCTAACCCAGTCAATCGTCAGCCAGACAGAGCGATGGCTGTTTACTGTTAATAAGCATCTCTTTTACTATTGCTCAGGTACCTCTGCAGCGACAGTCATACAAGTTCACAGTGCTGGACGACTCTGGACCGATAACGAGGAGTTCCAGTTCCTTCCGGCTCAGTACCACAGGTCAGATCCTATGCGCTGATTTTACTCCAGTATCTGTAAACACTTGATTATTTATGATCTCGTACGTACGGCTAATAACTGGGGGATGTGTATTGAATTATAATGAGATGTATTATTGCAATTATACAGTAGTGGACATCAACATTTATTTATCATGAAAAATTGCTTTGGAATTACAGGCCCCATTAGTGTGAGCAACCGCACTAAAATGGGGCTGTGGCTAAATCTACCCACCCACATTTCAGGGTAGCTTGCAAATACCAAGCGAATAGAAAAACTGAACACCCAATAATCACAATAAGTGTCTGATGTCCGTAATGTTGTAATAGCCACATACCGAGAACGCTTTCTTCATTTTAAGCCGAATTGGTTTGTGCTGATCCCTAACTGAATCAATTGTGTTGATTCCATGCAGTGACCTCAGTTGCGTTTCTAAGTCCTTTACTTTAATTAGTGGTTCTGATCATGATAAGTGAATACCCTTCAGCTGTTCATTTCGGTGCAATGGTTTGTCTGATTCTTATGACTTAGTGATCTGACTCATTTGATTCCTTTAAGTACAATCAGTTTGGTTTGATTCTGTAAAGTTGAATCGATTCATTCTTATTCATTTCACTGAATTGGTTTGTTCGAGTTGATTTATTATTCAGTTCCTTAAAGGAGTAGGTCATTCTCATCAGCAAGTGGACCATCAGTCCTGTTTCCTTCTGTAAGTGAATAAGTTTGTTGCTTCATTTTAAGTTAATTGCTTATTTTCTTCATTACAAGTGGATTTTTCGGTTTGTTCGCTTCAGTTAAGTAAACTGGGTTTATTTTGCGTCCTTAATGAGTTTGATCATTATGATTAATTAGTTGCATCAGATTGTCTTGAGTTAGGTGAATTAGGTTTGGGTTCCGCCGCCTTCACCGAAATTTAATTGAGTGTTATTCTCTATTCCATGTAAAGGTGTATATTGTCTGATTCTGTTTGAAGTGAGTGGCACACTTTTATCATTAGTGAATCATAGCCGTTGGGATTCTTGTACGTACATTGGGTCGTCCCATTTTCAACCATACATTAAAATGATTAATTCGTTGAATCTAAGTGAAATGCACGAATTGTAAGACTGGTTGATATTGGTCTGAAATGCATCGGCATTAAATTACCTAAGCAAATTTGATTACCAATCGTGAACAATTAATAATTTTCTCACTGGTTTTTCAGCTCATATTTATGCCGTGTTTTCCAGTCTCAAACTAGATTGGAGGAAGTTGGCCCAGCGAGAAGACGGAGATGTCAGCGCCACTATATCATGGTGAGCTGTTCAACCCTTTCATGAGCGTCAGATCTGCCGTGACAGCTGATCCAGTAATACAGCCATAAAGCCCCTCGTGTGTTTTATAAAGAGAGATGGTTTGATTTTATGGTTAAGGGTGTTTGGTTTAACCTGAGGACACGATCAGCGGGCTTACGATAGGGGGTTGAGGGAGAATGAAAATAGGAGGGAGGAAGGATAGGGTGATATGCGAGAGCAGGCATCCTGAAGACAGAGGAAAAGAGAGGGGAAACCGAGGAAACAAAGGCACACAATGACGCAGACATGTACCCTACAGAGAGGGACACAAACGACCGCTCAAGTGCCGACTTCAGAAAGCTCGATAACCAGAAGACCATATCTTAGCCTGCTGGCCTGCCATGTACACTAGTAATTGCGCTTCAAAGACTGGCCCCGTTAGTTTTCACGGGCCACCCCTATTACTGTGTACTCATCAGTCTAGCCTCAACCTCACTGCGCTCTTTGAGCGAATAGCACCAGGCACTGCATGGTTTTCTCATATAGGAATGAATGATTGCCTGGATGGGCATGAAATAGTTTCAGAGCTCATGGGCGAGTGCGTTAGCTCTGGCTAACAAAAACAACAGGACCGTGCATTGGATGATAGTCCAGGTTCAAAAGCTTGTTCAGTGTCGGGACTCAGTGGGTGGCACACACAATCCTCGAATTTGAGCCTGCGAAGGTCGTGTCCTCTCTTTCTCAACTATCATCCAATAAAGCGAAACGCCCCAGAGTTATTATTAAACCCACATTGAGGTTGTGGCCCGTTTGTATCTAAGAGTGTTCCGAGCATGCATGCACGCTTCAGACACCCGAAGCAGTTCAACCCCAATCCAGCACCTCCACATGTCAATATATATAACTAACCCATGATCAACAAGACCGAAATGCTAAAAAAATCATTCATTACAAGTCAAACCCCAATAAAGCAAAAAAAAACACATTTATTATTGGTTTCTATTATGACATGATTATAAACTATTTGTATACTTTTAATTAATATGTAGTGTAAGTTCAATTTTATCAATAATAGTAATAAAAATATGTCACTCTAAGAATATATATACACGTACATTACAGTAGCTAGTACGTATAAACAATCAAGCTAAGGCTCAAATAAAGAACTTTATTGTGTAAATAAAGTGTCCAATTGTTCCGTGGGGACTTGGTCGAGTACACATGTAGCTCATAATCTAAAATCTGGCGTCATATGTTGTTTAGTATATTTGTCGTAATATAATTAAACTATGATGCCTATTTGGAAGACAGAGGCTTCAATCGCTTAACGTCAAATCACTTCTAAGAACTATCACATTCTAAATCAGAGTTGGGGTTGCAGTATTTGGTGTGTGGGTGTGTGTGTCCTGATTGCGCCATCATGTGAGCCTTCCTATGAGCGCCTCTACATGGTCACTCGCTGTGATCGTTGGTGAATCCGAGGCCTCGGCGGAGCCGAGGCATGGAAAGTGGAGACAAACGCGGGGGACTAATGCCGATGTTTGCAGTAACACCCCCCAACGACCCCACCTCGGTGAGCTCTCCGTGCTCGCCTCCCGAAATTCCTGGTCACAGCTTGCCCTCGCGCCAGAGAGAGACCATAAGGCGGATCCGCTAGCTAAAAGACGAAACGAGGAGAGTGAGTGCGTGCGTGAGCGAGCGAGAGCGCGGACCTGCAGGAGCCGGTGATTGAAACGCAGCAAGGGACACCAAAGCCGCAAGCCGGAGGGCAAGCTCGAGTCCTGCCGCGGAGCCGCCCTGACGGCGTGAGAGCGATGGTATCCCGATGCAGCTGCGACAGTAAGCCGACGGAACAGCGGCGGGGCAGCGCCCCAGAACCCCCGGAGGGGGCAGCGAAGAGAAGGGCAAACCAGGAAACAGAAGGATACGACGCATTGGAAAGAACGATTTTCCACGGCAGCTAAACGTTTGCACGTGTGCCCCGCGTGTGTGTGTGGCACAGAGCGAGAGAAAAAGAATAGAGGTGAGGGCATTTAAGTCCAAACGACGAAGAAATGGAATATGGATTACTACTGTGTGTAAGGAGAAACTTGTTGCTGCGCTGTGATGGAAAACAATGGAGATTTCACAAAACAAACAAAGAATAGATCAAAGAAAGTAGGTAGGCTGAAATACATCATCATACACTGTCAGTTAATCGCGCATTTAAAAGCTACGGTAACATTTTGGCTTACCAATTTTCCCTCCCCTGTCCCCTTCCCTTTGTTCTTTTCTTCTTCTCTCCTCTGTTTTTTTTTTCTCTTTGTTTCCGTCTTCTGTTTGGTTGTTGTTCCTTTTGTTTTTCTTGGATTTGCCTCTTTTTGTCTTTGTGGCTTCTTTTCGTTTCATAGAGGCAGCCAAGGATAACTGCAAATATCATTTTGACACAACCATTTTCAAACACAACAGGAACCTCACGGCAGGTCTGCTCCCAGTCATTCTCTGACGGAAAAACACCCAGTGGCACATGGGCTCACAAAAACAAATTTTTTACCCCGAAATGTCTTTAGTATAACATAACTTCACGTCTAGAGCTTTGGTAGGCTACACACAGTGCTCATACGCAGCACCAAAAGCGAACTGTACCCATTAATTTAAACGTACTAAATAACACATTTTTAAAATGATCTTTGAATTTATCTGTGTTTCACTTTTAACTTCACTTCACAGCCCTTCGGTAAACATTGCTGCTACCATTAACAGCTACCCAAAGCTAATTGCAAACCAATGCTGTACAAAAAAAAGGTTTCAAAAACATTCTGTTATTTACGTTGAACTTAATTGCGTAAAAGGTCCAAAAACATTCTGAACAACACATCTACACAATGCTTGAGGTCAAAGTCGGAGTTTCGTTTACACCCTTCACCTAATTTATCATCTTATGCATATTGTTGGTCAAAACACCTTAAGAGGAACATGTTATTGCTCAGAGTGTTCTGTTATACTCACGGCAAACCCTGTGCTGTTCTCATTGTTTTGTATCTCCGAATTGCAGAAGAGGTTGCTTGTAAAACTCTTTGTGAGACAATTTGTTGACAGGCGTGAGAGTTTAGTAGCTAAAATTGGAATGCGCATTACAGATAGAGGAGCTAATTTGTGGATACTGCACTTAACAGAAACTGTAGAATAGATCCTGGCGACAGTAACTAGCGGGGTTCGAAACTCAAAACAGTAGGTGGCACTATTAGCATTTACATTTCACTGCAGCTTTTCGATGTTTTCTATGGCAAACACGCTGAGATGAAATAAAAAGCAAGCTCCCGCCAGTGTACATAAGTGGTTTTAAAAAAACACAGTTGGTGCAACCCTGTTTGTTGCCAGTCCGCGGTCCTAAGTGGCAAAGTTTGAAATGCAACAAACAGGTTGGCGAGCGGGGCGCCCCTACGCAGGGTTGTTTTTTGTTTTTTTTTTTTTGTTTTTTGTTTTTGTTTTTTCTTTTTTTTATTTTTTTTTTTTTTTTTTTTTTTCTTTTTCGTTTCTTTTTTTTTTTTTCCACCATCCTAAAAAATATGGTATGTGGGATCAGTGCCTAGTTGAGTTTTTTAAATCTCGTTCTATTCTACTTTGAGTAATAGTAAGGTTTTTTTTCGGAAACAACTCTGCGAAGCAGGAGAAGTTCTACATGTTAACGGCTTGCATTCTCGAAGAGAAAGAAGTGAACAGAAATGAGAGCCAATGGGAGATATTCTTATAGTGTTGCTTACACGGTTAATATTGTTTGCCTTCCCCCCAGTTTCCAAGAGTGTTCTCCACGCCTCCCAAAATGACACCAATTACATCTATAGGGTTTATTCCACTTGATTGAAGAAGTGGCATTCTTGGCGATTGCTTCATCTATAATTGCGTGCTATGTTGGCCGTCTATGAATCACGGCTTGGTTTGGTGGCTGTGATAACACACTCGCACTTTTCTCCCGTCCTGTCAGGACACTTGCATAGGAACCTGTATGACAGTCCGTGATTCAAGAGAACAGCGCAAACACGTCCTGGCACTAATGGCGCGTTCCTGGCTTCATATAATTTGTCACACGTTATTGTGGGGGAAACAAGGAAGCCTATAATGAATTGCTTTATGATGGCTCTCTCCGTTGGCTGCACACTGATTAAAGGCTAGA
The DNA here is from genome assembly GCA_018155175.1 of Sinocyclocheilus anophthalmus. Taxonomy (NCBI): domain Eukaryota; kingdom Metazoa; phylum Chordata; class Actinopteri; order Cypriniformes; family Cyprinidae; genus Sinocyclocheilus; species Sinocyclocheilus anophthalmus. The sequence continues at coordinate 639,081 of JADLZN010003226.1, forward strand.
AGACTTTGAATGTTTTATACCAAAGTACATGATTCTGTAGCATTGACTCAACCTCATGTGTTCCCACACCCAATGTATGACTGACTGCTAATAGTGGTTGATGTCGTCGTTTGTTTCATACTATCTTTCACAATTAAGACAGTTTTTCAAGTAAAAATCAGAGGGGTCAATTGTAGGAATTATTAAACAGAAATAACTGCTTAACTTCATTTTACTATTGAAGATGCTGCCATTTTGTGTTTCTGCATGATGTAACAGAGCTCAGGTGGTACAAGCATAGATGTAAATACATAGATGCCTCATTAGCAGCGGTTTCTGTGGGATGCTATATCTTTGGTGTCCACCATATTGGAAGGGTCAAAGCCACCCGGGAACTCGAGAGCAAGTTGACGGCATCTCTACAACCTTAGTTATACGCATATATGAATATTTGTATCTGCAGTAGACTTCAGCAGATGATTTTGCTAAACTAACAATGCAAGAAGACAAAGGCATCAAACAGTTAAAACCGGTAATATTGAGTTAATAGGCCTTCATATAAAAACACAAACACATTCTCACCTGTAAAAATGTATCCCATTTCTTCAGGATTTTAAATCAGCGTTTTTACAACAAGAGGCTGCCATTTTTTGGCATCTTGGGAAACTCACTGATATTTACTGTGAGTGACGACACATCGACTGTTCCAAAATGGTGGATGCATTGCCGTCTCTGGAGTCTGTGAATACATATCTATGGGTACAAGTCGAAGCTTCTGAGTTTATAAGTTGTAAATGCTAGTTCTACAAGAAACTAAACTCATTTTTACAAGTCGGACATCTATAAAATCTAACTGACAGCTATGATGTTGATATTTGCATACTGAAATTTGATTGGTCTTGCATGCTGAAAGCCTAAAGCCTAAAATCCTTTTCTACCCTGGCAAACTCTGGTATTTCTTACTGGAGATGCAAATCTATTTAGTATTTCCTTTTTTGGAGCTCTTTTGACAGTACAGAGGACAACTATTTTTATATCGGTCAATTCAATTTGGCCTGTTTGGTGTAAATGGGTTCGTGGCAGATGCGATGAGCCTGAGAGACAAGCCCAATGGAAATTATACCTCATCAGTGTTGCCTGTCTAGTAATACTAGATCAGGATGTGTCTGAGCTTAGAAGATCACAGCTGCATCCAGTACAGTGAAATGGACGGACAGACACACACACGCACATCTACAGAGATTTCAGCAAGAGCCGAGTGACCAGCGACACAGCAGGATATGAGTACAAGCGACGGATGGCAAACAGCTGCCGGGTTGAACCAGGGGACACCCAGTACATATTGCCCCTCTTTAGACCAGTGAGGACTAATACACACTCGCACACCGCGGCTGAGGCAGGAGGAGAGGCTTTGTTGAACCTCCGCCGCATTGAGCCCCGCTACATCCACCACATGTCGCGAGCAATCTGCTCCAGACAACACACACACACACACTGACACTCTAAGGGGATTACACACATACAAACACACACACACACCCACCCCTGTTGGCGAGCACCGAATGAGTACTGCACATGCATGCAGCAGAGCTTATATAAACCCACAATGAGCCGCGGCGAGGGAAAGTAAGAACATTTAGAGCCAACAAGCCGTCCATTCTCACTATCCAGATTTAACCGAATCCAGGAATAAAAACACAATCACACAAAAACAAACAACGTCAAATCACCACCTAAGATATGAGCTTAATAGTACAAGCTCGCTATGTAAACTACAAACCGCATTTTTTTGTATTAATTTTGAAATGATTAATTAAATTGGTATATTTCCAACTAACATTGCACATTAAAACTACTTCCAAAATAATTTTTTTTATATCTTAATTTTTGGTGTAAAAAACTAAGAAATTGAAGAGTAATTACAGTAGCTCCTGGGGTGACAACTGTTGTAAAAAAAATTTGTTATAATGTTTATAAATTCAGCTATAATTTCATACAGTTTAGCTATTTTTTTAAATGGTGGCATACAGTGTTTTTATCGTATTCAACCCATTTCCAATTTTGACAGTTTTTTTCATACAAATTTCTCCAGTTGTTATACCATCTAGCTCTATTTTTTTATTATTTATTTAGTCTTATTATTATTATTTCCTATTTATTGTTTTGCAATGACATTTGCCTGTACAGGAAGAGAGCAATCTGACAGCCGTGGCCCATGAGCACCAACATACTGTAGGGTCCACATTCTCTCACCCTGGCCCAGGCCAAGCCTGTCTTCATGGCGTCTGTACTTCTCTTTATCCACTGTACGCTGAAGCGTAAAATATTTAGTAAAGCAAAACTAAGCGATCTAAAATGCTTTGAAGAGAAAAGGAGCGGCAGGTGTCCGGTCCTTAGATTGCCTGTTGCACCGGTCCTTCAACATTTTACTTTAGGAGAGACCGTAGACCGCCATGATGAAGCTTAAACTATTTCGCTATAAAATCTGATTTCCAGGACTGTGGTCGGTTGAGGTAAAGATCACTTGTCAGTAAACTGAAGAAAACTCTCCGTAGAAACATTAATGTTGATCGCTCAATTTGAGGAATGTTTTGCCTGTTCAAAAATCAGTGCATTGCATTCAGAGCTGTTCTGGGTGTTGCCGGGTGTTGTATATGTTTCTCAGCGGGGTTACCCAATATCTAGGACACGTTGGTAACCACTCAAACAAAGTGTCCGCGTTGTTGTTTTCCCTGGTACAGGCATCGGCCTAAGTGGAAGCTTTATCTTCACGATCTGGCTACGATATTTGTCCGGCCAGGTCGATTATACGGCTGCACGATAGCACGACATATCTTGTGTGAATTAGAATTTTCGCTCCCGAACTTTTTCTCCGGATGATTCCTACATCAAAAAGGTGTAGAACTACTTCGTCGGCTGAAATGATTGCAGAGACATTTTTGGACTCAAGTGAGGTAATACGAGTGCTGTGAAAGATTCTGGCTGCCGCCCAAAGATTTTTAAAACGAAAACCGTTCCAGCGGCCCTGCTGCACTAGCAGCATGCAGAACAGCGAACGTGATTATATTGTGTGGTGTGCTGTGCACCCCCCCACCCGCCCACTTTTAATGTCTTTACCTTTTCTTAAGCCATAGAGGGGAAATAGTCCTGCTTGGCTATCTGCTACGCTTCACCTCACCAAAAGTTCACACCCACGGAGCGATGCACTACTGGAAATGCAACTAAATTTGCTAAGCGCAAACATGTCCAAATGCTTATTTATAGACTCGCCATGTAAAACTTGCAAGTCACAAAAGTTTGACACGCTTGACTGGATTTATAGTTATCATGATTTAAAGTCCTTGTGGTCAGAAGTGTTAGCACGTGCGTGTATTGAATGAGTTTGTAGACTAACATTCTTGTGCCTATGCAGAATATGATGATGGCATTTCCAAATCAACAACATTGAACCCTTATTTATATTTTTAATGGATTGTTTGGGTCGGATAGTGAGGGCAAATCAGCAAAAGTGTCCAGCATAGGCCTACATTTCCTGCAGAGCTGGTCAGGCACTGGGCACACTAACGAGCATCATATTTTTAGGTGGGGGATTGGGGGGAAGGGGAGGTAGGCCAATGGAAGCCCGTGCCGATTATCGTGAAGGTGAAGAACATGTAGTGTGTGTGCCCAAAGTTTAAGAAGAATAGGAATATAGTAATTGGCTTAGCAAGCACTAATCTTAAGAACTGAGCTAGGCTACCGGCGTCGCCCAAATCCTTTGGAATTTTTTTTTTTTTTCACTGCTCGTAACATCATATAGACACTTTTGTTGGTTTCAGTCACTGTCATTAGAAATGATGAGACTTTAATCCTGAGATTAAACCACAGAGAAGGTTTGATAGAAGAGAGGAGGTCAGGCACACATCACGGATGGGAAATGGAGTTTATGGAATAATAGAGAAGGGCAGGGGAGAGGAGGATTAAAAAGGAAGGTCGGTAACGAGGGAGCTGATCGGTAAAGACTGAGATAAGGGGAGAGAAGAGGAAAAAGGATTTTTGAAAATCGAGCTACACACAGAGCAGTTACAGAGTGTGTGAGCGAGACAGACAGACTGAGAAAGACACAGAATAAGCAAGCAGTTGTGTCAGGTTTCATCTTCATCTTTGGCATTGCCTGCTAAAACAGATGTGCAGAAACACACGCGGACGCGTTCAAACTCTCTCCGTCTTCCTGTAGTTTAAGCAAGTCGTTAGTGTCTGTCAGGCCGCTGAGGTTTTAATTTGATTGATGATGATTCACTGCTGTTTAATTCATCACGGTGCTGATTGATACTCTCACATTTGTGTTCCCACAGTACTACGAGATGTCCTATGGGCTCAACATTGAGATGCACAAACAGGTAAGACAAACCTGTTGGGTGAATTCACTAAACAGTTTTGCTTGTGGTATTTTAGCACTCCAAAACGGCATCTTATTTTCTGTTCACATTGCACATAGATCAGATTATCAGGACTGGCTGTTTATAAGCTTGCAGCTATGCACAATATTGTGCATGTGGTCTGACTGTTCACATTTGTGACAGATACGGATGGAGTTTGGGTCCAGTTTATAAAAGTCTAATTTCATGTGATCTGACTGTTCACACTTGTAACACATATGGATGTGGTTTGAATTCAGTTTGTACACACCTGATTTAATGTAATCTGACCATTCACACTTGCAACACACATTGATGTGGTTTGGATTCGGTTTGTACACGTCTGATTTAATATAATCTGACCGTTCGCACTTGTAACACATATTGATGCGTTTTGGATCTGGTTTATAAATGTCTGATTTTATGTGGTCTGACCATTTAAACATGTATGGATGTGAGTTGGATCTGTTTTATAAACATCCGATTTCTTGTGATCTGATCATTGGCAATCGTAATGTATATGGATGTGGTTTGAATCTTGTTTATATACATCAGATTCCATGCATTTTTTTTGTTACATAAATTAAGTACAATTACATTTTGCGCTGTATTTATTATTATACAAATATTTTTATATGAATAATAATGTACTTTTTTTTTTAATAAAGAAGAATTTTCCCTAGAAATAATTGAATGCACAACCAAGAATACAGACTTTCTAAATAAGGATCCATACGGGACCTGCCATAAGTGGGTCAGTGTGATACCTGATTGCATATTCCTTTTACGATCGGTACTGACAAACACATACACATGCAAGTGCAAATAAAACAAGCTATCAGTAGGTGCCAATCTCATCTCAGGAATTACCCCCAGTGTGTTGGGCAATTAACTGGTTTTAAGGAGTTTTAGGGCGGGTCATAATACTCATGAAATCTCCTAATCACACACACAATCATAACATCATAAACACTACACACATGCTTTGGTAGACTTTCAAGGCATGGAAGGGGCGCTTTACTTACATTAAAAAATATACTATAATAAAAATTGTAACAAAAATTCAAAAATAAAAATCGTATTTATTACTGATTAATTATATTATGCCATTGTAACACCGGTGATTTGACCCCATTTTTGTCTCGACAATATGCATAATGCGTGATCATATGGAATAACAATAATGCGTAGTGCTGTTACCTCCTGTTGATTGTGACTACCGATTTGATAATTCTTCCCCCCTTTTCCTTTGTTATTGAGAATCGGATACGGAATAATTTTAACTAGCAGCCCCCCTGCATGAGTGTGTCACTGGTAGTTCCTTTCTTGCTGAGTTGTGTCTGTCTTTCCTTTCCTCTGACTGATTTCCTTATAAATCAGTCTTTCCCAGCATCAGTGGCATGTGAAGAAGGGGGTAATCATACACGCTCTCTGTGTGAGCTAGAACACATGAATGGAGAGCGATGGAGGAAGACAGAAAGACAAAAAAAGACACTGGAAGAGAGAGAAACCTAGTATCGGCATAAAGTTTGGCTACCAACCGCCCACTTAGAGCATGTCTTATTGACATGTAAAGCAAGCACCCACAATTTTTTGGTTTTATTTGCCGTTTAGGGGCGGGGTGTGTGGTTGTATGTCAGTGGGCGGGGCTTTGGTCCTAATGCTTTCATATTCAACAAACTGATTTGCCTCCTAATAGGATTCACACATCTCTCTGTCTCCACCCCTCCTGTAATCCTGCTTTGATTGTAGTGCTTTTAGGTTTTTCCTGTCTGTCTCTCTAGGTCTCACTCCTGTCCCAGTTCATTTAAAGCACTGGATTAAGACAAGCTATGAGGGGTGGCTAGACAGAGATCTAGATGGGTCAGTGTGTGTGTGTGTGTGTTAGCCACTGAATTCTATGCTGTGTGAAATTGCCACATGATTTTCAGCAATGTTCTGATGATGTTTGCACATGATTGGCATCTCAATCATAATTCACCGCATCTAAATAGATGTGTTCACTGAATCCCTGAATACATGCTTGAGAAATGAGATATTAACAATAGTGTTGATCATGTCATATTAATGTTTATTGTGGATATTAACTTTTGTATATCTATCATCTATCTATCTATCTATCTATCTGATCAAGTCTGGCTGTCTGTATGTGCTGTCTGTCTGTCTGGTCTGTCTGTGTCCGTGTGGTTTTCAGCAATACTGTGAAACAGCCCCTCTAATGGCTCTGGCATTATGATTACAGTCAATGCAGTGAGGTGTGTGTGAAAGAGAGAAAGGTGGGATAGTGGACAAAAAAAGCCATAAAAAAGTGGAAATATAAAGCCACACGAATACGCACACACACGCTCCTTTAAAGTGATGCCCCCAGATGCAGGTTTGGTCTTATCAGCCTGCCCTCTTTATGTCTAATGGAGCCTGCCTCTCTCTTCCTCTCTTTCTCTCACTCTCGCTCTTCAAACATTTAAAGGCAAATATTAAGCAATGACGTTCTAATCACTGATTGTGGTCACAGGCACAGAGGTATTCAATAAAAGCCTCATTTTCTCTTCTCCTCATCTGTCACACTGCTCTCTCTCTCTCTCAGTCACTGTCTCTTTCACCCCTTGTCTCTCTCTATCTGTGCTTGTTCTCTCTCTTAAATTCCCTCCTCTCATTTTGGCTCGCTCTAGTGATGCTCACTCTCTCTCTTTCTCTGGGCAGTGTGCCAGCCTCTCTTCCCTTGGCGCTCCGCCAATATCCCCCTCTCCTCCCTCCTCTCCTCGCTCTCCCTCTCTTTCTCTCTGATTGATGGCCCTTCCATTCGGAAAAAGGAAGAAAAGAAACAGAACAAGGGAGGAAAAGAGAGCAGTAAAGCACTGAATATCAGACACGCTCACAAAGGAGGACACGAGCACACATATATGCACAAAACCCTATACACATGCAAAGGCTCATGGGTAATTAAATGTGCAGAGGGGGAGAGCACGTACAGAGGGGGGATGTGGGCACATTCCTGCACATGTGTACACTGTTGCGCTGTATTACAAACTAAATACAAACTCCAACACACTCGTCCAAACAAAAGCAGTTAATGGGGCATCTGACAATGTCATGTACCCAAAAACTTTTGATTTTAATATATTTTTATTTTAATATAGCTATTAATATTAATTAGCTTTCATTTTTAACATTTCATATAAATTATCCTAATTATTATTCAATTTTTATGTAGATACAGACATTCTTTATTGTACTTTTTATTATATTATTATTTTTAAACTGTGTGTGTGTGTGTGTGTGTATATTATTTAAATTATTTTATTTGATATAGTCATAGATATTGGATGAATGGATGGATGGATATTTAAATGTTAATATTTAGATTTTTTTTAATTAATATTCAAATTTGAACATTAGTCCAGTTCATTTATGAGCAAATATTATACTCGGCCATTTAATTAGCGCAGACGGCCCAGAACTGCGAATGTTGCTGCCTTTCTGACATGCAAACATGTCATGTAGATATAGTGAAAATATGATTCATTCCATTGGATGGTAGAAAGTTAATAACTGCTGAACACACACACACACAGCAAGTCTATGCAAATGTGGAGACATGTTCACACACTCACGTGAATTCTGGGTAAATAGCCTATATGTGAACACACAAGCAGAGGGGCATCTGCACCTACTCAGGTCCTTTTGATCGAGTGACAAAGCCATTATGCTAAAAGGTTGGCACCCTGGGACTTCCTCACAAACATGCACACACATCTTGTTTTCCTCTGTTTCTTCATTTCCCTCCTGCGCTCTCTCTCTCCTTCTCAAACACACTCTGTTTCATTCCAAACCGGTTACATCACTCGCTCCCTCAACCTCATTATACACAAATGAGCTCTGTTTCACTCGCACACACACTCACGCACACAGTCTGCAGATGTTCAGCATCACTGCTACACTGTGTCCCAACAAAAATGCAAACAACTGAACATGCTTCCGTTTAGTCGTCTGCAGTCTCATATGGCAGGAGTAACAAGTACTCTGCCAGGTAATAATTATATGTTTCCAGCTAAAAGTAGCTACTCTAGGAAATATCATACCTGATTTCATAAGTGAATATCCTGACTGTACTGATAGATAGAGTGTTGACAGATGAATGGATGCGGTGGATAGATAGATCTGATTTTAATAATAAATTATATATACAAACATTAAGTCAAGTAGTTCTTTTTTGACATCATTATGAATTGTGTTTAATGTATTGTGTAGTGGTGTGCAGATTAAAATAGCTCAGCTACAAACACAGAGCTCTAAAACACAGGTTTGCTTTGCTCCTCATGTAGGTATTAGAGTGCACTTAGAGGTCTGCTATGTTTCTGTGCCTCCATCACCGCAAATACTCCTCCATTAGTGTATGTGTGTGCATGTGTGTGTTTGAGAGAATCACAGAGCCTTACCACAGGAAAGGAAAGGACACGAATGAAAAAAAAAAAAACAAGTAAAAAGAGGATTATGGCTGCTGGAGTATGAAGGAGGCTGGGATGGGCACCGTGAGGAACGTCTTGAAAAGGAAGGTGCACACGCGAGTGTGTGTGGTAGCAAGTGAAAGTAATTAAGTTAGTGTGTTGCAGCGTGTTGTGAACAATGTCTGCTGTCTGTTGTTTTTCGTAGTGAGACATATGAAACATGTGTGTGTTTGTGTGCTTTTGGTGCAAGGAGATTGAGCTATTCAGCTATTCGCCCTGAAGAGCTCTCTCTCTTCTCTCTATCTCTCGCTGGCATCTCGAGAGAGGACATGAGATGGAGAGAGAGAGAGAGAGAGCCGGAAAATGGCTGAATGAATCGAACTCAACACACACACACACACAAAGGTTTGTTTTTGTGAAAAGTGGGGACATCCCATAGGCGTAATGGTTTTATACTGTACAGACGGTATATTCTATTGCCCTACACCAACCACACCCCTAAACCTACCCCTTACAGAACTTTGTGCTATTTAAGAATTTCAATTACACTCATCTGTGAATTATAGCGTTTTCGAAAAGTGGGGACTGGGGGGTAGGTCCTGAAAGTCCCTTTCTCCTTGTATACTAATGTATACCTTTGTATTATACAAATGTATGTCCTAATTGTCACAAAACTGCGCGCGCACACACACACAACACAAAAGAGTAGATATTTTCTGAAAGCTTGCCATGTAAAACTCACGCTTCAATTATATGTGGTTGACATAAGGTGTTCGAAGTGGTTGATAGGATGTACTGGGTGATTGCTAGAGCGTTGCGGGTGCATTATGTGGTGCGGGGTGTCGCTAGAGTTTCTGGGTGGTTACAGAATGTCATGAGGTGCTGTTAAGTGATTGCTAGGGTATTTGTATGGTTGTTTAAGGGTTGTAGGTATCTGGGTGGTGGTTAGGGGCGTATGGGGAAGTTTTTTTTGGGGAATTTGTTTTTTTTAGGGGTTTTCATTGTTAGGGTTTGTTGGTTGCTAGCGTTTTTTTGGGTGGGTTATGAGTGTGTTAGATATTGCAGGGCCAGGGGTTGTTGCTGGATGGTTACAGGGTATTGCTTTGAAGATGTTAGGGTGTCTGGGTGTTTCTCTGACATCTGAGTTGTTTAAGCCCATTTCTAGAGTTCTGTTGGGTCTAGCATGTTGCTATGCGTTGATAGGGTGTTGCTAGGGATTGCTATAGTGTTTTTGCTGCTAGGTTTTCTGTTGAATAGTAAATCATTCTAATGTTGATTTGGTGCTCAAGAACATTTCTTATAATTATCAATATTAAAAACAGTTGTGCTGCATAATATTTTTCTGGAAACTGATCCATCCCTTAGGCTTCTGTGATGACTAGAAAGTTCAAAGAACAGCATTTATTTAAAAAAGAAATCTTTCACTGTTGGTCAATGTAGCCATCCGTGCTGCATAAAAGTATTTAATGTAAAAAAAAGTAATACTCCCATCTGCTGACTCCAAACTTTTGAATGTTAGTGTAGATGGAAGAGATGTACACAGCTGATGTGACAAGCTGAAATACAATATTTGGAGATTGCAGTCTTTCCCTTTTGATTAGATAAGAGCTGTACTTGCATGCCTAGGAACACGACCAGACGGGATACCGGGCTGTTGCATAAGAGAGGGTGAGAAGAGGAGCCGCTCAACTTGCGCATGCAACGTGGGGGACCAGTTGGAAGTACATGGCATTTACCAATATTTAGAGTTACTTACACTAAATTTCATGTAGAGTAATAGATAATAAAAAACAAAAAATAACAGCAAGAGACAATGAGAAGAGATATAATACTAGATTTGTGTTGAAGAAAATGTGCGAGAGAAAAACTAAGTTACTGTTCAAAACTTTGGGGTCATTGCGAAGAAATTAATACTTTTATTCATCAGGGATGCATTAAAATGATCAAATGTGACCTTAAAGATATCTATATTGTTACAAAAGATTTCCATTTCAAATACTTGCTGTTTTTTTTTTTTTTTTACTTTCTACTCATCTAAAATCCTGAAAAAAAATATATATCACGGTTTCCACAAAATTATAATTGTTTCTTGAGCATTAAATCAGCATATTAGAATGATTTCTGAAGGATCATGTGTCACTGAAGACTTGAGTAATGATGCTGAAAATTCAGCTTTGCAATTACAGGAATAAATTACAAATGAAAATATATTAAAAAAATAAACAAAAAAAAAGAAAAGGAGAAATAAAATTAAAAAAGTATACTGTTATCTACTTCTACATCACGTCCAATGGTTTCCACAGAAACCCACACAGCAGTGCTGCAAAACAAAATGCCATTATTTTCCAGCCATAGAAGAAAAAAAACATCTAATTGACAATTAAACACAATTTAGGAAAGTAAGAGAGGCTACAAAATATACTGTTTGTTGGTATTGTTTTGACTTAGGCTCACAGGATGTTCCTAAATGAAAGTTAACTGCACAGTCACTGGGGAGACAAAGTGACTTTAGAAATAGCTTGAAAGCAGTTGCTGTCCAGTTCTGTGCATTGTCCATACATCTTCTTGATGTAATAAGCCAAAGGTTGAAGCAGTCGGTGAGAGGTCTTACCTGAGGGGAAGTGCTCATTGATGGCCCAGTTGTCCACCTGAAGTGTAGCATTGCCCCCATTTCGGGTGAAGCGAACTACATGGTACTTGCCGTCATTTACAGCGGTGCTGCTCTCTTGAACAGTGATGTCAGACGTTCCGATGTTGAATGTGACTCCAATTTTGCCTTGTTCCTGAAAAGGATGAGGAAAATTTCAGTTTTTTTATCCACAACATCTACATTAACAACAAATACGTGGGATGAATTCAGGTAAATCGAGCTACTTNGGTGTTCTAGGTGGTTGCTATGGTTTTATGGGTGTTTTTTGCATTGCTAAGGTGTTCTGTTTGATTGTTGCTGGTCGCGTTGCAATGCAGTTGATAGGGTGTTACTACATAGTTCTTGGTGGTTACTAGGGGATTGCTATGGTTGCTAGGATGTCATGAGTGGTTTTTAACATGTTGCTAGGTTGTATTGTTAGTAGCGTGTTGCTTTGTCGCTAATTGATAGGGTGTTGCTACATGCATAGTTCTTGGTGGTTGCTTGAGTGTTCTTGGTGGTTGCTAGGGGATTGCTAGGGTGTTCTGAGTGGTTGGGTTAGGGCATTAATGTATGTTGCTGAGGGTGCCTGCTAGAGTGTTCTTTTGCTGCTAGGATTTTAGAAGTGTTTTTTTTTACGTGTCATATATAGTTGGTACAAATACATTATTTGTGCATTTGTGTAATTAATGTGTTTATATGTTGTTTGCTTTGAGTTAAAAAACACATTATTTTCCACATACTGAAAATAATTGTTTGCTCCTCTAGCCCCGCCTTCTTCAACCTCGGGCATTTTTACCCAGCCTTGGTCTGAAAAGTGATGTGTGCTCTGATTTGCCAGCTATCCATTGCATTGTGATTGGCTGAATACCTAAAGTGTGTGACGGAAGTGTTACGCCCCTCACCATACTGTGTTGTTGCCTTGTCCGGCCGGAGCGACGAAACAAAAACATAAAACCCATTACAAACGAGGCTTTTGTTGCATCCAGTGAGGACATAATTACTAATTATAATGACTTACAATGTCTTTTTACGCGTTGCATCGCGCCGCATAGATATAAAACCATGTCTGCATTTGTGATTAGAGAAATGACAAACAACAAGAGCAGCTCTACGCTACACAAACTGCCGGCTTTTGAATTGTCATGCAAATCCTTTAAATAATTAAAACTTAACTTACAGTCTTGAGGCAGAAGCGCTGTCATTGTCGTGCTACTCCCCAGGATCAGGAAACAGTCCCCTCCATAAAAATTTTCTTACACATATCTGAATATTGGGTTGACCTGTTCTGGAACATGTTGTAATACACTTAACCACGGATGTGCTAGGTTGGTGTCCTCCTTTTGTAAGGCCAACCAGCAGTAGTTTCCGTCTTTCACAAACGAACACACATCGTCACAACATTCGGGCGTTGAGTGCGGCAGCTGGTGTCTAGAGTGCGTAGGCTGTCGGCCTGCGGATGTCGCTGAAGGAGCTGCGCGGGCTTGCTTCAACCATATTTGATTACCCCGGGTCTGGGCTTCCGCTTCGTCCACGTTGAAGCCGATCCGTCCTGCGATCCACAGCGTGACGGTTGATGTATTTCCGCAAGCGACCAATTGATCAGCTCTAGCATGAAGAAAATGACATCGTCCTCTTTTGGAAGCCAAACCAGTAGTTTCTCTTTTCACAACTGCTGAAACACAACGGCAACCACAATCCTACAGCTAGAATCAAATTTACTCAGTTTTTTTGTTTCCTTTGCGTAACCGTTGGGCGGCGTTATGCAATCTTCCCACATAGTGATGTAGACATGTGGGGTGTGTTAGAACGAGGTGTTTTAGGTAGGCATGGTTTACTCTTAACTTTTATAAAGAATATATATCTCTTTGGATTGGAGACTTCAGTCTTTGCAACTTTACAAATCTTCTTTACGCACCAAGAGCTTGTAACACCCCAAAGAGAAAGAAAATTTAAATTGCATCATATGACCCCTTTAACTATTTCTGGGTGTTCTGGGTGGTTACTAGTGTTAGGAATAGTTTTTTTATCATTCATGTGCACAAAATTACAATTAACCTAAAACCTCCATCCCAGCTGTGCTAAATGGCCCTCATTTCATTATTATCTGTCATTCACTTTCTCTGTCTTGTGTATCTTTTGTTGCTTAGACATTGACATGAATATAATCTAAGCTGAAGCCATTTGTGTGCTTGGGAATTGAGAGCCCAGTGCAGTTGTACAGGTTTATCACTGTCACTGTTTTCTCTTCTAATCGAGCATGTGTACGTGTGTGTTCTCTTGCAGGCGGAGATCGTGAAGCGACTCAGTGCTATCTGTGCTCAATCTCCCTTTCCTCTCTCAGGATGTACGCCTGACATGAGTGACAGCTCATCAGGATTCCTGGGGTGTCGTCCCAGCAGTCTTACACACACACACACACCCACACACCCACACAGGGACATTGCCTCGTTTCTCTCCCCCCTCCCCGTCAAACTGATCCACTCTCAGTATGGCAGACAGCTTCTAGATTTTAACGACCCCGTCTCACATCTCTGACTAAACAAGGATTGCTGATATCCTGCGTTTTTTAACGAAGCCGTAAACTCCTGCCGCGTTCAGTTACCGAAAGTTGTCTGCGATAACTTGATGAGCTCAGGTTGCAAATTCAGCTTGAGTCCAGCATCACTGTTTGCTTTATTAGCAGTTCTGCTACTAGTGTTACAAGTAGGCGCCAAAGTCACACCATTGGTTGAACCAGAAGTCCAACAATAACTCACCTTTCAAATAAGTCAGAACATCCAATTCTAGTGATTCACATACAAATTGAGGAGTTCTTGGTGAAAATAAACAAATTAAAAGGACAGTTCACATTTCACCCAAAAAAAGGTGCATCATTTATGCTTCCTCCCTTTTTCTTTCCAAACCTTATTTTCTTCTTCTGTGGAAGAAAAATATTTTGAAAAATGTTGGTAAACCAAACAGGTGGAAGGGAGCCATTGACCTTTTTTATTGTTGGGAAAAAATATGGAGTCAGTGCTACCTTCATGGGCTGTTACCAACATCTTCAAAATGAGCTTCTTTTTGTGGTTCAACAAATAAGAAACACAACAGGTTGGGTGGTAGCAAGTGGGAGGACTTCATAAATGATGACATAATTTTAATGTTTGGGTGAACTATCCCTCTAAAGTTCTCGTTCTCTACATGTTGCTAGTTTCTATAAATTCACATGAAAGGTAGAAGGAGAACTTCATTAGAAACTCTTGAGATTCGGATGTTGCTTTTCTAGTTGTTGTTTTTGTTGTTGTTGTGTTAGTATGGATGGCTAAGACTGGAATGTTTTGTTCTGTGTCCCAGCATATTCAAAGCTCCAGTTCCCTTGTCGAGGAGCAGCCATAGATCCATTGCTATCTTCAAAGCTTTGGAGCTGTAGTCCTCTGGAGTCTACAGTGGGCTCTGCATGAATGCAAACTATGAATTAATGCAACTCACCTTTAGAGTTCAAAACCGAAATGGAAAATGAGAAAGGATTAACATAATTTCTCAAAAAATTTTGCAAGAACCTGTAGAATGTTATATATATAATTTTATTAATAAATTTAGTAATGATATATCTTTATATGACGTGCTATTTTATTATATAATATAAGTATATATGTTCCTGTATAATTATTTTTATTATTTTGTTTTCATATGGCGAGAATAATCTGTTAAATATTGTTCATTTAAAATTTTAATTAACAAAAACAAAGGCATTTTCATTTCTCTTCTTGAGATTCACCCATGCATCACCAGCAGTTCTGTTATTCTGACTAAATAATGTTAAAAACTTTTATTGTAGATTATGTAAGACTTCAGTAAATAACATATCTGTTTACCGATCATTATTTTCATACAGTCTGTTTGTAAATATAACCTTTTATACAATGTGTACTGATAGAGCTCCCTTTCATTTGAGGATAGCTGTGGTCCAATAAAACGTCTGGAATGGATCCTCATTTTAAATGAGGAGGATTTATTTGGGCAGATGAGCAATAAAAGATCAGGCGGAACTGTATTGATTAGGAGGTCACCTTTAGCATTAGCTTGAGTTAATATCTGCTGACGGGGAAGGACAGAGTGATATGTCTGTCAATACTGACTGTGCGTGTGTGTGTGTGTGTGTGTGATGGTACAGGGATGAGCGAGAGAGTGTGAGAGAGATGGGGGTTAAATAAAATTTTTGTGAGACTTTAATTCACATTTTATTTTAGTGTGCTTGGGTTTTTGTCTACAAGTGTGTATACTGCGTCTCTGTCTTACCATGTAAGTATCAGCATTTGTGTGTATCAGCATCAACAGCAGGTTGTTCAGGCGGTGGAACGTGCCAAACAGGTCACCATGGCAGAGCTCAACGCCATCATAGGGGTGAGTGAACTCTGACCTCTCATACTGATATGTTGGATAGAAAAATAGATAGATGGATGGGTAGACATACATACAGACAGACAGATTGATGGATAGATTAAAAGTTTGATGGATGGATGGATGGATGGATAGATAGAGAGATTGATAGATAAAGAAATATATAGATATGGTGGAGGGGAGAAAAAAGAAAAGAGATATCAGAAAGCTGATAAAGAGAGGTCTCTCTTCTCTGTGCTAAATTACAGCTTGTTTTGTTGCTGGCTGTTATGGAGTGACACACTCTCTCTTCAGTCCACTGTCTCTCTGAGCTCTGATCATATTACTGCACTTAAACCCCAGTGATACGGTGATACAGCCCACACAGGACAACAGCAGACAGAGGCTGACAGAGACTGACACCACTGCTGCTGTAGGCTGACTGGAGAGCTTATGGACTGCTGAGTTTATGGACTATGAAGTTACATTTAGTTACTTAGTTACTTTCTATATAGTTACATTCTATATTTATAGAACTGAAATATTCTCATAATCCTATCAAAACAGAAAATTGGGTTGGGACATATCTATCTGTCCATCCATCCATCGGATCTCCATTGTTTCTGTGCATGTCTCCGCCCCCCTGTTGTCTTTAGCTCTTTCTTTTTGTCTGTCTGTCTGTCTGTCTCTCAGCAGCAGCAGCTTCAGCACCTGTCTCACCACACTCCAGGTATTCCTCTTACTCCTCACCCTTCAGGTCTGTCTCTGGGCGGCACGTCAGGGCTGCTGGCCCTCACCGGGGCTCTGGGAGTCTCCGCCCACCTGGCCAACAAGGACGAACGCAACCACCTAGACCCTGAGCACCTGCGAGGTGAGTGTCTATCTGACCTGTCTTACTCTATGTACATTTTTAATATCACAGATGCATGGGGCTATTAAATGATTTAATTGTTAATTAAATCATAATCAATTAAATATATATTTCCTCTTTAAAAGAATAGGTCACACAAAATGAAAATTTGCTTCATAATTTCCCTCATGCACTGCAAATGATTTTTATTTCTTCAGCAGATTTTGGAGAAATTTGCATTCCCTCACACTTGATCACCATGGATCTCACCCTCTGCAGTGAATGGTTTCCGTCAGATGATAGTCCCAAACACTGATAAAAACATCACATAATCCCCCGAATTTGTTTCTTACAAACATGGTGCTTTTCACTTCACACGTTTAATTTATGGACGGAGGGAAGTGGGAATTTACTTGTTTGAATTACAGTATTGATGTTTTTTAGCCGCTTGTTTGGAACTCTCCATTCTGACGGCACCCATTCACTCCAGAGCATCCATTGGTGAGCAAGTGATGCTAAATTTTTCATCATTCTGATGAGAAACAAACTCTCTAATCTTTGAAGGAATTTTAGAAATTTTCATTTTTGGTGAGTGAACTTATTCCTTGGAGAAAAGACTCAATCAGGCACAAATGCATGCAACTGTAAATTTGTTAAGAAAGTTTATTGTGCACTTATTGTGCACCTTGAAAATAGGATTTGACAAGCATTAAAGGGAGCATGATAAGAGAGCGATGGTGCAAAAGTTGGCCTAGAAAAACACAAAGTGAAACATAGAGAGAACGAGGGTGTGTTGAGTTGGTCAGGCAGATTGGATAGACTTCTGAGAAGCCTTGAAACTCTGATAGACTGAAGGCCAGAGGGGCGATTTGCTCAGGGAGCTCAATACAATGGATGTATTTTTATTGCACCCTGACTGGATTTTTCAGCATGACCTTGGCTTGCTATGGAATTGTTGTTATTATTATCTAGACTGACGTCAATCCCCAACCCCTCCTTCTCTTTCTGTCTCTCTCTCTCTCCTCGGCTCCCAGAGGGTGCTCCCAGCAGGGTGAGTATCAAACTTGTGTGTTTGTATGTGTGTATATGTGCCTCCACCCCACTGACTTTGATAAACGACTCCAAAAACAGAGTCCTTTAAAGAGATGTACGGATTATGAAATCTGACTGACCTTTCAGGACTCTCTAAACAGCACTGTTCCCACCCTCTGCCATTAGCGCTGAGGAAAAGTGTTCATTCTGTGCTTTTGATATAACAAACCATAATTCTCTGTCATTTGGTTGCATCATAGTCTTAAAGGAACAGTTCACACAAAAATGAATCTTTCTAGCTTGTCTACTTACCATCATGTCGTTCAAAATCTTGACTTGAATCAGCTGCGAAAGGTCACATATTCAGAGAATAATGATTTAAAAGCTATAATATGTCTTTAGGAGATTTGAAATATAGTGAAAATCCTTTATTGTTTCAAGGATAAAATAAGCAATTGAATTTTGGGTGTACTGTCTGTTTAAAAGTTTTGACGTTCATTTAAAAAACTGATATGATAAGCTCTGTCATTTACTCACCTTCATGTCATTCAAAACCTGTATGACTTGTATAAGCTGCAGAGGGCAAGAATGTTTGTGAACAATCACTAACTTTACGTCTGGCAGTCATAAAAAAACTATAACTTCAGGAGACCACCAAAGAATACAAATATTAAAAAGGTAATTGCAATTTTTTTTTCTCGCAATTCTGTCAAAAAAACCTCATGAAATATAAACTCAGAATTGCGGGATATAAACTCAGAATTTTTTTCTCGTAATTATCGTAAAGATAAAAATTAGAATTTGCATTTTACATTTTTTTATTCCATGTTGTAAACGTGCTTCCATAGGACTGAGCTTGCATAGGAATGACTCAGAGGAGAAAGAGTCATAACAGCCAAGTTCTTTAAGATGATTTCTTGTTGCTGACTGTAGAGGAAGTAAATGAGGGAGTCAAGAAGGAAAGGTCTGAGCGAGGAGGAGTGAAAAGAGAGAGAGAGATTTTGGAGAAAACAGGTTTGTTTGAGAGAACTGGGCTTCTTTGTGCACTTTTTTCTCATCTCAGTCCAATGCACTTCCTGTTTGGCTCATAAAACTGCACCGTTGCAGAAAACGAAGTGTTTGAACTCACTGATTTGAGACCGGTTTTGCTGTACTCCTCATAATGATGAAAGTTTAAAAATGGACAGTTGACACTAGATGGTGACCAAATGTTGGGCCAATTCATATTTATTATGTTTGTTGTTTGTTGTTTTAATTGCAAAATAGTGCCGGATTCTGCTTTAAAGCATAAATCACCCAAAAATGAAAATTGTCATCATTTACTCTCATTTGGCTTTTCCATACAGTGACCTTTCTTAGTGACAAATATCAAAATTTACCTATAAATCCCTTCAGCGCAATTCAAATATGGTGCAGGGTTTACATCATGACGTTTAGTTAAGAGACACTCGAGAAACAATGACATTTGATGTTATTGACTTCCAACACAAAGCCATCAAACAGCCTTAGAACAATGAACTATTCAGTGAACTTTGCACAACCTTAGCATTTTGTTGGAAATGAGACTGTGTGTGTGTGTGTGTGTTTATGTTGTGTTTTCTGTCTCTATAGAGTAAATCAGTGTCGTCAACTGACAGTCAGGCAGCGGAGGATCGTCAGGGTCCCTCAGGGGTGTATCCCTCACAGGCCAGCAGCGATGCCAAACGGAGACGGTGTGATGAAAAAGACGTCCTCCCGTCTCACTACGTAGGTTCTGTCACACGATGATGACATCATACTTGTCTCAGTCCCCCAATTAACTGTGTATATTAAATTGGCAGCCCTAATGTTATATTTTTATTTTATCCCAGTGGAATCTTATTTGATTTGATTTGATTTACATTTGATTTCATTGATTTCCTGTTATTTTTTTTATTTTTTTTGTCTCAGTCCCCATGCACCTTATGTGATATGTAATAATAATGATCACAACATTTGCATTGTTGTCAAAATTCTAGTATAGAATGTGATTTGCATTTCGTAAATTTATTCCTTATATATTTTATGTCTATTAAAGACATTTTATTTTATTGCAGCTTTTATTGTGTTTATTGGAAGTCATTTTATTTTTATATTATGTTAGTAATAAGTAATTATATTTTGTTATTTAGCAATGTTATGATGTTCAATACATATCTTAATATGGTATATTTCCACATTTTCACAAAATTGTAATTAAGATAACTGTATATAAATGTATAATTAATTATAAATAAATATAATTTAAAAATAATTGTATATTAAATCATATTAATATTGGTAATTATAAATATAATTAATAAATGTATATTAAATATTTTTTACTGGTGTGTGAATTATAATTATAAAATCAAAAGACATATAATTTAAATTAAAGTTCATTTTAATATATATACATTTTTATTGATATCATTTCTCGTAACACTTTAATATATAATACTTATTATATTTATATAACTAACATATTTTATTTTTTTAATTAATTATTATTACCTTATCTAAATATATATTAATACAACGTATACCTATTGTATAGGTATAATCTCTTTTTTATAGTATAATTGTTTATCATAGTTCAGAAAGCTCAGCAACGCATCAGGTGTAGCATTTATCAAACACACATGTAGGGAAGAGTCGGATGTGACCATCCGGGCGGGTATAATTAGGGGGATGATGTCACTATAGGGTAATGGCAATAGGAACATCAGGCCATGATCACATCAAAGCCCTGTTGCTATGGCAACTAAGTGCGTTGTCACCACCTGATTCCTAGAGATGGGTGAAAGAGGACAGTGAGATGAGTGTGAGTCGTGTGAGAGCGGTGGACAAGGTGGTGTTGGTGTGATTGGTGAAATCAGACACAAAGGGAGGGGGACGGGGGTGCAGTAAAAGGACACTGCAATATCGGACGTACATGTATGTATCTGATGAATATCCCATAGGGGTATATATTTTTGTGCCTGTGTGTGTCATCTAACATGGTTTTTCTCCTGTCTGTTGTCTTTTAGGACAGTGACGGAGACAAGAGCGAGGACAATCTTGTAGTAGATGTCTCAAATGAGGTCAGTTCACATGCACTGTTAAATTAACATTGGTGAAAGTCTGGACTTACAGTAGTGCTGCCAATCATCATCAATTGAAAACTGTAAATCATTTTATAATTAAATTCATTACATGATATGCTGATTAATAATACAATTACCTGCATATTTCACTAATTGCTGACAAAAGCCCCCAAATAAATATAAAGACATTACTGTGGTAAACAAGATTGAATAGATTTGACAAAAAGTGGGTTTTGATGTACTGCATTGTTTATTGCTATTGTTCAGATGGTAAGAAAATACCTAATTACGAAATTTAGATCATGTATAGCCTAAATATATGATAAACTAAATGAATGTGTTAAACTGACTGCCCATTTTGTGTCACAGCAAACTTTTATTTTTGTTTTAAATGTACATTTTATTTTTATTTTTTTATTAATTTCTAGTAAATGTTTAGTTTTTGTTTTGTTTTGTTTTGCTTTGCTTTGCTTTGCATTGTTTTGTTTTCTTATACATCAAAATTGACCTGATTTTTACTGTGCACAAATCAACAGTTCGTTCAGCATATTGTTGTAAAAATAAATTGTCTTCATAAACATTAATGAAAATGCAATAAATTTCTTTGCTGGTGAATATCAACCCAAGCCATAACTGGAGACCAGAATATAATAAAGACTTTGGGCTGGACCACAGCAAACACCCAAAACACCCTAGCATTGCGCTGGCAAGTCTCGCACTGACTTTAATCTTAATGACAAATTTGTAGTTGATTGTAGAACAGCACCAACAAATGCATTTCATCCTGCAAAAAACTCCTATTCATTATTATTATTATTTCTGTGTAATTATCATCCATTTCAAGGTGAAACATTACAGCTCTATTTCTCAATTACTGGACAAATATTGAACATCACTCGTATTTATTAAACTGCATTCATTCAGTAATTGCTGATAATATCACAGGCGACTCAGGATTGTTTTCTGCTGCAGAGCGTCTGGAGTCAGCGGGGACTGCGCAATGCTTTTATTATCATTAAGTGACCCCGCTGCATAATTAACACTTCAATGATCTGAATTCCTGCAATATCCCACATCAAGGATTAAACTAGAACTGTCTTCTGTTTTGTCAACTGTTTTGTCATTTACTACTGAGTTAACACAGATGGCATAATGAAAAATATGAATGGATCAGACCTTGCTCTTTTGCAGGTTAACAAAGATAACTGTTATTTCAAACAAATCCTATTAACTCATACCACACTATCTAAAATGTAAAAAGAAAATTCACATATCTGAATGAAATCAAAATGCACTCATGTTCTTGATTCTCCTTAACTCTTTGACTCTGTGTTTTCAGGAGCCATCCTCTCCCGTAGACAGCGCCCCTCTGTCTCCACATGGGAATGGTTTGGATCGAGCCCCGACCCTGAGGAAAGAGCTCCCAGGATCCCCCAGCCCCCCTCTGTCCTCCCCACCACACAGTCCACCCCCTGGCAAAAACAAGGACACGGCACACGTACTTTTCTCAGACACCTAATATGCCAGAATTGCATATTACCAAGCATATTGCTTAACTTGTTTAATATTAAATGGTTGACTGTCTCTATCAGACGGTCATACTAAATATTATATGAACTGGTTTACTTTCTGCTTATTTTAAATAAGCAGAGTTTCCCAGTTGTTTTTGTATGGTGTTACGAAATAATTTGATTTGTGTTTTTTTGTTATTTTATAAATATATATATAAAAAAAAAGTACAATTATTTTAAGTAGATTTGTCAGATTTAGCCAAGTATGGTTCAGTGTTTGGGACTCATTGTTTGTGTTTTAGATTTCGATAAACTTTTATTATACCTATTTTTAATATAATACATTGAATTCTTAAACATAAAAATCTGATATGTTTGTAGGATTTTATTTGATTAAATCAGTTACATGTGCTAGCCAGACAAAATGCGGTTTGTAGTTATTGGTAAACTTATTTTATATAAATTAAATTTTAAATGTTTATTATTATTAATATTATTATTCATTATTCATATTATTATTAATAATATAAATTACATCTATAAACTGACTAAATTTTAATTCATTCATTTTATTAATTATTTTTTTATAATAATTGTATTATTTGTTATTATTTAATCTATTTTTACAATAGTAATAGTAATAGCAAAATCTTTTTTTATAAATTTTTTTGGACAGTGTACAAATTTACTGGGGATCCATATTAGTGTTGCTATATATCATTCAACATTATAACAAATAATAGCATCTGTCTTTTGGTTCTGTTGGCAGACAGAAAAATCTCAGTCGCCCTCCTCTAAATCAGGCAATTCCTCTCCCTCTCACCATGACCCTCTCACCCCTGGTCCACCGGGGCCCAGCACTTCCTGTTTACGCCTGGTCAACAAACCTGCCTCCTCGGCGGACCCTCTGGGTAAAATGTTGTCTGTTTGCGTTTACAGTGAACACATGCTACAGTTCAATGAAAATAATAGTTTTATTGTGTCCTGTAGCTCTGCGGAGTCCCTTGACCATGACGCCCGGTTCTTACCCAGCTCACTTCGGGGTGGTGTCCCACGCTGGGCTTAACGGAGAGCTGGCCAGCCCGGGTGGGTTCGGAGGCTCACTCACCCTCTCGCCCCAAATCAGTGCTGCAGCCAGTGCCTACACACGCAGCCCTATGGTAACTGTGTTTCTGAATCTCTTACAATTAACAGAAGTGTACACAAAAACATTTTGATGCTTGAATACTCCCCTCCACAGGTAGCGTACGAATCTCGTTCACATCTTAGGCCATCAGGGCTGTCCTCCTCTCTGCCTGGCTCCACTGGTGGCAAGCCGTGAGTTTCTCCTCTTTCTTTTACCTCCCTTGGTTTTTGGATGGAGCTGTACAGCGATGGCCAGTGTATAGACTGTTGGTCCAAATTAGTGCTTTTGTCTGCCGCACTTGTAATACAATTCCCTCTCAAGTCCTCCGCTGACAGCTAAGGCGAGAAAACCACTTGAATTCAGCCAAACATCCTTAAGATGGCAAATTATTGCTGCACCCACTGACGCATTCACAAACAAGCGAACTTTTCATAATTATGTTGTCAAACTGCTTCAGTGCTTAAGGTTTGAATCAGCTCCTATTCTTATTTTAAACAAGTCATTTTACCATTTAACTTTTGTCCCTCAAGTCCACTTATAATCTTAGTCATGGTTTATTGCACCAAAATCAGTCGTAATTTAGTTTTTCATGGCCATTTTCTCC
Source organism: Sinocyclocheilus anophthalmus (assembly GCA_018155175.1). NCBI lineage: Eukaryota > Metazoa > Chordata > Actinopteri > Cypriniformes > Cyprinidae > Sinocyclocheilus > Sinocyclocheilus anophthalmus. The sequence continues at coordinate 663,099 of JADLZN010003226.1, forward strand.
CTCTAGCTGACCCTTAGAAATTCTCACTAAAAAGTTTGTCATACAGTAAAAGTCACGTGGGGTCCATACCGTTCATGTACTGATAAAAAATTCTTCAAACGGTCTTTTGTGTTCAGCAGAAGAAAGACAGTCAAGCTTTCCATTTTTGCATTCACTATCTATCACTTTAACGTCCACCTTATTCCCACCCCCAGAGCTTACTCGTTCCATGTGAGCGCAGATGGTCAAATGCAGCCGGTGCCCTTCCCTCCTGATGCCCTCCTCGGCCCTGGCATCCCTCGTCACGCCCGTCAGATCCACACCCTCAGTCATGGAGAGGTGGTGTGCGCGGTCACCATCAGCGCTTCCACGCGTCACGTCTACACTGGCGGGAAAGGCTGCGTCAAAGTGTGGGACATCAGCCAACCGGGCAGCAAGAGCCCGATGGCCCAACTGGACTGTTTGGTGAGATCTGCATCATGTTAAACTCTATTTGTAGTTGGTACTCGCCATCCTGGTTGAACTAAATCAATGTCTATCCTTTTATTCAATCAGAATCGAGACAACTACATCCGTTCATGTAAGATTCTCCCAGATGGACGGACTTTGATAGTTGGGGGCGAAGCCAGCACGCTGTCCATCTGGGATTTGGCCACGCCCACTCCACGAATCAAGGCCGAATTGACGTCCTCAGCTCCGGCCTGCTATGCTCTGGCCATCAGTCCAGACAACAAGGTCTGCTTCTCCTGCTGCAGTGACGGAAACATTGTGGTCTGGGACCTGCACAACCAGACGCTCGTCAGGTATTTTCAGACTCCTGCTGGTGAGATAGACCATGTTCTTCATCCTGAAGTCATGTGATGTCCTTGTGTCGCCCTCTATAGGCAGTTCCAAGGTCACACAGATGGAGCCAGCTGTATCGATATTTCCAATGACGGGACCAAACTGTGGACGGGGGGTCTGGACAATACAGTGCGCTGCTGGGACCTGAGAGAGGGCCGACAGCTGCAGCAACATGACTTCACCTCACAGGTACTGCAGCTCAGAAGGAACACAGGATATATATATATTTAAAGAACTAAAACATCTTGCTCAAAACACCACTGTGGAGTCATTAATAATAAAATGGAAACATTTATTGGCAGCGTAAATTCAGTCATCGTGCCTTTATATTCCAAATTTTCGAACTTTTATGGACTAAAGGTACTTGGTGTCCATTTTTCTGTCTGCAGGCATATTTTTATGTGTTGGACCTTTTATAGAAGTTTTTTTAATGTGCGTGCAGATCTTTTCTCTGGGTTATTGTCCTACGGGCGAGTGGCTTGCAGTGGGGATGGAGAGCAGTAATGTGGAAGTGCTGCACGTCTCCAAACCAGACAAATACCAGCTGCACCTTCACGAAAGCTGTGTTCTCTCGCTCAAGTTTGCCTACTGCGGTACGAGTCATTTGTGTAGTGCCACTCTTTGAAACTGCTCCGTGCTGCCCATGTATTCCTATGGACCTTCATTATTTATGGTTATTTAAAATAAATGCTATTAGATGGCACAAGATGTGATTTAATTTTCTTTGTATTTCAGGGAAGTGGTTTGTAAGCACGGGAAAGGACAATCTGCTCAATGCATGGAGGACGCCATATGGAGCCAGTATTTTCCAGGTTTGTTCTAAACCCATGTGACGTTCTTTCTTCCTTAGAGAAGTCTTTTGATCTCCTATACCTTTAAATGCTGCTACACTATTAACATATCAGAATAATAGAGCAGCTGTACGCAGAAAGGAAATAGCGATGGAGAAAGAACAAAGCTTATTTTTCAAATGAGACCGTTGTTGTTTCAGATTCGAAAATCATTGCATGCACCTTTTGTGACGGTGAGATTTAGCTGGATCTCATCATTATTTGCGAATATGTCTCATTTTGTCTCTCACTCTCTCTAGTCAAAGGAGTCCTCGTCCGTCCTGAGCTGTGATGTTTCCCAGATGACAAGTATATTGGACCTGGTTCTGGGGATAAGCAAGCACAGTGTATACGAGGGTGGGTATTTTTTTTTCTTTTTTTTTTTTTTTTTTTTTTTAAACTCCAAAGAGTGGAGGATGGATGAACAAAGAGCGCCAAGCATGAAACAATCATGGATGGCATGGCGGGCAACCATAGCTCTTCTATTTGCGGTCCTTATCTAGTCACAACCATTTGAGAGATAGAAGGAGGCTTTGTTCAAAATTGCACCCCCCCCCACCCCCCCCCCCCCCCCCCCCCCTCTATACCATACTCATTCATACTTGTAAAATGTCTAGAAATCAATGAAAACAAAATCAATAGTGTCTTCATTTGACGTTCTGGCGTGCTGCGCTGAATAGAAACACATCTGAGCGTCATTAAACGAGCTTGACTGAATATTAGAGTCGAGCAGCTGTGAGTGAAGACGAATCAGACCAAACAAACCCGCCAGAAACCGACTCAGACCGTCACGACTCAAGAGCCCTCACCGTTAAAATCATTTGTTATTAGCTGAAATAAATACTGCAAAATATCTCATAAATCATAAACACCGCGTCAGCAAAAGGATGGCAAAGATTACACTTTCCTCTTCAAACAAACCAGTGTTTACTTTACATCATTAGCTTCCTAAAATACTAGTTGTTAATATTCCAAATTCCATTTTGTTGGGATTTCCATTTTAATTTGAGTGTTTTTGTTTATTAGTTTTGTTTTTTCCAGGTCTATCAGTAGTTTTATTACGTTTTTTATTTTAGTTATTTTTGAGTTATATTAATACTGTGAAATGAAAATGAAAATTTTCCTTGCCAACTAGCTGAAACAAATAAATGTTAATATTTTATTTTATTGTTTTATTATTTGTGTTTATTGTAATTGCTTTTATTTTATTTCAGTTATTGTTTATTTTATTTCAAGTAATGAAATGTTTTAAATAATTTATTTATTTATTTTTTTTTTTTATACTTCAACTAATCTAAATGAAAATGATAAATGGTTGCTTTGCAGCTGAAATAAAATCAGTTGTTTTTTTTATTTCAGTTAATGTTTCTTTTTATTTCAAGTATGTTTTATGGTTTTATTTGTAGTTTTACTTCTTTAGTTTATGTATTTTAGAACGGCAACTAACTAAAGAAAATGAGAAATGTTTCCTTGCAACGAGTTGAAATAAGTTTCTTTTATTTTTCGTTATGATTTTTATTTTATTTCAGTTTAAGAAAATTTTTTATGGTTTTAATTGTTTATTTAGTTTCATTATTTTAGTTGCGTCCTTAAATTAAATAAAATTAGAAATGTTGCAACACTTGCAATAAAAGAAGTTTGTGGTCGATATATTTTATTTATATCAGTATTTCTCATGTATTTTATTTCAGTAATGATCATTTTATGGTTTTATGTTTATGTTTTAGTTTTAGTTATTTTAGAACTTCAACTTAAACTAAATGAAAACAAGAAATGTTACCTTGGCAGCTAGCTGAAATAAGTTTTATTTTATTTTATGGCAGTTATGTCATTTAATTTCAGTTTAAGAAAGTTTTTATGATATATTTTTTTTATTTTTTAATTTACTTTAGTTTCAGTTATTTTGTGCATCAACTTAAATATTAGAGCTGAAAAAAATAGCTGCAATAAAATATTTTTTTTTTATGTGTTTTTATTTCAGTTAATGTTTATTTCAAGTAAGAAATGTTTATGGTTTATTTTATTTAGTTTTATGATTTTAATACTTTCAACTTAACTAAAATGAAAATGAGCAATGTGCCTTGGCAGCTGCCTTTGGCTTTTTAAGTAATGTTTATTTAATGAAATTGGTTTTATGTTTAGTTTTTTTATTATTTATTTATTTATTTTTTCTTTATTTATTTTTTTAATGAATTCCTTTTTTAGTATTTATTTTTCGTTTTAGTTAACGATAATAACAAACAAAAACATGCAAAAATCAAAACGGAAAACAGCATCTGAATGACTGAATAAACTGAACTTTGTTTCAGGTGCACCATTTCAAGTTCATTTCCACAGCAGTAACAAACACCACAGCATCTTGTGGTTTGATTTGCATAAATTCAACAAATGCAAAGACATGTCCGCAGTCTGAGACTCTCAAAGTCATTCTTGTGCATATATTATCTAGCCGCTGAGACGAGGACGCTCCTGAATGTCAAAGTCCCTCAGCGTGTCTCAGTCCCGGCTCAGGGTCTGTTAGCTCTCGGGATTAAACGCAGCTGTTTATGCGTTTAGTGTATCTGCCTGGGAGATTTCATTTGTTTTCTAAGATTACAGATATCTTTTTCTGCTCCCAGCAGCTTTGTTTGCCTTCTCAAATGATCTGTTTAAGCAGCGCTGAGAGGAACCTCAGGAGAAGGTCATTAATGCTCAAAGAGAAGAAAAGAGCCGAGGAGGAACTGTGATGCATTTGTGCAGTAGCATGAAAACGAAGCACAGAAAACACAAAAAAACACTTTGTTTGCATCTGAAGTCACACTTGACTCCCAAACGCAGCATTCATGACACGAGACGCTAAAAAACAAAGAGACGTGATGCACCGTCCGTCTTACTCGTCTGCATCAGCAACGCACACCCGACAGGAACAAATAAGATACATACTATTATTACTAAATTATCTTTTAAATAGCTTTTGAATCACTGCAATTAAGCATCAACTACAGTTTGAGATATTCTGGCACCATCAACGCAATTCAAATATTTAGACTAAACTAAGCAACAAAGGTCTCTACCTGTCCTTTTCAGTGCATCATTTTATGCTTTACATTTCATTCTGACACTAACACATATAAATAAAATAAAAAACAATCAAATAAAACATTCGGAAATAAAAATACATTAATATATATATATATATATATATAATATAATATATATATATATATATAATAGATATATATATATATATATATAATCTATATATAATATAATAAAATACAATATTTTTTCATTACTGAAATAAAATAAACATTATATATCGTTTACATAATTTCCAATAAATATTCATAAAAAATAAAACACACACACACACACACACACACACACCATAGCCACACACACACACCACACATCTGGTGTGTGTGGTGTTTGTTTATTGTGGTTTTTATTTTTCATGTATTATTGGAAATTATGTCAATATATATAATGGGTTTTATTTTGTGGTGTCTGTGTGTGTGTGTGTGTGTTTTGTGTTGGTGTGTGTTTTGTTGTGTGGGTGTGTGTGTGTGTCTGTGTGTGTTTGTGTGGCCTGTGTGTTTGTGTGTGTGTGTGTGTTTGGTTTGTGTGTGTGGTGTCATGTGTGTGTGTGTGTGTGTGTGTGGTGCTGTGTGTGTGTGTGTGTGTGTTCACACAGTGTGTGTGTGTGTGTGTGTCTGTATGTGTGTGTGTCTGTGTGTGTGTGTTTTTTTTTTTTTTTGTGTGTGTGTGTGTGTGTGTGGGCGTTTGTGTGTGTGTGTGTGTGTGTGTGTGTGTTGTGATATATATATATATATCTTTTTTATGTTTCCCCCAGTCATTTTGGTACTTTTGATAGTTTTGGTGCTGATTTATTGGGTCTTTCACAGATGTACGACTGCAATATTTAGACAGCAGGTTTTCCATCCTGAAAGTACACAATCAATGAATACTACAGAAACGTGTGCTTTCTCTGACCCTTCATTGGTCTGCTTTACCGCGCCCGTCAAATAAATGTTAAAATGGACAAATATTGGCGTTTTATTCAGTCTGGTCGATATATATTTCAGCAGTGTTTATGTCTAAGAGAGCGCGGGAACAGTGTGCTGTAGGCCAGTGTGCTTGATTTTGCATTTTAATTAAAACTATTATAGGAAATTCACATTTTAAAATCCTAAAGGCAACAAGAAGCTCATCAGAATAAATGAGATGAGAGCGTATAGCACTGTAGATCCCTGCAGACTCTGGGAAGGTGATTATTTTCCTCCAGCGATATCAGACACACGGCGTATGTTAAGATGCAGCAGTTTAAGTCTAATTGTAGCCACGGCTCAGTCCTCCACATGTGGAACGCAGTCATGCTTGCATTATGAATAATTCGCTGTGTTTTAAAACGCCCTCATAGATGTTTTCTATTTCGTCAAGAGCTCTGCTTCAGTAACAAGTGATCTTCCCACACAGAAGTTTAGTCCTCCAGGACTTTCTTGCTAAATGCCGAATTTTGGCCAAATTCTAAGGCAGTGCTTCACAGATCAGGCAATCCCACAATGCTCTGCGACGAGCTCAGTTAAAAGTTAGACAGAGAGTTAGAGCACAGAAATTTGCATGACCAAATGCAAACAAAGAACACAATTTCAGAGAATATACTGCAACATATTATACAAAATCTCAACAGAAAACAACAAAGAGATATAAAAAATTGCAGGAAAAAAACCTACAGAAATCAAATAGTACAAAATTCCATCTATTCATTAATGCCTTTAGGGAAAATTGTTATTTTATTTCACTGAAATATAAAATATAAATACTTATCTTTACTGAAATTTAATTTTTTTACTAAAATATTAATTTATCAGATAATACGTATTATTTTAACTAAAAAATTATTTATAATTAATATACATAATACAATTATTAAAAAAATTATAAAGAGAGCAGTTTTCATCCTAAAAGTAGGAAAAACTACAAAAATACATAATATACAAAATGCAGGAAAATACAGTAACAATCTATTCCTTCATGCTGTAGTGAATAATTGTTATTTTATTATTTATAGTTTACTGAGCATATGTATATTTTATATTTATAGTTTACAAGATTTTTTAATGACAAATATTTATTTATAAAATAATAAAGTATTATTTTTCAAATCATAAATAATAATCATAGAATAAATAATAAATTATATAACATTCCATCTGAAAAAAAATAAAAATAAAACAAATAGACTTTTAATGAAATAAAGCCACCAAAAACAAAACTGGCCCAGTTATAAAGCAGCTCAAGGTCACTAAAGAAATGTCATTAAACACTCATCTGCATTATACAAGACAAACCTAATAAACAAGCACAAGACACATTTAGCTGCATACTAATAAAAGCAGAGTTTTACAGAGAAAGCGTGCTCACGTCAGTGCTGTAACGCACCTCATCGACGGCGTATTTCTCCTTGAAGTGTTCACGAGGATAGATCCTGTCGAGACAGACCGAGCTTCAGTGAGAACTTCCCACGGATTCATTCAGATCCTTCTTGTTTGTGATCACAAGATTTCTTCTCTCCTCGTTTTTAACGCTCACTCTGATGAAAACTGATAGACAAAGACTGGACTTCTCTGCAGTCCTCGGATTATCAAGTACACGTCAAAGTGTTTTTGCTTCTTGGAAGTGAAGTATTCATGCAAACACACTCCAACCTCATTTTCAAATTGCACATTAATAACTTTGAGAGCTTTACTGATATAGAAACACGGCTATAAAGTTTGCAAACACACTCAGTTTTGACAGAAAGTAGTGATATTTAGGTTATAGAGCACAACAAATGAATTATGCTAATAACCCATTCATATTCCCCACAGACAGATTTATATCCATTAGCATTCAAATGTTTGGGGACAGTAAGATTTTTAATTTTTTATTCATCTTTTATTAATCAAGGATGCAGTAAATTGCTCCAAGTAAAGATATTTATAATGTTACTAAAGAGTTCTATTTCAAATAAATGCTGTTCTTTTGAACTTTCTATCCACCAAAGAATCTTAAAAATATATCAGTTTCCACAAAAATATTAATCAACACAACTGTTTTCAACACTGATAATAATCAGACTGTTTCTCGAGCATCAAATCAGCATATTAGAATTATTTTTTTGAAGGATCATGTGACACTGAAGACCTGGAGTAATGATGCTGAAAATACAGCTGCGCATCACAGAAATACATTACCGTTTAACAGAGATTCACACAGAAAACAGCTGTTTCAAATCGACGCAAGTTCACAATTTTTCCCATATTTTGGAGAGCAAGAAGACTTTGCATAAAACTAAAAAAAAAACTAAACTTTTTGTAAAAAAAAAAGAAAGAAAAAAAAAAAAAGAGAAAAAAAAAAAAAAAAAAAAAAAGAGGATTAGACTGAGATTAGTAATCATTTATGCTAACAATACTATCCTATCAAAGTCAAATACATCAGAAATCTCAACAAACAAAAATCAAACAACTTATACATGTGTCTAAATTTGAATATTTTGCAATAAGCTTATTAATCAATGACTTAGCAATAGTTGGTTTTATTGTCCCGACTGATTTGATTTCTGTAAGTCATTCGCAGAGTAGTTGATTGAATCCCTCATTAGACAGTTATGAAAAACTGTGCATGCTTAAATCACAATCTATAATGATTCATCGCTGAGCTGGTTGGAGAAAACGAATGTGATGAATACTTCTGGAATGAAGGCCACTGAAAAAACACTCGCTGAGATCAGCGTGAATTGAGGAATCATCCGTTTCTGCAGCACAAAGCATAGAAGACTATGTTTAATCTGAAGTTTGAGCGCCAGACATAACGATGCTTGACTTCACAACACTAATTATGTAAATGTGTTAAGCTGTGTTAATAAATGTAACGGCATTAACCGATATAATCAATCTCATGCGTAATTAATTAATAATTAGGGCCCTACAAAATCAGCTTTATTTTTTCCAAAATTCTGTTTTTTTTTCTGGACTCCATTTTAATGGTTAAATTATGTCTAATTAATTGAAATCATGAAACATACAATTTTTAATTAAAATTTTTTATATATATTGTAGGGTCCAATGACATTTGTTTTATTTTTTTTCCTAAATTCTGTTTTATTTTTCCCAAATTCTTTGATTTCTGTTTAAAATTTTCTGGATTCCCATTTAATGGTTTAATTGAATTTAATAATCAATAGTACCTGGAATGATTGATTAATAAAAACAACTTTTTTTATTTTTATTTTGGTTACTAAGATATGTTTCCCCAGAATTGCTTCTGTGTATTTAAATTTTTCTGGTAATCAAATGAAGGCATAAAACATAATTTAATTGATCGCTTAATCGATGAAAATTAACACACTTTTTTTTTTTGCCCACAAAATGCTTCCCACATAGTTTACAATTAAAATAAACATGGAGGAAAATTTGATTATTCTTTTAAAAAAGTAAGGAATATTAATAAGGATTTCGTACAACAACTTAATATATTTTATTATCATTAGTAGTAGATAAAATATACCGCAAACTGTCATTAAAAATTTTGGGTAGATGTGTGTACATATGTAAACTTTGTTAAAATTAATTAATCTAATATGAAGTATATTATTAGTAATTGATTTTATTATAATTTAAATGCATCTAATATAATATATTTATGTAAAATATAAATATTATAAAAAAATCATTATATATTAACCTATTTTTAAAAATATTAGTTTATATTATAAATAAAAACATTAATGTATAAATAAAATTTTGTAATGTTTAAGTTGTATGTGTATTTACTATGGTTATTACATAATTATTTAAATATCATATTACAATATAAACTAATAATTATAATATTATTATAATACTAACAATATATGAAATATAATATTAAATATAAAAGGAATGTTTTTATAATTATCTTTATATTTATATTTTCAATATATATATTTCCCAGTATATTAAATCGTTGTATTACATTTTTAATATTTATATTTATACATTACAAATATTTAAAATATTAAATATTAAAATAATAATCAATCTGAAATATATAATTTGAAATATAAATATTTACTACAGTATATGGGTCAACCACTAATTTTTTCCCCCAAATATTTTTCTTTGGTAATCAGTGAAATCAGTAAAAACAGCCTGACACCAGGAATATTTCCTTTTAATTATTTGCAACTACTAAATCTGTGAAATAGATCACAGAGGGTCTCGGAAGGAAACTGAGAAGAGACGGAAAAATAAAACTCCAAAGAATTCCAAAGTCAATCATATCAGCAGACATCAGAGAGCATGAAAATCATACATGCGCATCCTAAACGAGAGCGTAGCTCTCCGGCAGCTTGGGAACAAACAGGACGGATTTGTTGGAGTCGACGTGGATGGCGCCGCAGCAGTCGGCCTCCGTCACACCGAAGGTCCAGTGGAAAAACCACTCCTGCAGAGCAACACACAGATGAAACAACCAGCCATCACTGAGATCCTGGAAGCCACAACACATTTAACTCAGTGAGAGGTTCAAGAGCCTCTTCTGAACACAATGCAGAGCAAACTGCGCTCCCATCCAACTATACAGATCTCAATAGCATCTCATTTCCATGCATGCAACACTGTGTGTAACCGGGTTTCTATGGACTGTATTCCTGAAATGAGAGTATTCAGTATACAGATGGTTAATAATGACACCGATGCTTTTTGCTTTTTGTGGATTTAGGTCTGAAACACACCATACAAGTATGTGAGAATGAATTATGCAAGCTTGATTTTATGCATTGCTGTGCTACAAAATTTTGCCTGAATGCAATTCATAATGCAGCGCATCGCACACAATGCACAAATTGCAAAGGTCTTCTTCTACTGTCAGTTTTCTCTTTCAGGTCAACGATTGTCATGATTGAGCAGCAGTCTGAAGAGATCCTCGCTGAAGTAACTAACAAGACAACAAGATTCAGAATTATAAGTCAATAAAAGTTGAGTAGAACAAAATGAAAATCAAAGAAAAGTCTTGTAAGTGCCATAAGAGTGGATGTTTGAGTAACACATTTAATTTGTTGGTATGAACATGTTATCATATACATCACATTTCCAGAAATTCATAGCAACATTTTCCAGATAATAATAAGTAAATAATTCATGTATTTGCATTTTTACAAAAAAAAAAAAAGATAATAAGAAGACAAATCACTTAAAGTAAAAAAAATAATAATTAAAAAATGATAAAATAATTTATATTTAAAAAATGATAAAACAAACTATATTTACAGTCATTGGATACAAAAACATAATAATATATATAATACTAATGTAAAAATGTACTTAAAAATAACTCTTTTATACATTTCAAAAATGTATGTTTATAAAAGAATAACATTACTTTAAAATCAGTTTAAATCATTTTAGCATTTTTACCTTTTTTTTTATAAATTGAAAAAAAAAAAAGAAAATTTTTAATTTTAATTTTTGCTCATTTATTTTTACTTTACTTTATTTTATGTTTTATTTTACTTTTATTTAAATAAAAAATAAAAAAACAAATTAAAATGTAAAACAAATAAAAAATAGATAAAAGGCTCAAATAATAAATAAGTTAAAAATGAATGAGGAATGTATAATAATGACTGAATGAATGCATCAATGCATGTATGAATGATGAAGCATGCATGAATTTATGAATAATGCATGCATGCATGCATTAATTAATGCATGCATGCATTATTGTCATTATTAATGAATGAACTAGTGCATGGATGAATGAACTTAATGAATGAATGCATGATGAAATGTAATGAGAAATGAATTGCTGGATTGAATTAATGTATGAATGAATGCCTGCATGAATGAATGAATGAATCCTGAATGAATGAATGATGCATGGATAATGAATGTAATGAAATGATTTCCCCTGCAGGAAGGAATGCATTAATGCCATGAATGTAGAATGAATGCATGCATGACTGAATGAATTATGCATGGATGAATGCATGTATATAATGCATGCATGCATGAATTGGCATGAATGAGTGAATGAATGAATGATGCATTTGAATGAATGAATGAATGAATGCATGGATGAATGAATGTATGAATGAATGAATGCATGCATGCATGAATGAATGAATGCAATCAAAAGTTTGAAATTTGTTGCAAAACTTTTGTTGCACTTGTGTAGAACTAATGCGAGTTCTCTGTAGTGTGGCCGTGCTGAATTTCTCTGAATTGCATTTCAGTAAAAGTATCTTGTCATTCCAGTTCAACATCTTGTAGGTAGCAGCCAATTTAATTCAAATTCACACTCATGAATAATAAGGAGGCCATTCTTAGTCAATCTTCTGTGCCGAGGCTGAATGCGATCAGATAAGCGCACTACCTAATCCACGCAGGACGAGTCCTTTGTGCTCGAGTCGTTTTATTGTCTTGAGTGCATTACAGAGTTCGTGTGCGTTCAGTACGGATTGCGTAACGGAGCAGTGCAAATTAATGGTTATGAATTATTTACAGTTAAATTATGATGAAAGCAGGAAGGCCTCAAGTAGTAAACATCACAACACTAAATCGCAAGACTCGCTACATGAGATACCGGCATGCAGTCTCTGCCAAACAACACTGGATGTGCACATTTTTGTAGCTAATGAATGAGAAACACGCTGCTCATTATGTTCAATCAACTTATGTAAATGCACTAAATTAGGGGGCTCTATCAGACACCCAAGCATAGCGCTGGAATAAAAGGTCTGAACTCACACGCCTCTTGCCAACACTAATTATCATTTAGCATTACATAAACAATAGCACCACTTACGAATACTCTACAATCATTTAGAAACAAAAGAGCAAGTCACCGAGACGTTACGTGTTGATGCACGATGCATGCAGCCCTTTCCCAGCAGCTGTAAATGCATCGTTCTCCAATAGCAGACACTCACAAGTCACACAAATCAGGTGCTATTTCATTATTTGATAGCTTTTTTTGATGCCGACCATTTTTAGGGCTCTTAAAAGTCAGACTGAAGTTTCAAGTTTGAAGTAAAACGATTGGTAACACTTTACAATAGTGAATGTAATTTTATTTAGTTCGCTCATCGAAATACACTAGAGATTTTATTCATTAGTTTGAATTTTATTTTAATTTTATTTTCCCTTTTCATTGTATTAAAGTTTTTATTAATTTGTTTGATGTTTTGTAACTTTAGTAGTTATTTTTGTTGTGTTATTTATTTGCTATGTTATTATGTTTTTAGTACATAAAGTTAAACTAAATTTAAATGAGAAATGTTGCCTTGGCAACTCGCTGAAATAAAACGTTTATAAATTTAATTTTATTTCAAGTATGCTCTTTAAAATTATTTTAATTTTAGTTTCAGTTTTAGTTAACTGTAACAACCCTTGTGATTTAGTTAAAATTAGTTTTATACATTATCTAACATGATTAATAATATTCATGTTATAATTAATAAAAAAAAACTACAGAACTTCATAACAAAACATTTAAAATGATAAAAAAAATTACAACATGATAGAAATAATATTAAAAAACTTATAGAAACATAAACATTTAAAATTTATTTAAAAAAACCTAATATTAACTAATAAATTATTATAATTTTAAAACATATTTGTTTTGTCATGTTGATTCATTCAATATATTAACAAATACACCTTTTTTTAAATGTTATTAGTTGGGTCTGGCACAAATTTGTTCAGACAAATACTTGCCAATTACCGGGATTTATTTCTGTTTTTGTTTCATGTCATGTCCAGTCTAAAACTAATGTTTTTTTTTTACTTCATTAGCATAAAATAATAATAATAAAAAAAATCCTAGCCATTATGTGAAAATTCATAATAGATCATTATTTATAATAATCTAATATAACATGCTAATTAAACCCACCAAACTGCCTTTCGTATAAAGGTTTACCTTTGACTAACTTTGTGTACTTTATAAAAAAACATTTTTTCTTCTTATATTATTAAAGGAGACACAATATGTGAGCCTGCAGCACAAAAGCATGTGTTAAGTCGCTGGGGTATATTTGTAGCATTAGCCAACAATACATTGTATGGGTCAAATTTTTTGATTTTTCTTTTATGCCAAAAATCCATTAGGATATTAAGTAAAGATCATGTTCTACTGTAAGAGATTTTTGTAATTTCCTACCGTAAATATATAAAAACCTAATTTTTTATTAGTAATATTAGCATTGCTACTTCATTTGGACAACTTTAAAGCCTTTTTCTCAATATTTAGATTGTTTTGCACCGTCAGACTCCAGATTTTCAAGTAGTTGTATCTCGACCAAATATTGTCCTAACAAACCACACATCAGTTTGCTTATTTATTCAGCTTTCAGATTATGTACAAATCTCAATTTTGAAAAATTGACACTTTTTTGTGGTCCAGGGTCACATATTTGCATACAGAATTGCAGTATGGCCCTGTTTGTTTGCATACTGAATTGTGATTTGTTCTTTTCTTTTTTTCATCTGTTTATCTTAAAATGCTTTTAAAATTTCTTTTCCCTTCTCCTTTTATGTATATGTATTTATTTACATTTTTACCTACAACATTATTATTTAGCTGCTTTACCATGCACTGGTATTTCTTTCAGGAAATGTCTTGTTAACTAGTAGTTCATGTAAAAAGTGACATACAATTCCTTATTTTCTTTCTGTTCATTGTTGTTGTAGTTCTGTCTGCTGGAGACTCTGGTAACGGCTGTAGTTGATGAGATTGGAACTGACTGGATTATGAAAAATAAGACATATGTCACGGCTGGGAGTCGCCAGTAGGATTCCTCCTGGGAGTGCGCTCACCACACAATGTGAGTACAAAACACACACACACAAACACACACGTCCTTTATCCATGGATTGATCTATTGTGCTGTGTGTGATGTAGGCAGGAATATACTGGTTGCTGCTTATGGACAACTACGCTGCCAGTTTCTCTCTGGTCGTCGTCTCTTGCATCATGTGTATCTGTATAATGTATGTCTATGGTGAGTCCTCACTTTTTACATGCTCTATGTAAAGGCCACAGTAGCTGGATGTAAATTGAGGTGTTCATTTGAATGTTGTGTTCCCATGTAGGTCACAAGAACTATTTTAAAGATGTGGAAATGATGCTAGGCTTTCCTCCTCCGCTCTTCTTCAGGATCTGCTGGAGATATGTGTCTCCTTTCATTATTACTGTGAGTGACAGTCTGTATTAGGTGTTTCTGATTCAATTTTTTCCATTTTCTGAATCAGATTTCTCCGTATCACTCAAACTAATCTAATCCTTTTTTGTCTCTCTCTCTTCACAGTTCATTCTGATTTTTACCGTGATACAGTACAAGCCTATTACCTACAATGACTATGTCTACCCAAGGTGGTCATTGGTCATTGGGTTTGCCATGGCTTTGTCTTCAGTCATCTGTATACCTATCTATGCTCTGTTCAAGATTGCTATGTCTGAAGGATCCACATTTTTAGAGGTATTATGTGTTCTGCCTTAAGAGCTGAGATTAGACAAAGAGTTTAATAATACTTTTGAAATATGTTTTAAATCATGTACGCTTACATAACTAGCCAAATACTTTGTCTTGGTGTATTCACTTTATGGTGTGAACAACACCATTAAATCAGCAAATCATTTCTACAATGTCATCGCCACCTTAAAACCGATGGCAGTGCTTCTGCACTTGTTTCAATATATTGTACCATCTACCAATGCGACATAAACAAAAAATTACTTCATTATTACTTCATCTTTAATGTTTCATTTATTCTGGATGTTTTGCACAGGCATAACTTTTTTTTTTTACGATTTTGGACAACCAGTGCATTCCGCCACTTATAGTATTGTAGTAAATTTCCTCTTTGTTCAGCCCATTGAATATTTGGTCTGCTTTTTGTGTTTTGTTCATGGTGTAAATACAGCAAAAAAAAAGTTAATCATGAATTTTATAAAAAAAACAAAAACAAAAACAAAAAAAAAAAAAAAAAAAAAAAAAATAAAAAAAAAAGTACA